>OY482674.1:27340950-28540950 GCA_960531455.1 Urophora cardui | reverse complement strand
TGATAAAAAACTTGAAAAAAAGTCAAAAAATAAAAACAAAATCGAATAGGAAACTCAATAAACATAGGCTGCGTTGTTGTATTGATGTTATTCTAATTTTTATGGGAAAAACTAACCCTGCTGATACAATTGTTGTAAACCTATACCACTTTATAACGTTATACTACTTTAAAAGAGCTTGTGAATTACCCAATGGATATTTGAAAGTTTATATCGAAATATAATCTATATATATAAAAATGGTGTAAAAAATGTTACTAACCTCATCAGATGAGAACGGCTGGGCCGATTTCTGTAAAACTTTTTGTCAATTGTTCGTATTCTCGAGGAGATGGTTCGTACGGAAGAAAATTTTGGAAAATCCCTCCGGAAAAGTCCGAAAATTGGAAAAATCGGTGTGTATGTGCGTATGTGTGCATCTGTGGACGTGTGTCCTCTATAAATTCCCAAAGTAACCAACCGTTCTTTATGAAATTTTCACAGTAGATTCATGTGGTGTTAGTGCACATAGTAGGGTATATAGAATTTCGAAAAATTGGGAGCTTCCCGGAATACAGGCCTAAATGAGGACCCAGATCGATCCACCAAGCCTTCGAGCAATATTGGTATCAAATGAAAGGTGTTTAACAGGCCTTCAACATAAAGTTATTTTTATTGCGATACCTAGGCCGGGTTCCCAGATATGGGTTAAAACGTGGGACCGAGTGACCCTGAAAAGTTTCTGAGCGACATTGGTATCAAATCCAAGATTTGGGTCAAAGCGTGGACCCGGATAACCCCTGAATGTTTTCGAGCGATATTGGTAGAAAATGAAAAGCGTTGAGCAGGCTTCCACATACAGCTATCTTCATTGTGATTTCTAAGGCTGTTTCCCAGAGATGGCTAAATTAGTGGGCCCGGATGGTGATGGACGGTCCCGGTAAGGTAAAGGTAGGTAGCTATAGGGATAGGGGTAGGGATAGGGATAGGGATTGGGATAGGGATAGGCATAGGGATAGGGATAGGCATAGGGATAGGGATAGGGATAGGGATAGGGATAGGGATAGGGATAGGGATAGGGATAGGGATAGGGATAGGGATATGGATAGGGATAGGGATAGGGATAGGGATAGGGATAGGGATAGGGATAGGGATAGGGATAGGGATAGGGATAGGGATAGGGATAGGGATAGGGATAGGGATAGGGATAGGGATAGGGATAGGGATAGGGATAGGGATAGGGATAGGGATAGGGATAGGGATAGGGATAGGGATAGGCATAGGCATAGGCATAGGCATAGGCATAGGCAGGGCCGTGCGCAGGAATTAGCCTTGGGGGGGGGTTTAATTTTGGTTTGCATTCGCATACATTTTTCGCTAAGATAAACATATTTGCTGAAACAGATATCCAGACCCATACACCATAAATTTAAATGTTCCCTAACTTTTCTGAAACTCATTATGATTCATCAAAACCTAGTTAACCAGATCCTGAATAGTACACGGAAAGATTTTTTTACTAGAATCAATGCCGAGACAAGAAAAATTAGACTTGATTTTGAACTTAGAAAATAATTTCTTAATATCAGGAAAATCCAAGAAAATTGGATTTTAAATAAATAAGTAAAAATTTTCTTGATTCAAGTGAAATTGGATTTTAAATAAATAAGAAAGCATTTTTTGAAATAAATAATTAAGAAATTATTTTTTTGTTGCAAGTAAAACTTTTCTTAGACGAGCTTAAGTAGGTAAGAAAATATGAAATATTAAATTAAGTAAATATTTTCTAAAAATATTAAAAACGTAAAAAATAAGGAAAATGAAAACTAATCATGAGGGATTGGAAAACCATAATTAGTCAACTAGTATTTTCCTAGGACTTCTTTAATGAAATGACATTTTATTTAATATAAATGAAGATGTAAATAGTGAACTCCTTATACCAAATGCTTCACTAACAATCTGAGAATTGCAAAAATATTCAGAAATATGCAAAGCGGATGGCAAATGAAAAAATTACATGTAACTTTGGAAATGCAAATTCAGCAAGAAAAATTTTACTTCGCTCAGGAAAACGTTTTCTTATTTATTTTACATTTTTTTTGCCGTAGTTTGCTGATATGCTCAAAGAACTTTGGTGTTCAAATTGAGCAAGAGATATTTTACTTCGGCCAAGAAAACGTTTTCTTATTTATTTTCAATTTTTTTTTGCTGTATTTTGTTGTTCCAATTCGTCGAAACACAATTTTCTTAAATTCTTCTTGATATTAGCAAAAAGATTTTCTTCATTTAAGTAAATTTAAGAAAAGATGTTCTTATTTATTTAAACATTTTTTTTCAACATTTTTTTTCTATAGATTTTGTTAGTGTTCCTGAATAAGAAAATAATTGTCTCATTTTTGGAAAACTCAATTTCCTATTTCCAGTAATAATTATTTCCCTAAAAATTTTCTAAATTGAGTTCAAGAAAGCATTTTTCTTGATTCAAGTATACAAATTTCTTTCCGTGTACTGTTTACAGTACGTGTTAATTGAAACTGCTCACTGTTTTCACGAAATGAACATTTTTTGTTATCAGTACAATTTTTTTAAAAATGCCAAACGAACATATGCTACACAACTTTGTAATTTCGGAAAGCTCCAAGTGCAATTCAAAGTGCCGAACTTATGTATTGGCCAATCTTATTTTTTGCAACTTTCACCAATTTCTTCTTCCGTAAAATTATTGTAACTAATTTTGTCAAAAATTATGAGGCAAGATTCAATGCAAAATTTATAAACTGTATTTTGAAAATTTTTGCAAAATCATTGCAACTTAGATTTGGTCATGGGGGGGGTTTTAACCCCCAAACCCCCCCCCGTGCGCACGGCCCTGGGCATAGGCATAGGCATAGGCATAGGCATAAGGATAGGGATAGAGATAGGGATGGGGATAGTGATAAGGATAGGGATAGGGATAGGGATGTGGATAGGGATAAGGATAAGGATAAGGATAGGGATAGGGATTGAGATAGTGATAGGGATAGGGATTGAGATAGTGATAGGGATCGGGGGAAGTAGGTTTGTCGCGGCGAATATAACTATAACTTTTATTCAGAGAATAGAGAATTTTTTGTTATTCGCAGTCATTAAGATGGACTCTAAGATAATGGTTAGCAATACGGTAATCAAAGACTTTTCTTTAGGCTTCATAGGAATAAGTTTTAGCAGAACAACGTCTGCCGGGTCAGCTAGTATTTTATACTGCATCGAGATGTTCTAGATGGGTTTGTTTTGGCAGGTTTAGCTTTCTTAGAGGCACATAAACGTTTAATTGGTCTTATTATTTTATTTGACATTCGTCAAAGGCTCCCCAAACTGGAAAGTCAAATGTACCCCAAATGACTTTATCCAAAATAATCATCACAAAAATTTTTTTTCTTTCAAAACATTTAATAATTAAGATTTATTTTCAATCTTTAAGCTTCGAAGAGCCAGTTAAGAACACTCATTTAAGAAAAAAATTTTGTTTTACTTGTGAAAACGCTTACGTGGCACTACACAAAAATTACATCAGCTAACGGAAAATCATCGAATCATGTGTTACTTCGCTAGGCATTAAAGCAGATCTGCCAAATTAGGTATACACATGTGTTATTATATAAGGCTGCATTCAATTCTATTTTTTTGAAATTTTTATAACGTTTTTACACCGAAAATGGCAAAGTCAACGGTGCCCCAAAGTCAAAAGGACCCCAACTTACCCTATGTACTCAGTACGTCGCCTAGAGAACTCTGCAGGCTATCCTAGATATCCTACCATTAGATGTAGCAGCTTTTAAAATGGCGGCTACGTTAGCCCTGCACCTAAGAGAGTCGTGCGGTTGGTGCATAAAAGCAACAGGACACTAGTATTTTGAACAATCTAAGTTTTCTACCGGGTAGTACGGACCGCTTTACTACTACAATAGTTGAAGACAGCAACTTAGAAACAGGGTTTGAAATTGCTTAGCTACTTTAGCTGCATTTGCTTTTGCTAACGAAAAGTAAATTAGCAAACTCGGCCAGCCGAGTAAAAAACGAGAACACGATTCATTCGCTTCAGTTTTCAGCTGAGCCGTGTTTGCTTGTATAGTTAAGCAAAGCAACGCGATTTGGGGGATTTCATTTTACTTCCAGCAATTAGTTGTGTCTTTGCATTTTTTCTGCTTTTGCTTATTTTGCTGAAACGATTTGGTTACGCATAATTCGATTTTTTATACATATTTACTTATGTATATATGTGTGTACACATAATATGTATGTATGTCCATTTGTAAACATCTTTTCATGTTGAATTCTGCTTAAAACTAGTTTCAGCAAAATAAGCAACTGTAAGCAAAAATTTACCACTCAACTAATTGCTGGAAGTAAAAGCAACGCCCTCAAATTGAGTTGCTTGGCTTAACTATACAAGCAAACACGACTCAGCTGAAAACTGAAGCGAATGATTCGTGTTTTCGTTTTTGGCTCGGCTGAATTCAGCAATAAGCAAAAAACATTGGCTATTGCTGTTTTGCAGCAAGCAAATTCAAACCCTGCTTAGAAACAAATATTCCTAAAAGGGATGCTAAGAAAGAGCCAAATCAGTGCTACACATCGCCAGGTGGTGTTTCTATCTATACCGATGTCTCGAAACTGGACAATAAAGTTGGAGGCGGAGTATTTTCACAAGACTTGAATCTACAACTAGCTTTTAGGCTACCAGATCACTGCAGTGTTTACCAGGCTAAAGTTTCAGCTATAATAGAAGCTATTAACCATATAGAACATGAACCTATCCACAAGGATTTATGCGGCTTCAGCGATAGCCAAGCAGTAATTAAGTCTCTTGGCTCCAATTCGTTTAATTCTGAACTAACACTACACTATCGCAGGAGATGGCCAAGCAGACTTGTTTGCGCCTCATGTGGATCCCGATACACAGGCATATCGATGGCAGTTGTAAGGCAGGTGAACTTGTAAGGCAAGGCACTACCGAGCAGGTTCTTCCTAACAAATAACGTATAGGTATTCCGTTGGCCAAATGAAAGTTAATGCTTAAACAGCATATATATAAACTAACAAGCGATAGATGGCAACAGAACCCAGTATGTCGAATATCAAGGCAAACTTGGCCAAAAATGGGCTCACAAGTGATCTCATCAAGAATGTATGTACACTAACTCATCGGGGAACATACAGAGAGGCTAGGTGATGGAAAAGAGGAGACCATCGGACACCTCATTTGCCACTGCCCGGGTCTTAACGGCGCCAGGCGGCGTTTTCTTTGGACTCATTTCCTGCATAACCCATGTAAGATCGCGCACGTCGACGTAAGGGGTCTAGTGAACTTCATCAGGCTGTTCATATGGTTCAAAACGGAGGAGTAATCTATTTTCTTGTGGTATAAGGTCTCCACACTGGCCTAAGTGTGCCGTTATGCCGGAAGGCAATCTAACCTAACCTATGTATGTGCACATATTTACCTACATAATATAGCGTTTATTTACTTATCAATTATCTGTTTCGCTCTACGCTATTTTCGCTCTCGTTTGTTCTTTGTACATAAATACTTCCTCTATAGTCAATAGAAAAAAAAATTTGGGTATTTAGCACAAGCTCATTTAAACGCTTGATTTAACTTGAGGTATTTACATACAAAAAACGCACACATATGTATATCGGTTACAAAATGTGTTAAAATGCCGCTTATTTGCGTATGTTTAAGCTTCGATTATGTTTTGTCAAATTTCCATTCTACGCAATGATCTTTGCTTATTTGATTTTGTTTCTTCTAAAGCTTGATTGATTTTTAAAACTAACCTCGAAATGCCACACATGATATTTCAGACAAATTTGTGCATTTCAATGACTTTTTATTAATTTTTAAGCTGATGTTACAAAAAATATATGTAGCTAGCTTATTTGTTCTTCAACTTCAAAAATTATTCCTAACGCTAACAAACAAAATATGTAAGTGACTGCACCATCAACTTCAACTTAAACTTCAGCTTTAGCTTGAATAAGCAATAAATTTATCAATTATTCGTTTGCAGTAAAAAAATACCAATGAATAGTGATTACATGTTTATTAACAGTTATAAAAAAATGAATGTAAAATTTGTAGTAAGTATGAGAATCTTATTTCATTTATTTTATTATATACATACATATGTATGTATGTATGTGTGGATTTGTTTTTGCATACCAAAGGTTTAACGCTCAATTTTATGATTACGATGATGACGCTGATGATGATAGTCTAAGCAACAGCTGAATCATAAAATATGTAACTCTAGTAAGTTGAATATGCAAATATGCAAAAAAATATACATATATACATACATATTCAAAGACAATAGTAAGCTGTTTCCCATGAACATCTGCAATAATGGTTGTTTAATTCTTTTTGTATAGAAAGGTTCATAGAAAACGGAAAATCGCCGCTTTAGCGCCTTTCACTTACATAATTAGCCAACGGAAATGAAATTACACAATTTTATTTGGCATTAATGTGATTCCCCAATGTATGTATGTATACTTTTATATTCGTATACGTTAAAGGAAAAAAATGTAAAGATAATTTTAATTAAAAAAAAGTTATAACAAATCGAGGTTATCTCTTACAGCTGATTCTTGCTTGATTTCAAAATAGCCTTGCGCTTGGCCATCTATAGGAAATGAACTCCAAGCAATATTTTTTGGTACATATCTTGGTATTTTTTTTTTAAGTAGGTATGTATTGCAATTACTACAATTAATATGTATGTATGTATGTCACTACCCTTATGAACATTCGTGCAAATATGAATTTATCGCTTATTTGTAAGCCTGCATTTTTATTACTTTATCATGTCACTGCTTAATATTTTTTTATTGAGTAATGACGTAAATTTTTTTATCTTTTTTATGTGCAACGTGTTAGGCATTTTAATTAGTTATACCTACTATATAAAAATTTTCACAAATAATTATGTACAATGAGATAATACAACAAATATTGCATAATAGATAGTGCATATCTGGGAATGTCGCTTATTTATAGTGAACAATTGTCACAGGTGCGTACTATGCACTGTTTATGACATACATACATACATGCGTACATATATACATACATAAATATGTAAATATACTTACATATTCCAGTACGTGTCGGTATTTACAATATATGTAGCTGAACACATTATTATTTTAAATAAGTTCAACTAATTTCCACGTCACATATATTTATGTACATATGTATGTATGTATGCGGGTACTCAAACAATATACAATTTGACTGCATGCATGTAATATGGGCGCGATTTTACACAATCGTGGAAACATATGTAAATGCGAGTGGCGGACGCTTAATACAAACCGAAAAGCCCGGCTTGCATAAATATTTGCATTCATTTGATTTTACGAATTTCTTTAAAATGTGGTTATTTTATTCTTGAAATGTGTTTACTACTTAACTTCTCATAACGCGTTAGCCCACCAACAACATTCACGTATATTTTGTTTGTACAGCCAATCACAGCACAACCTGGATTAGTGAGCATGCCTTAACGGTTCTTCACATGAGCTTTTATGAGGCTTTCAAAACAGAATAACATAGCTTCGACGAAAATCTAAATCAAATAAAATCAAATATTTCCGAACGGCGAATGCATTTTTTGTGAGAAGCTTTTTCATGGCAGAAATACACTTGGTATCCTCCACTACCGAGAAGTGACCGCTATTTCTAAAACCCCAATAATTGGATTTTAATTATTTAGAAAAAACTTTTTGGTGTTTGTCCGGACTAGGATTAGAATCCGAGACCTTTCGTATGGCAGGCGAGCACTCTGCCCATTACACCACAGCGGCCCGCCGGTATAAGGAAGGTAAAAAGCCTCTGCGCTTTCGTATGAGATTCTCTATAAGTTAGGCGTCAGCAATCAAATCAGTTGAATTTTTTCCAACTGATTCTAATAATAACTTCTCAACGATTTTTGTAGATAACTCTGAACTTACTTTCGACTGAGCCAGGCTTGTTGATGTGCTGACCAAAAGTAGGTACAGAAAACAGCAACAGCAAAGGAAATTACATAAATGGCTATGCTTCATACATAGACTTGCCTAGCCAATTTATGTTAACGCCGCCACTGGTAAATATGTAAATTTTATATGAACACATGTAATGTAGGTACCTCCATAATACTGCCAGTAGTTTGCTCATCCTCTATCGCGCTTTGCCAGCACTCGACTGGCTACTGACCTAACGTAACCCAAATTTTATTATAAAAAAAAGTGGGCGCGAAGAATGGAACGAGTTCGGTAGAAAATATTTGAGTTAAATTTCACTTAAAAATGTCCAGAAATATAAAAAATGTATCTGAAATTTACATTAGGCCGTCTCGCTTTATTGTAGGTACCAAAAAGAGGTTCACCGCCTTTTTGAAAAACCTTTCCGGAAAGATCTCTAAGTTTAATACACCAATATCTTTGGCTTGAAAAGACGGTATATACTATGTAATACTAGTAACCAAATACTAACCCGCCATTGGGGTCACTACCACTCAGCACTTAGTTTTTACCACCCTAATGTAATTATACCTTTTTTACGGCATACGGCGAATTCTTTTTTTGCGATACGGTCTAATGTACATACATAAATAGGTACTTATAATAATTATGTGCCAAGTAAAATCGTAACCACCTTTTTTTTTTTGAGATACTTGCCAATGTTTGCGGAACAAAATTGGGTAATTCATAGACACAAAAAAAAATTCAAAAAACAATAGTATTAATGAAATGGGTGTGAAGTCGTAGGTGTTTGTTAAACTTTTTTGTTAAACACTGGGAAGCAAAAAAAAAGCTTAAATGGAAAAATTGGAAATAAATTCCAGCTTTAAAAATGCAAAATACAAAAAAAAGTAAATGAAAAAAAAAAAAACAACCAAATAAGCTTAAAATTTTAGGGAGGTCATTGTTAAGACGCCTTTCAAGCCAAAATAAAGGCAAAAAACCAAAAAAGAAAACAAAAAAAAAAACAAAAAACAAAAAAAAACCTTCAAAAACATTTTCGAGAAAAAAAAAAACACCATGAATGCGTAATCACTAGTTGCGCGCATCATGTGCAAAAGGCCGAAAGAAAAAGAAAGTTCCAACAAAAAAACTTAAAAAAAGCAAATAGTAGATAATAATAATGTCGTAGCATTTGCTCAAGCCTGCATAAGTAAATATGTAAATGCATGTAATTATATGGTTGACAAAAAGTGATACCCAGCTGAGGGTTATTAGCATTTTTTACAACTTTTTTATATTTCTTATTTCCTGTCTTTTTACATGCCTTTTTTTAATTTGCTTTCTGCCTTCTTCTTTTTCCGCTGCTTACTTTCACACAACCAATTAAGTGAAATGTTTTGCGTGCACTTGCACTTGTTGCTTGGCTGAGATGCCATGTACAAAAAAAAACTCTACATACATACATAAATACATACAAATGTACTTGTGTACATAATTACTATTTTAACGTGCATACAGCGTCGCTTAAATAACAATTAAAAAATGTGCTTCAATTATTGAAGGTGCGGCTGCAAATATAAAAAAATACAAAACTAACAATGAAGTTATTGCAGAAATGCGAAAACAATTATTTAAGTTATCCAAAGACACACATACATATTTATAATGTTATCCCTATACTTGTACGAGTATATGCCTTTGTATTTATGCAACAAGTGTCACCAGCCATCAGCCATCAGCCCATTAGCTTGTCAGCCCGATATTCGCCTCCTAATTTATTACCAACATTCATTTACACACTGCATATTTTGATGTTTTCTGTGCGTAGAGTAATTTATGTTTCTTTTTTTCTGCTGCCTTTTCGCTTTTTAATTTGTTTACTTATTTATATGAGGACAACTTTGGCGCATGCGCTGAATACTCCACAAAAAACCGCCACATTTTTTTGATCAATACCTTTTTTGTAAAAAAAAAAAACAACTTATTTTATTTTTTGTCAATTTTTTTTTTTTTATATATTTTATTTTATGTTATTTTATTTTATTTTATTTTATTTTATTTTATTTTATTTAATTTCGTTTTATTTTATTTATTTTATTTTACTTTATTTAATTTAATTTTTTTATATTTTATTTTATTTTATTATATTTTATTTTATTTTTAATCTTTTTATCGTTACATTGGTTTATTTTATTTTATTTTATTTGACTTTATTTTATTTTATTCTATTTTATTTTATTTTATTTTATTTTACTTTATTTTATTTAATTTTTTATATTTTATTTTGTTATATTTTATTTTATTTTTAATCTTTTTATCGTTACATTGATTTATTTTATTTTATTTTATTTTATTTTATTTTATTTTATTTTACTTTATTTTATTTAATTTTTTTATATTTTATTTTATTATATTTTATTTTATTTTATTTTATTTTATTATATTTTATTTTATTTTTAATCTTTTTATCGTTACATTGATTTATTTTATTTTATTTTATTTCATTTTATTTTATTTTATTTTATTTTATTTTATATTATTTAATTTTTTTATGTTTTATATTTTTTAATTTTATTTTATTTTTTTATTTTTTTTAAGTCTCCTTATCGCTACATTTTCGCTTGCATTTTTTTTATCAGTTGTATGTAAAGCTCCGTTGGCCATTACGTACCTACACATTGCCGCTATCACCTTGTCAATACTTTTTTTAAGCATGTTATGTCAGCAACATTGTAAATATGTACGTACTGACAAGACGGAAATGTTGCAGCAATTATTTGCTTAAGCAAAAAAAAAATGTCTTTCAAACCGTGTTACATAACTTTTAAAAAGGAAAAGATGCGCTCATGTTAATTAATTTACAACTGACATCATTTTCCTTTCCTTGTTTTTCTCTTTTTTTTTTTAGTAAATGTAATTTGTTGTTGTTGGTTTTGTTTGTTTTTTTTTTGTGAAGTGTTAAAGGTAATTTAATTGTTAACCAACAATATGAAAGCCAATAATTTAACATAGTAATTCATGCTTCTACTCGTACCATATCCAACATCTCTCAAGGAGCTGACTTTCACTAATCTTCGGCGCTTTCACTACAAAGAAACATGGGCACATTATTCTTTGAGTTAAGGTTCTTGGATGATGATTTCTTCTTCTTTTTCTTCTTGTTCTTCTTCTTTTCCTCCACCTTTTTTTTATTCATCTTCTTATTCTTCTTCTTTTTAGAGTATAATGTCTTCTTCCTTAAAGTATAATGTCTTCCTTAGAGTATAATAAATCAAAGGGAATTCACATCACGGCCCAATAGGAATGGTCAGAGATAGATAATTATAATTGCTCTACTTCTTTCTGTTTTATAGTTATAGAATTATCATCCTTTGTTTTGATTCTACATTTTTTCACGTATTATAGCTTGTGTGTTTGTTGGCATTTTTCAAGTGAAACATAAACATAAATTTGTGGCAACTTTCGACGTTTTACTTACATATATGCAAAATAAATTTCAGATTGTATGACTTTGACATTTCAGCAAACTTGGCATGCAAGGCGAGTTCCCAGCGAGTTCAGATTTTAACCAAGGCGAAACATCATTTTCACATTACACTCTACCAATTACAATAACAAAAAAATTTATGGGACATTTCTGAATTCGCCACTGCGCCTACCTTCTTAAATCTTGAACTCAATGTCGAGTACGTTCGTACGTGACTTCGAAAATATGTTAAGTTCTGCCAAATTGACAATCGATAATTAGAGTGTTGCCACATGATTAGTTTTGGATATAATTCGTTGTCCAACAAAAACATTATTACATATCAGCAAAGCATTAAAACAAAAGTTTCTAATCGCCGTAGATGCCTTTGCGGCTTTAAAAACTTTAAAATTCGTAACGCGCAATAACTTAAATTTATGGTAATTTATATTTCACTTAAGCATTCCAGCAAATCCTAACTGTAGTAGCAATACTTTTGATGCATTCAACTAATGGTCACAATCTTCTTGCATTGCTACAAATCTTCTCGAATGTGTAGAGAATTTGCTGTACTTAGCTAACTAATTCAAGTTGTTGTTGCTGTTGTTAGCCATTCAAGTCTTCTGCAATTTTTTCTTGCTTTTAATTTGTGCTTCTTATTTTTTTTCAGCGCTTCTTCTTCAATTTCATGTTGCCTAAAAAGGAAATTGAATTGCATAATCACAAATCAGCCATTAAAGTTGGTTGTTCATTTAGCGAAGTAGCAGCCGTGAAAATTTGCAAGCTTCATATGTGGCTTTTTCTTGCAGTCGGCCTCGAAAACAACGCTTCAATTTGCTAAAAAAAACTACTTGCTTGCTTAGTTGCAAACCTAGTGCCAGCTATCAACTGAACTCGCTTAGCCAACTCAACTAGATTAGTTATACCATGTTCACGTTGAACCATTAACTCGATTATATGGTTTGGAGTTAATGAAGAACTGTCAAGTGTTCACGTTGAGGTGTTTAAGAAGTTTAGAGTTTAATTTGGCATATGCAAAGTGGCCGGAATACTATCTACATACATGGATTTTCTGCAGATCTTATGTCAAAATTACAAGTAACCTTCATAGAAGATTGACATAATTATCTGAAATCATTCGTCTATTGCTACTACTTAGCTGTTGAAATATTGCCAATCTTTCAAAAGTGCTACCAAATTTTGGCAAAGAACAGGGTTGTATTCCATTAACTCCAAATAAACTTCAAATAAAAGTAGAGTTAAGTGGAGTTTATCAAAATAATTTGTAGGTTTAACACGGAGTAGAGTTAAGTGCTTAACTCGAAATGGCCACTTAACTCCAGTTAACTTTTTAACGTGAACATAGTGTTATTGTTGTTGCTTTCCATGTTATTCGCTAAGCTAGCTAGTGTATTTTTCCAAATTAATAATAATAATATAATACAATGGCGCTATTATAACTCTGACGAGTTTTATGGCCGAGCTTCTCTCCCAATTCGAGGTGTGCTCCTTTTTGTTTTTTCCTACTAATTGGGTGGACCTACAGTTTTATGCCGGCTCCGAACGGCGAATGCATTTTTTGTGAGAAGCTTTTTCATGGCAGAAATACTCTCGGAGGGTATGCCGCCCACTGCCGAGAGGTGACCGCTGCTCTTAAAAAACCCAATAATTGGATTTTTACTAATTAGAAAAATTTGTTTGGCTCGGACCGTGGTTTGAACCCGAGACCTCTGGCATAGCAGGCGAGCACTCTACCCACTGCACCACAGCGGCCCATTTTTCCAAATTGCTTACGAGAAAAATCGGCTATATTGTGAATACTAAGTAATCGATACATGAGCATATGCTTGCAGTTATTTCTGTATTTACTTTGAAACTGCTTTGTAGCCAATACTTTAATGTAAGGGCGGCTATTTCTTTTTTGTTGGTGGCGGCTAGGTTAGGTTAGAGTGGCTGCCATAGGGGCACACTTAGGCCAGTGCATAGGCTCATTGTGATACCACAAGAAGAAAACAGATTACTCCTCCTTTTTAAACCAGTTTGATAACCTAATGAAATTCACCAGGTCCTTTATGTCGACAACCGCGACTTTAGATAGGCTCTCCAGGAAAGGTGTCCCAAGAAAGCGTCGTCTGGCGCTGTTAAGAGCAGGGCAATGGCAAATGAGGTGTTCGATTGTCTCCTCTTCCTCATCATCTTTGCAGCTTCTGCAGCATCTACGGTAGGGTGCACCCAGTCTCTCTGCGTGTTTCCCGATGAGGCAGTGTCCTGTGAGCACCCTTACAAGGTTCGAGATTTCCTCTCTCCTTAGAGTACATATTTGACGAGATCGCTTGTGGTCCCAATTCAGCCAGGTTTGTCTTGATGTTCGACATACTGGGTTCTGTTGCCATCTATCGCTTGCGAGTTTATAGATATGCTGTTTAAGCATTAGCTTGCATGTGGCACACGGCATACCTATGCGTTCTTTGTCAGGAAGAACCTGCTCGGTAGTGCCTTGCCTTGCAAGCTCATCTGCCCTACAATTTCCCTCGATATCCCTATGTCCCGGGACCCACACGAGGTGCAAACGGGTCTGTTTGGCCATCTCCTGCAGCAGGGCCGTGCGCAGGAATTAGCCTTGGGGGGGGTTTTTAATTTTGGTTTGCATTCGCATACATTTTTCGCTAAGATAAACATATTTGCTGAAACAGATATCCAGACCCATACACCATATATTTAAATGTTCTCTAACTTTTCTGAAACTCATTATGATTCATCAAAACCTAGTTAACCAGGTCCTGAATAGTACACGGAAAGAATTTTTTACTAGAATCAATGCCGAGATAAGAAAAATTAGACTTGATTTTGAACTTAGAAAATAATTTCTTAATATCAAGAAAATCCAAGAAAATTGGATTTTAAATAAATAAGTAAAAATTTTCTTGCTTCAAGTAAAATTGGATTTTATATAAATAAGAAAACATTTTCTTGCTTCAAGTAAAATTGGATTTTAAATAAATAAGAAATAATTTACTTAGGATAAGTGTTTTTTCTTGTTTTTTGAAATAAATTAAGAAATTATTTTTTTGTTGCAAGTAAAACTTTTCTTATACGAGCTTAAGTAAGTAATGCGAGAGACACACATCGTAGTATAGTAATAATATTTCGATCTATACCACATATGTGTCACCCTCATATTGTAGTTTAATTGAAAATTTTCATAGCATAGCCAAATCATAATATTGATATTCTAATATTCATACCACATGTGTGTCCGAGGCATAAGAAAATATTAAATATTAAATTAAGAAAATATTTTCTAAAAATATTAAAAACGTAAAAAATAAGGAAAATGAAAACTAATCATGAGGGATTAGAAAACCATAATTAGTCAACTAGTATTTTCCTAGGACTTGTTTATTGAAATGACAACATTTTCTTTAATATAAATGAAGATGCAAATAGTGCACTCCTTATACCAAATGCTTCACTAACAATCTGAGAATTGCAAAAATATTCAGAAATATGCAAAGCGGATGGCAAATAAAAAAAATACATGTAACTTTGGAAATGCAAATTCAGCAAGAAAAATTTTACTTCGCTCAAGAAAACGTTTTCTTATTCATTTTACATTTTTTTTTTCGCTGTATTTTGTTGTTCCAATTCGTCGAAACCCAATTTTCTTAAATTCTTCTTGATATTAACAAAAAGATTTTCTTCATTTAAGTAAATTTAAGAAAAGATGTTCTTATTTATTTAAACATTTTTTTTCAACATTTTTTTCTATAGATTTTGTTAGTGTTCTTGAATAAGAAAATAATTGTCTCATTTTTGGAAAACTCAATTTCTTATTTCCAGTAATAATTAAGTCAATTTTTCTTATTTCCCTAAAAATTTTCTAAATTGATTTCAAGAAAGCATTTTTCTTGATTCAAGTATACAAATTTCTTTCCGTGTACTGTTTACAGTACTTGTTAATTGGAACTGCTCACTGTTTTCACAAAATGAACATTTTTTGTTATCAGTACAATTTTTTTAAAAATGCCAAACGAACATATGCTACACAACTTTGTAATTTCGGAAAGCTCCAAGTGCAATTCAAAGTGCCGAACTTATGTATTGGCCAACCTTATTTTTTGCAACTTTTACCAATTCTTCTTCCGTAAAATTATTGTAACTAATATTGTCAAAAATTATGAGTCAAAATTCAATGCAAAATTTATAAACTGTATTTTGAAAATTTTTGCAAAATCATTGCAACTTAGATTTGGTCATGGGGGGGGTTTTAACCCCCAAAACCCCCCCCGTGCGCACGGCCCTGTCCTGCAGAGATCGGCGACAGTCCAGTGTTAGTTCAGAATTGAACGAGTTGGAGCCAAGAGACTTAATTGCTGCTTGGCTGTCGCTGAAGATGAATAGATCCCTGTGGATAGGTTCATGTCCTATACGGTTGACAGCCTCCATTATAGCTGACACTTCAGCCTGGTAAACGCTGCAGTGGTCGGGTAGTCTAAAAGCTAGCTGTAGATTCAAGTCATGTGAAAAGACTCCACCTCCAACTTTGTTGTCCAGTTTCGAGCCATCGGTGTAGATGGAAACGCTACCTGGGGTTGGATAGCACCGATTTGGCTCTTCCCACTCATCCCTTTTTGGAATCCTTGTTTCGTAGTTGCTGTCTGCAACTATTGTAGTAGTACAGCGGTCCGTACTACCGAGTAGAAAACCTAAATTGCTTAGAATGCTAGAGTGTCCTGTGGCTTTTGTATGCCAAACGGATGACTCTCTTAAACGTAGAGCTGACGTAGCCGCTACTTGAAAACCTGCTAAATCCAATGGCAAGATATCTAGAATGGCCTGCAGAGCTTCACTAGGCGTCGTCCTGAGTGCTCCACTTATGCTGATCATGCTAGATCTGTGGACTCTGCTCAGAACGTTAAGGTTTGATGCCTTGCTCAAAGCGGGCCACCATACTACGACCCCATATAGCAGGATTGGTCGAATGATCGCAGTGTAAATCCACCTGCAAATTCTGGGACTAAGTCCCCACTTTTTGCCTATGGCTCTTTTGCATGTGTATAAAGCAATATATGCTTTGTTTTGACGCTGAATGATGTTATCCTTCCAGTTCAGCTTTTTGTCCAGAACTACCCCTAGGAACTTAGCCTTGTCGGCCAGGGTCAGGCGAACGCCATTTAGTTCTGGTAGATTTAACGGTGGTATTTTATACCGCCTAGTATAGAGGACAAGTTCTACCTTATTTGAATTGACACTGAGCCCACAACGAGAGGACCACGCTGAGATCTCTCGCAGTGCTACCTGCATCAGATCACATAAGGTCTGTGGGAACTTCCCTCTGTATGCTAAAGCAAGGTCGTCCGCATATGCCACGACTCTCCCGCCGCCCCAAACTGCGTCTCTTTTTAAAAGTGAGTTGACAGTGAGGTTCCATAGCAGCGGGGAGAGGACACCACCCTGGGGTGTGCCTCTGAAGACGTAGCGTGTAGATTTGACCTCGCCCATTGATGAGAGTACAATCCTTCCCCTCAAAAGTTGATCAATCAACCCAATCAGAGATACGTCAACGCCTAAGTGACGTAAAGCGTTGCTTATGGCCTCTGGGGTGACATTGTTAAACGCGCCTTCGATGTCTAGAAAGGCCACCAGGCAGAACTCCTTATCGGTTAAGGATGATTCAATGGTAGAAACCAGGCTATGTAGTGCCGTTTCAGTAGATTTCCCTTTAAGGTAAGCATGTTGATAGCTAGACAGAAGTTTGCTATCAATTGATATAGAGAGAAAGTTACTTATTATTCTCTCCAAAGTTTTTGAGCAAGAAGGAAGAAAGACTTATTGGCCTATAATCCTTGGGCTCATAGTGCGAGGCTTTCCCAGCCTTAGGAATGAATATAACCGAGACGCGTCTCCACGTATTCGGGATATGATTGAATGCAAGACAAGCAACGAATATGCGTTGAAGCCAGCTTGCTGATGTCTCCAGGGTATACAGGAGTTGTGCAGGAATGATCCCGTCTGGTCCCGCAGCTTTATAGGGTTTGAAGCTTTTGATTGCCCACCTAACCCGTTCCTCAGTCACAGGTATATTAACAGCGATACCCGTTGATGGTATAGCCAGTCCATTTCGCGAACTACCAGGAAAGTGTGTGTCCAGTAGCAGCTCTAAAGTTTCCCTTTCTGAATTGGTCCAGGATCCATCAGGCTTCCGAAGGTAGCCCAATGACGTTTGTGTTCTTGAGAGCACGCATCTAAGTCTTGCCGTCTCATCGACGCTTTCGACTCCGGTACAGAAGTTCCTCCAAGAGGTTCTCTTCGATTGTCTCAGGGCTTTTTTATAAGCCCTTAGATTTTCTTTATATTGCAGCCACTCGGGCTCATTGTCGAGTCGTTTGGCTCTATTGAATTGCTTCCTGCAAGATTTTCGAAGTGAGTCCAGTTCGCAGGACCACCAATGAGGTTTCCGCTTGCCACGCGGTCTTGGTTCCGGACAAGCTAAGTTAAAAGCGTTTGAGAGTGCATTAGTGAAGGTGCCGACCAGATCCTCCAATTCCCCTGTCGATGAGGGATTACAGGGTGGAAGATCCGGTAGCCCCTTAACAAATAGTTCATTGTGAAGATCCCAGTTCGTGTTACGTGGGTTCCTTTTTAAAACTGATTGTTGAATGGAGAAATCTAAGATTATTTCTATATATCGGTGGTCAGAGAAAGAGTGTTCATCAAGAACGCGCCAGCCTTTGACACCCTCATAAGTTTTTTCACTACATAAAGTGAGGTCTAGTACCTCTCTTCGATTTATAGTAATAAATGTTGGTTCATTACCTATGTTACACACTACCATGTTAGTTGTCAAAAGGTAATCAAAAAGTGACTCACCCCTTTCATTTGTGTCAGAGCTGCCCCATTGTACATGATGCGAATTTGAGTCCGCTCCGATGAGTAGATGGCCGGGGCAATATTTGGCCACCAGGTCGATCATCAAACCTTGTGGTGGAGGTGTGCGTGAATCATAGGGCATATACACCGATGCCAGAGTTACCGGTGTGCCCTTGATCGTTGTGCTGGCCGCAGTAATGTCGCCGTCGCTAAAGTTAGGCAAGAGAAACATTGTTAGCTCGTACTTAACCAATATACAGGTTCTTATATTACCTTCAACACAAGCTCGGATGAGCCTGTATCCAGTGGCCCCCAGTCCGCAAATCCTCAAGTTATTCACCCAAGGTTCTTGGATGAGGACCACATCAACGTCGCCTTGAGAAAGGCGACTGATGAGAGCGGCTGATGCCGCTTTAGATCGGTGGAGGTTTATCTGTAGCACTCTCATGAGTGTCCACAGCCCCCACCCCCTCAACCACCGTGACGTCGGCAGCCTCTTCGTCGCTGTCCAGCAGGACATCCTCCATTGTCAAATCATGCAGAGCATCTGCACAATTTGACGTGGCGGACTTCATGCTGTCCGCGTCGGAGAGATCCGCCTCCGATTATGGCGCCTCGATGTCCGAGTCCACCGAGGTTTCCGGAGCGGCGGCGCGCTGAGCGTCGGCTCGGTACACGTGAATTATGACATCCCCGACGCCATAATTCACCCTAACCTGGCACTGTTTAAGTGGCTCGAGAGCCTCCTTATTCAGCGCCAGGACCACCTCCCTTCTCGGGCCCACTGCGTCTTCGACTCGAATGACGCTCCAATTCTGCATAGGGAGGGATGGGTTCATAACCTGCAGCATTCTGAGGATCCTCTCAGGAGCTGCTGGGGTTACAGGAACCCATACCCTGGCCCTAGGCCGGACCGGAACGTCCCTCCAGTCGACGACCTCTAGTCGCGCACCGGGGTACACCTCGCCGATCCTCGCGACCGCAGCCTTATACAGACTAACGGTCCTTGCGTCATCGCAAGCGAGCACCTTGATTTGGCCTTGGTACCATCCCGCGTCTCTACAACGTGGGGGTGGTCCTGGAGACGCCAGCACGACGTCAAGAATGGCGTCGGTGATGGCGGCCAGGACCCACAACCACTTGTCCTTCGGGATGGCCCCACGGTCATTTCCGCGGTCCAGGACCCCAACGAGGATCCTGTCCCTGGCAACCTCGGCGAAGGTTGGCTTGGGCACACCGGCGTGCTGCTGTAGCCGCTTCGGATGGGGCTTTATCTCCTCATCCGATCTTTGGCGCTTAAAGGGAGTGCCACTTTCCACAGTTTTCCCCACGGCGATTTGGAAGGATGGCAGCAGAGCTCTCGCCCTAACTACCGCCTCCCTCACGTCCTGGGGCAACGTTTCGAGTGCCACCCCCCCGTATCGTTTGAGGACCTTTGCGGCCCTCCGTTTATCCCCATATTGGGGTTTATTGTCCAGGGGGAGGCGGCTCGTAGTTTCCCTCGCTGCCGCTCCCCCGGTAGAATTATTTCCATCGGCTACCTTCCCCTTCGAGTCAGCATGGCCAGGTCGTGAAACCACTGCCGCTGACGTCGAGGGAAAAGTTGCCTTACCGGCGCTTGATTGACCCCTGGCCTCAGCAAGAGCTGTACGGCTCGCCGTTTCCAGCGTTGCCGTGGCAGCAGTCTTGCTGGTGCTGGGACCCATCAAGTCACCCTTCTCCCTAATGATGAAGGCTACCTTCTCCTTTGGCGTACTATGGCCAGGTTGCGAAACCACTGCCACCACCTCTGGGAGAAAGGTCGCCGTACCAACACTCGATGGACCGCCCGCATCAGTGAGGTCTGGGCGGCTCGCCGTTTCCAGCGCTGCCGTTCCAGCGTTCCCACTGGAGTTGGGATCCATCGGGCGTCGATCGTCCCTACTTTCGGCTACCTTCTCCTTTGGCTCGGTGTGGCCAGGTCGTAAAACCATTGCCACCGCCTTGGCAAGAAGGTTCGCCGTTCCAGCACCTGGGAGGTGTCCAGCATCAGCAGGAGCTGGATGGTTCGCCGTTTCCAGCGCTACCATACCGGCGGTCCTACTGGTGCTGGGGCCCCCCAAGCCGCCAGTCAAAGTTCTTGTTGTTTGGTGAGAGGCAAGCCTCCCACCCACATGCACGCCATGTAGGCGCGAAAGCGTCCTTGGCGCTTGCGCCGACGCAGTCCTCCTCCGAGAGGAAGAGGACGAAGTTTTTTGTTTTTTGTTTTTGTTTAGATTTAAATTTTCCATGCTAAAAAGGGCCCCAACTCGAAGCCGCTATCCTTCCCCGTTTCGTGCAGTCACTAAGGATCCCAGGTTATATATGAAATCAGGGACAGCCTGGGGAGGTTGGAACCCCGCCGTCATGTGGGGGGCCCAGAGCCATCCGTGCAAAGACAGGAGTAATCTCAACTGCACCTGCACCGCCAACTTAACGGCGACGGCTGGGAACGTACTCCGAGACTTGCCAAGTTTTAACGGGGCGGAAGACGGTTGCGACATTAGCCTGACAGCCATTTTTGTGGGGTGTCACCCCCACATACTCAGGTGTCAGATTGTCACGCCCGCCAGCCCGAAGCAAACTAATCCGAATAGAAGAGCCAGAGAAAGTCCGTAGACAAAGCAAGGTCAAAAAGGAGGTGTGGTCCTCACCTACTTTATCTGTTCCCTTCCTAGATGGTTGGGGTTAACAGTGCCACCAAACGTGAAGGAAAAGTAGGAGATTGAGAGTGAGAGGTGAGAGGCTTCATTTCCAAGGATCGGCCATCGAGTTAACACATCACTAACCTTTTTGGCACCTTGGTGGCGGCTACTTTTTATACATCTGAAGCCAAGCTAAAGTTTAACATGTAAACGTTTACTTGTTTTTTCACACAGAAAACTTAAGCTGCAAGTTGGCATCAAGTATGCCCATCACTGCTTCTAGTCAATACAACACTAAATGCGGCATTAATATGGGCAGCAACAACGCGCCGGAAGTTACTTGTGCAAACACGCATATTTTTTTCCGTCTTTCTCAATTACCCAGTTTTAAGTTGAAATTTTTTTTTTTTGCATTTTTGCAGCATTTATCGATTGTTGCGTAATCGTATAGTTTCGATATATCCGATATGTAGGTAGATATTAGGCATGGGTAACACTGCGCTGCGCGGCGCAATTGCGCTGACACCAACCCTGGTGTTATTGCGCTAACTCCGATTTGGGAAATGCGCCAACTCAATATAGCGCCAACTCAATATAGCGCCAACTCAATGTAGCGCCAACTCAATGTAGCGCCAACTCAATGATGCGCTATTGCAATATAACACTGACTCAATTTCGTGCGCTAACACCAGCTCCAATATAGCGCTAGTGTAAAATGGCGCAACCACAACGCCAATAACAGCATCATAGTATATGTATACGTATGACAACGTCACAATTATGTGTGCTTGATAGTGATCTAAGTGACTCTAATTTCCAGCATATTTTCACATATATACGGAATATTTTTCCAAATGATTATGAAAATTAAAATTAATTGTGCCCTCGTATATGTAAGCAGAATTGCGCCAAAAGAAGTAAAACGGGGATGGTAAACAGTAACAAGCGAAAAAATGTTATTTATCGATTATTCGATGACAATTGCGCTAAAGGTGTTATTGCGCCAGTACCGTGAGTTGGCGCCACGGTTGGCGCTGGCGTTATTGTATCAGCGCCAAAAAAATTGCGCCATTACCCATGGCTAGTAGATATCAAATTTTTTCGCTTTTGCAGAATTTTCATTCAAACATGAAACAAAAGCCGAAAAGGCAATAATCTTTTTGCTCATAAATATCTTAATAAGGAAATGCTTAATAAAAAGCTTGATAGTTTGTATCTATATTCATATATAACCAACAAAAATCTGGTCATCGCTATTACCTGTCAGGCATGACAGAAGGCCTTGCCATGGAACATCTGACGAGTTCATCACTTCTTTCACGCATTGCCAGTAATGCAGAGTGGAATGAGCTTCCATTACCCATTCCACATAATGCAAAGTAGAATGGAGCGCGAAAAATGAACTGGAATAAATACCGTTAGTTTCAGTGGAAATTTCCATCATGCCTTACATTTTTCACCTTCTTTCTCTGCTTCCCTGTAAGGTATTCTTTATTTGATTCGCAGGTATCTTTGCGGTATTGCGTGACTTATTCGTTCGGTGGTAATGCAGTGGGCAAGTCCTTCCCTCCAATGACAAGCCCATGCTAATGTCAGGCATTATGTCAACGAATGTGGAAGCGATTGCCAGGGTTTTTCTGGATTATCCTCTTAATTCCACGGTCATCGAGTTTTTTGATGGGTATCAGCAAATACAATACATCAATAGCTAAATATTTTTTGTTCGCAAATATAACTGCATCATGATGGATAATTACAGTTGCTCTGCAAACAGGTTGTAACAAATTAATGGTTCATAAGAAAATCAATTTACGTTAAGCACTTGACGGTGATTATAACTACATACAAATGCATTTGCATCAAAAGCGGTTATGCGCTGCAGAAGTAGATTTAATTTGAAAAAATGCAGCAAATTGAAAAAAAAGAAAACAAAAAAAAATACGTACAGCAGAGTCTACAAATTACTTTTACCGCAAAGAAAACTTTTAATCATCATGGAAGATGTGCAAAAAAGCCATGAAAATAAAATTAGATATGCAGATGATTTTGCAAAAGAAGGGGATAATAAAATACCTACTAGACTTCTTTATTTATTTCCATTGAATCCAATAAAAAGTGCTTTTACGGACGGAGGTCGGCTCCTGCTATTTTGTTTTTCGATCAAAATTGGTGAGCTGCATGCATGATGGGGCTAAAACAAGATGGAGGCGATTGCAGGGTCTGCAGAAGTCTGAGGGCTTCATGCAATGAGATGCGATCCTGAGCCATTCTAAAGATGGACAGATGGGACATTTCCGGCTTAACTGCGGTATTCAAAGGATATACATAGGATTCGGGACCTACCCTCTTTTCCGAACTGCTCACTCTCTTTTACTTTTGAGATGGAATGGAGTGGAATTGTGTTAGGCCGGAAAAAACTATGTACTTCACAAGCACTCAGACATATTTGCTCATTGTACTTAAAACCTTTAGAAAGGATCAGGATGTAGGACAAAGGGTGTGATATTGGAATCACTGTTCCTCTGCAAACTTCCCAGATTCTTCAATAAATCTGAGAAGTTTGTCGAGTAGTAGAGAATGTGCATCCGCCATTCTCAGTAACATCTGACCCGAGAATGCGAAATCTTAGTCTAGCGAAGGCTGGACAGGTGCAGAGAAAACGCCATGTGCCGTAGTCCTCCTCTTCCATACAAGATAGGCATAGTGAGTTCTCGATGATGCCTGTGGTGGCCATGTGCTGTCCGCATGGATTGTGTCCTCTTTTACTTTTACATTTCACTGATTTAGTCACGAGTTGTGGTATCAAAATTGTGCATCGGCGCTAATTGGAGTCAGTGGGACTCGCCACTCAAACCAATCCACTAACCAACGGAGCTAAAATTATTCAACAGTATCTACAATTCGCTGGAAACCAGCAGAACCATAAGCAATTACTGTTAGAATATTACGAACAAAACCAGCCATTTCATTGAAACTGAGTCGCCTCCACACGAACCACCTCAAAAATTAACTTTAAAAACGAGTTTCAGGCAAGATTTAGCGAAAATTCACACAGGGGCAGTTTCCAACTTTGTCAATGCCTCGTCCTTTTTACGTGATAATCAGCTAAAGTTGAAGAGGCTGCCCCAAGAGACCCAAGTCACACTGTCAAAACTTAACTTTGGATTTTGTAGCCATCTCCACCTCTACAGATTCAGAATAGACGCAGATATATCCAACGTATTTTGAGCATGCAATGAGCCTTCCCGCGCCACCAAGCACATTTTTATATAGTCTCATAAATCAACTCATCTAACACCGCTTTCCCTTGGTCCAAATCTGTCGAAGCTGCACATTTCCTGTGTCTTCCATTAGAAGATTTCGATTATGGTTAGTTTTATTTTTATGTAGCTTGACTAAGCAATGCTAAATGTCTGCTAAAACAAAAACAGCAACAACAGTTCAATTCATTAGCAACTTCAGCCATCTTTGGAGTTTTACGAAGACGCTTACAACTTTTTCGATTTAGCAGTGGAGGAAAACAACTCGGACTTAAATTGAGATGAACCTATTGAAGTAAAGAAACGAAAAAGCTGTTTTCAGGGTTCTCTATGTTCTGAAATGTGACGAATTTTCTGCCCGATCCGCCCTCCCAATTCGAGGTTTGCTCCTTTTATTTTTCCTACTAATTGGATGGTTCTACAGTTTTATGCCGGCTCCGAACGCCGAATCAGTGATGCCAAGTGTAGGGAAAAGAGGCTACATGTAGGGAAATTCGACCTCAAATTTGCAGTGTAGGGAAAAAAGGACAGATTTTCAAAAATTAGCTAAATGTAGGGAATTTTTGAAGTTAAAAATTTTCGTTTCCTTTGCCACGAATTAATTATTTCTAAGAATCTAATATTTTTTATTACGTACAAATAAAATGTTTCTGCATGCTTGAATGCAATATTTCAAAATTGTACTTTGTTCTGTGGGCCTATTCTGTAACCAATTAGCGACAATTTTCGGATCGATATTGTAAATTTGCGATCAGTTTTGCGATCAGGCTATTCTGTAGGATATTTTGGTCGAATTCTATAGTATACTTGGACAGTTGTTTCCGATAATCATCGCAGAGGTATCGAGGGGAATTTTTGTGTCGGTAGATTTTGCGCTTTTCGGTCGCAAAATAAGTTGCAGAGTCCCAGCCCTGATCTGGAAATATATTCGTTTACCTGCGTACAGGGCCTCGGAGCAAAAGTTTTTGTTTCGTTAGCTTCGTTCAAACAAAAACACCTAATCCAGGGTTGTTGTTTTTTTGTAGCTTTACTAAGCCCTGCTTAGCCAGCGAGTTCTGCTCACAAATTGTCATCAATTTCACTTAACGGAAGGCCCAAGAATGTTGCAGCTTCTTTTGGGCTTGTCCAGAGGGTCAAGGGTGTGTTAAGTTAGTTGGTTTCAAGTGGCATGCAAGGAGGTGCTGTGTGTCATGCGGCGTCTTTCCACATGTCGGACATACGTTTGGATCGATTCTGGCCCTGTAGGAATTGAGCCTACTACAGAAGCCCGACCTTAATTGTGATAAGGTGACTCGGGTTTCTCTGTACAACTCTAGTTCTTCTGTAGCTATTGGTGGTGGTTGGTCTCTAATTAGGATTAGGTCACCTCACGAAACATTGCCAGTCGATGATATATATATTGGACCTGAATGTCTCGAGCTTCTAAATACTCTTTTGAAATCAGCTTCTGAGCGAATAAGAAGAAAGGAAATTTTTAATTTCCTTGAACATGAAAAGAATTTCTTGAAAATATGCTTAGAAACATAAAAATTTCTATGTATGCGTACATGGCTTCTTCAATAAAAACTTTATTTGCGTAAATTTTGTGTGTATGTAGGTCAATATAGAGAAAATACGGGTAGGGAAATTTGTAGGGAAAAATTTTGTTAGCGTAGGGAAAAGTAGGGAATTTTTTGGCATGCCGTAGGGATTTTTGGTCCAAGAATATTGGCATCACTGCGCCGAATGCGTTTTTTGTGAGAAGCTTTTTCATGGCAGAAATACACTCGGAGGGTTTTAAGTAGGTACTGAGGTACAAAATATGGGCTATCGAAATTCTAAATTAAACTGTATTAGTAAAAGAAAATATTTCGTAGCATTTTCCTTAAATAAAGCAGATGCCAAAGTTGTCTACTGCCAGTAAAAGCAAAAGTAAAAGCAAAATAAAATTGAAAACGAATTAAAAAAAAAAAAGAAATGGAATAACTTTTTATATTTTGCTTTGCATTTTAATTTATGTGCAAAGCGTGAATTTTGCACACGTAATTAATAGTAAATATTGAAGAGTTATATAAAAATAATATATAAAAGAGATGTAACTGAGAGGAATATTGCAAAATTCAACATCACGAAATAGTAATTTCTTTTAATTAAAAGTTATGTACATATGCTCCACTTATTTAAGAGACACCTGCAATGGTTTGAAGCACTAAATTCGATTTGTGCTATTTTTAGTCGCTTCTGATTTGAAATATTTCTCATGCCATGATATAATTATCGTAATATTTTATGTGACTATGTACGCTTAGACATTTGGAACTGTGTAAAAAGCCAAGAGAAATATTTAAACTTACTTTAAGGCCAACTCAGCTAATGAACAAATCGTGACAGCAAGTGAGATGAGTTTGTTTTGTATATGTATGTACATACCCTGCATGCAAAATTAAACTAGTATGAAAATAAACTAGTTGATCAACTGGTATGTAAAGGAAAAAATTCAACTAGTTTGTTTTCTACTAGGTGATCAACTGGTATGAAACGGACAAAGTTATACTAGTTAGCTATCTACTAGTTGATCAACCGCTTTTAAAAAGACAAAATCATACTAGTTGGTATTCTACTAGTAATATACCAATTTATTTATTAACTGAATACACTTTATGTAATTCTATCCCAAACTAAGCTTTATTGGCGACTTTGAAGTAAATTTACGCTATCATTTAACAAAAGGGTCAGAAGAGTTATTACCAATTTGCCAAAAAGAAACAACCATTTCTCACAAAAGAAATATTTTTAAGGCTTTTTATTTATTTTTGTGCAAGGGTACACAAGAACAATTACATACATACATATATATTTGCGACAGGTGGCAAGAAGAGTTTAAGAGAGTTGAGTTAATTGATTTGGTTTCATCCAAATCGGAGATTCTATTATCCAACTGCCGCAGTAACACGAAGCCATTATTCTACCTTGCTATACATTTTTGTGTGTACTGTATATAATATGTACTAAATGTAACTTTAAAAAGTACTAAGCTAATTAAAGTAAGCTTTATTAAATTAACTAAAATGCTATTTTTCACCTAGAAGAACTGGCATTTTTCTAGTATTATTCTGACTGGTATTCTTCTAGTATACCCTTAACTGGTATTTTTCTAGTATGAAGCTGATGTGCTGTCTACTGGTATGAAACTGAGTGGTATTTTTCTAGTATGAAGCTTATGCAAGGGAAGACAATTGCCATCTCGTAGGCCATCGCCACGTTAAAACTACCGGTTGCTTTCAACTAAAATGGATAGTTGGGCAACTAGATGCCGACATTTTCAAACTGGTAGAATTGTAGTATGCAACTAGTTGTTTTGCCTGCAGGGCAAATAAATATGTATCTAAGTATGTATGGATACACATATGTACTTGACTATGTATTTATATTTCTAAATGCATAAATATGTATGTATACTTATATTTGTGCATGTTTTAAATTTAATTGTTTACCTACCGGTCCAACAATGAATAGCTTTCGGTCACTTTGTAAGTTTTATTTACTTTTTGTAATTGAAAACCACAATAACTAAGCAAATTAGTGCAATAATTATAACAAAACAATTGACAACACAAATTTAACTCAAAATACCGCGAAATATTTAAATAATTAAAAGCTTCACAGTTAATTAAATTGTAGCAAATACAGCCGCAATTCTATGAAACGGTCAGAACTAATCAAAACTTTTTTCCATAACAAAAGTACAGCAATTCAAAAGAAACGAATGTTTCACAAACAACGTTAATGAATGAAGAAAGAAAAGTAATCAGAGGTATTTTTCAAATGTTATACCCAGTATGCAAACGTTAGTAAAATAGCGAGCCTAAAATAGTGGATGCATAGAATAAATTAAAATGAGGAATAATAGCCAAAGTTTGGCCACATGTGACTTAATATTTTTTTTTGGCACATTAGTCAAATGCTAGGAGATGAAAGCCAGAGATCAATTCGTTACAAAGAGATCAATTCGTTATAAAAAAATTAAATTAAATACCAAAACAAAAATTAAAAGAGAATAAACCTTTAAAAAATTTTTTTTTTGTTTTTGAAAAGATGCCTTAAAAAGTGAAACGAGCGAAAATGCTGAGGTTCAAAAAGGAAAAAAAAATGAGTGACTCGCCCACTAAATGTTTATATTTTCAGCGTATTTTCCCAACATTAATATTACAAACGGTTGACTTACTATATATGTATGTATGTACATAATTGTGTGTATTAGGGTGATTCATTTTAGGTAATATTTTCCCTTTTAGGTATTATAACTTTTATGAGCTTAAAATTTTATTACATAATAACTTTGGGTTCGCAGGTACCAGAAAGAGAGTTAGTAGACACACCAAAATATCACTATGTTTACAATCATGAACTGTTTAGTATGTCCATCAGTTTCAACGGAAACTTCCCAGCAGTATTTATCAGCTGGAAAACAGCACATATTTCCTACTGAATATTCAGTAGAGATGTAGTTCCAAAATGTGAACTTTGAATTTCGTTTTTATATAGAGGTGGCGTCGAAAATCAACTACCTAAAAACTGCCGAACGAGAAGGGAGGGTTTCCATATGAAAAAAGGGCTGAATACGCAGGGAGAACTTCCATAGCATATATTTCAATACGCCTGATGTCTTCACTGCGTGTTCAGTTATTTTTTCAGGCATGATTTTTGAACTCAGTTTCAGGGTATTTTTCATACTGAATATTCTACTGAATATGTACCTCCTTACCTCAAATACAGCTGGGTTGTTTCTCAGTTTTTCAGTTATCTGATTCGGCATAAAAGTCCGTCTACACATAACTTAATTCGCATTCGAATAATGTAGCGAATAATCTTACGAAACAACCCGTCTCCACGTAACTGATAGTCGTTCAGTTTGATATTTCTCATTCTTCTTCTTCAATGTATATTCTTTCGCTCATTTTTGCGTTTTTCTTTTTTTTTTGTTCTGTGTGAGATTTCGTTAGATTTTCTATACAAAATTAGAGAAGGCATCGATATTATCGATGTTGGCGAGAGTGTTGAGAACGAATAACGTAGTTCAATTGTTATTTGTATGGAAATCATCGTCGTTCGGCACTGGATTCGAGGCCGAGCGATGATTGAGAGAGCGTTTGCAGATAAACTCGCTGGTTATAATAGCCGTAACGCAACGGATGGAGCTGTCACTTTAATATCTATTGTATGTGAAAGGCATGCGAATGATTATAATGAACGGTAGAAAACGGCGACAACCGTAAGCATCTGTTGATTTTAGATTTCTTCCGTATTCTTACGGCAATTTGACAGTTCTCTTCGCAGTGCCAAAACAGAATACCGTTAGCAAAAATTTTTTTTTACATTTTATAATATAACTAGCAAATACCCGTTGCTTCGCAATGACGAATAATAGGTAATCCAAGTCAAGTTAAGTCAATTCAAGTCAAGTCAAGTCAAGTCAAATCAAGTCAAGTCAAGTCAATTCAAGTCAAGTCAATTCAAGTCAAGTCAAGTCAAGTCAAGTCAAGTTAGGTCACGTTAAGTCAATTCAATTCAATTCAAGTCAAGTCAAGTCAAGTTAGGTCACGTTAAGTCAATTCAAGTCAAGTCAAGTCAAGTCAAATCAAGTCAAGTGAAGTCAAGTCAAGTCAAGTCAAGTCAATTCAAGTCAAGTCAAGTCAAGTCAAGTCAAGTCAAGTCAAGTCAAATCAAGTCAAGTCAAATCAAGTCAAGTCAATTTAAGTCAAATCAAGTCAAATTAAATCAAGTTAAGTTATCTGGGTCCACTTGATGACCTGGTCTAGACATCATTATGAAAATAGCTCTATGTTGAAGCCGTTCCCAAAACATTTCATTTGATACCAATATCGATCAAAAACATGCGGGTCGGAATTTTGACCCATATCTGGGGACCCGGCTTAAGAATCACAATTAAAGAGTTTTGTGTTGAAGTCCTGATCAAGGCCATTCATTCGATACCAATATTGCTCAGAAACATTCCGGGCCACCCGGATCTTCGTTTTCACTCATATCCTGAGACCCGGCCTAGGAATTATCATGCATAGAGCTCCATGTAAAATCCTTGTTCAAAACCTTTCATTTGATACCAATATTGCTCAGAAACATTCCGGGTTAATCCAGAGTCACATTTTGGCCCATATTTGGGAACCCGGCCTAGGCATCACAAATAAAATAGTTCTATGTCGAAGTCCTCATCAAGACCTTTCATTTGGTACCAATATCGCTCAGAAATATTCTTGGGTCATCCGGATCCACGTGTTGACCCATATCTGGAGACCCGGCCTAGGCATCACTAACTATTAAAGGAGCTCTATGTTGAAGTCCAGATCAAGACCTTTCTTTCGATACCAATATCGCTCAGACACATTCCGGGGTCATCCACGTCCACGTTTTGGCCCATATCTGGAGACCCGGCATGGAAATAACAATGAAAATACATAGGTATGTGTTAAAGCCCTGCTTAATACCTTTAATTTCATACCAATATCGTTCAAAAACATTACTGAGTCATCCCGGTCCACATTTTAACCCATATCTGGAGAGGATGTCTAGGCATCACAATGAAAATAACTCTATGTAGAAGTCCTGCTCAACACCTTTCATTTGATGATTGATATCGTAGGTGTAGGTGCAGGCGTTCTTGAGTTATAGCATGTGTAAACAGGTTTTTGATTGCCACCGAGCAAACAACAAACCGTGCAAAAACAAACATATGAGTCGCCTACGCTGCGCTGCCTGGCACGACGCGTCCACTGAACACGGCAAATGACCAAACGAATCTGTCTATGCTTGCGCTTTTTTGAGTTTTTCGAAATTTAAAACCGGTAAAAAGGTACAGTAGAATCGCACAAAAGTTAACCAAATGGTCCCAAGGGCATTTAACTTTTCCGAAATATTAACTTTTCCAGGTGGTTTTTAAATTTGATAGAATACGGTAATAAACATAATTTTTGGGATATAACATATCAAATTTATTTGAAAATCTCAGTTTTAATCATTACAAAGCAGAAACTTAGATTTAATTTACATGCCTAAAAATTTTTTCCAGCGTACATTTTGGCAAATTCAAGCTTAGCTCTTGATTTTAAAATTGGACCACTAATTGCACAATTGCGTTGCCTTTGGTTCAAAAACCATTTATACAACCTTGCCTCGAGAACGGGATATTCCGACTTGTGCAAAGTTTTCTTGGTTGGCAATTCCTGTGTGCTTGCCACTGCCTCCAAAATTTCATATCGTGTTTTCTTTATTTTTGAGATGGTCACTTTAGATACACTATAATCTAATGCCAAGCGGTTTCCGTGAATACCTTCATCAAATATCAGCTTTTTGATGTAAATTCAATCTAATTTTCGATGGTTTATTCCGCTTTGTTGCCATTTTTAACACACAAACTATGTTTACACCACTCAGTAGTTCAAACGACATTTGTACCTCGCGACACCGACAATAATTTTTTACACAGAAATTCGGGGAATGCACGCAAATTCCGGGAATACATAGAAACAAGGGGAATAAGCTTGTTTTTGCTGAGAAATAAACGGTTGGATTTGAAAAAAAAAAAATCGATAAGCTCAGAAAAGTTAACCAAGAGTTAACTTTTTAGAGCCGTACGTGGACGCTCTAATTTGGTTAACTTACCCGAAGATTTAACTTTCTCGCGAGTTAACTTTTGTGCGATTCTACTGTATTAAACTTTAACTTTAATAATTAAAGTCTTAAGCCCAAATTACATCAGCGATGTGGCAGCGACGGTTTTCGGAATCAGCTGATGCGTCTAATATGAGCAGTGACTGCCAGACCAAACACAATAGAGCGTTCGCAGTATTTGGCAGTGACTTCTTTATATATTAGGTCTGTTTCCTTTTACCTTGGACAAGTGGTGACATAAATTTACTTACCATTTTCATGTCCACTTTTTTCAATTAAAATAATCAATCTTGTTTAATTTTTTCCTCTGCTCTTTCTTCTTCTTTGCTTTTGCATCCCGCCAGCAATATTTGCTAGTGGAAATTAATTAAGCAAAAATTAAATTCTCTCCCGCTTGCTGGCAGTAAAGTACGGAAACACAAAATTAGTAAAAAATATATTACATTGGATAGTACGGAAACAGACGTAAGTTCACATCAACACTTTGAAGTTGGCTGCGATTCAAGGCAGCGGCAGCGAATTTAGAATTTGGGCTAAACGGAGCGGTGCTGCCAGCTGCCTCTGCTGTATTATGTGCCGCTTCATTACAAACCGTAGTTTCTAAAAATCAGCTGATTTCGAAAAACAGTCTCTGCCACAGCCACAGCGCTATTGTAATTCCGGCTTTAGGAATACGCAAAAAAAAGTACATGGTTCTCGAGAATTTACCATTTGTGACATTTTAAAAAAGAATTATTAAAATCGGTCCAGTACTTTTTGAGTTATCGCGTTACATACATTTTCCATACAACCAATTTTATATAATTAGTATAGATAAGTAAATATTTTAAAAATATAAATACACGCGCGCCATCTGTTGGAACATAGCAGTGGTTATAACCTAATTTCATTAGTAAAATGTGTTGCATATATTTAGACAGCAGCTAGAAATTACATACATACATATATACCAGACCTGGGTAATATCAAGTACCAGTACGACTTGTGACAAGTACATTTTAAAAGAATTGTACTGGTACTGGTACTTGCATTCCCAAATTTTCAAGTACTAGTACAAGTACAAGGAATTGAAAAAGATTTGAAGTTTTAGCAAATACTTCAAAGTAATTGAAAAGAATTGAAAGTACTTGAAAATAATCGAAAAATGTACTTGAAATTTCTCAAGTCATTTACAGCTCTGAAGTTGTAGAGTTGGGCGTCAGGAATTCAATTTTAATTTTCGGCACAGATGTCGGTTAAGGGGTCTATTTAGGCGGTTATGAAGTTTAAACGGCGATATGTAACTGCTCAGATAAAGAGATCTCTAGCTTTTTTTTTGATAAGTTGTTGCATAAGTAATCTAGAGAAACGCAAAATAATGAAAATCAGATCACGTGAGATTCATTTATAAAAAATAAGTAGGAAGTCTTCAGTATATTGGTGAAATAAAATCGCGGTAATACTTATTTCTTCATAGCGGAAAATGGAATATTTAGAAATTGTTGGCATTTTTTTTTAAAGATAATATTTTATTCTATCGAAATAGGAGAGAAAAAACCTTAATATGGAATACCCTAATAAATATGTCTATTGCAATACATACATACATACATTTCGCGTTTCAAAAAACGCAATGAAGCGCGCGAACTGGGTGTAGCCATACACTGCTGAACACGCTGCATATCTATGTATGTGATCGCCAACGAAATTTCCATTGTTCAGCTACTTCATTAGGCACATTGTACTTACTCGTATTATTTGTTTTTCTTTATTTTGTTTAATTGTATGTATTTACAATTTAATTATAAATGATTTGGCTGCCAATCAAAATTTCTAAATTTTTAAGATTTTCAGTTTAAGTTAAGCATTTACAGTAACAAGTTGCTTATTTATTTTATTTATTTATCTGCTTTTAGCGCGTTCCATCGAAAAGCTGAGCCACTAATTGAAGACCGTAAGAAGTATAAGAGACTAAGAAGCTTAAATCAACATACCCAAAAAAGATGTCGCTGCTGCGTGCCGTTATGTTGCTAGCATTTGGCGCCACAGTCGCCTTGGCACAGCGTCGTTTGGCGTTGCCAGATCCACGCAGTTGTGCTAATCGTAAGTTGAACTGATCTTAAATTTTGACTACATTCGTAGTTTCAAATAGTTTCCTTACTAGTGTACTTTGATTTAATCTCTTTATCGTCTCTCTCTCTTTCTCCTTCTCTCTTCCACTCACCCACCGACAGGTGTTCGCCACGCCTCCTACCGTGATGCACGTGGCGTTGCGCACTCTTACTTCTTCAGTTGGGAACATGCGCCGACACGAAGTCTCGAGGTGGATTGGTTGGATGCGCGTAACATTTGTCGACGCCATTGCATGGATGCCGTTTCACTGGAGACGCCACAAGAGAACGAATTCATCAAACAGCGTATAGCACGTGGCAATGTGCGTTACATTTGGACATCGGGCCGTAAATGTAATTTTGCTGGCTGTGATCGTCCCGATTTGCAGCCACCCAATGAGAACGGTTGGTTCTGGTCGGGTTCGGGCGCCAAAATTGGCCCAACATCGCAACGTAATACGGGCGATTGGTCGCACACCGGCGGCTACAATCAACCGCAACCGGATAATCGTGAAGCGGCACAGGGCAATGATGAATCGTGTTTGTCGATTTTGAATAATTTCTATAATGATGGCTTGAAATGGCATGATGTGGCCTGCCATCATTTGAAACCGTTTGTGTGTGAGGACTCGGATGAGTTGTTGAATTTTGTGCGTTCACGTAATCCGGGTATACGTTTGTAAGGGGTGTATTGAAGCGTTTGAAGCATGGTTGCGAAGGTGGTTGATAATGTAGATACACATCGAAAGATTATGAATCGAAAAGTGCTGAACCGAATGTAGATTTTACTTACTGCTTGGTTCGTGTGTTTCGTGGAATGTGGAGGGCGTTTTGTTGTTTGATTGTTTACGTTTATGTTTAATTTTATTTTTAAAAATTAAAATTTGTAAATGTTTTGTTTATACATACATAATTAAATTAATTGGCATTGAGTTTTTTTCGTTTAAGTTTAAACAGCATTACATCAATCTTAGTTTAAGTGTATTCTAAAATTAATTTACGTTAAAAATGTATACATATATTTTATCTAATAGATTTGCAGATTAGATTTCAAAAAGTTCAAATGATGTCACTTTAAATTACTTAAAATTTCCCTCTAACATATTTGTCTTTAAAAAGTTCATAAAACTTTCAAAAACCCCAAATACTAAATTCGTGAACACGTATTAACGTTTCATTTGGAAATTTTCTAAAATCACTTGTATATCATATTCATACAGAAAAATATAAAAAATGCAAGGTATGCTAATATTTTTTCTTTCGACCAATTTTGTTTTGTAAAACATTTCATTGTCCCTAACAAAAAAAAAAAAAAACAAAAACTAACGAAAATAAGTATACGTTTTAAGCATTTGTTATTAAACGAATTTGTAAATCCTTAAATATGTACAAAAAGTTGAAAATTGGAAATAAAATATTTCTTCTTTAGTCACTGTACCTAGAGAGTGTTTTTTTGTATGGGTTTTCATAGAGCAATTGGACTATGCAACAGCATTTTTTGGAATAATTCTCACAAACATTTTTTCTTTTTTTTTAAAAATCGCTCAGATGAAATTTCGCAAATTTAAAATAAAAATACAAAAGAAAACAAGTAAGGAAACCTAAGTTCGAGTGGAATCGAACATTAGATACCCAGCTATATGCTTTCATTGTTTGTTTGCGTTTGTTGGAAACACGGTGTATTTTATATAAAGCGAATGCCGTATAAAGTGGGCGTAGCTACGGCCATTAACTGGCTAGCGTAGAACTAAACTGGTCTAACATTTTTTCAGAAATCGAGTTATGTACATTTTTGAACTTGAAAATCATAAATTTATCCGTGCAAAATTGATGTATGTCTTATTTCTGCACCAAAGTGTCCAAACGATAAAAATGTCACTTTAGAATGCACGTCCTTTTGTCATTTCAAGAAATTCTAAAGTGGTCCAACTAGCATAGACTACCACAGACGAGTATGATCTTACACCAGATGAGTGGATGGAATTGGTTAAAAAATGTAGAAAGCATTTTCCTTTTGATGTTAATAATATGGTGGGGAAATTTATGTCATTTGACGAACTACGGCCAATGATCAGGGACTTCCAGAGTATAGTAGACGGCGGTGGAAAAATTTCCCAACTGCGAAAGGCAAAATTTGTCAAGGGTGAATCTGTGATGCAGTTTAATGATGATTATTGTGAAACATATGTATAAATCCGTCGATATAAAGAAATCTAGCGTGAACCTACATGATTTTATAGAGTTCTTGCAGAATTTTACACCAGATCAGGGCAGCGACATACGTGTTTTGAAATTCAAAAAAATGCAGGACATAAAAAAATGTTCAAATTTGTCCTATTTTTCGCTAAGTTTGCAAGTGCGATAACCACAAGCAGTACCTTGTTAGAAAGGTAATTAAAATACGCTTCTAACGACATGCAACTTGCAGTGATTGAACAAACCCTTGCTTGTCAAAGTCAGAATTTTGTTGGGTTTTCTGATTAATTTTTTATTCAAATATTTATCGTTTTTATAAAAAGGATTATGCACAGTATACACAGTAGATTCTCTACATTACAAAGTTTTGGCAACGGTTGGTATGAACGAGTGGTACGATCGAGTTCCAACTATGGTCACAGTTGATAGTAAGTAGATCGTAAAAGGATAAATGAAAATGTAAAAAAGTGGTAGGTAATTAAATGCTCACTAAATCGAAAGGAATGTTTTAAGAACTCGTTTCTAGTAAACCATGACCATAGTTGGAACTCCATCGTACCACTCGTTCATACCAACCGTTGCCAAAACTTTGTAATGTAGAGAATCTACTGTGTATACTGTGCATAATCCTTTTTATAAAAACGATAAATATTTGAATAAAAAAAATGAATCAGAAAAACCAACAAAATTCTGATTTTGACGAGAAGGGTTTGTTCAATCACTGCAAGTTGCATGTCGTTAGAAGCGTATTTTAGTTATGTTTCTAACAAGGTACTGCTTGAGGTTATCGCACTTGCAACCTTAGCGAAAAATAGGTTTGAATGTAGTGATACCCAAAACTGCAAAAATTTACCGTTATCTCGAAAACTAACCATACAAAATATAAAGAAAACAATTTTTGAGATCAGGAAGACCGGACCAACTCCCCTATATCTGAATCTCTTGGAATTATTTCAAATTAATAATTTTAGAGTAGTGTAATGTTACTAGGCTGAAGAGGGGAATCGTTCAATCGCATTTTGCATTTAAACGGTAAGAGTCCCCATCTTTTTTTCTTCGGAATTCAGCTTACGATGCATCATTACATCTACAATATTTTTTCCGAATTTTTCCTAGGCGGAGAACATTGATAACAACAATTATCCTTAAAAAGGATACAGAAAATTTTTTTTTTAATTTTTTTCAAAAACTATTTTAAAATATACATAATTACCTAACATTTGGCGTACTTCGCGTTAAATTTAATTGTACCGTCGATTAACAATAATTTTTTTTTAAAGAAGTTGATGTAAAACTTTCTTGGCGAATAACTATTGCAAAAATGTTCATTTTGCAAAAATATTTCGGGAACTAATTCTTGACACGGAGAGCTATCGATTAAGACGCGAATCATAAAAATCAAAGAAAAAAAAATTTTTTGTGCTGATTTGAAAAATTCTGACCCAGAAATGAAACAGAAAACAATCCAGAAGATTTTCTACCAGCCCGCCGTGGAGAAAACTAGGTTACTGTTACTTTTAATGTAGAGGCGATCATTTACGAACACGTGTATGTTATTTTTGTAATTAAAGTACTTCCTTTCACATATTTTTTGTGGTTTTAGTCATATAATTTCCAATTTGTAGTTCAAAATTCCTTAAAAATTAAAAATTCTAAAGTGGTCTATGTAACAAGTTTTCTTGTTACAAATAAATATTATATAAACAACGTTTCTATAATATTTTTTTTAATGCAGAATGTTAAGTTAACTATTAAGCTAACATAATAATTTACAATATTCACATAACATACATCAACAATCGCACACCGCATTAAAACGTGTTTCATCTGTTTTCTCCACTTTTGTATTTTGTTAAATAGACCAGTTTAGTTCTACGCTAGCCAACTATCAAAATTTTTGTCAATCATCCAACTAAGCATATAAATATTATTGTTAGTGCAAAATTTCATTCCTTTATGACTTCTAGTTACAAAGATGTCTCGTTACAAATTCCCAAAGGGTGTTCTAGAAACATCTTTGTTAGAAAGTAGGCGTGGTCATAAACCACAGGTGGTTAAAGGTTACACAGAAAGTTTCGTCTTAGTGCCTCTTATTTGTCGAGTTATAGGCTCAGAAATCTCGTAGATTGCCTTTGTCTAAAAAGGGGCGGTGCCACGCCCATTTTCCAAATTTTGTTTTGTTTAATGTCCGTAGTGGGACTCCTGCCATAAAATTTCAATGAAATATCTTTATTTTTTATTTTTTAGAAACTAGAAAAAAACTTTTTAAGCATGGATGTAACTACAGCTGTTTCACCTTAGATACCTCTAAGACTCATCAGGTTACTTTTGCCAAGACTCGAACTTGCGCACCTTGCAGTACAATAACTACAGTTCTAACCGCTGAGCTATTGCCTGCCTTCGACATCTGATAGAAAATTTGTTGCTAGTTTCTTTCCTACTATAATTCGTTTCTAACTTATGCACATACATATGTACATATTTACATATTATTGTATGATTAAACATAAGTAGCGAATAAAGTGTAGGGATGTTCAAATGAACTTAATTTTTTATTTCAATTTATTTAATTTATAAAAGTAACCTGATGAGTCTTAGAGGGATCTAAGGTGAAACAGCTGTAGTTACATCCATGCTTAAAAAGTTTTTTTCTAGTTTCTAAAAAATAAAAAATAAAATATAACCTGGGCCTGTGCTCGTTAAATTAAATAAATTGAAATATCTTTATGTTTGACAGAGATCACTTTATGATACCCACATATAAAAGAGGGCGTGGTCGTCAACCAATTTTGGCAATTTTTCGTCCAAACCTTTGCCTAAGTAAGTATATCACGCGTACCAAATTTCATTGATATATCTTAATCGATTTCTGAGTTATGACTCATAAAACTTTCTATATTTGTCCCTTAATAAGTGGACGTGGCACCGCCAATTTTCCAAAATTTCACCAAATTTCTTCATAAGGGGCTGAGCTCAATACGTGGGTGAAATTTAATCACTAAAGGCTGGAAATCATAACTAAATTTGAGAATGTAATAACAAAAACTGTGCAAATATTAAAACTTATTTTTGTTTCTGTTCTAGTTTTTATTTTATTTATTTATTTATTGTATTTTGTATGCAATTACAAAAACACACAAATCACATACATACATATTTATATAGGTAAGTATTTATTTACTAGAATCATATTTTTAAAACATAAAATATACAACTATTTAGCTAATTTCGTGTTGTTCTATGTAAATATACTATGTGTAGGTAATTTAATAAAAGTATATAACTATTGGCTTTTACAGCTTTTACACCTTAAAATCAGAAAATTTGCAATTTTAATTTGCGTTTTCTGAAATAAAATTTCAATTTTCTGAAATAAAATTTAATTTTCTGATTTCAAGCTGGAAAAGTTGTAGCTGCTGTTTATTTAAATATAAATATTTGTATTCCATTTAAATGCTAATGCTATGTATGCATGAGTAATGAATCGTTTTCTATGCTGTAGATATTTTATTAGACACATGATTAGTATGTATATATATTTATTATTTTATATTTTTTTTAATTTTTATATTTTCTTATATTAACTGCAAGAAGTGTTTGCAACACAGAGTCAAATGTTTTACTTTCTTATTTAAAATTTATTAGCATGAAACTGAAAAGCTGTAAAAATGCAAAGGAGCGACAGCAACGAATTTCGATGCAATGCTTTTTCGTAAGAACTGCAAAATAGAAGCCGGCGAAAAATATAAACATTGAATCTTTTTTGATGCTTTAAAGTCACATAATGCAAATGTATAATATATAGACATACATATTTAGTACAAAAGTAAGCTTAAACTAATTACTGAAATATAAAAAATATTTACAAAATGCGATAAGTAAATACAACTAATTAATTTAGTTACACAATCCATTTACATTAATATGTAGTAGCTTAAAAAAATTATATACATACATATTTATGTGTAATGTAAGTATATATCACTCAAAAAATTTTTGCGCTTAACTAAATAACCAAGCAGAAAAAATAGTTGTTCTGGTAAATAGCAAAAAATAAATTTGTGACAAACTTAACTTAATTTTAACTTAAAATAACTTTATTTAATTTTATACATACAAATATTTTTAAAGCGACAGTTAAGCATTTTGTTTTAGCTAAATGCATGCTAAATGTTAAAATTAAATAATAACACTGCTCTACAGCCAAAAAATACTCTGAACGCGACCATCCTATCTATATGTAAAATCGGTCGCTGATTCCGAAAATCGGGTTCATTTTTAATTCTATGGGAAGGTTTTTGAGATATCGGCAATTTACCGTTATTTGGCCAATGGCTCCACTTAATCCCGGGTATCTCTTTAACGCGCAGTGAGATATCTTCCTGGGGGTGACACCAGACGAAAGAAAATTAAATTTCCTTTTCATGGCTCCTATAACATTTTTCTCTAGCTCTTACAGTTTCTGAAATATTGACGATTCAATTTGAATTTTTTCGATTTTTTACGATTTTTTGAAGAAAAAATTGAATTTGTCAGGCAATATCTTCAAAACCAATGCCTTCACCTTCGGTTTTACTCCTTTACGTGAAGCTCCATTCTATTGGGAAAAAAATAAGCTATCAACGATGAAAATCCATGGTAAAATCGAAAAGTTATAAGGGATCATGTAAATGCAGCCAAGTCGCGCGAAACCATGCATGGGTACATATGTACGTATGTATGTATGTATGTACCCACATATTATGCCAGTATATGCGCATGTACCTACACATGTCGTGTGTACAGTAGGATAAAGGATTGCTTTTGAAAAGCATTTTAATAAATGATTAACATCATAAAAAATGAAATTTATCCCTTTTCTAAACAGTGTACCTACATAATAGTTAAATGATTGCAACTATATGTAAAATTGCCTACGTTAGGTAGGTATATGCAGATATACAGGCTGATTTTCGAATGTAAGTATGTACGTAGGTAGTTGCGATCGTTAACGATCTTAATTACCGTCCTTGGTCCTAAATGAAGGTTAAAAGGTTGTTCTATCTATTTAAGTATTTACGTACCTAAGTATACTGCTAAACTGCATGCAGCAATCTCTATATAAATATGGGCAGACGTGCCTTAAAAGTTCACAATGTAAGCGAAGCTCGGAGAGCATTTTTGAATTTACAATATTTAAAAAAATTAAAATGAATAAAAGAAATCTAGGACTTAAATGTAAAAATAACCCAGATATGTTCAGTTTCATATGCGGTAAACATACAATTCTGTGCCCGCAAATTAAAGTAGCCTAACTCAAAATATGGTGAACGGAGAAAACTCAATTTTTTGTCAAAATTCAAACCATTGGACCAATTCGGATTTTTAAAAGGGGAAATAATGGATTTGTAGTGTTAGAGAAGGAATAGTTGTGAACCAGAAATCTTAAAGCAAGGTTAATTGCAAAAAATTGTGTTTTATAACTTAAGTGCTTTTATTGGATGCAATTTTTACGAAAAGCAGAATTAACTCTAGTTAAGTTCTTTTATTGTGTTGAATTCTTACCAATAAGGTTTTTATTTCCATTTAACTCGAGTTAAGTGTTTTTAAGCGTAGACCTACGTTCGGGTCGAAAACGTCCCGAAACGACCATTTAAGTGGATATAACTAACTAAGTAGTGGAATTAGAAGTCTTAGAGTTTTTGACTTTTAATTTTTGTTTGAAATGAATGAAATAAAATAAAAATCGTTTCGCTAATCATTGTTGTTTCGGCCTGAAAAAAATAATCCATAATCCTACGCCGCGGATCGTTTTCAACCCGAACTGAATTTGCGTTTTATTTTACCGAATACTGAAAAAGGCATGGTACTAGGGAAATCACCACCAGAAGCTTGGTTTATCCAGAATTGATTAATGAAGACTCCCAGGCGAGAGGTTCAAAGCTATAACAACTGGAACCGCCGGAAAAAGGGGCGCGGTAGCACTACTGTTTGATAGAAAATAGCTGGTAATTGTGAATCGACATATAGAGTCATGTGCAAAATACATATGTTTATAAACCCAGTGATGAATCTTTATATTCGTTTGTTTTTTTTTTTCGTTCAATTAAGGCATGTCTACAGCACACTCCATATGCGTATGACCATGAACCAAAAACTTGTGATAAATTTTGTCAATGTTAGTATCACCTTGCATGAAGATTTAAAACATAGTATTAATAGAAGAGTTTTGGTTTTGGCCAGGACAGCAATCGCTATGAAAAACGACATGTTTAATATTGAATGGTAAACTATTTAAGTGTTTGAATAAGCACGATGCTATTCCATTGCCACCACAATTTGCAAGGGTCTCATGCCACATATAACACGTAGGTTGTCCGGAAACACAGTCATGTACAGTTAAATAAAAAGTGTATAAAGCGTTTATAAAAATATTCAGAAGATCGCAAAAAGGTGTAGGAAGGCATAGGCTAATCAGCACTATCTGAAAAGCGTGTCCGACTGACTATCATTAAAAAATGAGTCCTTAATTGAGTCGTCGCTACTATAATCCATATTCAGAAAGTCTTCTTCCTCCATGTTACCAGGATCCATACCTTGTAAAAGGCTACACGATTAAAGTTTAATAACAATAATAACTAGCCGTGCTATATAAAAAATATCTCTTAGTTTCTAGCTTTTAAGCTTAACTATCAATATTAATAAATAAAAAAAATAACAATAATAATACACTGGCGATATTAAAACTCTAACGAGTTTTATTGCCAAGCTTCTCTCCCAATTCGAGGTGTGCGTCTTAACTATTGGTATTCCTACAATTTGTGTGGACCTACAGTTTTATGCGAGCTCCCAACGGCGAATGCTTTTTTGTGAGAAGCCTTTTCATGGCAGAAATACACTCGGAGGGTATGCCGCCCACTACCGAGAGGTGACCGCTATTTATAAAAACCCAATATTGGGGTTTAATCAATTAGAAAAATTTGTTGTGGTGTTTGTCTGGACTGGGTTAGAAGCCGAGACCTCTGGTATAGCAGGCGAGCACTCTACGCACTGCACCTCAGCGGCCACATTAAAGTTTAATTGATGAAAAAAGGTGTTTTATGTATACAGTATATAATAATTAATTGAATTTCTATAATATATATCCTTGAAAAATCTCTTATCTCAGTTTATCATATCCACTTGCTTCCAACAAAAAAACATAACTGAAGATAATAACGCATGAAATGAGAAAAATATTCTAACAAGAAAACCTAACTCGAGATAAATTGTGTAAAAATAAAAAAAAAATCACTTAAAATAACATATTTCCACTTAGGCTATGAAAACAAAATTGACAAAAAAAAATTATAATTCCTAACTGAAGTTAAGTTTTTTTAATAAACTGAAAACCCAAATAAAAACGTCCATAAAGTACCCACATAACTCTAGATAGGATGTTTTAATAAAACGATTTTTGATACAATACTAGACTTAAGAGATTTGCTAGAAGATAAGTTGTTTTAACTGGTGCAAAATGTTTCTATCTGAGTTAGGATAATTTTTATATCTTAATAACTTTTTAAATATTACCTCAATTTAAATGGGGATAAGACAGATCGATGGGTTTTCCTCCAAAGATTAACACTATAACAATAACTCAATTTCGCATTATCTCGAGTTAGGCTACTTTAATTTGCGGGCACAGAATTAAAAGGAATCGATGGAAGTTTACAAATTCAATGAAATCTATATATTTAATGTATTTTGGTATTGAGCCTAAAAATATTGGAAAACCATGGACACCGAATATTTTGTGTAACATTTGTCGATCAAGATTGTTGCGATGGAAGGCAAACTCAAAAAAGTAAGTATAAAAACTGAAAAGTGTTATAAATTTTATTATGTTAGTTTCTAAATAAATTAATGATATTTTCTATTTTTCTTTTTAGACGGTACCTGACTTTTGATATACCAATGTTGTGGAGAGAACCTACTTGTCACGATGAAGACTGCTATATTTGTATGACAAAAGTAAAAACCTGTGGGAAGTGGAAAAATGTAATTTATGCTAACGTACCTACTGTTTCATTGCCACCATCGTCTCAAGCTGGATTACCAATTTATCTACCAGTGGCAGTATCCGAAGTATCTTCTATGTATGGGACATCAAATGGTACCGAGTTTAGAACGGAAAACGAGAGAAGCATACTATCTCAAGCGCAACTAAATGACTGGATTAGAGATTTGGAGTTATCCAAGGAAAAGGCTGAACTGCATGCATCTCGTATGAAGCAATTTAAATTCGTCGCATCCAATGTAAATGTGACATATTATAGGAATCGTCACGTACCATTTTCCAAATATTACATGAAAGAGGACAATATGTGCTATTGCAGTGACATTCAAGGCTTATTCAGAGAGTTTGGTCAACCTTATAGATCCGAGGAGTGGCGATTATTTATAGACAGCAATAAGCTAAGTTTGAAGGCCGTACTATTGCATATTGGCAACAAAAAGCCTTCGATCCCTATCGCGCACGCAGTAAACACGAAGGAAACGTACGAGGCAATGAAGAATTTGTTAAGATTTATCAAATATGAAGAGCATGACTGGAAAATATGTGCCGATCTGAAAGTCGTCGGAATGTTATGCGGTCTACAAAGTGGATATACAAAATACTGCTGTTTTCTCTGCAAATGGGACAGCCGATCTCGTAAAGACCACTATTTTATAAAAGATTGGCCGGAAAGAATTGAATTTACAGTTGGTGTCGAAAATGTAAAATACACCCCACTTGTGAAAAAGGAAAAAATCATCCTTCCACCATTGCATATCAAGCTCGGTCTCATCAAAAATTTTGTTAAAGCATTGGACAAAGAAGGCGATGTATTCAAATATCTAACAGGAATGTTTCCAAATATTTCCGAATCCAAGATTAAAGAAGGCATATTTGTTGGACCGCAGATAAAAAAGTTAATAAATGATCACGAATTTCAGAGATTATTGTCTCCAGTTCAGGCAGCAGCATGGGATTCCTTCAAAATGGTCGTTTCTTGTTTTCTCGGTAAACGTAAAAGTGCGAACTACGAGGATATAGTGAATGATTTAATAAAAAATTATGCAGAAATGGGTAAATATTTAAAGCATTCTCAATTGACTTACATCTTTACAACTTTATCATACATCGATAATGCTTCGGCAGCACCTATACTATACTTACTTTACTTTTCTCTTTTCTATAGGCGTAAATATGTCTTTGAAAATTCATTTTCTGCACTCCCATTTGACTTTTTTCCCCGAAAATCTTGGTGATGAAAGTGACGAACATGGCGAAAGGTTTCACCAGCAAATGAAGTCAATTGAGCAGCGTTATCAAGGAAACTGGGATGTCGGAATGATGGGTGACTACTGTTGGTTTCTCATAAGAGAAACCGATCCCAAAATAAATAAACGGCAAAGCAAAATTCATAATCATTTCCAATACACTGTATGAATATCTAATTAAACAAAATAATAAATAAATAAAATAGTTAAACAGAATAAAAAACTAATTTCCCAATTGATTGTTTGTTAATTGAAGCAGTATTTCTGCTGCACACACTACATGTGTAGGTACATGCGCATATACTGGCATAATATGTAGGTACATACATACATACGTACATATGTACCCATGCATGGTTTCGCGCGACTTGGCTGCATTTACATGATCGCTTATAACTTTTCCATTTTACCATGGATTTTCATCGTTGATAGCTTATTTTTTTCCCAATAGAATGGAGCTTCACGTAAAGGAGTAAAACCGAAGGTGAAGGCATTGGTTTTGAAGATATTGCCTGACAAAGTCAATTTTTTGTTCAAAAAATCGTAAAAAATCGAAAAAATTCAAATTGAATCGTCAATATTTCAGAAACTATAAGAGCTAGAGAAAAATGTTATAGGAGCCATGAAAGGATACACGGGATTAAGTGGAGCCATTGGCCAAATAACGGTAAATTGCCGATATCTCAAAAACCTTCCCATAGAATTAAAAATGAACTCGATTTTCGGAATCAGCGACCGATTTTACATATAGATAGGATAGTCACGTCCAAAGTACAGACAAAAAATTTCATTTTGTGATCCAGTGTAATTAACATGTGTTCATATACATGTGAGTAGTCCACTTTCACTTTTTGTTTTTTTGCATTTTCATTTAATTTTATTAGTAATTTGATCAGTTACAATGTTAATGTACGAGAAATGGAAGCATTGGAAGCATAGGTCCGAGTAAATCCCGTATAAAATATGTTACTATTTCTAAGCGGCCTGTTAGGTAGGTACATGGAATCAAAGTAGCTATGTGAATTTTCCTTATTAAGCCACAAATTGAAAAAAAAAACATAAAGAGACCTTTGAATGTGATTTGTTGTTGTTGTTGTGTTTGTTGTTATAGCCACCAAAACACTCCCCAAAGGTTTTGGTAAGTCTAGGGGAAGTAACAATCCTTTGCCGGATAAATCCGGTACGCTCTGGTACCAGTACCTTCTGACACTAGCACGACTGTCGTGCGAACGCTTTTTTGTTTTTTTTTTTTGCCATTATCAACCTTCTAGGCCATTGGATTTTAGTCTGCTTTTACGACAGGCATTTCTTAGCACGGGTATATAATAAGCCGCCTAACTCGCTGTGTATTCGTATTAAATGATTTTTTTTTTCATAATTCGGAAGGATTTCCCAATAAATTCTTAACATTATACACCTTTAAATACTAGTACACAAACCATTAAAAACTCGATATTGAAAAAATTTCACATAGCCACTTTTGAAAGTGGACTACTCATAGTATGTGGGTATACTTAATGCATATAGTATCTATGTATTAATATTTATTTATATGCACACTATATTTTCTTCAAATTAACAATTTTAATAATTTTTTAAGTCAAATATTTTAATTAACATATAAAAATCAAGTACTTTCTATTTACGCGTGCTGATTAGTTTTACTTGGAAGCATTATTAAAGCATAACAAATATATGTATTTAACTCATTACTTCTATATTAAATTTTTGTTTTACTTTTTGTAATTAAATTTAACCTTTACAATTTTATTTTTATGTATCGTATTTTTATGGTTAATGCTACTGCTATTTTGATTTCTATATTTTTATTTTATTTTATTTTTATTTTGATTTGTATATTTTATTTTATTTTATTTTATTTTATTTTAATTTCTATATTTTTATTTTATTTTATTTTATTTTATTTTTATTTTTATCCATATACCTAATTATATAATTATATACCTTTTTAACTAACGATTTAAAATATTGTGTTATAATTAGCTTTTTGGGTGAAGGGTGCAGTAATTGGTTGGTTGGTTTTTTTTTCTTTCTAATGTAAATGTGGATAAATGGCTGTGTTGTTGTTGTAAAAACTTAATAAACTGCAAAACCCAAACCTAAAATTAGAAAAGAAGCAAAATATGCATTATTATTTTTTTTAATGTGGATGAATCGATGACGATTAAATATAAAATTAGTGAAGCATCATTTATTAGTGTTTATATGCGTTTACAAATATTTTCATAATAGCCGCTTTCGATTCACAATTTCTCTGCTGGCTATAAATTTCCCTCTGTCAAATTTATATGTGAATGATAGCGAGCAGAGGGAAATTTGTATCGACCAGTTAGCGAGTATGGCTACTACTCATTATGGGTTCAAACATTTTTGTTCGATCCGACCTCGCTTGTATGATGGCGAATCGAAAACGCCAAATACATATGTATGTAAAATGGACATGGATAAGCGTGTGTGTTAATGTGTATTAACTGTAATTTATATATAGAAAATAGTAAATATTTCTATATTGGAAAGTAAGGTAAGAAAGTTCTGATGACAATGGTCAACAATAGCTTAATTAGATTCGAAGACAAGCAATGGGCCTAATGCATAAAAATTGAGCTATAGCTCATACTCATTCGTAAATTGTGGATTTTATATTCATAAAAATTAATAAAATTACGTGATTTTACTAAAAAAAATTAGGGTTATCTCGTAAAAAAAAATTAATTTATTTAAAAAATCCTAAATTATTTGCTTACTTCTCGAGATTAAGTTTGAGTTGAGTCTTGTAAGAAAGAGCTCAGCTTTTACGCATTAGGCCCGACGTTTCAGCTCAGTTGCAGTACTTATGTATAATATAGTCAAGCTTAAATAGATATACCATGTCCCAAGCATCAATTAAAGTTAAAGTAAATGCGTTACAATTAAATTTTTAAATCTTATTGTGTATGTATGTACATATATGTATATCTTTGGCTTGATTTTAATTAAATGCATTAAACTTATGATTTTTATTTAACTTTAAATTTATTAAAAATTAAATAAATTTGTGCATTCTGATACATATATTTTTAAGGAAGGAGCAGTATAAGGGTTTATACTCGGCAGAAGTTAAAATGTCATTGTAATTATCTACTAGCGCTTTTTTGTCACTACAAGCAACGAACAAACATTAGATCTGATGAACAATTCGAAAACTAATGGAAATTTTTGGTTGCTTGTTTTTCCGACGGGGTAGAAATATGATGTATTGTGTAACGATTTTCCGTCATCCCTTGTCAAGTTTGGTTTGTCCGAAACCGTTTTGTCTCCAAACCAAGCTTGACAAGGGATGACGGAAAATCGTTCCAGAAAACGAATTTCTTTGAAAGTTCTAATAATAATAATGGATGTAAAAAAGGTCGATTGGAGAAGTAGCAGAATGAAACTTTGGGTTTTCTCTGCGTTTTCCTTTCGTTATGAATTCAAAAATCAGTGCATTATCGAAGGGAAATTTTAACGAGTTAATAGCCGCTTTCGATTCACAATTTCTCTGCTGGCTATAAATTTCCCTGTGCCAAATTTATATGTGAATGATAGGGAGCAGAGGGAAATTTTTATCGACCAGTTAGCGAGTATGGCTACTACTAATTATGGGATCGAACATTTTTGTTCGATCCGACCTCGCTTGTTCAATGGCGAATCAAAAACGCCAAATGTTTTTTGGATTTTTTAAAAATCTTGCAAATTATGTGATATCGTAAGCCTATCATATCCTTATTCTTAGTTAAATATTCATATTGCATATTGAATGTCAATTTTCAACGTTCGCCATAGGGTTTATTGGCTACAATATGGTATGTAGACTTATCAAAATTCCTATGTAGAATATCCCACATAGCATTTGCAAGATATTTTCATGAAGACTGACTATGCTGAGTCCTTTTCGACCCCCTTTTCCGACAAAAAAAAAACCAATTTATTAACTTGACGATTACATATAAGACTGGAAAATGAGTCAGTCAGCAAGGGGTCGGTCAGCCACAGGCAAGGAACCGCCTTGCGTGGGGTAGGGCGATGAGTTACAACTGGGTGTGGTTCGGCACCCAGAGGGCTCCGTACGAGACTGGGCTATTTTATAGGTGTCCCCAACCCGGCTGAACCTCAGCACGCTAATCGCATGGTACCTTGATCCAGCCCCTACGCTGAGACCATGAATCAAAGACCATTTCCGCATACCGTAACTTTTATTGATGAGTTAGGATACACAGCACGGAGATCCAACGAAGAATCACGCTTGCCAATAAATGCTACTTCGGACTAAGTAGGCAACTGAAAAGTAAAGTCCTCTCTCGACAAACAAAAATCACACTCTACAGGACGCTCATCGTTCCAGTCCTCATGTACGGCGCAGAAGCATGGACAATTTCAAAATCAGATGAGATGGCACTTGGAGTATTCGAGAGAAAAGTTCTTCGTAAGATTTATGGACCTTTGCGCGTTGGCGTGGGCGAGTATCGACGGAGATTTAACGATGAGCTGTACGAGCTTTACACAGACATCGACATTGTTCAGCGAATAAAGATCCAGCGGCTGCGTTGGGCAGGTCATGTCGTGAGAATGGACGAAGGCGCTCCGGCTAAGAAAGCATTTCTATCGAAACCCGCTGAACGCAAAAGAAAAGGGAGACCTCCACTGCGTTGGGAAAATCAGGTGGACAGCGATGCTGCCTCCCTAGGTGTTCCCAAGTGGCGCCATGCTGCACGAAACAGAAGCAATTGGCGCGCTCTGTTGGACTCGGCCAGAATCGTCTAGACGGTTAAGCGCCAATCAAGAAGAAGAAGAGGATACACAGCACTGATACCTGATCTTAGCTAGGCACCCCCGGAAATCGCGCGATGCTTTGTGGCGCTTATTAACAGTCGGCATCCTCTCGGAGGGTTCAACAAAAAGTTTTTCGGCAATCTTGGTAAAGCTAAGGCTAGGGTAATATATGTAAGAAGATAGATACATATGTATGTAGAAGATAGGCGAGAAATACGTTTGAAAATTACCAAAGAAAATATTCGAAAGAGACTCAAAAACTATCAGAAAAATTATTGAAAAATTATCCAAAAAAAGATTCAAAAACGATAAGAAAACGATTGAAATATTCACCCTTATTACGGTTGTCGTCGTCGACACTCACTCGACGCTGTCGGCGACGACCTATCAAAATCGGTATTACGTATGGTAAAGTCGATAACTTGTGACAACTATCGAAACATATTTGGTATCAGCTAAGTCGACGTCGACGGTCACTCGTTGCCATTTTCGTCGACGCGCTGTTTAATGGTGACAAGAAGAAAATTTAGTATGTATGCATTTTTGTTTTTAAAATTTTATTACGGGAGTGTTAAAATTAGTAGAACTAACATCCGCTGAATATTTCCTGCTAGTTTTATTCAAAAATTCCCACTAGTTTAAAAATAAATTCGGTGAGCGCACATACCGAAGCCGACCCAAAGGTTTTCAATGGGGTACGATACCAACTAATTTTTTACAACATTGAGAACCAATCACCATTAAATTGAATGCCTTGGCACCTCCTTTAAGAAAGATTGAGGAGAAAACTAATTTATTAAATATTTATGTGGGTGTGTAACGAAATCCCGTAAAACAAAATCTAGAAACAAATAATCCAGAAATACACAATCCAGATTCGACCAAATCCCGACCAATCAAAATCCAGACACGACCAAATCCAGACCAATCAAAATCCAGACACGACCAAATCCAGACTAATCATAATCCAGACACTACACAATCCAGACAAAAAATCCCGACAAAAATCCCGACAAAAATCCCGACAAAAATCCCGACAAAAATCCCGACAAATATAAAAATAGTTTAAAAAAAATCGCGCGATTTTTTTTAAACTATTTTTATATTTGTCGGGATTTTTTCACGTTTCATAAGCATCATAACAGTGTTATTGTTTTTGATTTTATTGTTGTTGTTGTTGTTGGTGTTGGTAAAGATCTGGTTGTTGTTTCTTTCATCTTCTTCATTTGGGTGTGTAACGAAATCCCGAAAAACAAAATCCAGAAACACATAATCCAGAAACACACAATCCAGATTCGACCAAATCCCGACCAATCAAAATCCAGACACGACCAAATCCAGACCAATCAAAATCCAGACACGACCAAATCCAGACTAATCATAATCCAGACACTACACAATCCAGACAAAAAAATCCCGACAAAAATCCCGACAAATATAAAAATAGTTTAAAAAAAATCGCGCGATTTTTTTTAAACTATTTTTATATTTGTCGGGATTTTTTCACGTTTAATAAGCATCATAACAGTGTTATTGTTTTTGATTTTATTGTTGTTGTTGTTGTTGGTGTTGGTAAGGATCTGGTTGTTGTTTCTTTCATCTTCTTCATTTTCTTCTTCTTCTTCTTCTTTTTCTTCTTCTTCGTCTTCTTCTTCTTCTTATTCTTCTTCTTCTTATTCTTCTTCTTCTTCTTATTTTTATTCTTCATCATCATCATCGTCATCATCCTCATTCTTCTTCTTCTTCTTCTTCTTTTTTTTTTTCTTCGTCTTCTTCTTCTTCTTATTCTTCTTCTTCTTCTTCTTCTTTTTATTCTTTATCATCATCATCATTATCATCATCATCATTCTTTTTCTTCTTCTTCTTCTTCTTCCTCTTATTTTTATTCTTCATCTTCATCATCATCGTCATCATCCTCATTCTTCTTCTTCTTCTTCTTCTTTTTTTTCTTCTTCGTCTTCTTCTTCTTCTTATTCTTCTTCTTCTTCTTCTTCTTCTTCTTCTTTTTATTCTTTATCATCATCATCATTATCATCATCATCATTCTTTTTCTTCTTCTTCTTCTTCTTCCTCTTATTTTTATTCTTCATCTTCATCATCATCGTCATCATCCTCATTCTTCTTCTTCTTCTTCTTCTTCTTCTTCTTCTTCATCATCGTCATCATCCTCATGCTTCCTTCTTCTTCTTCTTTTCTTTTTCTTTTTCTATTTATTTTTATTTTCCTTTTTCTTCTCTTGATATTATTATACTTTTTCCCCATCTTCATCTTCCTCCTCCTGTTCTTATTCTTCCGTTGTTGCTGTTGTTATTGTCATCGCTGACCATTTCCACTATAGCACTTTGTTTTTACCTACTCAGTTTTCTAAAAGAAATTTAATCAATGTACCTATGAGTGAAACGTCTACGCACAAAACTCCAATTTTAATATTAATAAAAACGAAACTGTGAAAGTAAAGTGAAAAATATAAATTACATACTGTTAATATATTTCTCGAGGTATGTACTTACATATATTAGAAAAATTCAATAAATAAATTAAAATATATATAGGATACATATGTATATACATATGTCCTATATTGCATTTACATATAAGCATTTAAATCAATTTTATTCTTTAAATTTTTATTAATTTACAGAATATTATAGAAAATGGATGGACTACAAATAATATCATCGAACAAAGGAGGAATCAAACTTGCATTGAATGGATATCATTATCATGTGGATAAGAGGAGGAATTCAAAAATTTACTGGACTTGCGAGAAACGCAAGGTAAATTTCTGCAGAGGAAGGGTGACCACAGTTATAAACGACACAGGGGCGCACACGGTAGTTACATTATCTTCGGAACATAATCATGATCCTATAGCTTCCGATGTCGATGTTTCTGAAGCAAATAACAGCCTTAAGAGGAAGGCGATAGATTCCATATCTAAGCCTTGCCAAATAATTTCATCTGTGACTGCTGAATGCAATCAAAATTGTAGAAAATATTTGCCATCAGCGCCAGCGCAACGACAAAAAGTGTATAGAGTGAGAAAAAATATGCAAATTCAGTCACCGAAAACCATTGAAGAAATTGATATCCCGAAAAATTTACAATATGTCGATGATGAAATTTTTGTCTTAGCGATGAAAAAGTTCGATGGGCAATGTGTTATTGTGATGGGCACAGTTGAAAACGTTCGTTTGCTTTCTAGCTCCAAGATCTGGATTATGGATGGCACTTTTAAAGTAGTGCCTTCATTATTAAGACAACTTTTTACCATACATGGTCGCGTAGGTACAGATAGTTGTAACGATATAGTCCCATTAGTGTATTGTCTAATGTCAGAGAAAAGCGAACGTTGTTATAACGAATTAGCATACGAGCTATTCAATATAGCCTGTCAGCACGAAATTCCCCTGAAACCTATGGTTATTCTCTCCGACTTCGAAAAAGCAAGTGTAAAAGTTTTTAAATCATATTTCCCAGAAACAAAATTTAAAGGTTGTTTGTTTCATTTTGGTCAGATAATATGGAGAAGAATTCAGAAGGAAAAATTGGAGAAAAGATACGGAAACGATGAAGGTTTTTCCCTACAAATTAGAAAGCTAAAAGCCCTGGCTTTTGTTCCCGCTACAGAAATACCACAATATTTTGAATCTATTAAGATGGGTGGGAAAGATTTTATGAAAATCGCAAACTTTTTGGAAATTAATTATGTGTATGGGAAAAAAGCCAAGCGTGGTAGCAAAACACGTACTCCTATATATACTCCTGATTTTTGGTCAATATATGATAGTGTTTTGTTTAATCTACCCCGCACGCAAAATAAGGTTGAGTCATGGCATAGAAGGTTAGGTTGCCTTATAGGCCACACACATACAAATTTATACAATCTAATTAAAAATATAATAAATGAGCAAAAGATAGTAAAGACGAAAATAGAAAAGTTAAACACTGGAGAAAAACCCGCAAAAAAAAGGTGCTATGAAAAGAAGGAAACAGGAATAAAAACATTACTTTTAGAAAGAGATAACTATAATAAGGAAGATTTTTTAAAGTACCTAGCTGTGCATTTAAGCCTTGTTTAAATATAATACATATATATCTCAGTGTCGTTTTCCTTATTTTTCATATGTATATTAATTTATTACTTAACTTAGTTATTATTACTTAAAAACCATTGTTTCTAATTACTGTTTTCTTCATAAATGAATTTCAAAAATATGTAACTATTTGACACGAAGACATATATGCATCAGTTTATTAAAAATATCTACCTACATCTATCTAATTTAATAATCTATAAATATAATTGAAAATTCCATAAACATCAAAAAACTGTTATTATTTTGGTTTTGTTTTGTTGTTGCTGTTGCTGCTGTTGTTGTTGTTGGTAAGGAGGTGGTTGTTGTTTCTTCTCCACCTTCTTCATTTTCTTCTTCTTCTTCTTCATCATCATCATCATCTTTTTCTTCGTTATTGTTTTTGTTTTGTTATTTTTGTTGTTTTTTCTTCTTCATTTTCTTAATTTTCTTCTTCTTCTTCTTCTTCTTCTTCTTCTTCTTCGTTATTGCTGTTGTGTTGTTATTTTTGTTGTTGTTTCATTTTCTCTTCTTATCTTCTTTCCCTTCTTATTTTTCTTGTTCTTTTTCTGCTTCTTCTTATTCTCCTTTTCTGCTTCTTATTCTCCTTTTTCTGCTACTTCTTCTTCCTCATCTTCTTCTTATTTTTATTCTTCATCATCATCATCATCGTCACATCCTCATTCTTCTTATTTTTATTCTTCTTCCTTCTTCTTCTTATTTTTATTCTTATTTTTCTCCTTATTTTTATTCTTCTTCATCATCATCATCATCCTCATTCTTCTTCTTCTTCTTCTTCTTATTTTTATCCTTCTTCTTATTTTTATTCTTCTTCATCATCGTCATCATCCTCATTCTTCTTCTTCTTCTTATTTTTATTCTTCTTCATCATCGTCATCATCATTCTTCTTCTTCTTATTTTTATTCTACTTTTCCTGTACTTCTTCTTTTTCTTCCTCCTGATAGTATTTTAACGCTTGTGCTTTCGAATTGAATTTCGCTTTCAAATAGAGCTACAGACTGTAGCCTACAGTGTGATGGCCCTGTCTGGATTTTGGCTTGTCGGGATTATGATCTGTCTGGATTTTGTCTTGTCGGGATTATGATCTGTCGGGATTTTGTCCTGTCTGGATTTTAAACTGTCTGGATTTTGTAGTTTCTGGATTTTTAAAATTGTCTGGATTATGTCCTGTCTGGATTTTAAAAATTCGGGATTACGTGGCGCACCCTCTTCATTTTCTTCTTCTTCTTCTTCTCCTTCTTCTTCATCATCACCATTCTTCTTCTTCTTTTTCTTCTTCTTATTTTTATTCTTCTTCATCATCATCATCATCATCATCATCATCATCATCATCACCGTCATCATCCTCATTCTTCTTCTTCTTCTTTTTATTCTTCTTCTCCTTCTTCTTCTTCTTCATAATCACAATTCTTCTTCTTCTTCTTCTTATTTTTTATTCTTCTTCATCATCCTCATTCTTCTTCTTCTTCTTCCTGCTTCTTCTTATTTTTATTCTTCTTCTTCTTCTTATTTTTATTCTTCTTCATCATCGTCATCATCCTCATTCTTCTTCTTCTTATTATTTTTATTCTACTTTTCCTGCTACTTCTTCTTCCTCGTCTTCTTTTTCTTGCTCCTGATATTACTTTTACGCTTGTGCTTTCGAATTGAATTTCGCTTTCAAATAGAGCTACAGAGTGATAGCCCTGTCTGGATTTTGGCTTGTCGGGATTATGATCTGTCTGGATTTTTTTTTGTCTGGATTATGATTTGTCGGGATTTTGTCCTGTCTGAATTTTAAACTGTCTGGATTTTGTAGTTTCTGGATTTTTAAAATAGTCTGGATTATGTCCTGTCGGGATTTTAAAAATTCGGGATTACGGTGCGCACCCTATTTATGTACATACATACATATGTATATATGTATTTCAACTAAAATATTTTTTCTTTTATTTATTAATTACTCGAGCACTTCATTGCTATGTTCATCGCTAAAACTTGATGAATCATATGCAAAATACATTTATTATAAAGAAATAAATTATCTAAATAGCACAGATTAAAAATACGGAAAAAATGCGCACAGATTCTAAATAAAATCAAACAGCTAGTGCAGAAATTATAGTGATGGTACTTTCGTCATTCGGTTTACCGATAAACAGTCGACGTCGTCTCAATACGCTTAGCTAATACCGATTTTGCGTCGATGTGACGATGACGTCGAGACGACGTGATGTCGACTGAAAAGTGACAACGACGTCGAGACGACGTGATGTCGACTGAAAAGTGACAACGACGTCGACGACGACAACCGTAATAAGGGTGATTATTAAAAAAATACGACTATAATCGAAAGGGACTCGGAAATGAATAAAATACGATTTAAATAAGGCTCAAAAACGACTCCCTAAGAAGGGTCGACAAAAGACTTTTATGATCAGAAAATGAGCATATTTATGATTATTTTAAACGTGTAGAGGTGTCGAAAAAGGCTTGAATATGATAAATAATTTCATAAAATGCTATGTGTGCTACACATAACTCAATACAAAAAAGTAAGACTTAAATAGTAGTTAGTTTTAGACCGTTTTAACAATAGATTAAAAATGTTTTAACACACATACATATGTTTAATTTAATTTAAGTTTAGTCAAACACACCATCAACGTATATTCAGCCATTTATTGCAAGCGTGTCATAAATCAAAAACATTCAAAACTGAAGCGAAGTGACTTTAGTGTTTTCGATTTATAATGATCATTAGTATAAAAGTGGACATATTTATATTAGACATTATGGAAGAAGATTTTTTTGTAATATTTATAACACTATTGCAGCAAATGGCTGTTATAATTAATTATATTAATAATTTAATCACCATTAACCACCAAATCATTGTCCAATAGCCATAAGCACCAACATGAAAGCGCACACACCAAAGCAAGCATCTTTGAATGCATCTTATACATCAAACTCATAAGCCAAACTTTGCAAGGCGATACATCTTGCAAAACACACACCCACGGCAATGACATAAAATTAGCTTTTTGTTTGTCTTACAGAGCCACACAAATAGACATACATACATACAAAGTTATCACACATATTTTTTATTATTAAATAGTAGAATTTTTTTTTAATTTTCGATTATTTTTGTTAAAATCAAAAAATCTAGAGAAACGTTATTGACCATAGCCATAAATTTACTAATTAATATGCGCCTCTAGTATATTATTTTTTAGATTATAATATGTGTGTCTATGTGTGCGTCTATGCGTGTGCGTGCATTGTTTTTTTTTTATAATTTTCCGCAATTCGGCTTTTTACTATTTGTTGCTAATATTTTTCATGAATCTCTTTTTAAATTTATTATGTTATTTATTGGCATTTTTAGGCAGTACTTGAATTTTGCGAAGCGCCACTTATTGCATTAAACAAAGCCACGCCGCCATTACTGCCCGCACCGCTGGCATCGCCATCATCCAATGGCTGGAATGGCTCACCAAGTAATTCGCTCAACGCCTGACACAATTTGCGATAGTTTTCGGTGAGCGCGCTGTGATACTCCACCTGATCGTTGCTGATCATGCGCGCATTCAATTGCAAAGCGGTGTTGCAAACTTTCACAAAGTCTCTGTAGAAACAAAAAAAAAATTGAGAAAAATAGTAGAAAAATTGTTTTAAAAAAAAAGCTTATTTCAAATCCAATATTTACTCACCTAAAAATATCCTTCAAATCTTCCACACGATCAATTGAGAAATTTCCCACTATTTTCGGATCTAAAAATGCTTGCGCATACGCGAGTGGTCCCGCATTCACCGTGACTGCTACACTGCCTTGCAAACGCAACTGCAGCTTTTTCACATCGGCTGGCGGTAGTATAACCTCTTCCAGCTCTGAAACCTTGGTTTGCATTTCATCGATTGCCACTTCGATGGGACTCAGTTCGATGATTTCGCGCGACTTGACTGGAATGCGTTTGAGCACATAGGGGAATGAGTAGTTGGCTGTTGGCAGGAAGAGAAGTAAGATATTAGTTTCAATCATGGACTGGGTATAGCAGAAAAAAAAGTTTTACTTTTTATCACGGTTTTGCGCTTCCATTGATCCTCGACGCTGCCACGCGCAGTGCCGGATTTCGTGAAGGGCGTTTCGTACATGAAAGTGTCGACATCGTGATTTTGTTCGAATTCGTTTAGACGCTGATCGAGTTCCTCCTTGCTGAAGAAGGGTATGACATGCGTGACTTGAATGTAAGCCAATTTGGGATCGAGGGTATTGGGGTTGACCTGAAAAGGGAGAGAAAAAATTACGATTTGAAAAGAGAAATGTAAAGGAAGTGATTTAATCTAAATAACTCAGAATAAGGATAAGGATAAGGATAAGATTAAGGATAAGGATAATGATAAGGATAAGGATAAGGATAAGGATAAGGATAAGGATAAGTATAAGGATAAGGATAAGTATAAGGATAAGGATAAGGATGTGGCCGCTGAGGTGCAGTGGGTAGAGTGCTCGCCTGCTATGCCAGAGGTCTCGGGTTCAAACCACGGTCCGAGCCAAACACCAAAACAATTTTTCAATTAGTAAAAATCCAATTATTGGGTTTTTTAAGAGCAGCGGTCACCTCTCGGCAGTGGGCGGCATACCCTCCGAGAGTATTTCTGCCATGAAAAAGCTTCTCACAAAAAATGCATTCGCCGTTCGGAGCCGGCATAAAACTGTAGGTCCACCCAATTAGTAGGAAAAACAAAAAGGAGCACACCTCGAATTGGGAGAGAAGCTCGGCCATAAAACTCGTCAGAGTTATAATAGCGCCATTGTATTATTATTATTATTAAGAGTAAGAGAAAGAATAAAATATCTTATTCGATATCGATCACCGTAATAGTTTGAAAACTTGAATTTTAAAACACCCTGTATTGTTTGGATTCTCTACAAATTCCTTTTGCTTCAACGGAACTTTTGCTTCAAAAACACATTTCAATTGTTTGAAATTTGACTGTGTCCCAAGCATCAATCATTTCACAAATCTGGTAAATATTTTTCCGAAAATCCATTTTTGTTTCGAAATTTGACAAGATACTAATTTTTTTATATAAATTTCTATGTTTATTTTTTACAATTCAATGCAATGAAATGCAATAAAATCCATTTTAAAAATAAAGCAAAGCTATAGATCATCCGTGAATATATTTCTTTATACACCGACGTCAATAAACACGCGGCGCTAAGAACAAAACGTTGCAAAGGAAATCACCTGAGTAAATAAAAGAGGCGACAGAAAAAAAAACTTAAAAATCTTATGGTGCATCAGTATATGTGAACAACAACATAAAAAAGGCGAAGCAGTGGGAATAACAGTGAACACCAAGTTGAAACGAGTAGTGTTGCGTTTACTAAACTGAACAAAAAAACAGAACCGAAATGCAGGCAACAACTGATATGCCAAACGAACTGACGACCAAAATGACAGCACAAGAAACCCCAAAACTCTCAGCTTCAGTACGTGCCACCATAATTTCAACAAATGGACTCAAAATTACATCGAAACTAAATCCCGAAGCCAAAGAATTTTATCCGGCTTATTTGATGCGACAAAAGCTAATGCGAGAAATCGGTGACAACAGCGGCGGAAGAGAAATCGCCAGCAAACCGTTACAAATAACGCAAAATCCAAGTGTGTTGAGAGAGGTTATAAAAGTGGAAGGCATCAGTGTCAGGCAAATGGAAACAGATGTGGATACGTTGAGGGAAATATGCGAAATGAGCAAAGCAAAGGAAGCGAGAGAGAAAGAGAATGAAAATGGAAATGAAAGCGAGAGGGCGAATATAAAAGAAACAAATGTCATGATGCAGAAAGATGATCAAAATGAGTTAGGGAGAGAAAGTAACTATGCAAGAGAGGAGCTTATCGAAATCGAGCAAGAAGAAGAAAGTCAAAATGGAGGAGAAAAGAACTTACGACGCGCTGAGGAGGATGGCACAGACTTGGAAAATTTCGAAGATGCTGAAGTTAAACCGATAACGGAGTTGAAGAAACTAAATGAAAGTGAGGAAACTATCCAACAAACGGATGATCAACAGCTACACGCAAGCAAAGAGGAAGCAGACAACAAAGGCAGAATCGATGTTGCAAGCGACGAAGAGAATAGCGAACGTCATTCCGATCAAGGTACCAATGAAACCACACTCCACGGATTGAAATGCAAAGATGACGCCGAATACGTTGAAGTGAGTGAGCTAAGTGAGGAACTGGAGCTGACAGACGACAAGGAGGAGGTAGTGTTGATGGCATACGAATTACCACAAATATTGGAAGAAGAGGCAAATGAAATTAACAGTTTGTGTGGCGACGTTGAAGCAGCGGAGAATAAGAGCGAGGTTGAAAGCGAAGCTGACGATAATAAAAATGAGTGTGATGCTATTGGTGATGGAGTTGGAGTTGGAGCCAAGCATGACACCCCGACTGAGCGCAATGAGCCGTTGCTAACTGAAAGCTCTACTGAGCACAATGAGCCGTTGCTAACGGAAAGCGCTATTGAGCACAATGAGCCGCTGCCAACTGGAAGCCCTACTGAGTACAATGAGCCACTGTCAACTAAAAGCCCTGCTGAGTACATTGAGTCGTTACCAATTGAAAGCCCTACTGAGTACAATGAGTCGTTGCCAATTGAAAGCCCTACTGAGCACAATGAGCCGTTGCTAACGGAAAGCGCTATTGAGCACAATGAGCCGCTGCCAACTGGAAGCCCTACTGAGTACAATGAGCCACTGTCAACTGAAAGCCCTGCTGAGTACATTGAGTCGTTACCAATTGAAAGCCCTACTGAGTACAATGAGTCGTTGCCAATTGAAAGCCCTACTGAGCACAATGAGCCGTTGCTAACGGAAAGCGCTATTGAGCACAATGAGCCGCTGCCAACTGGAAGCCCTACTGAGTACACTGAGCCACTCTCAACTGAAAGCCCTGCTGAGTACATTGAGTCGTTACCAATTGAAAGCACTACTGAGTACAATGAGTCGTTGCCAATTGAAAGCCCTACTGAGCACAATGAGCCGTTGCTAACGGAAAGCGCTATTGAGCACAATGAGCCGCTGCCAACTGGAAGCCCTACTGAGTACAATGAGCCACTGTCAACTGAAAACCCTGCTGAGTACATTGAGTCGTTTCCAATTGAAAGCCCTACTGAGTACAATGAGTCGTTGCCAATTGAAAGCCCTACTGAGCACAATGAGCCGTTGCCAACTGAAAGCCCTACTGAGCACAATGAGCCGCTGCCAACTGGAAGCCCTACTGAGTACACTGAACCACTGTCAACTGAAAGCCCTGCTGAATACAATGAGTCGTTGCCAATTGAAAGCCCTACTGAGTACAATGAGTCGTTGCCAACTGAAAGCTCTACTGAGTACAATAAGCCGCTTCTAACTGAAAACTACCTAACAGCAGTGTGCGGTAAAATTTCCACGCCTAGAACACACGCTAACAAAGATAAAACACTAAAAGAGATAGATGATAAAAAGAAAACGGAGAAACGTACAATGCTACGCAGATTGCCTAATTTAAGTTTGAGTTTTCGTGGCAAAGGCAGCATTGAGATCGGTGCCGGCACTAATGTTCCAAACACAAGTGAGAAGACCAACCATGCGCGCACAAGCACAACCGGCATAACGCGTACCAAACGCCTCTCTGAGAGTTTGCACAAGCTCACTTCGAATTTGAAATCGAGGGCGGCCGATAGCAAGAAGAAAGTTGAAAGTAGCAATCGCTACTCGCCGCGTCCTACCACAACAATACCGCGGCCACCAGGTGCACGTACGCATACAATACTGAGCGGGCGCGTTGGAACTTCAGCGTTCGCCAATGGTGGCAGCAATTACAAGGTAATAAAGTTGCATTCAATAAGCAGCGCGAGTGGTAGTAGCGGCACCATCACCAAAACTACAAACACTAATAGGCATGCAGCAACCAATGCTGGAAAGGATAACGTGTCTCTGAGATCGGCCACCTCCAATGAGCAAAGTTCAATTATGAGGTAAATTTTTTTTTGAAAAATAAGAGAGGAAAAAGTGGCCACTTACTATGTTTTTCTCACGCTACTTTGTAATCTCTCACAGCACCATTTCCCACTTGCCAAAGCAAACGCAGTCACTCATACGCAAATCTGCGCACTCAAAAACAACAACAAAACCTACAGCCGAGAAAACTGGCATACCATTGGTGATTGCAAGCAAGTCCAAGGATTCGTTGGGCAAAGCACGTCCACTACCGCGTGGCACACTCGCCTCAACGCTGCGTCAAAGTGAAGCGCAAAAGGTAAGTAGCACAACTCTTTTGTATTGAAATGCTCTTCACAGAAAGAGAAAGAGAGAGAGAGAGTTTTGCTTTCTCCATCTTTTTTGTGCATATATGTATGTGCTTCAATATATTTTTTCTTTTTGCAACTTTTCATTTCATATGTCCATGTGGCGCCACAAATCTAAAAATCGCGTGCTTCGTAAATTTTCCGCTGGTGGCCGATGCGCTTCGTGAGTAGCGTCGTAATTTGTTTCCGCATGATGCTGATGACGCAACGAATATTGAATTGTCGCAATTTTTGTTTAAGTAATCTCTATAAACGTTTTATATAGTTATAGTTTACTTTTTTTAATAAAAATATTTTTTTTACTCTTTGGTGGCTCATATGTAATTAATTTTTAATTAAACACAAATTTTTGTGAATATTTTTTTCGCTGTGTTCTTAAACAAAATATCGAAAACAAAACAATTATTGCAATATATTTTAATTGTGAACTTATTTGTATCATTTTTTATTTAAGTCCCGATTGGCATTTTTTTAAAAGAAAACGTATAACCCAATAGATGGCGCTGGATTCGATTAACATAGAAAGGAATAGATGTGAGTACCAAGCACTCAAGAGATTCAATATAAAACGTGAAATTTTCATCATCATTAATATCATCATTCTAATCCACACAATCATCGTGATTTCCATGATCATCCTGAGAAGCTTTGTCGTTATTATCCTATCATCATCGAGAACAGCTCTACCGATTCTTTGTCTTTCTTTTTCTTTCTTTTTTTTTTATTAGTGTTTTAATAGAAACCAACAACTTGCACAAAGCCTCAGCCCTGGTCCTTTAGATTCTTTTAACAAAAATATTATTTCTACCCAAAAAACATCATACCAAAAAATCTCAAACGTTTGAGAAAACCTTAATTCTCAATTTGCTAATAAAGATTTTATGGAAAATTTCACCAACGTTTGAGAGAAATGTGCCTTTTGGTTTGAGAACGCTATCAAGGGAAATTTGAGGTGCATTTGATAACAAACGTTTGAGGTTTGAGAATAAGGTTGGTTCTCAAATGCATCTCAAATTGAGAATTAAGAAAAATGTTTATGGGGTAAGGGTAATACCATGTCTCCACATAACGTGTTTCGCTCTTTTTTCTGCATTTTCTCTCTCAATCTTGTTTCGACACGGAAACCAGTGCCGAAACTCGCCAATTTCCATACAAAATTTCTGAGAGCGAGTGAAGATTGAAACACTGTTTCATTCTGAATCATCTTGCCAACCTCGATGATATCGATGTCTTCTCTAATTTTGTATCGAAAATCTATCGAAATCTCACACAGACCAAAACAAAAACGCAAAAATAAGCAAACATACAAACATTTAAGAAGAGCAAGAAAGAGAAATGTTAAACTGAATCACGATCAGCCACGTGGAGATGGGTTATTTAGCGAGATGTTTTGCTACATGTTTCTTTGGTGAAACAAGTTATGTGGAGACGGGCTTTAAGTTAGGTTAGGTAACAGTGGCTGCCCCCGTTCGTCCAACACGGAGGCCCATATAGGCTTATCGGCCTGTTGTGATACCACGTGGAGCTTTTTCCCCATAGAGAGAGATTAGACACCTATAAAACTGAACCACCTGGTTCGTTTCATATAGCGTAAAACGTCAGATACCTTTGCGAATTCGAGCCCCCTCTCCAAACATCTAAAGAAGTGTTTGTGAAGGCAAACCTTGTGATAGAAGTTCCCATTACAGCTTGAATGGCCCTTCTTTGGAGTGGCGATTCGATAAAATTAAATAGATGACGTTTCTTCCCCACCATTGTGTTGGGCTTGCATAACGGTTACCGGGAGAACATTGTTAAAGGCTAACGTTAAAGGCTCCCTCTATGTCTAGAAAGATGCCCAAGTTAAACTCTCTGAAGGCTATTCTTTTCTCTATCAATGATGTGTTGGAGTGTAAAGCCGACTCTACTGACTTGCCTGTAGAATATGCGTGTTCGTTTTGTGAGATTAGGGTTGGACATAGTACTGTCGCTTAATGTGACAGTCTAGTAGTCTCTCTAGGGTTTTGAGGAGAAAAGAAGTCAGACTTATTGTTCTGAAGTTCCTCAAATGGGTAAAAGATGATTTACCTGCTTTAGGTATACAAATTACTTTAGTTTTTGTCCACTTTTTGGGAATGTATGTCAGGCTTAGACAGGCCTTATATATTGGAACAAGCTGAGTACTTACTATAATGCCGATGGCTGCTTGTAGCTCGGCGAGGGAAGTGAGGACTTACTAAAATGTCGATCGCTGCTTGTAATCCGGCGGGGGAAATGTCATAAGTTCCCGTTGATTTGAAGGTCTTAAAGGTTTTAATAGCCTAAGAGACTCTGCTGCGGTTTATAACGTGCTCAAGGCAGCTGTCTGTCCTTGGGTTAGAATCAGTTTGATCTGTTTCAGATGAGCAGCCCGGGAAGTGAGTTTTTACCAGGGTGTTTCTGAGAGTAAGCCTAATGAAATTGGCGAATAATTTTCTAAAACATTTGAACCCCCATCGAACTTCAAAATACTATTTTTTCACACTTTCTAAAAAAGAGGTCTTCGTGCAGGTGTTAGCGGGTTAGGGTAGGCTACGAAATTAAAGTTCGTGCAATTTTGCTCCACGTTTCCTAACAACGTATTTCTATACGATATTTACTTTAACACTTTTTCACATATTTTAAAATTACTCAGAGGAAAATTCGCAAATTTAAAATTTTTTCTCCAAGTAGCCAAATGTTTGGGGATTTTACTATATGGCCTTACGCTCTGTGTCGAAATTATTCCGCCCACATGCAACAATGCTCAATCTGTGCTACAGCGTAACAAAACCCCCAACACTCACCGGTGACGAATCCATTATCATTTTCACCACATCCGCGCCAAATTTCTCCTTATACTGTTTCGATAGACGCTCTGATATTTCGCTAAGCGATGTCAATTTTGGTTCCTTATAAACATACTCCACAGCGTGATCATCTTCAAAGTACATCTGCAAAATAAAAAAAAATTTAATTTAGTTACATTCAAGTTTTAATCACCACTTCCCAACTCACCATGCCAAAGAACACCACACGATAGAAACGACCCAACATACGTTTGCCCGAACGATTCACCTCAACGATTTTATTATACGCTTGCATCAAATGCTCATACGATTGCGCCAACTCAATATACGAACGACTACGCTCATACATGGGCAAGATGAGCTTATAAAGATCACCCAAACACTCGAAACGTTCACCGCGATCCAGAAAATCAGCGCATTGCTTCAGCTGATCCAACAACATTTGTTCAGTGTATTGTGAGTCTTGAGCGCCCGCATCCAATTTCAAGCCCTGCTCATCACGTGGTATATTACGTGAGATTTTCGTAAATGCCGAAGCGCCCCAAGTGATGTTACAACCGCCGCGCAAACGCAAATACTCCGACATCAAAGCGGCAATGTGCAGATGACAACAAGCCGCCTCCGAGATGTTGCCATTCTGTTCATGATTACGTGCCATGGTGATGAGCCAAGTGTGGCGCAGCTCCGGCGTCGAGGCGTAGGAGTTGGCCAACGAGTACTGCAGTTCCAGCAAACGTTCGGGATCCATGTGATGCGCTTGCATTTGCGCGGTGGCCATGAGTACAGTGCGTACGCGACGCGTTAAATCTTTCACCTCAACCGGAAAGCCCGTGCCCTTCATAGCTTTATCGCTATTCGCATAACTATTAATCATCGAAAGACTCTCCTGGAAGCGCGCATTGTTCAAACCAATCACATTGCCGATCATTTGTGACACCGAGATGATGACTTGCAGATGAACGCGCGTCAAACCCTTGCGGCCGGTATATTCGAAATTACTGCGCATCAGCAGATAGAGCACAGCGCATGACTCATGCCGTATGGCAACCAAACGACTATCGCAACCTTTCAGCAACTCATACACCATTTGACCACACAGCGTGGCATTGCCTTTGAACAGCGCCGGCGAAAAGTTGTTAATGAAAGCGCGCAAAGCGGCAAACACATGCTTGGAGAGACGCTCCGACTGGCCCAACTGCAGAAAGCGCAAATAGACGCGCGCCAATTGTGGCAACACCAAACTATCACAGAGCTTATCACGAAAGTGCACCGCATACAAACCGAGCGTGTCGAGTATGATCATGCCGATTTCGGTGGCCAGATTGGACTCATAAAGCGCCTGTTGGCTGCGCGCCGTCTCCTCCACCAAATTCTCGCGATTCTGCGTTAGCGTTTGTGTGCCCGATTCGTGTGCGGAGGCATTGCCACTACCATTCGCGCCCGCCGCCGCCAACTGTTCGGCCTGACTGCCGGGTGGTTGCATGCGTGCCGGTAATGTGCTCGCTTTGGCGGTACGCGCCGAACGCGTCTCCTTGCCGCCATCATCCGTCACACACAAATGCTTTTTGCCGACATAACGGAATTGCACCAAACACAAATCGAGCGTGCTGAGATAGGCGAGCGTTTCGGTTTCGGTGCAATTTTGCCACCAACCAAGCATTTGCTCTTGCGCCAAATGTTTGACAACGAACAAGAAGCCAAGCAGTAGATCTTTGCTTTCGGCTGTGGTGAATTTATCACAACGCGGCAAACTGCCCAGGCCGTGCAGCAGATTAATGGAGCGATTGTGTCCGTTGCGCAGCGCAACCTCAGTTAGATCCATGGCTGCAGTTGACGTGTGATGAGCGCCATTCGCGTTGGCGCCCAAAGTTGGTGTGTCCTGTGACGAATGCTGCGAGTCCGAGTTGAGCGTATTTAGTGAGGTCTCCGAATTGCCATTAGCCAGTGGCGCTTGCCCCGCGGCAGGCGCATTTGAATGTGCGTACATGGAGGCGCGTCCCAGCGGACTGGGATGTTCGATGTGCAGCGTCATGCGATTCTTCGAACGCGGCGTTGATGTTGATGATGAAGCCAAAGCTGCAGTGTCTTTGCCAAACACATAACTGCTCGAGCACGATAAGCGTTGCGTGTAGGATGCCGAGTCAGCATAAACATGCCCATTTGGCGTTGCCACCCCCGACATATCATCAATGCGATGCGCATTATCCATCACAATACCCAACCACGGCACATAGAGCAAAGCGATGCGTGAGAGTTGACCACGTTGTTGATAACGATCGTCGAGCTCATGTTTGGCCAATAAGTTCTTGAAAATGCGCAACGCATGACGACGCACCGAGCTCGGCTCATTCAAGCTACGTTTCAGCTCTTGCAGCAGCAGCCCAGACAAAAAGTGCTGACGACAAAATTCCTCGGAGAGCGTAAAGTGCAACATCATTTCGGGCGGACGATTCTTCGGATTCAACACGAATGGCAAATTCAACGGCACATAATGCTCGTGTTGACAGATCTCGGCTAAGAAGTCAAATTTGAACTCTTGCAGCGTGCGCTGACGCTGCGACTCAAACTGCTCCATATAATATTTGATCAACTTGAATACAAAGCCGCGATCCATGTAGGTGAGACAGCGACGCACGAAATGTGACAGCGAACGATTCAGCTGCTGTGTCTCCACGGGCAAGTCCTTATAGCGCGAAATCAAATATGGCGTCAGCACCTTCACCAAACTCTCCACACGCGCCGGATAATCTTTGGGAAAGCGTTCGTTGCGCAACATGCGTATGCGTCCCGTATCCAGCAAATGCTGTGCCATTGATTTGATAATCAAATCAAAGAATATGCCCGAGTAAATCATAAATTTATTAACGATCAAGAAATCGGTATTATTCGGATGCAAAATGGTAGGCAAATGCTTGCACAGCTCGCCATGCACTGTGCGTGACGTCTTCTGACTGTAATACGGTGCATGGAAAACATATTTCACGTAAGCGATCAGCAACTCCTTGCGTCCCGCCTCATCGATCAGCATGTGTATCATATTGATCAGTAAGCGTATAATATTCAGGCCGATCTCCTCCGATTGCGTGTGCACGAGCAGCGTGAAGAGTTCATTCAACACCGTTGGCAAGAAATTAATCAGCGTGCTGATATCAATCGCATGCGCTGCCTTCAATATCTTGCACGTTTCCGATTCGGCGGGAAATGCCGTAGATTTGCCACCCTCCAGCAGGCGTTCACAGTGTGCGAAGAAGTTGTGCAAGTGCTGATCGGCTGTGAGCACTGTGGAATCCATGCGAAAGGCGACGCCGAAGAGTGGACGCTGGTTGTCGATCCATTGTATGTCGGGACCGCAATTCTGCTGGAAATATGGTAATGTTTTGTAGCCAGCAAGTGAGAGAGATAGATGGAGTGTGTTTGAGAGGGACAGAGAGGGGGATGTAGGAAGAGAGGAGAGTGTTGGGGCGCAGTAGTGAGAGAGACAGTGTGTTTGAGCGGGACAGAGAGAGAGGGAGAAGAATATTGGGGCACAGTAATTATTTTGTGCGGTAGAGCATGGAATATTGGGGTGAAGAGAAGAGTGAATGTGAGTGAAAAATGAGCACGAGAGGGAAATAGGAAGGAGACGAAAGTAGGAGTAAGAGGAAAGTAGGAGAAAGAGAATAGTAGGAGTGAGAGGAAATTAGGAGTGAGAGGAAAGCAGGAGTAGGAGGAAAGTAGGAGTAAAAGGAAAGTAGGAGTAAGAGGGAAGTAGGAGTCAGAGGAAAGAAGGAGGAAAGCATGAGTAAGAGAAAAGAGAAGTGAGAGGAAGGTAGGAGTACGAAGAAAGTAGGAGCAAGAGGAAAGTAGGAGTAAGAGAATAATAGGAGTGAGAGGAAATTAGGAGTGAGAGGAAAGTAGGAGTGAGAGGAAAGTAGGAGTGAGAGGAAATCAGGAGTAAGAGAAAAATAGAAGTGAGAGCGAAGTAGAAGTAAGAGGAAAATAGGAGTAAGAGAAGAGTAAGAGAAGAGTGGGAGCAAGAGGAAATTAGGAGTAAGAGGAAAGTAGAAGTAGGAGAAAAGTTAGCGCGCGAGGAAAGTGTGTGTGTGAGATTAGTCGAGGCGAGCGTTGGTAATGCAAGTTATGTGATATTTTGATTTTATTGTCCATTTATACACGTGAAATTGGTTGAGATGCGTGAAATATGAGAGAAAGGGAAACAACAGTGAGTATACAATGAGTGCAAGCAAATTTCGCGAAAATGAGTTTATATACATTAATGAAAGCATGAAAATATGTGAGTGTGTATATGGAGCGGAAATAAAAATTTTAGTTAATTAAAATAAATAATGATTTTTATACAAAAAAATTAAATACTTAAAACAAAAAATATTTTTATACAAAAACAAGTAAGGAAGCCTAAGTTCGAGTGGAATCGAACATTACATACTCAGCTGTATGCTTTCATAATTTGTTTTCGTTTGATGGAAACACGGTGTACTTTATATAAAGCGAGTGCTGCATAAAGTGGGCGTAGCCACGCCCATTTTCAACATTTTTTGTGCAAAATTTCATTCCTTTATGACTTCTAGTTACAAAGATGTCACGTTACAAATTCGCAAAGGGTGTTCCAGAAATATCTTTATTAAAAAGTAGGCGTGGTTATAAACCGATTTGAATAAATTTTTGCGTGTCTATTAACACAAGTTATAAAAGTATATAAACCAAGTTTCGTCATAATATCTCAATTATTTGTCGAGTTATAGGCTAAGAAATCTCGTATATTCCTTTGTCTAAAAATAGGTGGTGCCACGCCCATTTTCCAAGATTTTTCTATTTTTTGTTTCCGGTCTATTGTGGAACTCTTGCCACAAAATTTCAATGAATTATATTTATATTTGACAAAGATATCGCTTAAAATGTTTTTATTAGGTCACTTTATAAGTGGGCGTGGTCGTAAACCGATTTCTCTAAAATTTTTAACATGTATTACCACTAGTAATAAAAGTGTACACACCAAGTTTCGTCATAATATCTCAATTATTTGTCGAGTTTTGGGCTCCGAAATCTCGTATATTTTTGCTTCTAAAAAGAGGCGGTGCCACGCCCATTTTCCAAAATTTTTATGTTTTTTGTTTTATGTCCGTAGTTAGACTCCTGCCATAAAATTTTAATGATATAGGCTATGTTCAGAAACGCAGCATGAAGCGCAACAGCGGCAATAATTATTATTTTGATGATTGTGATGAGCGACGCTTCATGCAAAATTTACGTTTATAAACGCTCTGCTTGTACTACAAAATCAGGTTGCGCTTCAAACTGAGTTTCTGAACAAAGCCATATCTTTATATTTGACAGAGATATCGCTTAAAATGTTTTTATTAGGTCACTTTATAATACAGATATATAAAAGTGGGCGTGGCCGTCAAGCGATTTTAACAATTTTCCTTCAAAATATTTACCTAGGTAAGTAAATCATGCGTACCAAATTTCATCGATATACCTTCAACGGTTTCTGAGTTATGGCATAAAAAACTTTCAATGTTTGACCCTCAATAAGTGGGCGTGGCACCGCCCATTTTCCAAAATTTCATCAAATTTCTTCATAGGGGCCTGAGCTCAACACGTGGGTAAAATTTCATCGCTCCAGCTATATTAGTGACTGAGATACCAAATTTCCGATTTTTTCTATATAGGAAAAGTGGGCGTGGTCATGGTCCGATTTTGCCCATTTTCAATACCAACCGTCCCAGTCTCGATACCAACTTGCATTCCAAATTTCATCAAAATATCTAAATTTTGCGCGAGTTAGAGTGTTTACACACGGGCAGACGGACAGACAGACGGACGGACAGATGGACGGACGGACATGACTCAATCGATTTCTCTTTTCACCCTGATCATTTTGATATATATAAGTCTATATCTATCTCGATTATTTCATTCTGTTACAATCCACCGTTATGTGATTAAAACTATAATACTCTGTGTACTAGTACAGCTGAGTATAAAAAAAAAATAATAAATTCTTAAAACAAAAATAATTTTTATATAAAAAAAACTAAATAAAACAAAAATAATTTTTATACAAAAAAAAATAAATTCTTATAACAAAAATATTTTTTATATAAAAAAACTAAATAAAACAAAAATAATTTTTATACAAAAAAAATAAATTCTTATAACAAAAATTATTTTTATACAAAAAAAAACAATACTTAAAACAAAAATAATTTTTATACAAAAAAACTAAATACATAAAACAGAAATAATTTTTATACAAAAAAATTAAATACAAATAAAAATAAATTAAAAAAAAAAATATTAAGAAATAAAATTAATAATCAATAATATGTATTTTTTAATTAGAATAGCAATTAAATCACTTACCCCCTTGCCCAAACCTAAAGGCTGTATTGAGAGATAACCCGCCGGCAAGCTCGCTGCCACCGCCAAAACTTGCTCCTCCAAATTGATGCGACCCTTCTGCAGCAACGGCAGCCAAGCATAACCTATAGGCGTTTCGAAGGCGGCATGAGCATCACGTTTCTTGCCCAAATTACATGAAACATGATAGAAGGAGAACAACAAATGATGCTCAGGAAAGAGACCCAATGGTAAACGCATTTTCACCTCCTCATACCAAGTGGGCGTGGTAATGTGATGCAGCACAGGGCAAGCGATTTGTGAGACTAGAAAATCATGACCAGGACGACCGTAAATGCACTGCAATTGGCACAAGAAGAAGAATGAGTATAAGAAGAAGAAGAATGAGTATAAGTTGTATGTAAACTTTTCGCACCTTCAATGGCTTGCTGCCCTCCTCATCGGAGTCGCGCAACTCCACCACAACGGTAATGTTGCGCGCACGCGAAAACAATTTCTGACTATCGAATTGCAAATACTGCGGATAAACAAATAAATGATTGCAGAATGTGATGTAGGGATAAGTGTCACGTTTGTAATTGCTTTGGAATTCGGTCAGCTCGAGCGTTGGTGGTTTGGGTGGAAATGTGAAGTTGGCTAGCGGCACTAATGACTTGGTGAAGGAACCTGGCGAAATGTGTTTTTTTTTATTTATAGAAAATGAAAAGTAAATGATTTCTAGATAGCAAATATAACTTATTTAAATGTGTATATACCCAGTAGCAGAATTCTCAATTGAGAAAATTATTCAATTAACAATTTTTAAAACTAACGAGTGCTGCCTTCTAGCCCCCTTTTTCAATACAATCTCATTCTCAACGCTACTGGATATACAATAATACTCCCTATTGCATTTTTTCCTCCTATACACACCTGGCACCTTATCCACCTCTTCCACCGTCAACTTCATATAACCTGGTATTATTGTCAATTTACTCAACTTATCGGGCTTCCGATATTCGGCCAACAGCTTCAGCAGCTCCTCATCCTTCAACTTATGCGCCTCCTGCCTATAAATGGTTGTCAATTCGAATGTATCATTTTCCGTATCCAATTCATTTCGATAGGGGCGAAAGAGCGGCTTGGCCGCCCAGGCGAACGGCTGTCGATAGTGACCAATATTTTGCGCATAATTACGCGCCGTTTTGTGTAGCTTTAAAGCGATCTTAGGATCGCGTCCAGTCTTCAAATAAGGCTCTGCCGCTTGCACAATACTACCCTGTAGTATTTTTTCCACTTTCAATACCAAAAATATATCCGGATGTGGCGCCGTGACCGAAATTATCGCCTGTCGCAAGCGCGCAAAATGCTCTTTGCCGCAACGCAACAAATCACCGGAGAGATTCTCCAGCAAGGAGTTTTGTACGCGTCCATTGCGCTGGTGGTGGTGATCATCTTTATCATCACCGCCTCGTCGATGTGGCACACAACATGTCGCCACCGAATTGGGTACGGGCGTGGCGGGTAACATATCATTCACATTATCGTCGTTCACATTGAAATAAAACGATTCGGTTAGTTTGCGTCCGGCACGCGCATCATACAACGCCAAGCTGGTAATGTATGGCTCCACTTGACACAAATTATCGCCATCCAGGCCGTCGGCACCGGCGCATTGCAGGCGAAAACGCAAACCCTTACATGCCAAAAAAATGCGTTTGCCGAAATGTTCACGAAATTGATCGACGACATCCACGATGGTGGCTTTGGCGTTGGATTGATAGGCGGCGAATAGGCGACGCCTTTGCTCACGGCGCGCTTGTGCTATGGATATATCTGTTTCTCGGCCATACTTAATTAACTGTGGGTTCATGGATTGATCGAGCCCTTTTAGGGTGCCAAAAATCACAGTGTTGCTGGTGATGGCTGGTGGTGGTGGCGTGCGTTCGAGTGATGCATTCCGTTTATCTTCTTGTATTTTATTCTGCTGCAACACCAGCGACAACTTGCTCAGCCAATCTTTGAATTCCTCTTCGTTTTCGGCGGCAAGTGTAAAGGATTTATGGCCGGCGGTCATGCGGAGTTCGAAACAAAAGCGGCCACGTTTCGGATTCTGTGTGTGGCAAGTGGGGGGTGAGCAGAGAAAAGCGTGAGTTTAGAAATGTGTTTCCAAAATTTTTAATCAAATGGAATTACCTGCACAACTTCAGTGCAAAAATCCATGACTATTGTGGCTTTAGCCTCACCTTGCTTCTCGTCCTTGTGCAGCTCAAGTATGTAAGTGCCATCGACCTCTTGGCGTAGATAGCAATATCTGTAAAAAGGAGAAAGGGCGAATGTAATAGAGTTAAATGGGAGAAAAATAAGAATGAATGAAATCTTAATTGAATTATAATGATTTAAATTGAAATTAATTTAGTTTTAATCAAAGAATGAATAAAATCTTCGAAAAGAGTGCTGATGATCGAAAATGGTTTTTCGTGAAATAGCTATACACTCAACCTTCGCTGTAAATAGTTGTTGAATTTTTTTCCACTTAGCCCAACAATTAGAAATTGAATTAAAATAAAAAATTTCGTGCTAAGCACTAAAAACTCTTTCAAGTAAAATTGTTAACGTTGTTTGGTATATACATAAAATAAATACCAACAACAATGTTCATTGCGAACTGCCTACAACAAAAATTCAGCACGTTTGTGGAGAATATATGCAAAAGCATATACACACTAACGTTAATGTTGAAAATGAAAAAGGCAAAAGTGGGGAAAATCCAACAGCTTGCACAGAGTCTCAATGGCCGAGTGTGTTTATCCGTTGGGTCATTGCGGCTGAAGTTGGAATGGACTCGGGTTCAATCCCCGGTGCATCCACTTCCGAAAAGAGTGCTGATGATCGAAAATGGTTTTTCGTGAAATAGCTATACACTCAACCTTCGCTGTAAATAGTTGTTGAATTTTTTTCCACTTACCCCAACAAAATTAATTGAATTAAAATGACTTGAATTGAAATGAATTTATTTAATTTAACGAGCACAGGCCCAAGTTATATTTTTATTTTTTATTTTTTAGAAACTAGAAAAAAACTTTTTAAGCAGTTTTTTTCTAGTTTCTAAAAAATAAAAAATAGAAATGAATTTAGTTTTAATCAAGGAAAAATAAAATATTCGAATTGAATTAAAATGACTTAAAATTAATTTAGTTTTAATGAAAGAATGAATGAAATCTTCGAATAAAATTAATCTTAATTGAATTAAAATGATTTGAATTGAAATGAATTTAGTTGAAATCTTCGAATTGAATTAAAATGACTTAAAAAATTAATTTAGTTTTAATGAAGGAATGAATGAAATCTTAGAATAAAATTAATCTTAATTGAATTAGAATGTTTTGAATTGAAATGAATTTAGTTTTAATGAAAGAATGAATGAAATCTTCGTATACAATTTATCTTAATTGAATTAGAATGATTTAAGTTGAATTAATTTAGTTTTAAACAAAGACTGAGTGAAATTATGAATAAAATTAATCCTAATTGAATTAAAATGACTAAAATTAAAGTTTATCTCAATTTAATTAAAATTATTTAAATTGAAACTAATTAAGTTTTAATCAAATAGTGAAAGTAATATTCGAATAAAATAGATCTCAATTGAATTAAAATTATTTAAATTGAAATAAACTTAGTTTTAATTAAATTTACTGATTAACTAATCTTTATTTAATCAAGTCGGGACTAAAATTATTTAAAATAATAACTCCATTGCCTAACTAACTAAACTAAATTAATCTAAATCAGGGCTGCTCACCTCATAGGCCAGGGCTGCTCACCTCATAGGCACTCAAAGCACAATTGTTTTTGTTTTGCTCCGAATCATAGGCACAGATACATATTTTCACTTCAAATATGAAAATAAAATTTTCTTTGCACTCCCATAAGCACTCAGATATAAAAAAATTTTATATGAATGTGCCTATGATTCATATTGAATGTGCAGAGCAAAGGCACTTTGTATAGGAGCTCGAGCACTGCCGTAAGAAATCGAAATTTACAATAACAAATTTGTAATGAAAAAAATTCAAAAATGAAAGCACTGTAAAAAACTTGTATTCAAAAAATGTTCATATAAAAAGTAAATAAAAAAGTTTATGTATTTGATACTACCATTTGAAAATAAATTCTAAAATAATATTTTATTGGAATTCATAAAAAAAATTAAATGAGCAAAAAAATTTTTCAGTGCATATACAAAATTTGTAGATGTATTGAGTTTTGTACTTTCAATACGAGAGCGTTGAGCAGCCCTGTCATAGGCACTCAAAGTACAATTGTTTTTGTTTTGTTCCGAATCATAGGCACAGATACATATTTTCACTTCAAATATGAAAATAAAATTTTCTTTGCACTCCCATAAGCACTCAGATATAAAAAAATTTTATATGAATGTGCCTATGATTCATATTGAATGTGCAGAGCAAAGGCACTTTGTATAGGAGCTCGAGCACTGCCGTAAGAAATCGAAATTTACAATAACAAATTTGTAATGAAAAAAATTCAAAAAAATGAAAGCACTGTAAAAAATTTGTATTCAAAAAATTTTCATATAAAAAATAAAAAAAATTTTTATGTATTTGATACTACCATTTGGAAATAAATTCTAAAATAATATTTTATTGGAATTCATAAAAAAAATTAAATGAGCAAAAAAAATTTTCAGTGCATATACAAAATTTGTAGATGTATTGAGTTTTGTACTTTCAATACGAGAGCGTTGAGCAGCCCTGATCTAAATTGATTTATTCTATGATTAAAATTTTTTGATTATTTAGTTCAATTAGTTTTTTTTTTTTAATTTAAATTTAATGAAGTCAAAAGACTATACACTATATTATTATAATCTAAATGTTGTTAATCTATCATGATTGAATAAAACTGTAACATTGAAGTTGAATTTTTATAGAGTCAAACTAAAATTCACTATTTGACGTATTAAATCAATACGACTAACCCTTTTGGTTTCATTTTTGTACCACATCAAATCAATTAAAGAGGATTTAAGTCACAATAAATTAAATTCAAATTCATCAGTGTTGCATTTGGTAGTTGAACTAAAAAATTATCTATCTAAAAAATTATCTATTCGAAATAAATTTTTTTTTTGTAAAAAATTTATTCATTCCCTTCCCACTTACCTCCGCTTAAACGACTTATTTCCTATATTCACAAACATACGATCCGAACCCGAGTCGGGTCCCTTCAATAAATAACCCTGCTTTGTTATCGTATCGGCTTGAGATCGTGTCATTTGTTCGTCAATGCGATCTTGATCGGCATCAATCTCGTAGACCTCCTCAATTAGAGTTTCAGGTGGATTGATTCTGTTGAATTAAAATGAAATTCACATACAAAAACTGCTCTTATTCAAATCAAACACACACCCACCTCGGCAAATCATGACATGTGCCACCATAAGCACTGTATTTGTAGTGGATTAAATGATTTTTGGCACGATATGTGTACAAAGCTTGCCGTGTGAAGCGTGTACATTCAGCACGCGTGCCGCCGCTCATGCCTTCGCCGCCATCCGAACCATCCAAGTCCTCATCCTCTTCCGGTTGTGCGAATATATTCGATTTCAATGTTGACGATGAGGATGAATGTGATGTTGAGGTTATGTTGTTGTTGTTGCCGCCGCTAGCGGATGGCATAGTGGAAATTGCCGATTCGTAGGATTCATGAGAGGATGTTGGTGATTTGATGGATAATTGAATTTTGGTGGTGGAGCTTTGTGAACCTTTACGCGATGAGCTGCCGCCATTTTGTAAACTGCCGCTGGAGGATTGACTGCTCATATGGCGTTGTGTTGGTTTGGGACTGTTCGAGTGACTGTTGCGGCGTGAAATGGAAGTACTGCTGGATCCATTACTTGTTCCATTTGTGCCATGCAACGGACAAATGATCGCCTCATTTGGCGGTTCGAAACGATCGATAATCGATTTGGCATTTATGCGTTGTTTGCGCGGCATAATGATTTCCTGCGTGGTGGGTGAAGGAAAGGGAATTACAATGAAATTGAAATTACAAACTGGAAATGCGAATTGTAATTGTAATTGTAATTGTAATTGTAATTGTAATTGTAATTGTAATTGTAATTGTAATTGTAATTGTAATTGTAATTGTAATTGTAATTATAATTGTAATTGTAATTGTAATTGTAATTGTAATTGTAATTGTAATTGTAATTGTAATTGTAATTGTAATTGTAATTGTAATTGTAATTGTAATTGTAATTGTAATTGTAATTGTAATTGTAATTGTAATTGTAATTGTAATTGTAATTGTAATTGTAATTGTAATTGTAATTGTAATTGTAATTGTAATTGTAATTGTAATTGTAATTGTAATTGTAATTGTAATTGTAATTGTAATTGTAATTGTAAGTGTAATTGTAATTGTAATTGTAATTGTAATTGTAATTGTAATTGTAATTGTAATTGTAATTGTAATTGTAATTGTAATTGTAATTGTAATTGTAATTGTAATTGTAATTGTAATTGTAATTGTAATTGTAATTGTAATTGTAATTGTAATTGTAATTGTGATTATAATATTGTAATTGGTATTGAAATTAAAACAGGAAGCAAGTGACATTGAAATGAAAATCAAAATTTAGTTACATATACTTACCGAGACATCATCATTGGGATACATTAGCAGTTCCCGCTGTGGATCATTTTGTATTAGCATTTTGTTTTTCGCAACGAAACCCTCAAAGTCAATGGGTTCCACGACATGCGGTTTACCCTAAAAAAGAAGATGAAGAAAATTAAAACAATGCATTAATATATTAAATTGCAGACTGACATCATGTTACACATTATGTTTACAAGTAATTGATGTTAAGCTTACAACAAGAAAAAAAAACTATGTAGAAAAAGAGCTATAAAGATAAAGGTCAAAAGGTGACACAAAGCAGACACGCCCAAAAAAATAATGATTTCATATTAAAAATAAACTGAAATGTCTTAAGCCATTAAAAAGGACAAAAGAAGCGTGAAAGCTTTTCATGGCGAGAAAAGGATGGCAGAAAAAGATGAAAAAAAAGGAAAAAGGAAAAGCGCGGAAAGAACAAACACACCCACGCACCTAATAATAATAATAATACAATGGCGCTATTATAACTGACGAGTTTTATGGCCGAGCTTCTCTCCCAATTCGAGGTGTGCTCCTTTTTGTTTTTACTACTAATTGGGTGGACCTACAGTTTTATGCCGGCTCCGAACGGCGAATGCATTTTTTGTGAGAAACTTTTTTCATGGCAGAAATACTCTCGGAGGGTATGCCGCCCACTGCCGAGAGGTGACCGCTGCTCTTAAAAAATCCAATAATCGGATTTTTACTAATTAGAAAAATTTTTTGGTGTTTGGCTCGGACCGTGGTTTGAACCCGAGACCTCTGGCATAGCAGGCGAGACCTCTACCCACTGCACCACAGCGGCCACTACCTACTTCGTTCATAATAAATTTCCAAACCGCTTAAAAAATAAAAAAGTAAAAGGAGAGAAAAGTAATGTGTGAAGAAAACTATTTTAGTCTGAATATAATGAGCTACACTTTCGTTTAAAATAATGCGACGTACCTCATTGCTGATGTATGTAATTTTTGTTAACATTTATTTTATATGATAGAAAAAAGTTTATATGAGAAAATGGGCTTATAAGAAAACTTTTACGTTACACTCAAAAAAAAAAAATATCTCGATCAAAGGCATATTTTCCCTTATTTTTAGCACGCGTCCCAATACCAAATTTTCTTTGTTTGAGTAGTTTTTTTTTTCAAGAATGTCGAAAAAACATAAAAAAACATTCAAACAAATTCGTTGCCATGGTGATTTATATGGGAATTCAATTTATCAAAATTAAAGAAATGAAGTCTTCAAAACTAAGGCAAGATGGAAATGGAATGGCGCTTAAAGAATTTTTCATTATTTTCGTGTATGAATTTTTTTAAAACAAGTACATATATTAAACCATGGTAACGCATATAAACAACAATATTTTACAATCCTTTTAATATGTTTTAGAGAAAATTTACTCAAAACAAAGAAAATAGTGTTCAGAGCAATTTCTTTGACCCCTCCATATATTTTTTTCTCTCAGTGTACTTGAATTTCCTACAACACTGTATATTTTAGCATAGCATTTATTTATGTATTTGTTAAAACGCGTGCACGCAAACCAACACCAGAGAGTGCGTCAAAAATGCAATAATTTAAGTATATTGGCTGTGCGTTCGATTTATATCAGGCCCAGGCAGCTAGTTGTAAAATTGTACGAAAGGAAAGGTAAAAGGAAAAGCGCGGAAAGAACAAACATACACAGAGCCAAAAGACCACCTAAAATTCCCTGTAAATCAGAACAAAGTTTAGCGGATTTCTCTACGCTTTCTCTCCAATAAGATGTTCGTCTTATTATGACTGGATATCTCATTTTAATAAAACTAAGTAGATAATCTGTAAAACTAATATGAAAACTTTTCAATATTATTAAGAAGATAACCCGTGGATTTCAGATGAAATCATTTTCAGTAAAATTTAATGGATAACCTATAAAACTAAGATGAAAACCTCTTATATAAAATTAAGAAGATGACTCCTAGAATAAATATGGAAACCTTTTCACATAAATTTAGCAGATAACCTGTAAAATTAAGAAGAAACCCTGTTTAATAATAATCTTGATTTTCATCGGAAAACATAATTAGTCAACTAGTATTTTCCTAGGACTTATTCAGACAAAGGACAACATTTCATTTCATATAAGTGCAGATGGACATAATAAACTCTTTATACCAAGTGCTTAACTAATCGTTTGAGAATTGTAGAAATGTGCAAAGCCGTAGTGAAATTGACGAACGGAGGAAACACATAAGAGCTCTTTTAAAAATAAAAAGTTCCCCCTTTTAATTTCTTGAACATGTTATTGCGCACATACATAAAAAGTGGCTGATGCAATAACTGTTATGCATATTTCTAGTATGTACGAGTATATATGTACATATGTATGTATGTACGTACGTTAAGACGTTTATAGCAAAATTTTAATTAATAAGGGCTCTTTTAAAAATAAAAAGTTTTCCTTTTTAATAAATTCAAAAAGGTTCTAGTAAAAATTAGAGGATTTGCTTTATAAACATTTTCTCATAAAAACAAGCAGATTTCTTCTAAGAATTTAATTTTTTTGACAAAATGACATAAAAAATTAATAAATAAGAAGTTATCTCCTCGTTTTCAGACGGTATCGTTTTCAATAAATTTAAGAAGAAATTCAAGCTAAAATCTAGAAGATTTTCTAGCAAAAATTTCTTCAATTTTGTCTCCTCTCGCTCTCCTTGGCCAAATAGCTTTTTTAGATGGCAGTCTCTTTGATTATAGGTGAACTTTTTGGCTCTGTGTACCCACGCACCTAATTCGTCCATAATAAATTTCCAAAACGCTTTAAAAAAAAAACAAACAAATGTAAAAGGAGAGTAAAAAGTAATGTGTGAATGAAACTATTTTAGTCTGAATATAATGAGCTACACTTTCGTTCAAAATAAGGCGGCGTAATTGCTGAAACAACACACCTGTACAGTGTTGTGCAATATTCAAGCAATAAGGAGTAATTACAGATCATATATGTGCATATGTATGTATGTAATTTTTATTAACATTTATTTTATATGATAGAAAAAAGTTTATAGGAGAAAATTGGCTTATAAAAACCCTACACTCAAAAAAAAAAAAGTTCTCTCGATCAAAGGCATATTTTTCCATATTTTTAGCACGCGTCCCAATACAAAATTTTCTTTGTTTTGAGTAGTTTTTTTTTAAAGATGTGGAAAAAACATAAAAAAACATTCAAACAAATTCGTTGCCATGGTGAGTTGTATGGGAATTCAATTTATCAAAATTAAAGAAATGAAGTCTTCAAAACTAAGGCAAGATGGGAATGGAATGGCGCTTAAGGAATTTTTCATTATTTTCGTGTATGATTTTTTTTAAAACAAGTACATATATGAAACCATGGTAACGCATATAAAAAACAATATTTTACAATCCTTTTAATATGTTTTAGGGAAAATTTACTCAAAACAAAGAAAATTTCTTTGATCCCTCCATATATTTTTTTCTCTCAATGTACTTAAATTTTCTACAACACTGTGTATTTTGGCATAGCATTTATTTATTTGTTAGAGCGCGTGCACGCAAACCAGCACCCGAGAATGCGTCAAAAATGCAATAATTTAAGTATATTGGCTGTGCGTTCGATTTATATCCACTTTTATGGCGCAGCAAATTTAAGAGAATCCCAGCAAATGATTCAAAAAGCACGTAGCGAATGAGGCATAAAAATGCGTTGCAGCAATAATGAAATATTTCGAAAAAATGGGCCAGGAAATCAGAGTTAAATATTTTCTTCTCTCTTTCTGATTGAATCCTTACGCGAGACATGGATGCACAGTGCCCTGTTAGAATTCTCAGCAGTTGACCAATCAGATGTAATACCGATCTAGATCTCTGCTCATACAGTCTAGGCCAGATTTGCCTACAAATCGCAGAGGTTGACTCCCTAGTCCATCTGGTGTTCGCCTGTTCAATGAAGTGCGATTTCAACCAGTGCTTTCATGAGTTCAAGGGAGGGCCACCCCAGCCTCAGTTGTGATTGCCTGCAATTTGGTGCACTCCCTTGCTAGCTCATCTGCAATGCAGTTTCTCTGCATGTCATTATGGCTTAGAAATCATATAATGTTCAGATCACATCTTTCGGCTAGTTTGTTAAGAGATTCCCTACATTTCATTGCTACCATAGACGTAGCGTTGCTACACTGTAGGGATTTTGTGGAAGCCTGGGTGTCAGAGAAGATTGTAATAGAATTAAATTATACAGCTACTAGCTGACCCGCCAGATGTTGTTCTGCCTAAAATTTATTTCTATAAAGCGTAAAGGAAAAGTCCTAGATTACCGTGTTGCTCACCATTATATCCCTACCCCTACACCTATCCCTATCCCTAGCCCTAGCCCTATCCCTATCCCTATCCCTATCCCTAGCCATATCCTATCCGTCCACACTTTCTAGGGTCACTCCTGGTCCACATTTTGGTCGATATCTCGGAAAACGGGTCGCATAAGATCTTGAAAATCACCTCTTTTTAAATACTCACCAACACCTTTTATTTGATACCCATTCAAAATTATTGATTCTTGTTGCTTACGCATTTCCACAAATTTATTGGTAAAAAGATAAACTAAATTAAAATTAATCGAAGTATCGATACATACATATACATATATGTATGTAAATAGCAGATAATACATACAAAAATACGCCCCAAATAAACAAATTGATTTTCAAGCTACCAAAATCGGCCAGAAAACGCATACAAATGCGTACGATATACATACATACATATATTTACATCTATTATATAATTTATGATGTTTTGGGCAGCCAAAACTAAACACAGCCGGCATACGTTAAATTAAGCAGAAAAAAAAGAAAGAAAAAAAAACGGCCGCTAGCTGTTGGTTGCTGGCTGAGTGCCGATGATGGCTGTTGCTATTTTTTCTTGTTTTATTTTTACTTTTTTTTGGAAAATATTTCGGTCAAGGTTATTTACAGACAACGAACTATAGATACGAATTTTAGTGTTCTTGTGCTGCTGCTATTCAAATACATATGTACATATGTAATAGGTATGTACCTATGTAATTTTTACATATAGCATATACGAGTATATTCTACTCACTAAATTTTATAGCTTCTAGAGATAGTTTTATATTTTTATAAATTAAAATAAGAATTGCTTAAGCTGATTACCGCATTATTATATTGGCTTTGCCCTTAACATTTTCGGCTAAATGTGCAGTATTTTCTTAAGAACCAAAAACAAATAAAAAAATCTAAAAAAGAAACTGGAAATCTTTTAATATTTTAAGCGATCGTCGCCTTAAGTGAGCATTACTTACAATAAGACATTTTAAATCAAGTTAAGTGTGGACACTTACTAACAACAACAAATTTCGTATGCACAACAAGAAATACTTCTGTAAATCTATTTTTGTTGCTTGCTTAAATAAATATCCATGCACGGAAAGCCAAAAAACATTTGCGTTGTTGTTTTTTTTTTTTCTAACTTTTTTCATCAAGTATAATTTTTTGTTGTAGTTTTTCTATTTCGAAATCTCAAAACACTTAACGCACAACTATTAAAGAGATACACTTTTGGGTAAATTCAAACCATTGCAGCGGATATTTTCAGCACTTTAAGGTAATCAACTCGGAAATGTTTTTGTAGTCATAAATTTTATTGAAAATACATACATACATTCACTATTAAGTGGGCTATAAAATTAAGTATTTGCGCTGGCAGGCTTTGTTTAGACGCGAATAGGTACGCGTGTTCTGGAAAATATTATATTTTTTTATTGTCTTAAATTTTTTTGATCTACAATTTGTTTGGTGTGCGAGAGGCCTAAAAATTTCCGAGAACTTCTTAGATAGGATTTGATATCTCCAAAAAAGATTGCATGGGTAATCAATAAATAAATTCTCCCCATACAAGACAGGAGGTCTAGATGGAATGATAAGCCCAAGGACTTAAGACCCATTACTACATATGTATGTATATCGTCCTTCGTTTTGAAGGCATTCGAGCGACTACTGGACATATGCACATATTCGCGGAAGGCTAAACATTTCCGGGCTGTCATCAGCTCAGCATGCCTATCTCAAGGATCGCTCAACAAAGACCGCATTTCCCTTGAGAGTAAACAGTTTTTAGTTGGGTGCATTTCCGGATATAGAAGGGGCCTTCAACAATGTTCGCCAGGAAGCGATCGAGGACTCTCTCTCTCTGTTCTGGTAGTGTGGCTTATGCAGATGATATTGTGGTACTAGTATCGGGCCTTTGTACCAACGTGAACAGTGTGATCATGCAGAGGGCACTGAGGAGACTGAGCGAATGTGCGGAGGGCGCCGGTCTCAGTGTAAACCGCTCAAAGACAGAACTGATGCCTTTACCACGAGGAAGAAAATCCCTAATCTCAACTTAACTGTTATTAATGGTCGAGATCTAAGTCTTTCTCACAGTGCAAAATAGCTAGGAGTTTTCCGGACGCTAAAGTTAAATTGGTGACTGTATACGGAACATAGAACTAAGAAGGTTTATGGTGCCTTGTACACCTGCAAAAGAGTGATGGGAAAAAGAGTGGGTCTGAGGCCAGAACTCACGGTATGGTTGTACAAAGCAGTTATTCGCCCAGTATTAAACTACGGATCATTGGTGTGTGGAGAGCAGCCGAGTTGAACTACATGGCTGATATGGTAAGGAAAGTGCAACGAGCTGCTTGCGTTGCAATCACAGGGGCGATTAGATCATGTCCCACGAAGGCTCCGAACATGATTTGCAATATCCTGCCCATCGATCCCTTTGTTAAGGAAACGGCATAGGAATTTTTTCTGATAGTCAAACGGCTCTGAAAGCTATGGTGTCTGCAAGGGTGTCATCAAGCCTGGTTGGGCAGTGCAGGGAGTTGGTCAGGGGCTTGGCAAGTCGACATAGCGGGTCCTTGAGTCGAGTGCCGGGGCACTCCGATATCTAGGGCAAGAAATGGCTGAAGAACTGGTCAGGCGTGACTCGGCTCTTCATACCGCAGGGATATCATCAACGGCTTTAGGCTTTTCCCTCTTGTTCTCTTCAAGATTTTCCATAAGTTTGAAAATTAATCGATATTTTTGACTTTGGTATCTATTTATGGCTTTAGTAGAGTACATATAAATATATTTTTATTCCAAGAGACAAGTTCCAAATATAAGCAAAAACTAATAAAGCTTCAAACGGTTGCGCAATTTCATTTTTAACGACATTCAGTTAATACATAATAAACGGTAAACAAGTAAAAAACTGTCTCAAAGAAGCGATAAATTTACAAAATTTCCATAAACCACAATGTCGCCCATTTCCAACATAGCATCATTTCAAGGAAAGCCAAATTAAACGGCTTTTATTGCCAATATTTTTTTTTTGCTTTGGCCAAACTGCCAACTGTTAAATGTTACACAGTAAAATTTCGTTGTCATAGAGACGTGTTGCATTAGCCGCCGTATCGCGACGTCCACCACTGACGTATATACATACATACGTCGGTCATTGCCATCCATAATTAACGAACGAAAATAATAGTAAAAGCAGCGAGAGAAGAAAGATACCACCACCAACGCTCAAAGTTAACCAACGATGGCGGTGATTGCTCCCAAAACCATAGTCACAAACAAAGTTATTATCATCGTCAACGTTATCATCAACGTCGTCGTCATACATCATTGGCAAATTTATTTGCATTATTAACAACAAACAACAAAACCGAAAAATATTGCACCAGAAATTTTGCTACTGTTGACAATAACAACAATTACTTATGCCATCAAATGCAGTATAATTGATAGATTTGATGCGCAACTCTGCAACAATTTGAGTACTCAGCCATTGGCAGCAAGTCATAGTCACACATTTAATGCATTAACGACAGACCACACATGCATACAGTGCTGTTTCTTTTTTTTTCCTTTTTTTAGCATTGGCAACCACCAGCAATTTGCATAATTTTTAGCTATCAATTAAAATGTGGTTAGTTGGTTGGCTAAACTTTATTGGGGTAGCATCAACGCTTGTCAAATGCAATGTATCATACTTTAATCGATATTTTTATATCACCAATCCATATATACATACTTATACGATCGTGTTCTGCACGCACGACATTTCTAATTATTTGTTAGTGAAATTTCGCTAGTAATTATTTATGCAAAAAACGTGCCGTAAAAAATACATACTACTACAAATTTTAGCAAGTATATAAATATTTATGTAGATACATGTCATCTTCTTGTAATGGAGTTGCATGAAAAGTGTTTCAAACAAGCGCCAACATTATTATCAATTTACTCAAATATGTACAGTGTGTGTTAGGAAAAATCGTACAGCAACATGAGCATAAAGAGACATAAAACGAATCGAAAACGAAGCAGAAAACCAAACTTATTTATTGGCATATAAATACGTTCAGTTTTGCAAATTAGATAGAGATAGGCATGTAAAGAAAGAATGATAGTAAGAGAGAGAGAGAGAGATATAACCATAATCTGACGCCTAACAGCTATTAAAAGAGACATACATAAGAAGCATAAGAAACTGGCCATACCTTGGTGGAAAGCCACAGCAACATGCAAGATCACGAAGCAAAACTGGCCAGACTACAACATAATAAGAACTAAGGAATTATGTAGTAGATCAAGAAAAGAAATCTTCAGAATTACAGCCTTTATCACAGCACACTGGCCATTCGGAAAACCAGCCGAACGGTTGGAAATCCCATTCAACACTAGATGCAGAATCTGCAACCAAGACGGCAGCGAGGAATCGAGCACACACTTGCTGTGCGAATGTCCTGTACTGCCTCATACCGGCACAAAGGGTTTAGCTTTGTATTCCAAAGCCTAAAGCACTTATTCGATATCCCCCTAACCGACCATAACAGGTTCATTGAAGGAACTAAATGGTTCGGAAAGGATGATTAGGTCACCGAAACAACAACTGATCTCAGAAGGTTTATCGAGGGAAGCAAAATCGATTCGAACTGATGATGGTGAACCGTGACTACGTGCATCAAAATGACGCCTTGTGCGCTCGGGTGTTAACACACTTCTATTTCTATCGAAACCTACTAAAGAAAGAAACCCACAGAAGGAAAGGGAGACCTCCACTGCCTTGGGAAGATCAGATGGACAGAGATTCTGCCTCCCTTGATATTTTCAATTGGCGCCAGGCAGCATGAAACCGAAACGACTGGCGCGTTTATTGCACTCTGCCAAAATCGTCTAGAAGGTTATGCGCCAGTTAAAAAGAAGGAGAATTATTAGCTTCAGTTCCATTTTAGCAAAAGCGCTGAGGTCTATGCAATAAAAAGACCACAGGAGTCTCAGCTCCTTGTTCTAAGGTGCTGAAATTCGTACAAGGCCCGATCTATAAAAGTCGTTGAAGCGATCGCTTGGTCACTCTATATGCTTTTCGACGATTACTTATGTTACTCTTAACATATGTGTCTTTTATGGGTCTCTACCCATACCCAATGACTTCCTACCATACTAAGCTATATGTAGTAGGTCAGTAATTCAGCAATTACAAACTTGAGAAGCATATATCCAGTTTGTAATTGCTGAATTTTCACCACCAGTAATTTGCTTCTTCGGGGGAAAGCTTTTACCAAGCTCGGCAAGGGTGATAAGCTGTTTTTTGATGCATGAAGTCATACAAGTTTTTTCCATTTTCAAAATCTGTGCTTCAGAAAATAATTTCATGTACGTTTTTCAGCCACAAACACTGTACACACATACATAGATTCCATATAGAGCCCGCCCATAGCTGCTATGATCAAATTTTTGGTTAACCATTGACTAAGTATGTTCATATGCGCGTCACGCATTGCCTGCAACCACTGAAAACCCAAAAAAAATAGACGTTTTGCCTTGTGCCATGTCATGGTCTAGTTCAGTGTTATGGTTTACGTTTTCTTTTTTTTAATTTCTGCATGCATTTTTGGTGTTGCATGTAGTTTTTTTTGTATGTGCAGCTTTAAAGTTTTTTTGTTTACTCATTTCACTTTGGTACACTTGAATTCCTTTTCATTTAGTTTTTTTTTTTTGGCACGCCAATTTGCTTTTTGCATTTTTTATCATTTTTTTTTTTTTTTTCTTTATCTTTTTTTCTTGTTGTTAAATACTTTTACATATATCATACCGTTATCGATTTTGGGCGTGTGTTGCATTTTTTTCGGGCAGCGGTGGTTGACCACTATTGGCGCTTGTGGCTAAGCTCAGCTGGCTAGTTAATTCAGACATAATTTGCATGTCATGCTTTAATATGTAGGTATAGTGTTTAAATTGAGTTTCGATAAATTTTTTGAAATTTTTGTTAATGTTAAATTTTTATTATGATTAATTTTTGATTATGATTAATTTAAATAATGACAGCGAATGGTTAATGCTGAAAATCTGAACTGTTGGGAGTAAAAAATTTGGATCGCTAATCTACATTAGGGTCTTACACAATGAAGTCATTTCAGTTAATACTTGGACTTGATGAATAACATTATTCCAAGTTTTTTTAATACATTTTTCTATTTAATAAACCACTATTATTTTCTTTTTTTGTTGTTTGCTTTTCCAACAGGGTCGGATTGCGATGTATTGTGGAACGAAATTCCATCATCCCTTGTCAAGTTTGATTTGGTTATAAACCGGTTTCGGCGGCTCTGTGCCATCTTCAGTATTTTGTTTCGAACGAAATCAAATCAAACTTGAAAGCGGATGATGCAGATTTTTTCCACAATACAACGCAACCACTATTACTTAACCTTTGTTCTAAAAGCCTTTAGTGAAAATAGTGAAAAGAAATGTTTTCGGTATAAGGCGTCACAATTTTACTGCTCAGTACGGCATATGGCATTTTCAAAACTCACGAAATTTACCAACTGTCATTTGGCAGTTTTCTATCTTTCCTACTTTACTAGATATTTACTACAAATTCAGCGCTCCAAAAACTTTAAAAAATGCATACAGAAATTTTTATGTTTCCCTTCATAACCTTCCCTTTTAGTATTTTCATAGAGAAACTTTGTCCTGCAGCAATTTTTCGCAACCAACCATTTAATTACAGTTGAAATGCGTTGAAGGAGTAGATATATGTATGTATGTACATACATATTCGTTGAACACCCTTAGATAATGCGGCAAAGTGACATTTCAATGACCTCACACAATGTAAGCAATGGTAAAGTAGAAAGGTAAAGTAGGCAGGAGTTGTAACGAAGGAGAGTTTTTATTGCCGGTTTTACTGCAGAAAAGTCATTTGAATAGACATTTTAGATACATATGTATGTATATGCATAAATACATAGATACAAATGTAACCATTTATATGTATATCCACTTACATTTATTTCCTCCAATACCGCAAAAAGGGGTGTGAAAGTGCGTGTCGGGTTTTTGAAGCACAAAGTTTTGTTTTTCTGTGTATGGGTTGCTGATGTTTCCTTTAACTCTGAAAATGCGCAAATTATTTGTAGACACGCATCTTCGCCACTTCCTCCTCTTTCACTGTCTTCATTACTCCCACACTTGCCATTTTTCGCCCTTTTCCAACATTCATTTACTTGCATTTTGTTGTTGTTTTGCATAGTCGCGAAACGCGGTTGAAAGTGCCACCAGACATTTTTATACTCAGCTGTACTAGTACACAGAGTATTATAGTTTTAATCACATAACGGTGGATTGTAACAGAGTGAAATAATCGAGATAGATATAGACTTATACATATCAAAATGATCAGGGTGAAAAGAGAAATCGATTGATCCATGTCCGTCCGTCCGTCCGTCCGTCCGTCTGTCCGTCCGTCTGTAAACACTCTAACTCGCGCAAAAATTGAGATATTTTGATGAAATTTGAAATGCAAGTTGGTATCGAGACTGGGACGGTTGGTATTGAAAATGGGCGAAATCGGACCATGACCACGCCCACTTTTCCTATATAGAAAAAATCGGAAATTTGGTATCTCAGTCACTAATATAGCTGGAGCGGTGAAATTTTACCCACGCGCTGAGCTCAGGCCCCTAGGAAGAAATTTGATAACATTTTTGAAAATGGGCGTGCCACGCCCACTTATTAAGGGTCAAACCTTGCAAGTTTTATATGTCATAACTCAGAAACCATTGAAGATATATCGACAAAATTTGGTACGCGTGATTTACTTACTTAGGCAAACGTTTGGACGGAAAATAGTTAAAATCGGTTGACGGCCACGCCCACTTTTATATATTTGTATCATAAAGTGACCTAATAAAAACATTTTAAGCCATATCTCTGTCAAATATAAAGATCGATCATTGAAATTTTGGCGCATGAGTCCAAGTATGGACATAAAACAAAAAACACAAAAATTTTGGAAAATGGGCGGTGCCACGCCCACTTATTAAGGGGCAAACATTGAAAGTTTTATGAGTCATAAATCAGAAACCGTTGAAGATATATCGATGAAATTTGGTACGCGTGATATACTTACTTAGTCAAATATTTGGACGAAAAATTTCCGAAATCGGTTGAGGGCCACGCCCACTTTTATATATGGGTCTTATAAAGTGACCTAATAAAAACATTTTAAGCGATATCTCTGTCAAATATAAAGATATATCATTGAAATTTTATAGCAGGAGTCCAACTGCGGACATAAAACGAAAACCACAAAAAATTTGGCAAATGGGCGTGGCACCGCCTCTTTCTATAAACAGGAATATACGAGATTTCTGAGCCCATAACTCGACAAATGATTTATATATAATGACTAAACTTGGTGTGTACACTTTTATTACTTGTGGTAATACATGTTGAAAATTTTAGCTAAATCGGTTGACGACCACGCCCACTTTTATATATGGGAACTATAAAGTGACCTAATAAAAACATTTTAAGCGATATCTTTGTCAAATGTAAAGATAATTCATTGAAATTTTGTGGCATGATTTCTACAATAGACCGGAAACAATAAATAGAAAAATTTTGGGAAAATGGGCGTGGCACCGCCTCTTTTTACACAAAGGGATTTACGAGATTTCTTAGCCTATAACTCGACAAATAATTGAGATATTATGACGAAACTTGGTTTATACACTTTTATAACATGTGTTAATAGCCACGCAAAAATTTATTGAAATCGGTTTATGACCACGCCTACTTTTTAAGAAGGATATTTCTGGAACACTCTTTGGGAATTTGTCTCGTGACATCTTTATAACTAGAAGTCATAAAGGAATGAATTTTTGCACAAAGAATAATATTCATATGCTTAGTTGAATGACTGATAAAAATTTAGAAAATGGGCGTGGCTACGCCCACTTTATGCAGCACTCGCTTTATATTAAGTGCACCGTGTTTCCATCAAACGCAAACAAATAATGAAAGCATACAGCTGAGTATCTAATGTTCGATTCCACTCGAACTTAGGCTTCCTTACTTGTTTTTTTATCAAATTGAAATCTTGCACATTTCATGGCACTCGTTGTGTTTCGTTCGTTATGTGTGGTTGCTGAATTCTGCATTCCTTTGTGGGTTCATTGGAGGTTTTTTTTTATTATTATTCAAATTACAAATTACTTAAGTAAACGAAAAATTTGTTTTAGATTTGTCTGCATAAAATGAGATAAGGGCAATAACGATTGCTGGTAAAAATAGTACTGGGTATTTGCACTTGTAATGTCTGGTTATTTGAAAAATCAGATTGAATATTTTTTTTTTTTCAACACATTTATTTGAGCTGTATGGTATGTAAGGAAGTTATACATGCATTTATGCAAGTGGAGAGGTAGATACTGCATATGGAACCCCTTTCAAACTTTATTGTCAACTATTATTTGTCTATTCGATAATCTGTTGCAATAATCTGGCAAAACTTTTTAGACTCTAAAATTTAGAGCAACACAAGAGCTTTTCCAATGCTTAGTAATCCTTTTTACTACCGTTAGGTCCAGTCAATATGATTACGGTAATATACTAAACTGGCTTTACAGACGATGTAAGACTACCTCCCAACTACTATGCTGGCCTTTAGCAGGAACTTTAAGGTGAGTTTCCCCTCGCGAATGAAATGGAGAAGAGATAACGCGCGGAAGAAGGAAACAGTCTCGATCAACACAGACGGGATGAAAAGGGACTCAGGTATGGGTTCGGGGGTTTTCTCTGAGCAACCAAACATCTCGCTCTCTTTCCGAATTCTTGTGCGAATGTCCGGCACTGTCTCACACAAAACTCTTGGTAGCTTTGAATTGCAAAACCTAAAGAACTTATCCAATTGCCCCCTAGCCGACCTTAAGAGGTTCATTGAAGGTAGCAAATGCTTCGAAGAGGATGAACAGCCGTAACAATAACAGATCTCAGAAGGTTTATCGAGGGAATCAAAATCGGTTCGACTTGATGAACCGTGACAACAGTTATTATTTGGTACATATGTATGCACGTGCATCAAAATGGCGCCCTGTGCGCTAATTGGGACCGGCTGACGCAGCGCAACACAGCAACCAACCAACCAACCGATAGGTCCAACTTTTCCTGTTCAATCAAAAAGCTACAGGAAGAATCAACTTTTTAGGACCTCGATAATACACTCAAAAAAAAAAATTACTCAGATTATGGAAAAATGGGAATGATTCAGCGCTAAAGACATATTTCCATATTTTGATGTACAATTTTCTTTAAAACGTGGTTTTTATTCCTTGATTTGAAGAAAATCGTACATCAAAATATGGAAATATGTCTTTAGCGCCGAATCATTCCCACTTTCCCATAATCTGAGTAAGTTGTTTTTTCAGTGTACGCTGGTGTGAACACAACTCTAAGGAGTTCCAGACCGACCAACAATTTTATGTCGAATCCGAGTGGAAAATAAAGGTTTTTTTGAAACGCTTTTCGACAGCAGAAATACACTGGGAGGTTGTACCGACCTCTGCCGAGAGAAGGACAAGTTAAGTTCCTTTTACAAACATTTTAGCCAAGCAATTGAGTTATGGAAATCTTGTTTTGTAAAATTTTATCAATATCTATTATGAAAAAATGCAATAAAAAGTTCACATAAATAAAAATCCTAAAAAACAAGAAAACTCAGCACACATGCCATGCGAATGCTTCAAATACCACGCCCCACTTGCACAGCCACCAACTAACTGTAACACCAAGCACGTCCAGTGCAAATAATTGCATTGCAAAAACAACACAACAAACTCTAAAACTTGAAGTAAATTTATTTACATTATTGTGCGGTTTTGCGCATAGTTTATTGATGAAGTCAGAAAAGAGGAAAATTAGAGAAAAAAGAGGAAGATGAAGCAAACCAGAACAAAATGCATCTAATTGAAGTCAATTAATAATGCAGTACGCAATTGTGTTTGAAAAAATTCTGCTGTAGCGCAACTTTTTTTGCATGCAATTTTATTTTTCATGTTTTCCATTTTTTTTTTAAATTTTTTCATTTTTTAATTTTTCCATATTAAAGTATTTATTCCTTTTCTAATTTGCTAATGCATTGGCGGCAGCGGCTTCCGCTAAGTGAAAAAGAACTCAATACGCAATTAGTAGCAAATGGAAATGGTAGTGATGCCGGATGGAGAAAAAGAAGTTAGTGTATTTTGTTTGTATAAAATACATCGCAAATTTACACTTTCGCAAAAAAAAAAGAAAAAAGAAAAATTTAATCTGTTCTTAAAAAAATCGAATATCTCTATGAAAAAGCTTCTCGCAACAATGGCATTTGCTCTTCCGAGTCGGTATAAAACTGTAGATGCACGCAATAAGTTGGAAAAAAATCAAGAAACATGCCTTGAAATGATACACTCAGAAAAAAAAATATTATAAAACAAATGAAAACGTGCTGAAAATGGGCAAAAACGTATTTAAATGTGATGTAGATACCAACATTTTTAGTTTAAAAATCTTCACTGTAAAATTGTAAATAAAGAAAAAACATTTTAAATTTAAAAATGTTTATTTTTATTTTAAGCACTATGAGAAAAAGAAACGCTGCAGTATTCTCTATTTTATATTCGAACCATGAAATCAACCTGAAATTGAATCCAACGGCATTCGATTCATCTTCTCTCAATGCGAGTCCCAACTAACCTCCGCTTGCTCCCCTCTTCTCTACTTCTTTGTCATCACTGTTTGCTATATTTATTATTTATTCTCCCTTTTCTTCTTTATTTTATATTCTCTTTCGCATTTTAACCATGACATCAACCTGAAATTCAATCCAACGGCATCTCATAGTGGAACATTCAACATTATATTGAATTTTAGTGATGCTTTTATACTTGCCCCTTTCCGAAAAAGAATCTATGAATTATATGAGTCATTTTAAAATCAAAATAAAAAAAAAAGGTTCTCATTATTGTTTTTTTTGGATTTCTCGCAAAACAATATTTGTTCGCAAAAAAAATTTGAACAAAGAGCGAGTATTAGAATCAACATTCATTTTCATTTTTAATTTAAGTATGTTTCTTTTTAAATCCAAAATACATTTTTATTTCAAAACCTTCATTTTTAATTTGAAAATTTTAATTTTTAGAATAAAAATGATCTGGTTTAAATCGTGGATTATGAAAATAAAAATTTATTTTTTTGATTTTAAAAGGCTGTTTCTCTATGAGTGTAGAGAGGCTCGATCAATGTATTACAATAAAATTGCATCTTTTCCTAAAAAAATATCTAATATGGCAACGCTGTACACAACAGCATTAGCAGCTTAATAGTATATTTTGCATTCTTTTCTTCTCATGTGTTTGTATGATTCATTTGCTTTTAAGTAATGCAAAAATTTATCGCTTCATTAAATTGAAACGAATTGAATTGTTGATGTGAATAAATAGCAGAAATCGATGCTTGCACACGATTTATGGCTGCATATTTATAGGAAAAAAAAAATTATCATAAATCATTGCAAATAAAAAAGAAGAATTGGGGCAATGCACTCTCTTCAAAGATGTTGCTTATGATTTTCTCAATTGGCATTTATTTGAAGTAACAATACGTTCTAATATTTTAAATTATTCTACATAATTAAAACTCTTATTTTTATATTTTTTTTTTTTATTATTTTTTGTTTGTTTTAGGAATGGCTTTGAAATATTATTTTCGCTTATTACACAATTCATTTGGCTATGTTCATGTGCTAGGAATGCAACGGCTCTGCGGATTCAGCAAAATTCCATAATTTTCTATACTTTTTCTATTTGTTATTTTTTTATTTTTTTGTTTTTTATCTTTTTTATTTTAATATTTCTTTTGGCTTCTCTCCACATTCTTTTGCTATCAACTTTCAACAATTTCAAATTCCTATCATTTTTAGTTCATAATACGATTGGGTCTTTGGATTGGCTTTGAAGCGGGCAAAAGCCTTCATTGCATTCCATTCGGAATTATAATTCTTCGAAATTGAGCCCAGAGGAATGCAATTCTTTTTTGCAATTCCGCAATGGGAAATTGAAATGTTAATTCATAATTCCGAAAAAAGGTATTGCTGCATTCCCAATTCCTTTTCAAAAATGTTCCTGACGCCAGGTAATACACATCATTCGCGTAAGCCTGAATGTAATTAAAATCTTGCATTTCCTCTTTAGAAGGGCGTCCACAACTAAACACCACAGCAGACGGGAGTACAGCACACCATCCACCCTGAGGGCATCTTCTATCTATCTCTGTCTGGCAAAGAGGTCGTCTTTCTCTTTCCCAATGTCAGACTGATTGGCCTGAAGCTTTTTGGCAACGAGTAGTCTTCTCTTCCTGGTTTTGGAATAAATATCTACTACTCTTAGCGTTCTCCATTTCCCCGAAGTTGTAGCAATGTGGCTCAACGCCAGACATGTGCTGAAGATCCGAATCAGGGCTTTCCTAAGCTTTTCACCCCCACACAATAACATTTTGGGATACATACCATCCGCACCTGGCGATTTGTAGTCGTCAATGGAGTTCATAGAGAGAACCCCACCGACTCATCAGAAACCACCCTTGATGCTATGTTCCAGTCCAGTCTCCAGTGGCTCTCCTCGCCAAGCCGTCTACTTCCATATCATCTCTATGCGCCGGAAATTATCCTAATAACCGGAAAATGGGTTTTGAGAAGAGTATTTTAGGTTTTCTGGCAGTGATGTCGTATATGATCCATCAGACACTTTGAGTGAATCAAATTTGGCTGTCTGGTCCTATTGAAGTATCTTTTATAGCTTGTTGATCCCTTGGTGTTATCAATATCACTGCAAAAGTCTCTCTAAAAGCTCTCTTCTTATACTGCTTCTCCACGCAATACGATATTCGGACCAATCTTCTTCTTTCTGGGTTTTCAACGCCCTATTTTGAAGTTTCCTGCACCTTGTTCGGAGCTTGGCAAGTTCTGTATTCCACCATGGAACAACATTTCCTTTCCGGCTTCTCAACGGACATACCTCCTAAAAGCAATTAATTAAAGTACTCGTTACCGCGTGGGTAGCCTCTTCAATTCCGCGTAGATCATTGAGTTTGGGCAGGTCTGGTATTCTCGTTTCGAGTAGTGATCCAAACTTTTCCCAGTCCCTTACGCTTACTAAATCCCGCCTGCGATAATGTAAATCATTTATTATACCCACAAATTATTTTCTCCGCTTTCTTTAAAGGCATTTGATTTCATAAAAATCAAATCAAATAGCCCATTAAATCAAAGTCCAATTTTTATGCAACTTGGTGTCCAACTTGATGCCACCAAAGTACGTGGAATGCCACTTTAACTTCTTCTCCCTTTTTTCCATTCTGTAGCTTCACTGAATACAAAAACAAAACGCAGCTAAGTACTTAGCTTTTGCTCCACACAGACCACTTCAGTGTCTTCCTTCGTGCAATGCATTTCGGCGCTGTTTCTTTCACTCCGATCTTCTTCGAGCTGCTTAAACATATCAATTTATATGCCTATACTTTTTTTTAGCATTTTTTTCTTCTTATTCCACTTTTTATGCATTTTTTTTTTTCATTTAATATTGAAGTGCTTAGATTTAAATATAAAAGGGCACCATCAATTCAATCAATGTTACAGTATTGCCGTTGTCGGCAACCACAGGAATGTACATACGTAGGCATAACAAGCGCTGGTGTCATGTGATATTTCTATGTGTCAGAGAACTGCATAGAGTATACGTGAGTGGGTTTCTAAGTATGTAATAAAGAATGGAGTTAATAAGTAAATCGAAAATGATGTACTGTGGTACGAATTTCCGTCATCTCTTTTCAAGTTTAATTTGGTTTCGGCTATAGATAGCACATCTTCAGTATCCTGTTTCTGATACTGAAGATAATACATAGCCGATACCGATTTATAACCAAGAGATGATGGAAATTCGCTCCACAATACATCGCAATCCTACCCTGTCGGAAAAGCAAACAACAAAAAAGAAAATAAGTCGAAAAATTTGCGGCTGCATTGCAGCAACTCTCTGCTGACAGTAATTTTTTTCTGCATTTCTTTTTTTTATGATGGTAGCCACTTCACCCTTTGCCGCTTCGCTGACCCCCCTTCCGCTACTTCTATGCTCTTGTCAAAGGCATGGCTTTATAAATTTGTCCCATACACAATCACACACATTTTTGTCCGCGCCTCCACTCAAGTGACAATTCCATTCATTGTACTTCATGGGCTGCTTTGGCAAATTACGTTGCCTCTTATGAGATTGTCTTGCGTCAATCAAAGATTTGCATTTATAGATATGCAAATATCTTTTTGCTTAGCTATACATAAATTAAAAAAAAGCGTATGTATGTATGTTTGTTAAGTATGTAAAGCATCTATGTATATATGTTGGTAATTTAGTACAGATGCATTCACAAATGTGCAAACAAAGTTTTACTCTATGAAGAATGAAAATTATGCATTGTGTGAAATTATCTGTAATTATTCGTGACCCTCCACAGTCCAGAGTAATTTGAAGCATGAATTATTGTACAAAGTAAGCATTAAATAGGCGGCGGCGGCACTGCTTTTGGATGCGTTATTATTAAACATTTGATGATTTTATGATGATTTTATGTGATGACTTTTAGAGCATTATTCCTTTACGGTATTTTATGCAAAACGAATGTCGTTCGTATATTCGTCACATGCCGGAGGGTTAGCTTCCTCGTTTAATTCATGAACAACGTAAGGCTACACGTACAAAAAAAGGTTTCATAGCTCGAACCTGAAACCTTGCATACACGTATCTCTCCCTCTAGTTAGACGTGAACTCATTCTTCATGTTATTAGGACCTTTAAAGACCTTAACAGGCCATTGACCGCCTACAGCGCTATATTGTGCACGGGCGCAGAATTGGGAAGGACCTCTTCGAGCCGTTCCAGACTAAATGAGGTTTCAGACTAGGTGACTCCCTTTCATGTGATTTCTTTAACTTGATGCTGGAAAAGATAATTGTGCTGCAGAACTTAACCCCACAGAAAGCATCTTGTATCACAACTGTGTAGAACTGATGGCTTACGCTGATGATATGGCCGTTCTTGACACAAACACTCGCGCTGTATGTTCTGCCTTTCCCAAACGGGATAAAGAGGCTAAGAAAATGGGTTTGGTGGTTAACGAGAACAATACGAAGTACCTCCTGTCATCACACAAAGAAACAGCACGCCTTGGCAGCCATGTCACTGTTGACAGCTACAAATTCGAAACCGTTAAAGACTTTGTCTATTTCGGAAACAGCATTAAAACCAAAAATAATGTCAGCACCGAACTCCAATGAAGAATCCATCTTGCCAATAAGCGCTGCTTTGGACTAAGTAGGCGATTGAAAAGAAAAGTTCGCTCTCTCGACGAACAAAAATCACGCTCTACAGGACGCTCATCGTTCCACTCCTCATGTACGGCGCTGAAGCATGGACAGTGTCAAAATCATATGAGATGGCACTTGGAGTGTTCGAGAGAAAAATTCTTCGAAAGATTTATGGACCTTTGCGCATTAGCGAGGGCGAGTATCGACGGCGGTTTAACGATGAGCTGTACGCAGACATCGAAATTGTTCAGCGAATAGAAATCCAGCGGCTGTGTTGGGCAGGTCATGTCGTGAGAAAGTATGAAGGTGCTTCGGACCAAATAGTATTTCTATCGAAATCCGCTAAAGGCAACAGTAAAGGGAGACCTCCACTGTGTTGAGAAGAAAAGACGAAGACTGACTCGTCCTCCCTTGATATTTTCAATTGGCTACACGTAGCATGAAACAGAAACGACTGACACGCTTTATTAAAGCCCGTCTCCACATAACTTGATTCACCAGAGAAACATGTAGCAAAACATCTCGCTCAATAACCCGTCTCCACGTGGCTAATCGTGATTCAGTTTGACATTTCTCTTTCTTGTTCTTCTTAAATGTTTGTATGTGTGCTTATTTTTGCATCTTTGTTTTGGTCTGTGTGAGATTTCGATAGATTTTCGATACAAAATTAGAGACGACATCGATATCATCGAGGTTGGCAAGATGATTCAGAATGAAACAGTGTTTCAATCTTCACTCGCTCTCAGAAATTTGTATGGAAATTGGCGAGTTTCGGCACTGGTTTCCGTGTCGAAACAAGATTGAGAGAGAAAATGCAGAAAAAAAGAGCGAAACACGTTATGTGGAGACATGGTATTAGACTCGGCCAAAATGGTTTAGACGGGTACTCGCCAACTAAGAAGAAAAAGAAGAAGAAGAAGAAGAAATATCCAGAAGACATTATTGCACAAACTAAAAATGCCATAAACTGTTTAATACTACAAACTCTTAGTACTTTATTTGAAGTTACTTAAAAAAAATTTTCAAATTCTTTATTTTCATTGGTATTTTTTATCTTTTTTATCTAAAACTATTAGGAGAGTCAACAGCCTATGTCAACAAGAATATAAACATGCTTGTAACATTTTGTTTTTTTTTATTGTTGTTGTATTATATATACAAAAATTGTGCCACTAACGAAGTGTGAATGACATTTTAAATGACTCAGAAAAAGTTTAGTTTAGAGCAAACAAGTTTACTGGCATTGTGATGCAAGTGTGTGGAAAAATATTGTGTACCTACTTGTATAGGTACTTACCCTGCAAAAAAGTTTTGCTTATTGCAGACAAATCAGGTCTAAAAAAGGAGTAAACTGGCAGCGCTGCTTCTGTTATGCACTCATTGTGTCTGCTCCTAACTCTCTAATACTTATCTAGGCCTTATTTCGCAATGCGAATAAGCCTTTGGAATAAGGTGTGCTCTCAGAGAGAGAGAGAGTACCTACTCCTTATGGCCTGATGGCATCAACACAGGAAAATCAGCCTTATTTTAAGCCTTACGCCATACAAATTTGCTTAGATTTTTTGGTGAGTATCAGTGTTGCCAGAATATTTTGAAGCTTATAGCTAAACTAAATAAAAAAAATTGCTAAAAATAGCTAAATAATTTTTTTCATAGCTAAAATAAATAGCCAAATTTTTTTTTTTTTTTCAAAAATAGCCAAATAATGATTTATTTAAAAAGACGTGACATAAAACAACTTCACATATATGAATATTTATATATACATATATTATATATTGTAGCCATACATATATTTGATTGTATGTATTATATATGTACGCAGGCCCGCAGAGAGCCGAGCCGGGCCCCTGGGACAGTTCGCGTTTACGGGCCCCCCTAAAAAATAAATTCAATCTAGTAAAAAAATAACAATAAAATTTTTCAATTCACATTGTCAGTTTTATTTCATATAAAATAAGATTTACTAGAGCACTTACATATAGGGTCTATGCACGATCCCAGCAAAAAACATGATTACCTCGGAAATGAAAGTAGAATGGAAATAAACGCCAGCAATCGCTTCCCCACTCGCTTACGGAATTCATTATTTTAACACGGGCATGTCATTGGCGGTAAGGTCTCGCTATCGCCTTACGTGGAAGCGGAGGAGGAATGCCTTGATCTATTGATTGAAAGTAAACGAATCTCCAATGCCTTACAGAGAAGCGAAGAAAGAATGACTTGATTAATAGATTGTATGTAATCCATTACACTTTGCATTACCCGGAATGGCTCACGGCAGCGAAACAAAATTGAACTTGTAAATCCACGCGCTGATTGGGATCTTATTCTACTATGCATTACTGGTAATGCGTAAGAGAAGGGAGACAATCTCCAGGCGTTCTATGGCAATGCCTTCTCTCATGCAATCCATGTAGCAGCGATTACAAAATTTTTGCTGGGATGCGTCTGATTCAAGAGTCAGTTTAGATGTATTAGTGAAAATGCGCATGTAGTAGTTACACCGACATGACTTTGGCATGACTCAAGAAAATCAAAATTAGTTTGCAATTTTGCTGTGACTCGCCTGTCAAATTTTGTCAGTTAATTTCCAAACCGTTTAAAAAATAAATAACGAAAAGAAAAAATATATTTTATTTTTAAAAATGTTTGCCAATAAGTTCGATATTGAGGAAGAGAAAATTTTTTTTACTTGAATTCATCGAAGTATACAGGTCGTCTGAGATATTCATTTCGAACCTTCTGCAATGAAAACTATTCACAAATGAATGACGCAAGTGAGCCCAGAATGACAGCGAGTCAATACGTACACAGATGACTCGCGAGTCAGACGCACTGTGTATAGACCCCAATACATACATAAATGAAATGTTAGATCTCATTGTTTGATTTGCTTACATTAACTTTTTTAAATACATTTTAAGAGCTTGAATCATCCAAGGAAAACCTTCCGTGCTTTTTGGTCTGCGAATATGGAAATTACTGAGTCAAAACTAATGCTGCGAGCAAGGCTGGACGCCAATGCCAATGTTCCAAGGCTTGTCAAGCTATTTAGTAGAACGCAAAAAATTTTTCACGCGAGACAATAGACTGAAAGAACGCTCCTCTTCAGCCACACTGACTGGAAGTGTGCAAAATATTCTTAATGCTATGCAGATGTTAGGAAATAATACTTCCATCCATCCAAGTTATGAAGTTTGTTCAGAAGTTGTAATGGTGGCAGCGAATCATATCCCAAATTTGTTAATATTAGATCCGTAGAAATATCTATGCCATAAATCGTGCAGAATGCCGTTGCCTTTTCTCTGAGCTCTTCTTCCGACAGATCCTGATACTTCCACAAAAAACTAAATTTAATCGCAATGTCAGTTTATTTATTTAATCCTTCTCGCACTTGTTCCTGGTAATAACTCTAGTATTTAACTATAAAATCATGGAAATAATAGTAGATAGATAATGGTATTGTTTTTAATAATTTTTTAAATTTTGTATACCTTAACTCTTTGAAATCAATTTAAACAGGGTTACCAACATTTTTCATTTAAAAAGTAAATATTTCTGAGAAGCTAGGTTCACCACCTTACCAATTGCGATACTTTGGAAACTCTAAATCAAAGTCGATTTTCCTCAATTTCAACTCACTTTTCTAGGATTTGCCCATGTATAAACAAGGTAAATATTTGATTGGATGCTTCTAATTTTAGTTTGGTGATTTGGTTAAGTTATACACTTCAATTTTAAAACAATTTTTTGTACAACAAAATACCTATGTATGTATCTATGAAATCCTAGTTCGAGTACTGCAATACTGCTTTGCCTTTCCGGGCCCCCAAAAACCTTCCGGGCCCCAGGGCGATTGCCCTGGCTGCCCCCCCCCCTCTCCGCGGCCCTGTATGTACGTCGTATAATAAGATTATTACAATGAAAAAAATCAATTCATTACATATGTATGTATGTATGTATGTACATTCAATTGCAGTATTAAAATAAATTATAATAGCGACCAATTAATATTTAAACTTTAGTTAAAAAATTGATTCAATAACATTTCAAAAATTATATCTTCTTCATTTAATTCACAGGTTGAATTATTATTAATTCAAGTCATTGCTTTAATAATATCGTTAGGAATTTTAAAGTTATTACAACATTTTTCAAGCCTTTTTAGACCATACCTAACAGTCAATAGAGAGTTTAACATAAATAATTGCATTCTATTTCTTTGCTTTCTTTTTATTACGTTCATAACAGAAAATCTACGTTCTATTTCTGTATTACTAAGCGGTAGGATTAGAAAATTAAACACAAAAGATTGTAGTTCTTCAAACGGATTTTCGTTAAGAGCATTTCTAAGCTTTCTTACGTCTACCCAAAACTTTATTGTAGAGGTAGTTCCCTTCCATGGGTATGCGTGTAGTTTTTCCATTGCATTTCTAAAATAGTGATTTCCTCCGTGTTAAAGTGATCCTTTTCATCCTTGAAAGTGTCAAATATCTTTGGCTTATTTACAGAAAAAAATTCAATATTTTTTAAAGATTGAAAATTCTGCGGTAAGCGTTGGCGGAGTTGCTCAATTAACTTGATAATAAAGTTCTGAAAAATTTTACGAATACACCGTGAAAAGGACGGTTCAAATATCGCGTATGCCAATGGTCATTTGCGAATTCAAATAGCAAAATGGGCAACAACAAAATGTATGGCAGAGTTGCTTTTGCGCACTGCGAAAACCTTATTGCATCCAAGGCAGATCTAGGAAGGTAGGCTCGGTGGCGAATTCAGAAACTACTTTTTTATTTACAAAGGTATAGTTTAATGTCAAAATCAAAGCGAATTCACATCATGACCAATAGGAATGGGCGAGTCTCAAGCGAATTCAGATTTTAACTAAGGCGAATTATCATTTTGACATTACACTCTACCAATTACAATAACAAAATACATGGGAAATTTCTGAATTCGCCACCGAGCCTACCTTCCTAGATCTGCCTTGATTGCATCAACCTTGCATATGAATGCACCAATAATCGATAAAATAAGGAAGGCATGCCAGACTATCAACTTTTGTATAGTTTGATAATCATAAGGATAAGTATACACTTTCAAGTTTTCATAAACTCGCAGATGACTCATTAGCTTAAAATGATAAACTGATGTGCAAAATAAAGAAATTAAGAAAAATAGCTAAAAATAGCTAAGCTATTAAAAAAAAAGCTAACAAAAATAGCTAATAGCTAAACGCAAATATCTGTAGCTAAACGCCAAAAGTTATAGCTAAATCTAGCTACAAAATAGCTAAAGTGGCAACACTGGTGAGTATATATGTACATATACTTAAATATGTATGTGCATATGGATATGCGTATAGAAACTCCGTACCTAACAATAGCTGCCAGGATTGGGATTGACATTTTTAACGAACAAAAAAACATGCTCTAAGGATATTATAAGCTGCCCTTCCCAAACATAAATACAATCGGATATTTGAAGACTTCCTTGCATGTATGTATGTATGCTTTTATGCAGTCAAAGCATTAGCGTTCATTCACATATGTATGTAAATACTTATGCAGCTGCATTTTCAAATAAACTATGCAAACTTTTATGCAGACAGAGATGAGCACGTTTGTCCCCAAAACAAAAACACAAAAAAACTTTACGGAAACTTCAACAAAGAGCAAAATTCAAAAGTAAATATAAACGGATACATACACTAGTCTGATTATCCGCGTTTAGATCACAAAGCAACTGCAGAAATTTTCAAATAATGGCGCATATTAATAGACATAAAAAATTAATTGAATGAACTACATACATAGTTGAACGATCTTGCAGAGGAGGTCCAATGATAGGCCAACGAATAGCAGATGAACTCATGTACACACAAATTCATTGAAGTTAACATATGCGGACATTAGGATGTCTCTTATTCGCATTGATGATTTTTTTTTAATTCTTTTTCTCCACTTTCCATTCACAATAGAGATTTTTCGACAGTGATGTCATTACAAAATACCCTAATCCGCTACAATTTTGAGGACTAACGCAAGAGATATGCCGAATTACCTCCAGTTAATAAGTTTCATTAAAAACAAAATGTAGACGACCCACCCTAATAGTGCACAGTACATATGTCGCAAAAAGAAGAAATTTAATGCAGTAAACAGTCGGATGATGTTTGCTAAACCGTAAATAAATATAAGAGACTAAGCAAGTATTTGCATTACAAATGCGCTTTTGTTTGAATTTGTCAAATGTTCAGCATATTTTTTTGGAACAAATACATCCATAAGTTTTATGCAAGTTTCTATAAGAGATCTTTGAGAAAAAATTATGCACTCACTGCATCCCATCGACTACACTACTCGACACCAAAAATCACCAAGAATAAAATAATACTTTTCTAAAGCGAAATTTTACGCTGATTCCGAATATCATCTCCATTTTTTTGTTGGCAGACCCAGTGGCCGCTGTGGTGCAGTGGGTAGAGTGCTCGCCTGCTATGCCAGAGGTCTCGGGTTCAAACCACGGTCCGAGCCAAACACCAAAACAATTTTTCTAATTAGTAAAAATCCAATTATTGGGTTTTTTAAGAGCAGCGGTCACCTCTCGGCAGTGGGCGGCATACCCTTCGAGAGTATTTCTGCCATGAAAAAGCTTCTCACAAAAAATGCATTCGCCGTTCGGAGCCGGCATAAAACTGTAGGTCCACCCAATTAGTAGGAAAAACAAAAAGGAGCACACCTCGAATTGGGAGAGAAGCTCGGCCATAAAACTCGTCAGAGTTATAATAGCGCCATTGTATTATTATTATTATTAGACCCAGTTTTTGAGATATTGGTAAAAATATGGAAAAGGCCATATATGCAAGACATTGTATCATATAAGTGCATCAAAATGTTTTATTAGACATCGTGGCGATTTGACAGCTAGGAAATGCTGGTAGAGGGAACTCCAACAAACATTTTTTGCCTCCACACTCCAAAATTGGTCAAGTAGTTTGGTTACAATGGCCAAAATAATGAAAAAAAATTTGAAAAAAATCGATTTTTTTTAAAGAAATTTTAGATTCGACTGTCCTAAAATCAGAAAAATTGTAAGGGGGACAAAAAGTTAGCCTATCCTATAGAGAATTTAATTGTGAACATTTTAAGACTAATTGTGTAACAATCGGATGTACCGTTATTTATATTTATCTATTTTTATTGAAAGTCCTTAACCAAAAATTTTCCGGAAGAGTAAAATTTCAACAACAAAATTGGGTTTATCCATAAAACTTTATTAAGGAGTAATACTCAAGATTATTCCATTCCATTTATTACGTGTTTTGAAGTGCACAATATCTCTCAAAACAGCGATTAATAGGAACAAAAATTAATTGAATAAAAAAATATCTGCATTTCGCCATTTTAAAGAGAGGATAAATAATGAGCGATGTGAGGAAGTACATTTGACTACTCTTTTGTGATTTTCTGCATTTTTTACACGTATGATTGTCCAAAAAACAGTCTTCCATCATATCCTCGTATCAAGACCCTTGATATCGCCATTCATAAACTATTAAGTCCTGATGAAATCTCTCACCCTGTTCATTACTTCCAGCACCTAAGCTTGTAGGGAAATTATCAATATGTTAATGCTAGAAATGAATTTTAGGCGGTATATTACTTTCCTTGCTATATAGTATTGCAATAAAGTAGCCTTTTGTTAACTAGAATCAGCGTAAAATTTCGCTTTAGAAAAGTATTATTTCATTTTTGGTGGTTAAAGTTGATCAAAATTTGTCGAGTAGTGGTATTATCTAAGCTTGGGAGCAAATATATTGAGTTCAAGTTTTTATGTACACAAAATATGACCACAGCCACAAAATACCTAAAACTTGTATCTGGGCTGTGATAGAGTCTAAGCTTTTCCGGCTATCAAATCATGTGATTTATATACGCAATAAAGTTCTCCAAACTAAGTAAGCTAAGTGGAACGTCTACCAAAATATATGGAATGGAATGGAATTGTGTTAGGCCGGGAAAACTATGTCTTTCCCAAGCACTCAGACATATTTGCCCATTGTGGGTACTTAAGACCCTTAGAAAGGATCAGGATATAGGGGAAAGGTGGGATAGTGCCTCAAAGTTCCTCTGCAAGCTTGCCAAATTCTTTTATAAATCTGAGAAGTTTTACGAGTGGTAGAAAGTGTGCATCCGCCATTCTCAGTAACATCTGACCCGAGAATGCGCAATCTTAGTACATGGATTGTGTCCTGTAATCAACCACACAAGAGCCCGAAGCTCCCTCCTTCACTGCTTGAGGAAGAAGTTTGCTGCCCCTCCGTTAGGCTTTATCAGAAAGTGCTTTGAAATTTTACAGGAATCTGTAGAGTTCCAGCGTCTGGAGCGAGTTTCCCTCATGGAGTCCCTGTTGTACTTCACACACTGAGAGAAAAAAAATATATGGAGGGGTCAAAGAAATTGTTTACCTATTTTGAACACTAATTTCTTTGTTTTGAGTAAATTTTCCTTAAAACATGTTAAAAGGTTTATAAAATATTGTTGTTACATGCGTTACCATGGTTTCATATACTTGTTTTGAAAAAATTCATACATTAAAATAATGAAAAATTCTTTAAGCGCCATTCCATTCCCAACTTTCCTTGTTTTGAAGACTTGATTTCTTTAATTTTGAGAAATTAAATTCCCATACAAATCCCCATGGCAACGAATTTGTTTGAATGTTTTTTCATGTTTTTTCCACATTTTTGAGAAAATTTACACAAAAGAAAGAAAATTTTGTATTGGGACGCGTGTTCAAAATAAGGAAAATTATGTCTTTGATCGAGAGAAATTTTTTTTTTTGAGTGCAGTGCCCGCTTGATCCTATGATGGGCTACGATCCAGTTAGTTGTTCCGCTGATGCGCAATATGCCAATTCATCAGCCAGTCCATTACCTTAAACACCGCAGTGTCCGGCTATCCACATTACTTAGTTGAAGTTTATACCGTTTTGCTACACAGAGCTTCAACCAAAATACATATGCATGTATGTATTTTATATTTCTCATTTCTGTGCCCATAGATGTGAGAACCTTCAGACCATAGATCGGAGTTGTTATGTAGAATGATCCCAAAAGGCTTGGGCTCTGAAGAGTAGCCTCTAGGTTACGCTCTCAAAACCAAAACAAAAACACAAACACAAGCATCAATCATACTTTTAAAAGTTTGAAGCTCAAACTTTGAGTCAATGGTCAGTGGGTTTATGCATAAGCCTCAACGCAATTGTGAAAAAAATAGAAAACAAACTAAAAAGAGAAACAAAACAAACTTAATAAAAACTGTAAATAACAAGAACCACTGCTTACTTTTCCATTTACGCAATTTCACTAGTCCCCCCATTCAGTTCTCAGAGTTCACCTGATATCTTTTTCCGCTACTCGAATTACATACCCGTCGACACTGATTTTGTGCGAATGAAATGAGTGCTGGTCAGCAAAGGCCAACAACTGACGTGATTGAGGTGTGTTTATGTACATACATACATGGGTACGTGCGTGCATTATGGTGGTCCCTAAAAAATCAAATTAGCGATTTGCTTCGGTCTGATCTCCTAGATCGGTAGCAGCGCGGCCAAAGATATCACATCGTCCCGATCGGGGATGGTTTAAAGGTGTCGCACAGAGTTTAAAGTTAAAAAATCTCGATGGAAATTCAGAACATTAAAGTTTTTTTATATACAATGCCTGAAATCGATAGTCTTGCACTAAAAGATATTAAATATAAATTTTGGTCCCGATCGGAGAGGGTTAAGAGGTGTCGCACAGGGGTTACATATGATAATATGAGAGCTTTGACCCCTGGTAATATGAGCTTTGACCCCTGTGCGACTGTATTAGCATCGACCTAGGAGGTGAGGTTCACGAAATCTGATATGTATACAATTTGTGTCCATAAATTTGGGGATCTCCCTAGTACACACAGTATGCTCAAAGCTCTCAGCAACTGTGAAGCCTTTGCGTATGCAGACGATACCGCAATTGTGGTGCCACACAGAGATCTAGACACTGCGATCAAAATAATGCAAAGAAAACTTAGTGTCATCACGAAATGGTCGCATGATAATGGACTGGCTGTAAACGCGACAAAGACAAAACTTATGCATATTAGACAACCACATATTAACAATACAAATATAAATCTAGTATTCCATAACTATGATTGCTTTCATAAAAACCTCACGTCATGCAAATGCACAACTAAAATAGAAACGGTTGAGACGTACAAATATCTTGGTATTATACTTGACGATAACTTTAAGTGGAGTGCACATATATCCCATTTAAGAAAAAAGCTTAGAACATCGTCGTATTTTCTAAAACACTTAAGTTTCTGTACTAACTTCAATGTATTACGCCAAGCTTACATATCTCTATCGGAGTCACATATAAGACATGGCATAACTGCGTGGGGATCTTCAGCTCACTGTAAGAAATTACAGCAAAGCCAAAATTATAATCTTAAAATACTTTTTAAAAAACAAAGACTACCCACGGCGAACATCAATTTAAATAGGGAGTCAAAACTACTTGATATTAAATCAATATACAAGTATACAATTATTACTGAGTTTTATGATGACACATCACTTAGGATACCGATTTCTCATAGTCATGATACAAGAAGACGCCTAGATAATAGACTCATCATTCCTAAGTTCCTAAATAATTATATTAAGCATACGCTATCAGTGGTACTGCCATCACTTTTCAATGAACTGCCTGTAGATCTTACTAATCTACCAAACACGCAAAAGAGAAAACAAATCATAGGAAATCATATTAAAAGTTTGTTGTAGTAATTACTGATGTAAAATTTTAAATATTATTGCTTACATACATATATTTTTCTTGTTTTAATCTTAAATCTATCACATAATTTATTTGTATTATATTTTATGTTCAATTTTTTATGTTTTATGTTATTTTTAAGTCTGTATTGTAAGCTAATTATTTGTAAACCTGCAGACAAGCGGTATCAGCTTCGCGGGTAATGGTTTATTGTAAATTTGTTTAAACTTTAACGAAAATAAATAAATACTCAATACTCAATACAATACACATACATGTGTAGGTGACTGGAACGGTTGGCTGCCCTGCAGCGAAATCAACTAGTTGTAAACTAATTGACAACTAGTTGGCCATACAGCTCAACTAGTCAGCCATCTATCTTTTCTCCATATTAGCAACTGGTATTTTTAACACGGTGATGACCTAGGAAATGGCAATTGTCCGTATCCACACCAGCATCATACCACTTGACTGACTAGTCAGCATACACACCAGCATCATACCAGTTTGCTGACTAGTCAGCATAGATATCAGAACTATACCAGTTGACTGACTAGTTTTACATGCTACTCCAATGCAAATAAAAATTACAAAATAAAGTTTCTAATACATTTATTTAGTTATTAGAGTATGATACTTAAATTAAAGAATTCAGGCACATTAGATTGTGATCTTGCATATTAAATATTTAGGAAAATTAACATTAACATTGTGAATAAGTAACACGTTGACCATTCTAAGCTTCACATTTATATTGATGATTTTCTGACTTTATACAAACATATCATGTACTTTTTTCTATGGCTGAAGTAGTATCTAATATACAGGGCCGTATTAACATCTCAAACTATGTTATATTTGTGGTATTCACCTGATTTAATGATCTAACAATTTGCAACCAACTAAATCTACAAGGGGCCTACTACGCAGGGTTCGAATACTACAACAACAATAAAGAAGTTGCTTTACTTTTACTGCATACGTGTTCATTGCAACCTCCAGAAGCCCCGGATACATTCGTTTTTAATTTAAAACCCTTTTTTTGGCAAAACTTCTTGTTTCATAACTAATCTCAATTTGTCCTCTATGAATCTAGTTGGGAAACTCCCATAATTTATCTAGTCAGTTAACTGGTAGGTTGGCTGACTAGTTTGGACTTTCGCTGCAGGCCTACTACGCAGGGTTCGAATACTACAACAACAATAAACTTTTACTGCATACGTGTTCATTGCAACCTCCAGAAACCCCGGATACATTCGTTTTTAATTTAAAACCCTTTTTTTGGCAAAACTTCTTGTTTAATAACTAATCTCAATTTGTCCCCTATGAATCTAGTTGGGCAACTCCCATAATTTATCTAGTCAGTTAACTGGTAGGTTGGCTGACTAGTTTGGACTTTCGCTGCAGGGTGGTTAGTTAATACATGGTTTGATGTATATTTGAAAGAAGATAGTTGGCATGGTTGTTTGATTTCTTCAATCTTTGCTGCGAATAAACCCAGCAAGCAATTGTACGTTTTAGCGCCTAAAGATAGGCTACACGTTAAGCTAAATAAGTAGTTTCTTATGCATACCTTAAAGTTTAGTTTTAGGTATGTAAAAATAAAATTTAATTAATGTAATTCAATTAGGTAAATAATTTTTACTACATTTCACGTGACAAACTTCAAGCGCTATAAACTCCAAGCAGACGCAAAACGTGCTGGGTTAACTAGATATGCATTGTGGCATGTCCATGAAAAAAGCCAACAACATTTATTTACAATGTGCGTAATTGCACGCTGAATTTCTACAAAATTTAATTGTTTTGAAATATGCCAACAACAACCACAAAAAAAAACTTGCAAACTCCAAACAACTTTAAGTGCCGCCTGCAAGTTTGTAAATAGAACGTGGAGACGCGCGCGTGGACTTTTGCAATATGAAATTAATTTTTATTTTTCTTCTTCTTCTTTGACTTCATTTTTTTTCTCATACTAAAACACAACATACTTAAAAAAAAAACATGAAAGAGCAGGTGACTTTCGATTAACCAACATCAGCAACGAATAAAGATGTTCCGCCAGCGTCGCGACAAGTGAACGTGATTAACAACGAAAGAAGTTGCGCTTGTTTAGAGCGGCGTGGCGCACGAAAATGTGTGTAAATATACCCTTCAAAAAATATATGCCTTATTCAAGGTTTATTCCAGAAAATTTAAAGGCTTTTGAAATAATGGGCCATATTAATAAAATCAAGCAAATACTTTTACTCAAGATTTCAAAAATTTGACAATAATTTGTATGAACCATATTTCAAAATTTGAGTAAAAGGTCTGAAATCAGACCCAATGTCTGAAAATTCTAAGCGACAAAAGTTTTATGGACAAAGGCTTATAATAAGGCTGATTTTCCTGTGTTGATGCTATCGGGCTGAAAAGGCTAGTCTATCTCTCTCTATCTCTCGCTCTCTCTCTCTCTCTCTCTCTCTCTCTCTCTGAGAGGAAACCTTATTTCCGAAGCTTATACGGCATGAGAATAAGGCTTAGATGATTGCTTATTATAAAGCCTTATTTGGTGTTTATATATCGTCAGTCTCCTGACAGAAACATGAATGTGAATTTTTTTTTAAGTGCAATGTCTGCTCTTTATAAGGTATATATTGATATGTAATATGTAATATGTAAATACAAGTACATATTATGTATTTATGTTAACACAACAATTTATACAAATAATAATTGTTATTACATCAATGTATGCCCGATAAAGAGCAGACATCGTACTTAAAAAAATTTTCACATTCGTGTTTCTGGCAGGTGATCGACGATATGTACCTTATAATGAGGCTTATTCTGCATAGGAAAAGAGGCCTGAATAATTTCTTATAATAAGGGATTTTATGGATGCTTAATACCTATAATAATAATAATAAGGCCTTATAAAAAGGCATTTTTTTTTGTTTAGCTGCATAATTAACATTATTCACATTTATCTCGTCACACATTATGCTCTCTTTGCCTATGTTTGCTTACAAAACTCAATTCCATCCCTCTCTATTTGAGATATTAGCGCATAATAGAATATTAAATATTAAACCAGAGTACCTACGGAAAAATTGCGAGAGATTTTGGTGTGGGTAGCGCGGATATTTTGGTTAAATTGTTTGTGATGCTTCTCATTTGTCCGTGGGGGCCACTTTTGTCGTTGGCTCGTTTGCAGCGAATGAACGCATAAGAGCAAGCAGCGATGCGCAGCATAGTCCTTATTGCTTAAGTACCTTTTTGCAGGGTATGTATTTGGCAGTCAGCAGTATGTATGACAACTTAAAGCTAATTTAAAATTGGTTGGTGGCTTCACTGAGGGGCCAAGATGAGAGCTCAAAAGACTTTTACTAACATATTTTATCTATGTTTTCTTGTTGTTATCTTAATTTTCTATCATATTACGTGCATAACCATTGAATTTCGCTAATATATTGTTGTTTGACAATTTTGTGCAGCACTAAAATTACTATACCCAGTTGCAATTGCTGGAAGGCGATGTAATTTAGATTTTTTTGTTTTATTTGTTTTGTTCCACTAGATATTATACTGTTATTTATATCATGTATCCACATGACATCGTTCGTTATTATTATCGTTGTTGGCTCTCTCATTCGTCGTTCGACCTCGAAACCAGTACCGAAAGACGCTAATTTCCATACACAATTCTGAGAACGAACGCTCGAAATTTACGAGGATTAATTCTGAACAATCTCACCAACCCCGGTAAATTCGATGAGAGAGAGAAAAAATACACAGCTGGGTATACAATTTACATACATAGCCGTTTAATGTTTCAATATCTTTTACATTTCGCTTTTTTTACATTTCTCTACAACTTTTTACCAGTTTCTTTGCTAAAGTCTACGTGACTAGGTTAATTGCCCATTTGGCTTGCACTTAATTTGACGCATTGAGTCGTCTTCAACTCGTTGATTTGTTTTTATGATGCATGAAAGTTGCAAAAGTGTTACAATTTATTTGCTACAAAAAAGCGTAACAACGAGCAAAAACACAGAAATTCAAATAATAATCAATCTACAGCACATTTATTATTGATGTATTCCATTAATCTTTAAAACTACTCAAGTTGGCAACGCGTTTGCATGTTTACGCTTTTATTTTTCACACCACTGTCGTCGCGCAATTTAATTAAATTTTTCTTTTTTGCGTCTGCAGATTGCAAAGTCATTAGTGAATTGATCATTTTTCCATACTCAAGCGGCGTACAATGACAATTAATTTTTGGGACGCGTGGGAACGTGTCTTTTGTGAGAGGCACTTAGAAGACGTGGAAAAAATAGCGCTTATTAAGCACAAGGTTAAGGTTATTATTAAGGCAGTGTGTCTTCTATACATTGGCAATTGTGAACAATTTTCAATATCAAAACTGATATCTTATTATGAGTCAGTATTTCATCCATATAGCATATAAGAATGAGTCGTGGTTTGTTCGGTCTTTTAAATATTAAAAACCACTGGGTTAAACTGAATACTTGCTTGTGCAAGTTTGTTCGTAGAGATAAGGATAGAGATAGAGATGGAGATAGAGATAGAGATAGAGATAGAGATAGAGATGGAGATAGAGATAGAGATAGAGATAGAGATAGAGATAGAGATAGAGATAGAGATAGAGATAGAGATAGAGATAGAGATAGAGATAGAGATAGAGATAGAGATAGAGATAGAGATAGAGATAGAGATAGAGATAGAGATAGAGATAGAGATGGAGATAGAGATAGATAGAGATAGAGATAGAGATAGAGATAGAGATAGAGATAGAGATAGAGATAGAGATAGAGATAGAGATAGAGATAGAGATATAGATAGAGATAGAGATAGAGATAGAGATAGAGATAGAGATAGAGATAGAGATAGAGATAGAGATAGAGATAGAGATAGAGATAGAGATAGAGATAGAGATAGAGATAGAGATAGAGATAGAGATAGAGATAGAGATAGAGATAGAGATAGAGATAGAGATAGAGATAGAGATATAGATAGAGATAGAGATAGAGATAGAGATAGAGATAGAGATAGAGATAGAGATAGAGATAGCGATAGAGATAGAGATAGAGATAGAGATAGAGATAGAGATAGAGATAGAGATAGAGATAGAGATAGAGATAGAGATAGAGATAGAGATAGATATAGAGATAGAGATAGAGATAGAGATAGAGATAGAGATAGAGATAGAGATAGAGATAGAGATAGAGATAGAGATAGAGATAGAGATAGAGATAGAGATAGAGATAGAGATGGAGATAGAGACAGAGACAGAAATAGAGATAGAGAAGAGATAGAGATAGAGATAGAGATAGAGATAGAGATAGAGATAGAGATAGAGATAGAGATGGAGATAGAGACAGAGACAGAAATAGAGATAGAGAAGAGATAGAGATAGAGATATAGATAGAGATAGATATAGAGATAGAGATAGAGATGGAGATAGAGATAGAGATAGAGATAGAGATAGAGATAGAGATAGAGATAGAGATAGAGATAGAGATAGAGATAGAGATAGAGATAGAGATAGAGATAGAGATAGAGACAGAGACAGAAATAGAGATAGAGAAGAGATAGAGATAGAGATAGAGACAGAGACAGAAATAGAGATAGAGATAGAGATAGAGATAGAGATGGAGGTAGAGACAGAGACAGAAATAGAGATAGAGAAGAGATAGAGATAGAGATAGAGATAGAGATAGAGATAGAGATAGAGATAGAGATAGAGATAGAGATAGAGATAGAGATAGAGATAGAGATAGAGATAGAGATAAGAGATAGAGATAGAGATAGAGATAGAGATAGAGATAAAGATGGAGATGGAGATAGAGATGGAGATAGAGATAGAGATAGCGATAGAGATAGAGATAGAGATAGAGATAGAGATAGAGATAGAGATAGAGATAGAGATAGAGATAGAGATAGAGATATAGATAGAGATAGAGATAGAGATAGAGATAGAGATAGAGATAGAGATAGAGATAGAGATAGAGATAGAGATAGAGATAGAGATAGAGATAGAGATAGAGATAGAGATAGAGATAGAGATAGAGATAGAGATAGAGATAGAGATAGAGATAGAGATAGAGATAGAGATAGAGATAGAGATAGAGACAGAGATAGAGATAGAGATAGAGATAGAGATAGAGATAGAGACAGAGATAGAGATAGAGATAGAGATAGAGATAGAGATAGAGATAGAGATAGAGATAGAGATAGAGATAGAGATAGAGATAGAGATAGAGATAGAGATAGAGATAGAGATAGAGATAGAGATAGAGATAGAGATAGAGATAGAGATAGAGATAGAGATAGAGATAGAGATAGAGATAGAGATAGAGATAGAGATAGAGATAGAGATAGAGATAGAGATAGAGATAGAGATAGAGATAGAGATAGAGATAGAGATAGAGATAGAGATAGAGATGGAGATAGAGATAGAGATAGAGATAGAGATAGAGATAGAGATAGAGATAGAGATAGAGATAGAGATAGAGATAGAGATAGAGATAGAGATAGAGATAGAGATAGAGATAGAGATAGAGATAGAGATAGAGATAGAGATAGAGATGGAGATAGAGACAGAGACAGAAATAGAGATAGAGAAGAGATAGAGACAGAGACAGAAATAGAGATAGAGAAGAGATAGAGATAGAGATAGAGATAGAGATAGAGATAGAGATAGAGATAGAGATAGAGATAGAGATAAGAGATAGAGATAGAGATAGAGATAAAGATAGAGATGGAGATGGAGATAGAGATGGAGATAGAGATAGAGATAGAGATAGAGATAGAGATAGAGATAGAGATAGAGATAGAGATAGAGATAGAGATAGAGATAGAGATAGAGATAGAGATAGAGATAGAGATAGAGATAGAGATAGAGATAGAGATAGAGATAGAGATAGAGATAGAGATAGAGAACGGTGGTTCTCTTTATATTGAAACCTATACCAGACTATGAATTAGATATTATAATGCCATTTTTTGACTCAGCCTAATTTAAAAAAAAGTAGTAGTTAATTTAAGTTTCTGAGCGCAAATGAAACCTCCCTTAAAATTTTGAGATGCATGTTTCTTACAAGTAAGGCACACATTAGACTATCGTGGGAATAAGGTGTCACAATCGTCAGCTGCTTTGAGAAAAGAGTAGGTACCTATATTTTTTCGCAACTCATTTATGCAAATAAAAACACCGCTACCTTACAACGGTGTGGCTTTTTTCTACTGCCACCCTAATTAAGGCTAAACAACCATTTAACTGCCATAAAAACACAAACCGAATCATTCTGGCAGAGCAAAATGATCATTGAAATTTTCATTCGCACGCATTAATAACACAATTAGCACAAATAACATATGCACGTTAAACAAGACAAGTCATGTTTAGTAAGGAGGGAATAAAACATATGGCCCTTTGGCTTTTTCTGTACTCTTTGTACTAAGTAGAACTTCCCTCAACTTTAAAAGGCCAAACCAAGACCATAAGGAATTATTGCAACGCTTAACTTTCCAAATATGCCAACATATGTATGTATGCCGGTACAGCTCAACAAAAAAAGAAGAAAATTAATAAAATAAACAACAACAAAACAACCGCTCAAATGCCGCTAACGCCAAATGTTTAAATGTCAAGTGCCCAAGTCAAGCAACTTAATATGACTTGCGGATAAATGATTGTTGTTGACGTGGGCTCTGCCGTGGTTCCGCCGCCTGCAGTTTAATATAGTAAATGTCAAAGCGCTACCGCGTATACGCTAAGAAGTAACGGATATGTTTACACTTAGCCGGCGTACATGTACAATTGTTAATAGCTGGCGATTAACTGTGAAGTTATGAGTTGGATTTTCAAAGAAGGAAAACAATTTTTGAACAGAAACTGGTTGCAAATAACAAAATAAGGCTTACAAATGCCGGTTGAATGGGGGAAGCGGTGTTTAGTGTGCAAAATTAAATCTTACTATTCACTTTACGTCTCTGCTTTCATTTTAAACTTTATATTTATCAAACTTGAAACGCGAAAAGCTCTGGCGACTACCTTAGGTTGGCTGGAGTGCATAGCTCTCATTACAGAGACTCCGAAACCGTCGAAAATGAAGTATGAATATTATTTTTCTACCGCCCCCTAAATTTTTTTTATAATTTCAATATACGCCCGACCAGTTAGCCTAAAGACCACCTTCTATTGGTTGGTTTGGATGGCGAGTCCTACTGACTCCGATGCGCAGTTTTCTTACCACATCTCGCGACTAAACCAGTGAAAAGTAAAATTAAAAGGGAACGAGCAGTTGGCAAACCGGGGCAGGCCCCGCACCCTATATCCATCCTGTTGAATTTAAATATTTAAGCAGCCCGTCAGGCCTGACGTCCTTGAGTTTCGAGAGACTGCCGAAGAAAGGCTTGCCAAGGAAATTCATTCTGCTTTGGCAGTGCACACAGCAGGTGCTCCACTGTCTCCTCCGTCCCAGGAAGTCAAGCCGCGTATGTGCCAATAGTACAATATCCTGTGAATATCGCTGTTATATATATATATATATATATGGCGCTATTATAACTCTGACGAGTTTTATGGCCGAGCTTCTCTCCCAATTCGAGGTGTGCTCCTTTTTGTTTTTTCCTACTAATTGGGTGGACCTACAGTTTTATGCCGGCTCCGAAGGGCGAATGCATTTTTTGTGAGAAGCGTTTTCATGGAAGAAATACTCTCGGAGGGTATGCCGCCCACTGCCGAGAGGTGACCGCTGCCACCCAATAATTGGATTTTTACTAATTAGAAAAATTGTTTTGGTGTTTTGCTCGGACCGTGGTTTGAACCCGAGATCTCTGGTATAGCAGGCGAGCACTCTACCCACTGCACCACAGCGGCCACAGTTAAGCGGGAAATATGGCTTCTGTCCATTTTTAGAATGGCTGAGGAGCGAATCTCATTATATTAAGACTTCTGTAGACGCTGTAGACCTGCAATCGCCTCCATCTGATTTTCGCCTCCTCGAGGCAGTGCCATCAAACTCTTGCCTTGATGCAGCCCAGTGGCGCAAGAATCTCCTCTGCCTATGCGACATCAAGAGCCAGAGCCTGTTTGGCAAGCTCTTCAGCGACTACGTTGCCCTGGATATTGCGCTGCCGCGGCACTCAGATACGCTATATCGACTTGCCAAACCCATGACCCACTCTCTGCTTGATGACACCTTTGCAGACCCCAGAAACCTCAGAGTTGCCTGACTATCTGAGAAAATTCATATCCTGTTTCCGACATCGGCACTTTCCGCTGCAATTTGAGACTTATAGGATTGAAAGACACTCGCCGTTTTTGGGAGCCTATTTGATATGGAATTGTCCGAATGAGTTGCAAAGACACCCGCTCCACCACTCCGCATGCCATCTTTGGCACGTCCGTGAAAACTGAAACATCGAAACTATGAGCAAGTTTACAATCTCCCCAGTCCTTCTTAGATGGAAAAATAATCTCATAGTTTGTCTTCATCTTATGCCAATACCTCAACATCCTTTTTAATGAGTCAATTAAATGTTTTCTTACACTTTTACTAACACAATTTCCATTATACGCACAAGAATTTTAATGACTATTTATTTACGCATTTCTAACACATTCGAACATATAAAATTTGCTGACAAAAATGAATAGTGACTTCCCCATACAGTCGATAAAGACAAGCGTGCAGCAATGATTAGATATTTCACTTTCTCATTTGGCCTTTGCGGTAGCTTCTTCGCGCTGCGAAACACAGAACTTGTTTTGTCAGTACATAGCTTGTTTTTTTTTCTATTTTTCTTTATAATGCATAAACATATTTCAATTACTTTCTCATGTTTCGCATTTTAACCGCAAAATGTAAAGCAATACGTACGTATCTGGTCTCGTCAAAGGGGTAAGATGAAATTAAATGCATGATGTGACAGTTTCAGAGCAATAAACAGAATGTTAAGAAAACTATAGAGATGAGTTAATACATGTTTTAGGAATAGCCGCTGACAGTCTATCGTTAATAAGCTTTACATTCAAGTTAAAAGGTACCTATAAGCTAGTGATGGGCGAACGCAAGCCCATTGCAACAATCGCCGAAACAATACGGACTCGCTTGTAGCCAACGATTCCCCTCGCTATCTTTGAAAACGAATTGCCGCTCGTGACGACCAAACAACTCTAAATCGTACATCACTAGTATAAAGTTTTTTTCCGGTCACAAATGACAAGCTGGTAACTCTAGTCTCCTTTGCTAGACGATACACTGTCGATTTTCCCACAAGGGATCAATGCAGAGATGTAGAAACTCTAATGGGAAGGCCGAGGAAAATAATCTACACGGAGACGGATCAAAAACAGAGTATGGTACTGGAACCGGCTCGCACCTGGAGGCCGACTCCAAGCGCTAATATGCTTTAGATGCAATGGCGACGGTTTTTCAATCAGAGATTTATGCCATACTAAAAGCAGCAGAATAGAAAATTGTTCAGAGGTGGCGTGGACACCAAATTTTTAATTGCAGTGGCATCCAAACTGCACTGAAGGCACTGGAGACTGCGCGAACCCAATCAAAAATTGCCCACGAATATAGTAAGTTAAAGTTTGGCTCTGTAGCAAAATCGAATATATTTCAACTTATTTGGGCAACCGGACACTGCGGTTATCAAGCTAACGAAATGGCCGATGAGTTGGCAAATCGCGTATCAGCGGAACAAACAAGTGAATCGCAACCAATAATAGGACCAAGTAGGTATAGCGGGCACTGTGAAGTAGGTACATTGGGCACTCCGTGAGGGAAACTCACGGGAAACGCTGGAACTCTAGGTACAGATTTCTGTAAAATTACAAAGTGCTTTCTGAAGAAGCCTAACAGTGAGGTGGCAAACTTCCTGCTGAAGCAGAGAAGGAGTAAGCTGCGGGCGTTGTGGGATTGATTACAAGACACAAGCCATGGGGGCAGAACATGACCGTCATTGAGAGCTTATTATGCCTATCTTGTCTGGAGAAGGACGACGATGGCACAGAGCATTTTCTCTGCAGCTGTGCGGCCTTCGCTAGACTAAGTTTGCACATTCTCGCGTCGGATGTATTGAGAATGGCGGATGAACATTTTCTAGCACTCGACAAACTTTTCAGATTTCAGTATCTGGGAAGTTTGCAGAAGAACTCTGATTCCATTATTCCACCTTTGCGTACATTCTGATCCTTTCCAATGGCACTAAGTATCTGCAATGTGCAAGTATGCCTGAGTGCTTCGGAAAGACATGCTTAGTTTTTCCCGGCCTAACACAATTCTCTTCCATTCCATTCCAGTCCAGTAAAACATTGATATAAAATGAAAATTTGATTGCAAACACTGTCAAAAAACATCTGCTGTACCAATTTCGCTAACAGCTACTATATATACATAGGTATGTACTTTGTATGTATGTATGTCAGAGGCGGGCGCTTCATACAAGCAGAGAAGCCCGGCTTGCGTACATATTTTCGTTTATTTCATTTTACGAATTTCTTTAAAATCTGGTTATTTTACGTTTTAAATGTGTTTATTCTCCATAATATCACCCCCACTGTAACATACGGCGCCTAAAAGTATTCTAAGAAAATAGCGCAAATACACCACCAATCCACCTCACCAAAGAACGTAAATAGATTTACGTTCTTTGACCTCACAATGTGTATTTTGTTTGCACAGCCAATCACAGCACAGTTAGCATGCTTTAACGTTTCAACACATTAGGTTTTACCTGGCTTTCAAAACAGAATAACATAGCTTGTTTTCTCGCTTTCTCTAAGGAGAAATCAATTGCTTATTTTCAGACTTAAATTGAAAAAAAAACTAGCAAAGCACTTTTTTTATTTTTCACATTAAATTTGTATGCGAATGTGAAGCTGGCTTCGGCATTCAGTATTCACAGCCATATGCATATTTGATTTGATTTACGTTTGCATGTACATATGTACTTATGCACGTAATTTCTTACATGTGCATGTACATACAAATATAAATATCAAATACCAGATTATAAAAGGGTTGATTGTGATATTTGGCGACTATTGGCACAATATCAAGATAATTTTAAAAAGCGCCGGAAATCAAAATCAAATAAAATTTCACGACTTTTGGTAATTGGATCTCAGTTTATCAAACACTAAAGCACCCATTTTTTTAGATATTAGATAATAAGCAAATACACTTGCTACTACTAAAATTTCCGTCGGTATAAGGAAACTAAAAATACCTCTGCGCTTTCGTGTGAGATTTCCCTATAAATTTGGCGTCATCAATCAATTCAATTGAGTTCTTCCCAATTTATTCTAATAATTTCTCCTCTGCTTTTGTAGATAATTGTGATGGTAAAAAACTTGAATTTACTTTCGACTTAGCCAGGCTTGTTGATATGCTGACCAAAATTAGCTACAGCTAAAATACCAAAAGTCATATAGGTACCTACATACATACATATGTACCTACATATCTTCATAATATCCATTGTATATAAAAACTTAAAAATTCTTTATCATCCTCATCTTCTCGATTTAATGCAATACATTCAGTTTCATATGTTATGAATATAAACAACAAACCAAATATGCAAACCGAATTTAATCAAAGTAGAGCTCTAGATATCCGGGTATCGAGCAATTCGAACAGATCGTGTTTGTTTGAAGCCCGTTGTTCAAATTCCTGTACCAACATTCGAGCTTATACTCAGAGAATAGGAATCAAAAATAAAATTTTTATTTTTATAATGCACGTTTTAAACTGTCATTTTTATTTAAAAAATAAAATTTTTTAAATTAAATGTGTTTAGGATTTAAAAAGAAAAATTTTTAAATTAAAAATTAATATTAATGGAATAAAAGCGAAAGTTTTTGGTTCAAAATCTCATAGTGCTTAAAATAACAATAAAGATTTTTAAATTTAAAAATGTATTGTATTTACATTATTTTTAAACACGTTTTTATATCTATCAAAAAAAAATATCTTAAGTTTAAAAATATTTATTTTTATTTTAAGCACTATGAGATTTTGAATCAAAAACTTTCGTTTTTATTCCATTAATTTTCATTTTTAATTTAAACATGTTTCATGAGAATTTTATATGAGCTATTGGCGAATTTATAATTAAGAAAAATTGAAAAAATTTTTTGGTAGTAGTCATGGATCCATTTCGGAGACCACCACATCCCCTCATCAGACTTCGAAATGGATCCATAACTTCTACCACAAAATTTTTTTAAATTTTTCTTAATTATACACTGGCCAATAGCTCATATAAAATTCATGAATGAAAACGACCATGTAAAAACAAACGTAAAAATGTTTCTTTTTAAATCCTAAATACATTTTAATTTCAAAAATTCAATTTGTAATTTAAAAATTTTCATTTTTAAAATAAAAATGACTTGGTTTAAATCGGGCATTATAAAAATAAAAATTTTATTTTTAATTCCTTTTCTCTGAGTGTACAAACAAAAAAATGTGTATCAGGAAAACAAAGATAAAAAATACATATGAAGACAACAAAAAAAAAAAAAATAAATAAACGAGAAAAAACAAACTTCAAATACCCGAATTGTTCGAATGCCCGTACAAACATACGGGTAATAAGCAAACAAAGGAGTGTTCGAGAATTTGAAAAGCATTTATTCGGGCTACTCGAAAATGTTAAAAAAAGCCAGAGCTCTAAATCAAATTCAATGACGGAACGCAATCAGACTTCCAGATAATACAGCAAAGAAAATTACATAAATGACTAATGATTATGCTTCACACATAGGCTTGCCCAGACAATTTATGCTAGGTCCGCCACTGATGTATGTATACTATTTTTAGCACAGTAGCGCAAAAATGTCAACAAAGAAGCAATTCTAATAAACACGGCAAGCATTTCAACTAAGTACAAATGGGAAAATATTTTAAATTTATATTTACATACAGTTCTATATACTTATGTACTTAGCTGCCATATGCTTAACATCAAACAGGTTTCCCGCTGCACTTCTGTCCAGCATCCAAGCCCGCTGAGAAACTCCAACAAAAAAATTGCTTTACAAACTTGTTGCAAAATCGATTGCAGAAAATAATAAAAAAATGGCATTTATTTATAGTTGACTGGGCGTTGTCACAGAGCTCTATCTTCATTTATTCTCCTTTTTTCCTTATTTTTTTTTGGATTTTTCCTCTATTTTTATTACTTCATATTTGTGTATGTAGGTTTTGTTGCCTCATTTGCCGGCTGTACCGTGCCATGCCATTGCAGGTGCCATTACTCGTTGGTAATTTTTCAAATATCCATTAATTTTTATAGCATTGCTCTATTTATAAATAGATACCTACATAAGTATAAATGTGTGTAATTGTAGATGTTGATATTTGTATGGAACTTTGAGCGAAAATGGTCAAAACTGTTTGCTATTTTGCTTTTAAATGATTCTAGCGAGAAAACACAGAATGCCAGTGTGAGTATAACGAGTTAAATAAGCAACTCGGTAAAGCAATTTCTTTATAGTCGTACAATTATTTATGAAATTTCATACTATCACACATATCTTAATTCTATGACAATCTAATATTTGCTGAGCAATTCACCTTAACAAAAAAAAAACAAACTTAATTTGCCGCCACTCAGCGAACTCCGTCTGTTCCGTCTATGATGTGCCCAATAAGGCGCGTTGCCAATCACTTGATCAATCAAACCGACGAACGGCCAACGACTCAACGAGTTCCTGCATTCACACTTATTTGACGAATATAGCAGCGTTATTAAATTTTTTTATATCAACGAATAACTAGCAGAAAGTTTGTTTTAAGTAAAAGTGTTAGCTTTATTGCCATTAAAATGTTGCCCATTTTAACGATGTGCGAAAAAAGCGGCGGCAACAAGAAAAATGTCGCAAAAAAAGCCGGCCGTGTTAGCCTAGTTACCACTTTTAGAATTTAATTATCCTATTTCCTGTTATGTATAGCTTTAAATCTTGCATTAGGTTTACTAATGAAGTGTTTTTAATAGCGCAACTTTTCGCATAAACTTTTTCCATAGAAAAATTGCAAAATTTATTAATTAGGTTAATGTTGATGGTGTAGCAGTTTATGCTAAAATTTCGGTAAGCGAAATTTCACATAGTCAGAAAATAAACAAAAAAAAAAGAATTAATAAAACAGTTTCCTAGTAAAAAAAAATTCTTTTCATTTAAACACCTTAAATGATTTTCTTATCTCCTTCATTTTTTGTAACGAGTAAGTAAGTAATTGCTCATTGAATTCAAGCGAATAAAAAAAAATCAGTCTTAACTCAATTGTGTTCAAATCTAAATTCATTTATTATTGCAAATTTAATTGAATTAAATCAAGACGATTGTCTAGCTAACTAAGTACATAGATGATTGCTTATATGACACAATGGGCAACCAAGCGGTATTTTTCACGATAGTAAAAGTTCGGTCTTTTACCAGATTTCGATTTTAAGGAACGCAATTCCCACAGCCTGGTAAAGCCTGATATTACCTACTTCAATGAAGGAAAGTTCGACCTACTTGTATGAAAACTGTAAACTTAATAGAATCACTCGTATAAAGAGCTAGTCAATAGATTCAATATAAGATAAGGGTAGACGTGAAACATTATAGTCAGAGCTGCAAAAATCTTCCACGCTAAAATTTCCTATTACCTAAATTTACTCTTTCAAAAATTACGTTTCTGAAGTAACGCAATGTATCGCATTTCAATTTACATACAAATCGCAAAATGTTTGACTAATTTTTATCTTAATGCTTACTTACATTGTTTTTTTTTTTTTGTTATGCCATTTTTGTTTAATTTTTGTTTTTTTTTTGTTTTTTATTTTGTTTTTGTTTTTTTTTTGATACTCTTTAAACATTTACTTTCCCATGTTTGCAAAATGTCAAGCAAACACAATCAAAAAGCCAGCAACAGGTTTATATTACGCTTGTTTTTTGAGAAGGTGCGCCAAATTATGCCACTTCAGAGTTAAAAGTTTAAAGAATTTTTTTGTTTGCGGTGGCGTTTAAGGTTTCAAGTGCTTTTTTTTTGTTTGTTCACCTTTTTTTGCTATTTTGTTTGCAATTTTCGTGAAATCATCCTCCACTTACTAGGTACCTAGTACTTATTTATTTTTGGCATGTTGAAAGCAGTAGAAGAAGAAGGCTATTCGACTTGAGCATGTTATATAATCGCCGGTTTTTATGTATGTATATTTGCAGGTGCGGCCTATATTTACAATGTAAAACAAGAATCTAACAACAAAATTTTTTTTTAAACTGCAGCAAAATTAGTTTAGCGCACTAAAGGGTATTCCCAGAGAATACATACATATATGAAAATGAAAGAACTTAAGCGAATATAGCTGATGTTTGCTACTCGCTAAAGCTACTCGTTCATCTCTCATGAATCTGACATTAGCGAATCACGTTATGAATAACGGAGCTGTTTAATTATGAACAATTACGGCTGTAATGGAGGCAAATAACCACATTTTCGAAACAATTTACTAGTTGGGTGCCACAGAAAAGCATTTTTATGTACGCTTATATAGCGTTCCCATCTGAAATAGTAAATATATTAATGAAAAGATTAACGCTAACGTTTCATTTTATCACTTTACAATAAATATTTTTCACGTACAAATTTGTAAAATACATTCCTTGATACATATGTATGTATGTATGTATTTTTCCTTTGCAAATTATCACTTACGTTTGCAAATAAACAATTTACATACATATGTATAAAGAAACAGTATAAAAGAGACCGGCATCAAGGAACAAAAAAATCCACCGTAATCAAAGTGTAACAAGGACACTAGCAATCAAGCGGAAAATGAAAAGCGCAATCGGGTCAAGCACACACTCGAGCAAAACGATAGCTTTAAAAAATGACAGATGCAAACAATGAAAATATGGCGACGCAACACATTCATAGATACATATATATATAGGCTGTTTAAAAGATTTATTATCCTTACACAGTAGAAAATGATAATTTATTTCTAATATCATTTGGTAATTAATTTAATCATTCTTGGAATTAAATATGAATTTTAATACCAAAAATTCTTATTTTATAACCATGAGAAGTTTTACAATTTTATTTAATCCAAAATAGTTTAAAAATAAAGTCTTGAAAAGTATTAAAATTCTCTCTTTCTCACTTTTGGTTTGAAATCAAAACCAAAAAATATTAGAAAAAATTTGTCAAAATATGTAAATAGAAAATGTTTTTTAAAGTGAAATATGTAGGTACAATGGAGAAATTAAATTTAGTAAAACAAATTACCCACAAAGCGAATTTTACAAGCCTGATGGAACAATTGTATCAAGTAAGTAATACAGGAGATTAAGTGAATATTTTGAGGGTAAATTTTGTTTTATTTATTTTTTTTTCAGTCTTGAAGCAGCTGATGGTCTATCTTGATACCATAATATCCCTGCAAGACCGCGACGGTGCCGAAATTTCTCTGGCAAAGGCCAGTAGCTGTTGCAGTTTTTATACTGACGGTGGTACAATTCGACAAGGGAGCAGCCCATCCTATTATCGAGGAATACAAACAACAAAGACTATGTGATAATTCCTATCTTTGTAAGATTACATATAGTATATGAAATAAAATGAGCATTTCTACATATTTTTGGTTTTGATTTAATTCCAAAAAAGTATAGAATTTATTCCAATTTTCGGATAGATCTTATACCATTTCAACTATTTTTAATACCAAAAATATTCTAAAAATAATTAAAATTTGGTTTTGATTTAATTCCAAAAAAGTATTAATTTGACACCAAGAATAATTTCTGTCTCTCATATTCTCTTCTTTTTTTAAACCAGAATAGTTTTAATTGTATACTATTTGGCATTGTTATATATAAATACCAAAATGGTATTAAAATTAAACTAAAATTTTTACTGTGTACAAAAAAACATTTAATGGGCAACACCAAAGTGAACATGATAGAAAACCGATGCGTGAACAATGTTATTAACTTTGAATGGTTGAATAGATGAATTTAGGAATGAGCTTGAAGTTCTACAAAGCTTACACATATGTATCCGCTGATAAAAGAAGCGATTTTTTTTTAAATAAAATGGAATGAAAAGCACACAGAAAAATGTTTAAAACAATGACCGGGTATATTAAAGAATCAGCGGTGATGAGCTCGCACATACGTATGTATAACGCCAAAAAGTACGCTAAGCATTATCGCCCAAAAGTTGGCTACAGAAAAGCGCATTTTTTGAACAGGCATACCTATGCAGCTGTAGATAAAGCTATTCAACATTAGTGCAGATATTGTAACATACTTTTAGGCTGCATAACCTTTTGTCGATATTATGATGATGTTTTGAATGAATCGTGAATTATAGAATGCAAATCTAATGCAGCAAAGGCATGAAGGAAGGCATTCATAACACGAAACCAAACGAATAATAACATGCCACAATTATAAACACTCAAAACTATAAAATATGATTATTAAATATTTTTTATTTATTTTTTTATTTATTATTTTATTTATTTTTTTATTATTTTTTTTATAATTTTTTTTTTTTGGTAAAATAGAACATGAGAATTTAACACTTATCCTGTATAAGTGGGTCAAAATTGCCCAAACGTCTTTGAAAGTTGCATATCTTTTTATAGGATTCATATAATCTGGTGAAACTTTTTGACTTTTATTATTTAGTAAAATTCCACTTAAAAAAGGTTTTTGTTTAAATTTATCATTCACTGGATGGGCTGGACAAAAATAGTTACGTATGTTGTATGAGTGGGTCAAAATTGCCCAATAGAAAAAGAAGTAAATAATTTATGAAATTAGGAGAATATCAATGGAACACGCGGTTGCTTTATGTGTTTTTTTATTAGTACGAGAAGCATCGAAACCTACTCCCGCCCGAAGCCGATCCTATGCAATCACCGCCCAAGTAATACATCGTATGACATGGAGTTTTCTCAGTATCTCACTTGGGCTAATATCGGCGCTGGGGACTTATTGTTGTTGTTATAGCCACTAAGACATTCCACGAAGGAGTGCAGAAAATGTAGGGCAAGTAACAGTCCTTTTCCGGATGTATTCGGATCGCTCAGCGACTGGTTCTTTCTGAGGCTAGCCCGACTGTCATGCGAACGATTTTTTGGCCATTATCAACCTTGTAAGTCAGTGTACATTAGTCACCCTTACGACAGAACACAGCTGATAAGCGGGGGAAAAGACGTGTTCAACGTTTACTATAGCGTAGCAACACAAAGAACAAGAAGGGCTTCAATCCATAAAGCTAGGCCCTAAAACACCATGCCGGCTAGGGAACTGAATAAGGTGGATATTGAGCTCACACTGCTCTCTATCCGCCCAACTGTTCATATTGGTAATCAATCTATAAGTCCACTAGCAGCACCAAGGAATATTCGAAATGCACTTGTCGGTCTTAGAATGGCCATGAATGGCGAAGTTTGTTGCCCTGACTAGCGGAGGTCGACGAGCTGACCGCACACAACCTTTATCGGTAATCATCCTTTCATAATCGCCACATGTTTTTTTACGCCTTTTCGATAGCTTGTATCAAGTTGCACAGCCTCTGATCAGTACCACACCAAGATATTTTATTGATGGCTACGAAGTTTACTCGCACCACCCAACCGAGATTCACATATTTTCACACACTTTTCTTGCGCTCACTAGCATTACCTCTGTTCGTTCCGCGAGCTACAGGGCCATGGTTGCCTGAGCTTTTCTATGTGATTTGCGACTCCTCTTATTATGAGCTCATCTGCGTAGGCTAGAAGCTCTACATATTTAGGATATTACAGCTCTCGGACCCCATTGTACATAACATTCCACAAGATAGGGACTAGAACGGATCCTTGCGAAACTCCACCGGCTATCGCATAGTTTTCGACGCCCTCATCGGAGTTGTAGACTAGTACTCTCTCTCAAAGTAACTTATAATTATATTTGTAAGGTATTGGGGATCTCGAACAAATGCGTTAGCTGCGAAAAATTCATTTGCAAAGCTTATTCTGAGACATTGCACGGAAGTACTATTGGCTTAAAATAAACCTAAGAACACTTTTTTCTTTACTCCCATAAAGGAATTTAATATTTATTAACTAAAAGAATACTTAAAAACTGGAATTATAACCAAAATTACATATTTTGTCTATTGGGCAAAATTGACCCACTTATGTCTCGTACGTAACTTTTTTTCGAATACAGGATGAGGGTTAATAAATATGAAGAGCATCACAGTAGCATGTATGTATGTATGAATAAGTAGATACATAGAGTATGTATGAAAAAAATCGCAAAAAAATGTTTATTGAAATTAAATGAAAAACTTCTGGCACAAGCAGAAAATTCACTAAAACCAAAGATGCGAGCACAAAACAGCAACAACACCAAGAAAATCTAAAATTTTAATTAACCATACCGCATGATGGCTGCCCATTACAGGATATTGCATCTAAATTGGCGTTGAATTGCGAAAATTGTTGAAGAGAAGAAATGAAAAAAGAAGAGTTGTAATAAAAATTTAGAAAATGTCTTAACTTATATAGTATACATACACATATTGTAGAATGGTTTTATAAGTTATTCTAAGATTATATATCTGTGGCCACACGCAATAACCGCTTAAGTCGACTTAGGAAGATTTCGGTTATATATACCACGTTATTCTCCTTTTAAAACTCTATATTTCTGTAAAGCCCCCATGCTTATGACTTAATTCAATCAAAAGATACAAATAAAAATATTTAGGCTTAACTTACAATAGAGGTATATTAAACTTGCTATAACATCCAAAGTAGATGTATATACTTAAAGAAATTTCTTCATGACATTTTGTTTTATTTACAAAATGATCGTAATATTGTGGATGGCTCACTGATTTTTGCGTCCATAGTTTTTAATCGACTTTTATGATTTGTTAAGAAACGCCTTCGAATATAAAAATCAATTTATCTCGAAATCATATATTTCGACTTAAGCGATTACCACAGATATGTACATATGTATCTGAACTTTGACTCCTCTGCGACACCCTTTATCAATCTCCGATCAGGACCAAAATTTATAAATTGACTGTTCTTTAACCGTTTTGGGGGGTGAGACTGAAAAATACTGTTCATTTAATTTTTAAGGACCACCCTAATATACATACTTTTAACAAAAAAAAAAAATATAGCCAAACAATACCTTCATATTAAAACCACAACTATCCAACAATTACCATAATGAAAGTCACAGCACGAGAAGTGCTAATTTCGAAAGTGTTAAAAATATGCTGCGCTAAACAATTGCAAATAAGTATACGTTATTATAGTTTTTACATTAATGACTGTTTTTTTTATTTTTATTTTAATGAGGATTGAACTTGGAAAAAATAATATACTTAGTAAGCATTATACTTCTGCTGAACGAAACGAGAGTGCTGAGGCGATAAGTAATGAGTGCAAATCCACGCTGATAATTTTCGCAAGCGTTAAGGCATATTATTTGATTGAAAGCTACATAAGTATGTATGTTTGTATGTATGTAGGTATACAATTGTGTTAATAAATTAGTGCAAAAATAGTTGATTGTTATAGTTTTTGGATTATTTTTTCCGTTGACCTACATATTCATGTTCACACATAGGTACTCGTACATACTAAGTATTTTTATATGAATAGAGTAGAAACGTTGTTATTGTCAGTATAGCTGTCGATTTTTTTTGGTTGGTTTTCGACTATAATGGACATGTCATTTGTATGTTTATAATGTACATATATATGTACACATATTTAACTGCAAATTGTACTCTATTTATTTATTTATATTATTTCATTTTATTTATTAAAAATTTAACATTAGCACAATAAGACCAGATCTCTTTTTTTGCACTACATTAATAAAAGTCAAAAGCAATAAAACTCAATTAATTTGAGCTTTTTATTAATTTTGAGATTTATTTGTTACACATTTTTTTCAACATGTTATTTTTTCATGCTTTATGACTCGTGTACAATGCTTTTTAACACGCTTTTATTAGTTTCACCTGTATGTATGTATGCAGGCCCGACGAGAGGGGGGGCTGAGGGGGTCAATTGCCCCGGGCCCGGGCTTTAGAGGGCCCGGGAATCTCAAAATGATATCCAAGTTTTTGCTTACAGAAAATAAACGAACAACACCTTTAATCACCTTTCGTAGATAGCAATCATTTTAAATTTCAACAAATTTTATAAATCTCTTAAAGTGTCTGCACCCCACTTAAGGAATTGTTGGTTTTTGGCCTCGACTTTGCAGCATAAATTTGAATTCGTTTTCTGTTGCAACAGAAAAATTCGGTATGATGCAAATTCTTATACAGCGATATGGGTATATCCTGGGCGTTTCGGACGGTATGTTCGCACGATTTTTTTTAACTTTTGAGGCAGAAATATCGCGAAATATTGTATCGTTTTATGATAAAAGGAAAGATTTAGGCCACAGCTAATGATTAAAGTATGTTAGCGACAGAAATTTAGTTTAATGCCTCTGTTTTAGCCACTTAAACTGCGTTCCGGACGCTACAAAAACACGTCCATTTTTTTTTTTTGAGTGGCTAAAACAGAAGCCTGGCATAGCAGGCGAGCACTCTACCCACTGCACCACAGCGGCCATATATAGATAAATTAAAGTTCGTAACTATATATTCATTGAATTTTGATTTTGAGAATTTGTTCATTTAGTATGGGGGCCCTTAGTTATTTTGACCCCGGGCCCGGATTTTCTCTCGGCGGCCCTGTATGTATGTATGTACATATGTATGTATGTATGTATGTATATATGTATGTACCCTGCAGGGAACTCAATAACTAGTGAGCAAAATTTCTAGTTCCGAACTAGCGAAAAGGTGTCAAAAGGGAACTAGATCAATTGTAGTTAGACCCTGCCCAGTTCAGGAGGAGTGAATTGAGTAACCATTATAAGACACACTTTGATTTGTATGCAATTTCGAAGTGACAAATATTCTATGACAATTTTTCGTTCGTTCAATTTCCGTCGGCTTTGTATATTTCGGCAATTCTCAGATGTTTAGTGAAGCGTTTTATATAAAGAGTTTTCTATTTGCATATTAACTTGTATGAAATGAAATGTTCCCCTAATTATGCTTTTCCGATCCCTCAGGATTATTTTTAATTTTTTTTATTTTATTACTTTTTAAATATTATTGTAAATTTTTATTAAATAAATAAATAAAAAAAAAAGAATTAGTTAAAAAAAAAAAAAATTATCATCCACCTTGACACAGACAGGATTCGAACCCGCCCCCTCAGATTGAAAGGCTCATGTGTTAGCCAGTCGGCCATCGCGCCACTTGCATGAAGTGTGTCAAAGGCTGCACTTAAGCGGCAGATGTAAAACTGTAGAATTTGTAGATACTTGTAGCTAGTTCAGAACTATCGAAAATGTGCCAATAAACGAACTAGTGTAAACTGTAGAATTTAGTACTAGTTCGGAACTATCGAAAATGTAGTGCAGAGGGTGACAGTTGACACCGCCTAGGACATCGCCGTGTTAAATTCGCCAGTTGATAACATGCAAACGAGATTTAGCTCGCAGTAGTAGTGTCAAAAAATGCACTAGAAAAGGCCTAGTTCGGAATTAGAGATTTTCCCTACAGGGTATGTAAACAAGTTACGTCTACGCAGTGTAGTTCACTGTATGTTTGCTTGTACGCATTATGTAGCATAAGTTAACGCAAAAGCGTGTGTATTCATACACTCAATGGGGGTTTTTCAGTGTGAGATGTGCTTATTCTATAATTGCATTTCACGTTTGGAAAGCAATTTTTATACAATGTTTTGTAAACGTGAGGTGAAAAAAATTTCTCTAAAAATAAAAAAATAAAAAATAAAATAAAAAAAAAAATGCGCCACTCGGGACTCGAACCTGAGCTCCTTGGTCCGTAGGCAGCATACCTCACCATTACGCTACAAACGTATTCGGAACTTTGTAGTCTAAATTCGAATTTATTCAATCAGGTTTCTTTTTTTTTGTTCTTTTCAAATGCTTCACCTCAACTTCTCTTCACTTTCTGATTGTAAAATATAACAAAACGTTTGGGAAATTTTGTATTTCCAAACTAGTTTGGAAAACCTTGAATAAAAGGGTTTGGAAAATATTGCATAATAAGCTAGTTTACTTCACTGTATATTGGGATCTATTTCGGAGATCACCACATCCTTTCATCAGACTTCTTTTTACTTTTATTCTTGCGTCCGCATAAAACATCCTTTAATGAAAAATTTCACTAAAAAGCTAAAAATAAATAATAGCTTAAAAAAAACTAAAAAACACGCTTTAATCTTAAAAATCGTACTAAAAATTGAGAAATAATTTAATTAGAAACAAAATGATGAACGAAAATATAAGTATTTAAGGAAAAGCGTGGGGGTGCTCAATAATATTTGAACATGAAAATATTCGATTCGTACAACTAGTACAAAAATATACCTAGTTGCGAAATTAAAGAGTCCGATATATGAAATCTCAAAAAAGTCAAAATAAAATTATTGGTAAAAAAAATACCGATTTTAAATATTTTTTGACATACTGAGCACCCCACGCTTTTCCTTAAATACTTATATTTTCGTTCATCATTTTGTTTCTAATTAAATTATTTCTCAATTTTTAGTACGATTTTTAAGATTAAAGCGTGTTTTTTAGTTTTTTTTAAGCTATTATTTATTTTTCTTCTTTTGATCGCTGTGACATGATCATTTATTTTCACTCATAATACTATACCTATTCATGTATTTATGTATGTGTGTAGGTGTTTTTGTTTGCATTTTTGTCATGTGTTTGTGCATAGTGTATTCACTTTACTTATTATATTATAATGTTAATCTATATTTATTGCATGACGGCAGATTTATTTAAAAGTCTTCATATGCAGCCAACGTATAATAATGGGTCTGAAGGCAAAATGAAAAGCAAAGAAAGTACTTAAATATTTCTCGAAATGTAATTGACTTTTATTTTCAACTAACAAATACCCGTCCCACTTCGCAGTGACGAAAAGGAGTTTTACATCAATTGAGTCTTTACCTCTACCTTTCTTTTTCCGTTTCCTTTTTTTCTCTTTTTATTTTTATTTATTTTTCTTCTTCGTTTGCATTTTTATTTTCACTTTAATCATCATTTTATCTTCTTCTAATTCTATCTCTATCTCTTTGCCTATCTCTATCTCTAACTCTATCTCTATAATATATCTCCACAATATATCATATTCCTACCCTGTCGGAAAAACAAGCAACCAAAAAGTATCTATCTCTATACCTATCTCTATCTCTATCTCTATCTCTATCTCTATCTGTATCTCTATCTCTAACTCTATCTCTATCTCTATCTCTAACTCTATCTTTATCTCTATCTCTATCTCTATCCCTATCTCTATCTCTATCTCTACCTCTATCTCTATATCTATATCTATATCTATCTCTATCTCTATCTCTATCTCTATCTCTATCTCTACCTCTATCTCTATATCTATCTCTATCTCTATCTCTATCTCTATCTCTATCTCTATCTCTATCTCTATCTCTAACTCTATCTCTGTCTCTGTCTCTGTCTCTGTCTCTGTCTCTGTCTCTATCTCTATCTCTAACTCTACCTCTATCTCTATACCTATCTTTATCTCTATCTCTATCTTTATCTCTATCTCTATCTCTATCTCTATCGCTATCTCTATCTCTAACTCCATCTCTATCTCTATCTCTGCCTCTGTCTCTATCTCTAACTCTACCTCTATCTCTATCTCTATCTCTAACTCCATCTCTATCTCTATCTCTGCCTCTGTCTCTATCTCTAACTCTACCTCTATCTCTATCTCTATCTCTAACTCCATCTCTATCTCTATCTCTGTCTCTATCTCTAACTCTACCTCTATCTCTATCTCTATCTCTATCTCTATCTCTATCTCTATCTCTATCTCTATCTCTATCTCTATCTCTATCTCTATCTCTATCTCTATCTCTATCTCTATCTCTATCTCTAACTCTATCTCTATCTCTATCTCTATCTCTGTCTCTATCTCTATTTCTATCTCTATCTCTATCTCTATCTCCATCTCTATCTCTATCTCTATCTCTATCTCTATCTCTATCTCTATCTCTATCTCTATCTCTATCTCTATCTCTATCTCTATCTCTATCACTATCTCTATCTCTATCTCTATCTCCATCTCCATCAACATCACCATTTCCATCTCCATTTCTATTCTTCATCCAACGCGCATTTCTACTCTTACTTCATCTCCCACTAACTTTTCATTTCCTTTTCCCTCCCGTTTCATTTCCCATTCCCCTTATTCCCCTCTCTATTTCCCTTTCTCCTTTCCTTTCCTTTCTCTGAAATGAGGAACCGGGTTGGGCATTACATCGTAGAGAGCTCCATATTCCACTTTTGATTTGCTATCAATTACGCTCAGAAACATTCCCGGACCACCCGCGTTCACGTTTGGAGCCATCTCTGGGAAAGGAGCTTAGACATCACAACGAAATATGGTCTCTGTTGAAGTCCTGCTCAACATCTTTCTTTTGATACCAAGATTGCTTAGAAAATTTCCGAGAGAGTTCATATTTTGACCCATATCTAGGCTTTAGGAAATATTCTTTGATGTTGCTCATGTTTTGAATATTTCTCCACAAAAAATTTAGTATTATACTCTAGATATTTCAGCAGATGCTTCAAATTAAATATTTCAAGAGATGTTCGCTGTGAAAATTTCAGTTTGTATGGGAGGTTCCCATCCCTTCCCTTCTAATTCTTAGCATTTTTATCCCTTGCATACATAATTATCTCATAACTACTTATGCCCTCAAACCAATTTTGAGTATTCTAGTAAAAATATTTCAAGAGATATTACGAAATAAATGAAAAATTTTCATGTGAGGTGCCCATCCCTGAAACTTGGGCTTCAATTGCAATCATTTGAATTTTCATTTCAATTTCATTAATTTAATAATAAAAATTAAAATTAATTTGAAATCAACATACAAAGATTAATGAATTTACTTTTTAACAATGGCGACATTATTAAAAAAAGATTTTGATGAAACTTTCTGCATTGCCTTTCTTCTTATTTTCTATTCACTCACAAAGTTCATTGTCCAGTTAGCCAATGAATTAATCCAGCAACTCGAACCAGTTTGCATACTTGTATATATGTATTTACGTTACAAAATAAATCATTTATTTCCGCAGTGCCAGGGCTTATTCTAAATCCCTCACGAACGAAGGTAAAAAAGCTTGGTGGAGAAATTGACTAAAAACACGGGAATGAATAAATAGTATGTGGAAAAAGGCCCCAAAAAGAATTAAACTGGAATAATGCAAGTGAGGGACAAAAGCCGTCCTCGCAATGCTGTAAATAGGGAACAGAATACAAATAATAATGTCATGTGTAGATTTGTTGCTATGTTTGTATGATTGCATGTAAATTTATCAAAATGTACACGCGTTTACAGGAAGAGCGTGAGTGACTGCAGACGCGCTGTTAAGCTGCAAAATTGATGACAATACACGATCCGTGACGCGACGCGCAATGAACACACGTCACACGCCAGGCGAAATGGCAAATAAAAAAAAAAACAATCGAAATGAAATTAAATGAAATAAAATAAAATGAGAAAAAAACAGGAAGAAAATAAACGCAAAAGTATAAAACAGCGAAATAATAAAATGAGACACTGAAAATACATAAAAAAAAAAATAAAAATCAAACAAAAACCAACTACTTAAACAGAAAAATGCAAAAACTTTGAAAAAAAGAGTTTGATTAATAAAAAACCAGATGGAAAATGTATGCGAAATGGTAATTGCAAAAGGCTATATAAATGTGGACACATGTGCGCACATTTAGGGAAAAAACATATACCAGCACCAGTGGCGAACGCTTCATACAAGCTGAAAAGCCCGGCTTGCCTAAATATTTTCGTTCATTTTATTTTACGAATTTATTTAAAATCTGTTTATTTTTCGCTTGAAATGTGTTTAGATACTATTTAAGTTCTCATGACGCATTAGCCCACCAACAACATTCACGTTGTAACGTAGCATTACAATAATAATACCTCTGCAATTTCGTGTGAGATACAGAAATTTCTCTATAAGTTTGGCGTCAGCAATCAATTCAGTTGAATTCTTCCCAAATGATTCTAATGAAAAATTCTCCTCGCATTTTGTAGATAACACTGGTCGCAAACGAAATCCTCCTTTTAGTTTTGATGATTGATCTTAATGGATTCTGGGCGCTGATTACGAAAATCGTATTGAAAAAGTCCCATCACGTCAAGTTTTTAAGTTATTTAGCAAAATTAGTTTTTGGCCAAATTAGGCTAGGCTTTCCTAGTTTTTAATTTATATTATTTTTTTAATCGTTTCTTATTAAACAAAAAACATGGTGAATGTTTGCATTATGCCTCAGACACACATGTGGTAGAAATATTATAATATCAATACTATGATTTGGCTTTACTATGAAAATTTTCAATTAAACTACAATATGAGAGTGGCACATATGTGGTATAGAACTCAATATTTCTACTATACTACGATGTGTGTCTCTAGCATTAGACAACAGTGAATAGGTTTTCATAAATATTAGTTTTTAATTTTGGAAAACTCAATTTCTTAATTCTAGTAATAATTAAGTAAATTTTTCTTATTTTTCTAAAAAAATTTCTGAATTGAGTTCAAGAAAGCATTTTTCTTGATTCAAGTAAAGGTACAAATTTCTTTCCGTATACATAGGCTTGCCCAGCCAATTTATGCTAGAACCGCCACTGGTAGGTACATATTTTTGAAATCGCTTATGATTTGTGTGTGTAAAATTTAAATAATCGTCTTTTCTACAAGCTTATGCAAATTAATATCAGCAAATGGCTCTATTATTATGATTTCGGCGCATTTTTGAGGTTATACAACCAGTTCTCAGTCACAGGCGTACCCTTAGTGATTAAAGTGGAAACTGAAATTGTAAGGAATTTGAGTACCTATAAATGTTTTTTTTTATCTCATTGTAATTTACTTCGTTTATTTTACTTTAAGCATATTTTTCCGACCGTTTCCATGCTACTAATTTAGTTTAAAATCCATTAAATTAAAAACTTATATTTTTCAGCATTGATTATTCATTAGAGTTTTACGATCAAACGATTATATTTTAAATTAATTGTGTTTACTTAAAGCGATCGTTGATTGACTAATTAACGCCTCAACGAAAGGTTCAATGAGATGTGTGTATATGTATATATATATATTTCTGTATGTAATTAATTAAATTAAAAGGGCTGCTGTCAACAATTGGAAGGTCACCACTGAATTGTTGGATAGAAGTAATTGATAGAAGAAACGCGTAATCTAATAAAAAAATACAGCAAACATTTTTATATTATATCTTTAACAACGGCATTATGCTGTGAGCAGAAAAGAAGAGCATTACCTTACGGTAAAAATTCTAGGTAATTTAGGAAAATTGTTCGGACTTAAATAAAAGTGAGGATATGTCAGACTCCATTAAGAAATGAGTGAAAAGACAGTGAACGCTGGAACATTTTTGTATACACAGAGTAAATAAATCGAAAATGACTTAGTCAACATTTTAACCGCACCTTCAAATCAACTAAAAATAATATCTAATTGCTTTTTAAAAAAGAATGCCTTTAAAATCAATTTTAGTTCAGACATAGGTACATTTAAATTTTCATATGTACATAAAAGCTTTAAGTATGTGTAAATCTTCAAATAATCGCTCATTTGTATGATTCATCTGAGTCAGCAATTTTTAAGATTTATTTATTTGTGACGGATGCTAAACTTCATTAGCTACAAGCTTTGCTTTGTTTGAAGCTAAACAAATTATGTTTTGTTTTATTACAGCATGGTACATTTAGGTTGAACCTCAACAATAGTTATTGTATAATAACAACAAGTATATATAAGTATGTGCTTCACACACGAGTTAACAACAAATAATAAAATATTACGGGACTCATCGCTTAATCATTTTAGCGACCTTGAAATACATAACTTCTCCTAAACCAAGCTTAGAAGTAATCGGAAACAGTCGAAACGAAAGCCCAAAAAAATAAAAATAAAAAAAAAAACAAAAAACACAAATAGAAAAAAGAACAAAAAAAAACAAAAATGGAAAAATAAAAAAAACATTAACCGACTGTGCAAACAGAACTGAAAGTAGACGGAACAGCAGTGGAAGATAAGAAATAGATAAAATTAGAAACAAATTATCCCAACAAGCATTCTCGGAGCCCTCTGAGTATTTAGGTACGATATGATTCCGAAATATGCGTGAAATAAGAACTTAGGAATTTTTTTTTTTTATAATTTTTTTGTTTTGAAAAAGGGTAAGTATAAAAGTATTACTAAACTTGAATATGTCCCACTATATTATGGCGTTGGATTGAATTTTAGGTTGATTTGGAGGTCGAATCCGGAGGAGAATACAAAATATACAGCACTGTAAAGCAAGCAGTGAAGCTGAATAAGGTTCCAGAAACAGAGAACAAGCGGCGGTGAAAGGAGAGAGTATGAAAAGAACTGAGTCAGGAAAATGCAAAAAAAAAATATTAGTTGGTTTTACTAGTCATAAAAGATGGAAAAAAGAGTTGTATATATGAGTCCAATAGCAGTCTTTTATGACTCTTATTCAGGCTCATATCATGTATGAAATTAGGCTCATATCGGGCGACCAACTTAAGAACAGAAATGCAAACATTTCGGACTTCGAAATGAGCTAAAAATGAGTGTGAATCCGGTTTATGATTCATTTCTGACTCTTTTATGACTTCGAATGTTTGCTGGGATGGCGTTCAAATGCTTTTTAAGGTATTTTATACTTACCTATGTACATGTTTGAAAAAGTACGTGTACATATTTAGGTATGTAGATATCTACCTAATTACAATATGGAATATATTATGTGCATATGACTCATGCGTAATTAAAGGCAAGAGTAATTAAATTCAAAACAAATATTTTGGTTTTATTTTAATTTCTTTTGTTTCCGATTTTTGGGTTCAATTTCAGTAGAAAACAAAGAAAAGTGTGAGTAAAAATTACGTACATACATATGTACATACGTAGCTTTTCTTCAAGTCTTTCTTCAGGCGGCAGGAAGTATAAACATATTTACATACATACACATAAAATTCGAAATCATTATCACCACCTCGGAAATATCAATTAAAGAAGAAGCGAATGTTGTTAACAACAATACAACTAATTGAATTAGCATACATACAACAATAAAATACAAATTTCCATTAAATTTAGATACTACATTTTAATTCACTTTCATTACTTTCTTTTAAATTTCTTTGTTTGGTTTTGTTTTGTTTTGTTTTGCTTTGTTTTGCACGAGCTTAGATAATACAAACGAGTTCAATGCACTCGCTGAAAGCACAGCTCGTTAGCAACAATTGAGAAGACATTTGTTGTTGTTGTTGTTGACATTTGCTGATGACATCAATAAATATGCAGCAATATGAAAGAATTTTTGTAGATAATTTTTTGTTGTTTTTATTTACAATTATTTTTATACTCAGCTGTACTAGTACACAGAGTATTATAGTTTTAATCACATAACGGTGGATTGTAACAGAATGAAATAATCGAGATAGATATAGACTTATATATATCAAAATGATCAGGGTGAAAAGAGAAATCGATTGAGCCATGTCCGTCCGTCCGTCCGTCCGTCCGTCCGTCCGTCCGTCCGTCCGTCTGTCCGTCCGTCCGTCCGTCCGTCCGTCTGTAAACACTCTAACTCGCGCAAAAATTGAGATATTTTGATGAAATTTGGAACGCAAGTTGGTATCGAGACTGGGACGGTTGGTATTGAAAATGGGCGAAATCGGACCATGACCACGCCCACTTTTCCTATATAGAAAAAATCGGAAATTTGGTATCTCAGCCACTAATATAGCTAGAGTTTTAAAATTTTACCCACGTATTGAGCTCGGGCCCTTATGAAGAAATTTGATGAAGTTTTGGAAAATGGGCGGTGCCACGCCCACTTATTAAGGGTCAAACATTGAAAGTTTTATATGTCATAACTCAGAAACCGTTGAAGATATATCGATGAAATTTGGTACGCGTAATTTGCTTACATAGACAAATGTTTTGACGAAAAATTATCAAAATCGGTTTACGGCCACGCCCACTTTTATATATGTGTATTATAAAGTGACCTAATAAAACCATTTTAAGCGATATCTCTGTCAAATATAAAGATCTATCATTGAAATTTTGTCGCATGAGTCCAACTATGGACATAAAACAAAAAACACAAAAATTTTGGAATATGGGCGGTGCCACGCCCACTTATTAAGGGGCAGACATTGAAAGTTTTATGAGTCATAACTCAGAAACCGTTGAAGATATATCGATGAAATTCGGTACGCGTAATATAATTACTTAGTCAAATGTTTTGGCGAAAAATTATCAAAATCGGTTGACGGCCACGCCCACTTTTATATATAGGAAATATAAGGGGGCCTAATAAAAACATTTTAAGCGATATCTCTGTCAAATATAAAGATCAATCACTGAGATTTTGTGGCAGGAGTCCAACTATGGACATAAAACAAAAACTACAAAAATTTTGGAAAATGGGCGGTGCCACGCCCACTTATTAAGGAGCGAATATTGAAAGTTTAATAAGCCATAACTCAGAAACCGTTAAAGATATATCGATGAAATCTGGTACGCGTGATATATTTACTTAGCCAAATGTGTGGACGAAAAATTACCAAAATCGGTTGACGACCGCGCCCACTTTTATATATGTGTATTATAAAGTGACCTAATAAAACCATTTTAAGCGATATCTATGTGAAATATAAAGATAATTCATTGAAATTTTGTGACATGAGTTTTACAATAGACCGGAAACAAAAAATAAAAAAGTTTGGAAAATGGGCGTGGCACCGCCTCTTTTTAGACAAAGGGATATATGAGATTTCTTAGCCTTTAACTCGACAAATAATTGAGATATTATGACGAAACTTGGTTTATACACTTTTATAACATGTGTTAATAGACACGCAAAAATGTATTGAAATCGGTTTATGACCACGCCTACTTTTTAACAAAGATATTTCTGGAACACCCTTTTGGAATTTGTAACGTGAAGTCTTTGTAACTAAAAGTCATAGAGGGATGAAATTTTGCACTAACAATAATATTTGTATGCTTATTTGGATGATTGATATAAATTTTGAAAATGGGCGTGGCTGCGCCCTGTTTATGCAGCACTCGTTTCATATAAAATACACCCTATATCGAACAAACGCAAACAAACAATGAAAGCATACAGCTGAGTATCTAATGTTCGATTGCACTCGAACTTAGGCTTCCTTACTTGTTATTTATTGTTTTTGGCATATTTGATAACATTGCTGCCTTGTTATCACTTCCGCAAAGCAAGAACAAAAGTGCAGTGAGTGATTAAAATGCAGAAGAGCGATATTTAATCAAAATAAATGATTTGGCTTCGATTTTAATTTGAATAAAAATCGAGTATTTTTTATACAAAGCTGCACGGATATAGAGAATCATTTTTGAAGATGAAAAAGCTTAAAATCCAAACACATATCGTCGCTATAGAAGAAAAAAGACGCAAACTGTTTTGTTGAGGAAGAAAGACGCAAACTTTTTTCTTTCAAAGAAAGACGCATTAAAAATATTTTTCGAAAGAAACTCTTAATTTTTTTTGATAACGAAGAAAGACGCTTTATTTTTTTTACTATAAAGAAACACGCATTTAAATATTTTTTAGGAAAGAAAGACGTATTCGATTTTTTATTTTTCTTTGTCAATATTAATGCAAATGCGTCTTTCTTCGCAGTTAATAATGCTAATGCGTCTTTCTTCGTCGAAATATTTTGTAATGCGTCTCTGCTCATCGAAATATTTTTTAATGCGTCTATCTTCGTCGACATGTTTTGTAAAGCGTCTTTCTTCCCCGACATATTTTTAAAGCGCCTTTTTTCGTCGACAAATTACTGACATGCGTCTTTTTTCTTCCGGAGCGACGATATGAATGTGGATATTTCAAAAATATCGTTACAAACGATACGAAGAGTTCCTTAAAAAGTACCGAGAAACTAGCGAGTAAAAAAATGTTGGTCAGTATTAACCATCCCATCATCACTACATTTAATGCTGACCATACAAGCAAACCTGTAGTAGGTACAAATACAATTGGAAAAAGGAGTCAACAAGAAAAATTATTTCATAAAAAAACAAAAAAAAAACAAAAAACAATATACTTAGGTATGTACCAAGAATTATCTAAAGAAGGATATCGCAGTAGATAAGCTGATTGGAATTGTGTATGTATACTAAAAAGTGTGAATGTCAGACAAAACGAATTGGCAAAAATTTTTCCTTGATATTCATTTCTCTTCTCTTTCACATTGACATTTTTAAAGAAAACACACACATAAAAACGGAAGTAATATAACCTCTATTTGGATAAGCCTTGGTATGTACTTCACAACCAGAGATGTAGAATAATTATTATTTCATTTTGAAATTATAAAAAAGTCTTACAAGTTTTCTTCAGAATCATAAAAGTCTTTTGATAATATTTTTTTCCTGATGAAAATGATAAAAATCTTCTATAATTATTATTAAGAAACTTATATGTATTTTAAAAATCTTTCCATAATAGTTATTTCAAATATATTTTTTTTAAGTCTTCAAAGACTTTTATATTGAGACAAATTTGAAAAAAGTCTTTGCGTATTTATTATCAGTAACAAATTGTTTTTTATATCTTCAAAGACTTTTTCATTGAGACAAAGTTCAAAAAAGTCTCAGAAAATTTTCAATAACTTTCATATAAGTATAAAATAACAATAACTTTCATATAAGTACTTCAAAATTCAAGCAAATTTCCAATTTGAAATTGAATGAAAGATTTTTATCGAAGATATAAAAAATAAATTTGTTACTCAAAATAATTACTTAAAGATATTTTTGAAATTCGTCTCAATGAAAAAGTCTTTGAAGACGTAAGAAACAATTTGTTACGGATAATAATTACTCAAAGACTATTTTCAAATTTGTCTCAATATAAAAGTCTTTGAAGATATAAAACAAAATTTCTCATTTTTAATAATTACAAAACGACTTAAAAAAAATATCTCAGAAATAACTATTATGGAAAGACTTTTAAAATATTTTTCTTTCAATAATAATTATTTTTTGATTTCTCTTATAATAATTACAACTCTGTTCACAACACAGCACAGGTAGATAGAGATGATATACCGCAGATACACCCTTTCAAAGCGTAGATGCAATGCGAATGCCGAGCACAAAAGGAAAAGGATATTACAACATCCAATGGATATACACATGATCCAATAATTCTATATGGTTGTAGCGGCTAAAAGAGAATAGGCGATTACCGTTGAACGGCTGTAGATAAGAATGTCAAAAACAGAAAAATCGCCAGCGAACATACAAGCGAACACACAAGGTATTTCTACGAATAACACGTGCAAGAGGGAAAAATCAAAACAAAAGACGATAATTTGACAGCTTACTATTCCAAAAACAAAATAGCCATCCTCTGCTGCGTCCACCATTTTATTATTGCATCATGGATATACATAAATATGTAATTCCATAACGTAATACGGAAAAGAGAACAAACAAAAACAATAAATAAAAAATAAAACAGATAAAATTATTTTCTTCTTACGAAATAAGGAGTTGTGTTGGTATCTTTATGCAGGAATTTACATACATACATATTTTTATTTCATTATCTACTTACCAATGCAGTACTCTGCCGCACCACCTGCGACACAGACTCGCGTATTTGTGCTGCCATGCCGGCTTTGTTGTTGCTGCTGTTGTTGTTGCTATTACTATGGCTGTTGCTGTTTGTAAGCCGTGAGAATTTAGTACGTTCGCTCATCGTTTTGGCCACGTTGTTACAGATGGAAACGAATAAAACGAAAATCGAAGGCCAACTACGTAAAAGTGGCAGGAGTATTTACCTACACACATACAAATAACACAACACACGCGACAGCAAGATTTTTTTTGTTGTATCAAAAAGCAAAAGTCAGAATATTATAGACACGAGAAAAACACGTTATACACTAAAAAGTAGAAAAAAAAAACAAGATTAGCTGCGATTGAAGACAAACGTTATATACACAGTAGTAAATTAAGTTAATAGACGACTGTGAAATTATTGTTTTTTTGTTTAGTTTGTTATTAGCTTGAAAGTAGCATATCTGCTGGGTTCCTAGGAAAAATATGTATATTTTAGTTAAAAAATTGAAAGGCGTATGAGCGTAGCGATTATTGTGAGTCAAGCAATTCCTTTCAGCTATTATTAAACAACAAAGCACTACTGGGTATAAAAACACTTTGGGTAGGTACCTAGGTACCATGTACTTAATTTTTATACTCAGCTGTACTAGTACACAGAGTATTATAGTTTTAATCACATAACGGTGGATTGTAACAGAATGAAATAATCGAGATAGATATAGACTTATATATATCAAAATGATCAGGGTGAAAAGAGAAATCGATTGAGCCATGTCCGTCCGTCTGTCCGTCTGTAAATACTCTAACTCGCGCAAAAATTAAGATATTTTGATGAAATTTGAAATGCAAGTTGGTATCGACACTGGGGCGGTTGCTATTGAAAATGGGTGAAAACGGGCCATGACCACGCCCACTTTTCCTATATAGAAAAAATCGGAAATTTGGTATCTCAGTCACTAATATAGCTGGAGCGATGAAATTTTACCCACGTATTGAGCTCAGGCCCCTAGGAAGAAATTTGATGAAATTTTGGAAAATGGGCGGTGCCACGCCCACTTATTAAGGGCCAAACCTTGAAAGTTTTATATGTCATAACTCAGAAACCATTGAAGATATATCGATGAAATTTGGTACGCGTGATATACTTAATTAGACAAATGTTTGGACGAAAATTTTCCAAAATCGGTTGATGGCCACGCCCACTTTTATATATGTGTGTTATAAAGTGGCCTAATAAAAACATTTTAAGCGATATCTATGTCAAATATAAAGATATATCATTAAAATTTTATGGCAGGAGTTCTACTATGAACATAAAACAAAAACCGTAAAAATTTTGGAAAATGGGCGTGGCACCGCCTCTTTTTAGAAGCAGGAATATACGAGATTCCTTAGCCTATAACTCGACAAATAATTGATATATAATGACGAAACTTGGTGTGTACACTTTTATTACTTGTGGTAATACATGTTCAAAATTTTAGAGAAATCGGTTTGACGGCCACGCCCTCTTTTATATATGGGTGTTATAAAGTGGCCCAATAAAAATATTTTAAGCGATATCTTTGTCAAATGTAAAGATAATTCATTGAAATTTTGTGGTGTGATTTCTACAATAGATCGGAAACAAAAAATATAAAAATTTTGAAAAATGGGCATGGCACCGCCTTCTTTTAGACAAAGGTATATACGAGATTTCTTAGCCTTTAACTCGACAAATAATTGAGATATTATGACGAAACTTGGTTTATTCACTTTTATAACTTGTGTTAATAGACACGCAAAAATTTATTGAAATCGGTTTATGACCACGCCTACTTTTTAACAGATATTTCTGGAACACTCTTTGGGAATTTGTAACGTTACATCTTTGTAACTAGAAGTCATAAAGGAATGAATTTTTGCACAAAGAATAATATTGATATGCTTAGTTGAATGACTGATAAAACTTTAGAAAATGGGCGTGGCTACGCCCACTTTATGCAGCGCTCGCTTTATATAAAATACACCGTGTTTCCATCAAACGCAAACAAACAATGAAAGCATACAGCTGAGTATCTAATGTTCGATTCCACTCGAACTTAGGCTTCCTTACTTGTTTTTTCTTATTTTGGACGCATAAAGCGAATGTTGGAAGACGCATTATTCAAATGCGTGGATGCTTGGCGGTTATTTTTATATATGTACATATACATACATATCTACATATGGACATAAATATGTGAAGTTGATGAAAAGGAATCACTAGTTGGAAAACTAGAATCACGCGCCTTGCGAGTGACAATCAGGGACTGTAACGGTTATGAGTTATATCCAAAAAGTTGATTTTTAATAATTCTTTTCTGAGTTTTATTTTTAGAAAATAAAAGTTATGTTTTGAGCTTTATTTTTCGATCAGAAAATAAAAATTATTTTTTTTAATTTTTCGATCAGAAAATAAAAGTTATTTTTTGAGTTTTACTTTTCGAACAAGAAATAAAAGTTATTTTTTGAGTTTATATTTTGATCAGATAATAAAAGTTAATTTATGAGTTTTATATTTCCCTCAGAAAATAAAAATAAATTTTTGAGCTTTATTTTTCGACCAGAAAATAAAAGTTAGTTTTTGAGTTTTACTTTTCGAACAAAAAAGTTATTTTTTGAGTTTTATTTTTCCCCCAGAAAATAAAATTAATTTTTTGGGCCTTAATTTTTTTGCTCAGAGAATAACAGTTTTTCAGTTTAATTGTGGCTGCAATTGTAGATTTTGCCATATAAATAGGTAAAGTATACATATAAATTTTTAATTATTTTATTTATAAACTTTACCTACGTATTAATGTGGCAAAATCGACAGCGGCAGCTAAAATTAAACTGGAGAACTTTTATTCTCTGAGCAAACAGATAAAACTCGGAAAATACCTTTTATTTTCTAAGCGAAAAATAAAACTCAAAAAATAACTTTTATTTTCTAAGCGAAAAATAAAACTAAAGAAAAAAATTTTAATTTCTAAGCCAAAAATAAAGCTCAAAATTAACTTTTATTTTTTAAGCGAAATATAAAACTCAAAAAATAACTTTTATATTCTGAGCAGAAAATAAAACTCAGAATAATAATATAATATAATACAATGGCGCTTTTATAACTCTGACGTGTTTTATGGCCGAGCTTCTCTCCCAATTCGAGGTGTGCTCCTTTTTTTGTTTTTTCCTACTAATTGGGTGGACCTACAGTTTTATGCCGGCTCCGAACGGCGAATGCATTTTTTGTGAGAAGCTTTATCATGGCAGAAATAATCTCGGAGGGTATGCCGCCCACTGCCGAAAGGTGACCGCTGCTCTTAAAAAACGCAATAATTGGATTTTTACTAATTAGAAAAATTGTTTTGGTGTTTTGCTCGGACCGTGGTTTGAACCCGAGATCTCTGGCAAAGCAGGCGAGCACTCTACCCACTACACCACAGCGGCCTCAGAAAGTAATGATTAAAAATCAATTTTTTATAAAAATCGAAAAAATAAAAGTTAATGCGTTACGGTGGTTGCATTCGTGTACTTTTTTGCGTTTAGCATTTCTCCTTCAGTATGATTTTTTTAGTCAAAATTTAAGAAATAACGATTATTTGCAATCCCTGGTGACAAGTCACGGCCACGAACGAGTTGACTTCTTGTTGTTACTTTTTCTTGTTTTCCATTCGACAGTTACTAGTATGTATGTATGCAAAGGTGCGCATTTCAAACGAAATGTAATGTAAAGTTTTGTTTTGTATATTAGTTATTTTTAAATTCCAAATAATTCTATTTATATGCATTATGTATATACATAAATACTTATTACCTATGCATGTGCAGATTTACATTCTATGTTTATGTGCCTACATACATACAATCTACATGCTAGAGCTCTCATAAGTGGATTACCTATGCTTGCTAATTAAAAGATGAAATGGATTTTTTAGTTGTAATTAGGTGCGCATTAAGAAAAAATTAATTTTCAACAAAAGCGGAAATATTTATTAGTAACGGATTTAAAAAAAAATTTTTTAATTTTTAAATATATTTTTAATTTTAATTTAGCAGCTCTGCATCAACAAGCATAATTTCATTGCATACATGCCATCTTTTGCCTTGGCACTTAGCTCCACCAATTTATTTTTTGTTTCTGTTATTGTTTTTGGAAACGATGAGTAATCAATGCCAATCCTGCGATTGGCTTACGCACAACTACACACAGTTTTATTTTTCGATATATTTTGTGGTTACATTCATTTATGTATGTACGTACATATATGTATATACATAGGTAGGTATATACTTTTCAAAAATTTATCTTACATATTATTTTTTTGCACAATCTCGCAAAAATTCTTGAAGGACATACAACAAATAGTCAGCGAGTCAACCGCCCGCCCATTGAATTTTATCAGCCACCCTGCAAAAAAATGTGCGATCAATCCCGAAAGCGATTTGTCCTCGATTGATCTCTTTCGAGAACAATCGGTCCACAATTAGTCCCCGATTGTTCCCGTACGGGTATAAATGTAGACTAATTGTAGACCAATTGTTCCCGAACGGGTATAAATGTAGATTAATCGCTTTCATCCCGAACGGGTATAAATGTAGATTAATCGCTTTCATTCCGAACGGGTACAAATCTAGATTCCCTAAATGTAGAAATTTTACAAAAATGTGCAATGTCTTAAAAAATTGTAGAACAACCGGTAAAACGAATTGAACACCCTTTTTTAATAACAATTTTAACAAAATGTTGCCTAAAATATCCTATGAAAAAATCCTTTACATTACGCTCATATAATGCATACTCAAAACTTACAATTTTTTTAATTTATTTATTGAGATTTTTTTACAAAAGTAAAATATGCATGAACATTTACAATTTTTAAGGAAAAATCTACATTTGTACCCGTTCGTGCTGAAAGCGATTGATCTACATTTGTACCCGTTGGGGATGAAAGCGATTAATCTACATTCGTACCCGTTCGGTATGTTAGTGATTAATCTACATTTGTACCCGTTGGGGATGAAAGCGATTAATCTACATTTGTACCCGTTCGGTATGTTAGTGATTAATCTACATTGGTACCCGTTCGGGTATACAAGTTGAACAATTAGTCTCTTCATAGGACATGCTCGAACAAATGCGATCAATTCACTCCATATAAAGGGATGTAAAATTGTATTAGTCGCATGCTCCCTTGCGATTGATCCCGGACACGTCCCGGATTAACCGCATTTTTTGCAGGGCACTGCCCGTTTACACACACAAACACGCGCGCGCACGCACGCACACTTCCGCACTGCGGCGTTTCCGCTCGCTGTTATACACAAAAACAAATTAGAAAAATTCCTTTGTAAAGAATTTAGTATTTTCTTTAATGTTTGTTATTTTTCTTGCACATCTTTGTGTAGATAAACAAATATACATACATTAACTAAATTTGTGTATTACCAAAAATAATTTTAATTCGGCACAAATTTTCCAGACACGAAGAATATTCTTATTAGAATTTTTGTTTTTATTTTATGGGCGTTTCGTTGTCTTTTTCACTTCACATGAAACATATACATAAACACATATATATGTATATATTTGATTTTTTTGTAACATTTCCAATTTGTTTACATTTTGAAATTATTCGCTTTTCTCTATTTGTTTAAATTCCAAACATTGACACATAGTATATATTTTTGTGTGCACATTTGTACACACATACACAAAAACAAATTAAATATAAAACTATTATTAAGACAAAATTTTAACCAATTCGTTTGACGCGTTTTTCATGACTGAAAAAATAAATTCGCCGTACAAGCAGCTGAAAAGTGGTCGCAAAATTTTTACTACTTTTAAAATGCAACACTGCCAAACAGCTGTTTTGTTTTGTGGAAGTTGGTGGATGATAACAGGGCCCCAGAGCAAAATATTCTCTCCTGCTCCGCTCTCAAACAAGCTTTTTCGCAGGCTCCGCTCTTAGCTCTCACCTTTTTTGATCCGAACTCCATTATCTACTTACATATGTACCCCTGATGGAAAATTGCCCTCACCTGTACACTTATCGGCCTCTTCGGAATCATCTTGGCACTTATCACAATCGACAAGACTATCTTAAATCAGATACGATAATTTTTAATAACGAAAAGAAATGCTTAACGCCTACTTGAGATACGTGAATTTTAGCTCCAGCTCTAGGTGCGCTTCTGCCAATGATATGGGCTCCAGCTCCGCTCCGCTACGCGAATAAGCCTTAAGTAGCGAGTAGGGCTAGTTTCGACGGCGACTGCGCTAACGCATTCGTATCGCCGTCGTCTGTAGCAGCTCTCTTTGTGAATGCACATGTTCAATATTTTTTTTACAGCCACGGCGTTACGCATTTAATGGCGAACGTGAGTTATGTACCTTCGCTTTTAATTCCTGAGTTATTCGTTTCTTGTTGCACTCCGCTCCGGGGCCCTGGTGGTGGTTTATAACATAAAATGGTGGTGCCAGATGATTGCTTAGGTCGACATTTTTTATTTGCTTTTCGTAACATTTGTCAATGTTTTTGTATATACTAGAATACTTAAGTCAATATTGAATATAACAATTATCTAAAATATAAGTCATAAAGTCATTATTAAAGCTTTTTTGTATCTCAGTATCAAGCATATGATTATCAAGTGGTAATAGGAAACACATTAAATTATCTTTGCAACGAGTGGCAACGTTTGACAACTCGCTATACTTAATGCCTTGTGTTAGCAATTCGTTGTAGGTTGTAGTTTTCCGCCGGATGTGCAGTAGTAAAGAGGTTATTTTCAAGGTATTTAAAACTTCGCTCATTAACTTGAAATTTAAGTAAGAATTGTGAAAAAATAAAGTGGTTTCCTTGTAAGTTCAAACAATATTATTAAGAAATAAATAAATCGTGACGTAAATGTATGCCGAGCTCGCACAGGGAAAGTGTAATAAAATAACTACCGATCACCATCTTTTCGTTTCGTTTTGTAGTAGCGGTCGCCTAAAATTTCAACGTCACAGTCGACAACTTTGGCTAAAAAAATATAAACCTATGTTAATTGTTTGTTTAAAATTTCAATTAGTTTTCACTAAATGCTTGAATAATACAAGAATTCTATATAAATCGCTTTCAAATTTTTTTGAGGCCGCTTTAACAAGAAAATACTCGCCGCGGGCATAACGTGTTGCCGACATTTTATACGAGTAGGTATTTTTTTTTTTAATTTGAACTAAATGAAAACCACAATTTTCGGTGTTTAATAAGAACGCTCGTTTAACGTTTAAAGTGCTTATGCTATGGTTATGGTTACAATCTTGATTGCCAATCAAAATCGGAAACATTTCGTGATTGGTGAGAGGTGGTTACGCTTACATTGATGATTGGAGCGCACATACACAACATAACACATGATAATTACTGAGCACATACACAACATAACACATTATTACCTCTGAAACCTCGTTTGCTGGCTGCCTGTTTCACACAGCAAGTTTGCTGGATGTGAGAGTCCGAAAATTCTCTCACCGTCGGAGTGCACAACAACAATTACACGGTGCTCGACCAGCTTGATTGGTAGCATAACCAGGCCATTACAGTTTTTTTACTTAAAAGCTTTTGTACTAAATCCTGTTAAGTAGCTAGTGTAATGATTTTCTTACATTAAACAAATTTTAAATTTATATTCTGCTCTGCGAGGCAAGCGTGAAGTGTAAAAATCATAAATGTGTAAAGAAAAACGGCGGCCATTTTGCTTGTACACTATTACAAACGGTATTTTGTAAAACAACATTTTTTAAGCAAAAGCATAATTAAATGAAATTAAATAATTTAACTTAATATTTTTCACCAAAGAGTTGACATAATTATAATGCGTCATGCTTTTTTTAATCAATTAGCTTTAAACTGAATTTCCATTTAAGAAACCCAAGTATTATAGAAACTCTAAACTGCAACGCAATGCCGAAAATCCAAAGGTAAGTAAAAATTCTGTTTTTTTTTTCATTTCAAAATTAAATTTGATTTGCTCTTATTAAGCCATATACTAACTTTTCAACAATTAAAATATAAATTCCAACTTGTTTAACTTAGTATAAGTTGCTTTAAAGGAATTACTTACTTTGATTATAATCTTACGCATTACATATTTTACTCAAATTCAGCACTCAAACAGCTCAAATCAAGACAAAAGTGTCACGCTCATTACTCAAAAACGTGTCAGCCATTTCACTCGGGTATCTGAGCAGATACAAATTTATATATGTATGTATGTTTGTACCTGATGAAAATATCTTTGTATCTCTTGTACATTACCATTTTATCGGCTGGTTTGTTTATGTTCTTATTCACCTTTGTATGTATGTATTAAAAATGCGTAATATTTATCTGTTTGTGTGTGCTGAGAGTCAGATTACCGGAGTCGGTTTTTCGGTATGTTGGTTTGCTTGTCTATATGATTGTATACATACATCTTATATATACAATACATATCGTCGTTTACACTTCATAACCACCTAAGTGAAACTTTCATAACCGCCTTTGCCCAAACTGCCGCCCAGCATTATCAATCCATAACCTAAATTTGGGCTTTGGGAAGGAAGCGGGGGTTGGCGTTTGATTAAGGAACTGCGCCCCGAGAAAAATCACTTTCTCAGAGGGATAGATGAGCTCTCAAAGATCTCAAAACTGAAATCAAAACTTGCCGGAGACATATAGTTTATGATCTACCCCCCTTAAAGGATAATTTTTTTTGGAGCGTGCTTCCTTAATGGAAATTTTTCCCAGTAGCAAAGCTCTATATTTCCTTCTAATGTCCCTTTGAGCTCTGTAGTCGTAGATTTGGGACGCCCAGAAATTCAATTTTAATTTCTGGCACAAATGTCGGTTAGGCCGTTATGAAGTTTAAACGGCGATATGTATGTATGCTGATATTTTTATTTGATTTTATTTCAAAAGTTCCCTTTTTTCGTACTAACCCAAATCCCACAAGAGTATCTGCTGAATGCACGCTCACTTTCAACTTTGCGTACATAGAAAATCTCATTCCTTTAAAAAAAGAGTCGATCTCCAATTGCACGAATTTGAGTATGAGTCGTAATACTTGTAAGACAATTTTTGTTCAGTGTTGAGCGGTGATCTTGTGGAGTCAGATCGTGAATACGGAATAATAAACGTAAGGATATGCGTCTTTAAGAAGCAAATAATAAAAAACAAGTAAGGAAGCCTAAGTTCGAGTGGAATCGAACATTAGATACTCAGCTGTATGTTTTCATAGTTTGTTTGCGTTTGATGGAAACACGGTGTACTTTATATAAAGCGAGTGCTGCATAAAGTGGGCGTAGCCACGCCCATTTTCAACATTTTTATCAGTCATCCAACTAAGCATATGAATATTATTCTTTGTGCAAAATTTCATTCCTTTTTGACTTCTAGTTATAAAGATGTCACGTTACAAATTCCCAAAGAGTGTTCCAGATATATCTTTCTTAAAAAGTAGGCGTGGTCATAAACCGATTTCAATAAATTTTTGCGTGGCTATTAACACATGTTATTAAAGTGTATAAACCAAGTTTCGTCATAATATCTCAATTATTTGTCGAGTTATAGGCTAAGAAATCTCGTATATTCCTTTGTGTAAAAAGAGGCGGTGCCACGCCCATTTTCCAAAATTTTTCTATTTGTTGTTTCTGGTCTATTGTAGAAATCAAACCACAAAATTTCAATGAATTATCTTTACATTTGGCAAAGATATCGCTTAAAATGTTTTTATTAGGTCACTTTATAATACCCATATATAAAAGTGGGCGTGGTCGTCAACCGATTTCGCTAAAATTTTCAACATGTATTACCACAAGTAATAAAAGTGTACACACCAAGTTTAGTCATTATATATAAATTATTTGTCGAGTTATGGGCTCAGAAATCTCGTATATTCCTGTTTATAAAAAGAGGCGGTGCCACGCCCATTTGCCAAAATTTTTGTGTTTTTCGTTTTATGTCCGCAGTTGGACTCCTGCTATAAAATTTCAATGATATATCTTTATATTTGACAGAGATATCGCTTAAAATGTTTTTATTAGGTCACTTTATAAGAGCCATATATAAAAGTGGGCGTGGCCCTCAACCGATTTCGGAAATTTTTCGTCCAAATATTTGACTAAGTAAGTATATCACGCGTACCAAATTTCATCGATATATCTTCAACGGTTTCTGAGTTATGACATATAAAACTTGCAAGGTTTGACCCTTAATAAGTGGGCGTGGCACCGCCCATTTTCCAAAATGTCATCAAATTTCTTCCTAGGGGCCTGAGCTCAACACGTGGATAAAATTTCATCGCTCCAGCTGTATTAGTGAATGAGATACCAAATTTCCGATTTTTTCTATATAGGAAAAGTGGGCGTGGTCATGGTCCGATTTCGCCCATTTTCAATACCAACCGTCCCAGTCTCGATACCAACCTGCATTTCACATTTCATCAAAATATCTCAATTTTTGCGCGAGTTAGAGTGTTTACAGACGGACGGACAGACGGACGGACGGACAGACGGACGGACGGACGGACGGACGGACGGACGGACGGACGGACGGACATGGCTCAATCGATTTCCCTTTTCACCCTGATCATTTTGATATATATAAGTCTATATCTATCTCAATTATTTCACTCTGTTACAATCCACCGTTATGTGATTAAAACTATAATACTCTGTGTACTAGTACAGCTGAGTATAAAAAAATACTAAAAAAAACATTGGACCGGGAGTGTTGTGTGTATAATAATAATACTTAGTGCATGTACATATGTAGGTGTATATTTACTTACATACATACATACATACTTATATAAAAGGCTTTTATGTTGAAGTTATAAGTACATACATGTGTATGTGTATATAAATCATATGTACAAGCATATGTGCCAGTGGCATGGGATTTTATCAACTGGACTTGGGCAATGGTGAGTATGAAGATTTCAAATGGAAAAAAACTTCTATGAAAATAAATACGATTTTATGAAAATATGATGGATGGTTGGAAGACTCTGCAAATGGTGAATTTAAAAAAGCGCATAAAAAGATAGTTTTCATACAAAAGGATAGGAAAAAAAGCACATCAATTTGTTGCAGGAAAAAGATTTGTTGTGACTAAAGATTTTACAGAGCTCGACACCATCTTTTTTTTGTTTTTTTCTTGGTTTCTTCTTCTTGCTGCTGTTGAAATTCCTTCATATCGCTTGCTTTCTTTTCTGTTTCTTGTTTTTTATTTTTTATTTTTTTTTATTTTTTATTTTATTTTTTCTTTCTTTGTGAAGTTTTCTTTTTATCGATTCTCTGTTGGTACCTATCATATGTTTTTCTTGGGCTATTGGCTGTTGCTGTTGCACATATGGAAGTCTTATGTATGTACATATGTATGAACTTATCTCTCACAATGCATTTTATTGTGGAGTGGAAACCGAGACATAAAAAATAAATTCATACTACTACACGTATGTACATATGTAGCACTTAAATGCATATCATTCACGCCTCTATGTTATAAAAACTCATAGATTCAACTCCTATAATAATTCAACAAAAAAATAGTAATCGTAAACCATGTTTTCATTAAAAAACCAAATATCATGTAGAAAATTTTTTTTATAAAAAAAGATTCCATGAAAAAACAGCAAAATGCTTGCAGCAGCAAAAGATATCCATTTACTTGTCTCGCAGTGAGACAAAAATGTGCAGCGCTAAGCAGAGCATAAAATTTGCCTTTAAACGGTTTTTTTTTGTCTGCCCTCGCAAATGAAGGTGTGACTTTCAAACGAGTTAATTTGAATTTAAAAAAAAAACTCCACATTCAAAAAACTCCACCTCGTTATCGAAATTTTTATTACCTTTTAGTTGATTTTTTTATAATTTCAATATATTTTTATTTTACACTGAGTTTTAATTATGTTATTCATGTTTATATTTAACGGCTTTCAAAGCTTAGATATATTTTCCTTCAGATCGAAAGCAAAAATTTCGATTTAATACTACACAAAAGCCTTTTCCAAAAATCTCATAGCCCAGCAAACATAATTTCTAACATTAGAGAACCCAGTAAACACAGAGGCGAGGATGATATCGCGGCGAATTCGAGAAGAATTCGCGGAGGTGAATGTAATTTTTCGGACTCGTATCGAGTTCGAGATGGACTCGAGAAAAATCAATTATCGCAATAGCATTTATTAATTTTATTAAATCTTGCTTTACACGAAGAAATTCCCTGTTGGGCTTTAATTTACCATTTAAAACTCTACTCAAGAGATTGAAAAGCTCAGATGATATCGTGGCGAATTCGAGGTGGATTCGCAGAAGAAGATTTTCTAGAACGTATTCGCCAATGTGCATAAATCTCGAATCGCCAACGATCCGAGAATATAAAAATGCGCGAATCGCTAATGAGGGGTGACTCGCCTGGGAATTCGGATTCGCCGATCTATCGTCGCGAACTATCGCCGCGATAATATAATCAGAAAAGCGAATTCGTCTCGAATTCGAGGCGAATCCGTTGTGTTTATTGGGAATTTATGTTGACTACATTAAAGAATTAGTTTAATTCTCAAACTATTCTCTAATCGAAAGCGAAACTTGAGAACTACACTAGAATTCAATTGGAAACTGATTAGAAAAAGATGTATTTGCAAAATCTTATTAGAATCTCATTAGAGATCTACATTATATTTCGATTCCAGAATTATATTTTTCTCGATTTGAAAATGATGTTCCATTTTGTTTGAGATCGCTATGATTCTTGACCGTTCCTCAAATCGTCCTGTAACGTTAGACATTTGAGAAAAGGGCTACATAGTTCTCGAGTCATTCTCAAATCGATATCTAATCTCAGTGTTCTTTGGATTATTCCGTAATTGATCTTTGACAAATTTATATTCGTTTTTTATTTTCTCTATGAAAATTAGCTTGAGTTGCTTGAGTATAAATACATCTGATTGTATTTAAGGTGTCAGGCTGGATCTAAGCTTATAGGGTGAACTGGGCCTAATGTTAGCGTTATACTTAAGCCGGGTTCATAACATGTTCGACAATCGAACAGCCTACAAAACCTGAGTGTTTAATAGTCTTGAACACTCAAGGAGTGTGATGTCTCATAGATGAGTAGCTGAAAAAAGGGGCAATGTTGGAAACGAACGCCTGTCTTCAAAAGAGCACTCCATGCATCCCATGTTCTAGAATCCTACTTTGGACTATCAAGGTCGCCACAAGGGCCCGAAGCTCCCTCCTTCTCTGCTTGAGCAGGAAGTTTGCTTCATCCCTGTTAGGCTGTGTCAGAAAGCACTTTGTAATTTTACAGGATTCTGTAGAGTTTCAGCATCTACCGTGTGTTTCCCTCATGGAGTCCCTGATGTACTTCACAGTTGGTTATTCCGCTGTCAAATTTGGTTTGAAGTCAAACCGGCTTCGGTGATGTACCATCTTCTGGGTCGAAAAAAACAAACATCATCAATAAATTAAATTGTTTATTCTTTCATCAAAGAGAGCATCGATTTAGAGGTAGGAGATGAGCTATGTAATACTAGGTTCTACGGAGATATTTTTATTCAATCACCCTGGAATGGTGCCAAATGATAATACTAATAAAATTGCCCAGGCGAAAAGGTACTTCATATTAATTCTTATGATCTCGTCTCGTAATATTAACTGAGCCATTAGTTGCTAAAAACCAATTTCTGAGTTTTAAAAAACAAAAATAGCGTTCAACCCTCGGCATTGGGCCCTATACCCTCCACATTTTAAAGTACCATCATTCATTTTCACTCTGAATTTATGTACATACAATTTCATTTGAACAATTTATTTATCAAACTCCCTAATACACATATGTACTTACATATCTTCTTCGCCATTGTCGCCATCGTTGTTGTCCGATATTCTTGTGCGCGACACATTTTAATTAAGATTAAGAAAAAAGCAACAACATAGTAGATGCAAACGCAGTTGAAAAGATACCGAAAAATATCTAAAAAAAAAAAAAACAAATACGGATGCGTTAATTATGATCAAAAATAAACAAGGACACTGAGGATGAGTCAAAAGAAACATTTAAATATAATTGAACTTGGACTCAAATTTAATTCATATTAAGCGATGGAGAATGCAAATTGCACTTGCACTTGAGATAGCAGTTGGGGATATATTAAACATATTTCAGATTTAAATAGCATCTAAAGACAACTCACATATTAAAAATAAAACATGAAAAATTTTGTATTTATGGTAGCACAGTGCTGATTCTCTTTTTTTAAGATTTTGTTAGCTTTTCTAATCTTCAGCATGATCTCATACATAGCGCAAGCCAAAATCCATGTTCTATGTGCTTGTTGCTTCTTATTTTTATTTTCTTAATACTCTGCTGAAAACGGAACACTATTACATGCTCACATTTGCCAGCGCAATTGTTTATGTGCGTATTTCCAGCGCTTTTTTTTAGCTGGAAATATTGAAAATAAAAAACATCTTATTCAAATTTTTGGTACTCTGTACATGACTTTTTGGACATTCAGCACATGTGCACAAAATTCTGTTAATTTGTTCAGCCATGTGTACTAGCGTATATAGACAGTGGGTCAAATTAAAAATGAAACAGTTCTATTTTTATTATTATTATTAAACAAAACTAGAGAATTTAAACAAAACACAAAAAAACCAAGAGACAACGACGGACGAAACGGAACCGGACAGCAACAGCGGGACAGAGATGCGGACTCTACAATGGACTTTACGACTACGACCATACAACGACTTCGTACAGAACTCTGGAACCCTTGGTCACGGAGTCTGAGGAAGAGACGCTCCTGGCCTGGAACCAAGAAACAATTAAAAGTGCCTTGGGAAATACCAACCATGGTACGCCCGGGGCACAAACAACACTACTTGAGCACATCTTCCAAGGTAGTCGGAAGCACCAACCGGTAGTGCATCTGCTGTCAGGGGGCATGACTAGAAAAAGCGGACGAATAGTCTCTACCAGATCTAGGGATGGCAACAATAACCGGAAAAACGATTATAATCGGTTAATTTCTTTCGGTTAACGGTTAAAATGTATCGGTTTTTTCCTTTTCCTTTCTGCCCTTTTCATCCGAGTCCGAATTCTGTTACCTACGGTTTTGTGAGTATATCCAAAAAACCGCAATAAATGTTCCCTCCAGTTCCCGAATAGACGATTTTATCGTCATTTTGACGATTTTTCCTAATAAATTATGATTTTTTTCGTTTATTATATATATTTTTTTAAGGAATAATTGTAATCGAAAAACGGTTATAATCGGTTAGTTGCCCACAATTATTCGCGATTAATAATCGAACGCTTTCGATTAACCTAAAAAGCGGTTAATCGGTTATTTCATTTTTTTTGCCATCCCTAACCAGATCTGGAAGAGCAAATACCAGAGTAAACTTTACATGCTAAAAAGCTAGAAAACGGTAACTCTCCCTGTTGCTCGAAGGATCTGACAAGAAACAAAAAGTTGGTGGAGGAGTTTGAGATCTTCCAACGGGAGTTTTAGGCTTCAAAACCACCTCCAAAAACAGCAACCGAAGCTAATGAAACTTTCCAAAGAGAAATCGATTCGGAACCGACAACAACCGCAACAATAGCACCGAGGCAACCAAGTAGCCCAAAACGGATTGACATGCCAGCCACAACACTGCGTCACTTTAGCGACGTCGCCAGAGATCATCTGTAAGTGGTCATTGTGGATGCCAACAACAGATCGCCAGCATCAATTCAACATAGCTGGATAGAGATCGAGGTCGGTTTGATGAAGCTTGCGATGCGTCACGTGCTCGACAAACCGGCGGATCCTCATCCGGCCTTTGACTCCTCGGTGTTACTCAGGGGATCAGTTCTGCTTAGAGTTGCTAAGAAACGGCGTTACCTAGGTCAACGAAGGTTTCTAGTCTCTCAAGATCAAGCTAATCATGGCAGCGGATATTCCAACGAGACCTTGTGCACGCTTTTGGCTCTTTGTCTTACTCTCTCTTTATGCTCTTCCTCTTCTGCTTAATTTTGTCCTCTTTTATCTAATTTTTCCCTTACCTACATATGTATGTATAGATATCAGCTTTCTTAGGCGACGCTTTGGTCTAGTGCGTAGAGTCCCTGTACAAAAGGTTTGGATTCGCCCGTGCAAGCCCCTAAATTCAATTATAAAATTAATTAATGAAAAACTCAGTTATTGAATTTTTCAAAAAGTAGCGGTTACCCCTCGGCAGTTGTGGGCATACTCTCAATATATACATGTCATGAAAAAGTTGTAAAATGTTTTCGCCGTTCATATCCTGCAAAAAAAAATAATTTTTGTTTTTTTCCATTTATTTTCCTCTTCTTCTTCCTTCTACATGTCCTCATGTTCCATTTCAACTTTAAGCCACTGTATACGTGGTTTTCTTGTCACTCAAAATCATATTTATGCTGGCAAAGTTGATGTCTGCCCAAAAAGGTACACAGCGCCCAACTCAATTAAGACTCATTTTTGTAAAAAATACAAAAAATTTTTGTCTGTCGCTATTGAATTTATGCAAACATTTTTATGATTTGTTTTATTGCTTCTTAAATAGCCAAATACTTGTCAATAAAGCTGCAATGTATGGGCGGCGCGTGGTCAAGACGATGGATGGAGGCGATCCTCACTCCCTCGATTCACTCCATTCGCAGACAAATTGTGCAAATAAATTTTAATTTACTTAGTTACTTGGTTTGTCCGGTTCTTGCGTCATTTGTTGGTTCTTTCGGTTTGTTTGTTTATTTATTTTCTTTTCCATAAATTTTTGTTTGTTCATTTATTTGCGGGATTTTTTTTAGCACAGCATCCAGTTGAACCGAAAATACTACATACATATGTGGGTAATTCAAGGGCGTAGGCAGGTAGGGGCAGGGGGGGCGGGCATGGGGGGCACATGGCTGGCTCTGGCTACTGCTTAATATTATAATGGCATCAGAGAATAGTACAGAAATTTACATGTCAAAATGAAACAGTGAGATTTGGACACTTTATTTAATGTCCTGCCGATTGTCCTGATGGGTAGGCAATGCGCTTCCGGGGTGGAAGGTAAATGTAGGTGGTCATGCTGAGATCCTTAGCATTTCTTTGACGAGTGCAACGGACTACTGTGCACCGACAACCACTTGCGGGAGGAACTTCGACGTTGTTATTCCGGATAGGGAGTTTTGGTCCAATGGACCTCCGGATTTGCCAGGTGCCACATTTATACTTATGGTTCGAAGCTGAATGGTAAGGTGGGTGGTGGAATTTTCGTAGTCCAAACGGGTACGAAACTCTCCTTTAACTTTCCGGATCACTGCAGCGTATTCCAGGCAGAGGTTGCTGCCATTCAAGAGGCGGGGGACTATCTTCGTAAAGGAGTCCTCATGCACGACAATATTTACATTTATTCTGATAGTCAGGCGGCGCTGAAGGCGATTGGGTCTGCTACTTGCAAATCCAGGACTGTAGAGGGTTGTCGCAAATCTTTTGACGAGATGGCTACGCAGGCTTCTCTAACGCTGGTATGGATGCCTGGACACTGCAATATACCAGGCAATGAGATGGCAGACGAACTTGCAAGAGGGGGCACATCTGCTCCGCTTTCGTCATCTTGGAAGGGTTTAAGAATGCCGCTACATGCAAGCTCAATATTAAGGGATTTTTCCATGCAGAAGCGGGTGCTAGATGGAAACGCCTTAGCACTTGCATTCATTCTAGACTCGTATGACCTCATTGGGATGCGAGACGTACTAAAGGGCTACTTATTCTAAAGTGGAAAGACCTGGCGCTTACGGTTGGCCTGATTACGGGCCACATCGTTATCGGCAGACATGCTGAGAGATTGGGCGCTCCTTTTCATGACTTCTGTAGGAGCTGTAGAGATGAGGAGGAGCCTGAAACTGTAGAACATTTGCTGTGTGAATGTCCCGCGCTGTGGACTAAGAGGCTAAAATTTCTGGGGGCACCCCACTTTTCTGGCCTCGGCGATTTGGCCGATTTAGAGCCTGTAAAATTCCTAAGATTCGCTGAATCCACTTTCTGGTTCGAGTAGGGGTTTAGATCCGCGTGGTATCACAATGGGTCCTTATGGGCCTAAGTCTGTTGGTGTGTACCAGTAGCCACTATTACCTAACCTAACCTAGCTAGCCAGATTTGGGGCTAACTTACTTTTGGGTTTCACCAAATGAGCGACTTGAATAATTTTGCACACAACAACCCGATGAGCTGTTTTATACATAGTAGTATTTTAGTAGTTTATTTCCTACCTTTTGACTGCGCAACCCAGTTTCTTTGACAGTTGTTGTTGTCATTTTTATATTAGCAGTGTTGCTGTAGTCTCACACACAAATTAGTATTATTTTTGACATTTAAGAGTGGAACAGCAGCACTTGATTTTAGTCGCAAACGGATTGATGTTTGACTACTTCAAATATTTGATGTGCCTGCCCCCCCTGTATAAAATCCTAGCTACGCCCTTGGGGTAATTGCTTTGGGCTCATTTTAGTTTATGTTGGAATACATTGTGGTCAATTTAATACTAAAATGTATTTCGCGGGGTGGGTATATTAGACCCTTACTGTAGATTTTCATCATAAACGAAATAATAAAAATACACTGGAGCTATTAGAACTCTGACGAGTTTTATGGCCGAGCTTCTCTCCCAATGCCCCTTTTTTGTTTTTCCAACTAATTGGGTGGACCTACAGTTTTATGCCGGCTCCGAACGGTGAATGCATTTTTTGTGAGAAGCTTTTTCATGGCAGAAATACACTCGGAGGTTATGCCGCCCACTGCCGAGAGGTGACCGCTGTTTCTAAAAACCCAGCTAGTCATAGAAGAAGGAAAAGCGTATAAATATGAGTCCAATAGGAGTCTTATTCAGGCTCATATGATGTATGAAATTAGGCCCATACCGGCATACCACCTTAAGAACAGAAATACATACACACATTTCGGACTCCAAAATGAGCTCACAATGAGTATGAACACTCCGGTTTAGTATTCCTTTCTGGCTGTTTTATGAATCCGAATGTTTGCTGGGTTGCTGTCAGTTAATTGCAAACAAATTTATTTAAATTACACTGGATCACAAAATGAAATTTTTTGTCTGTACTTTGGACGTGACTATCCAATCTATATGTAAAATCGGTCTCTGATTCCGAAAATCGGGTTCATTTTTAATTCTATGGGAAGGTTTTTGAGATATCGGCAATTTACCGTTATTTGGCCAATGGGTCCACTTAATCCAGTATATCTCTTTAACACAGTGAGTTATCTTCCTTAGGGTGACACCAAAAGAAAATTAAATTTCCTTTTTACGGTTCCTATAACATTTTTCTCTAACTCGTATAGTTTCTGAAATATTGACGATTAAATTTGAATTTTTTCGATTTTTTACGATTTTTTGAAGAAAAAATTGACTTTGTCAGACAATATCTTTAAAACCAATGTCTTCACCATCGGTTTTACTCTTTTACGTGAAGCTCCATTCTATTGGGAAAAAGATAAGCTATCAACGAAGAAAATCCATGGTAAAATGGAAAAGTTATAGGCGATCAAGTAAATACAGCCAAGTCGCGCAGTGCCTCTGCACGGGTATATTCTATGCATGTTATACCCGTAAACGCGCTTGTATCTACTGCGCTGCCAATGTGCTGCTACTGCAGATGTGTAGGTATTGGTACAATATGCATAGAATGTACCCGTGCAGAGGCATTGCGCGACTTGGTTGTATTTACTTGATCGCCTATAACTTTTCCAGTTTACCATGGATTTTCTTCGTTGATAGCTTATTTTTTTGGAAATGGAATGGAGCTTCACGCAAAGGAGTAAAACCGAAGGTGAAATCATTGGTTTTAAAGATATTGCCTGACAAAGTAAATTTTTTCTTCAAAAAATCGTAAAAAATCGAAAAAATTCAAATTTAATCGTCAATATTTCAGAAACTATAAGAACTAGAGAAAAATGTTATAGGAGCCGTGAAAAGGAAATTTAATTTTCTTTCGTTTGGTGTGACCCTAAGGAAGATAACTCACTGTGTTAAAGAGATATACAGGATTAAGTGGACTCATTGGCCAAATAACGGTAAATTGCCGATATTTCAAAAACCTTCCCATTGAATTAAAAATGAACCCGATTTTCGGAATCAGCGACCGATTTTACATATAGAAAGGATGGTCGCGTTCAGAGTATTTTTTGGCTGTAGAGCAGTGTTATTAACTACTTTTTTCTAAGACATTTTTTGAGCAAATATTTAATCAATTAATGAGAGATGGATTTTCAAGTTCTTGCATTACACAGAAACAAATACCTATACAGGCATATATGTATGTATTTATGTACAACTAATATGTCATAAAGCTAGTCAAAATAGAAAAAAAAATCAAAAGAATAAATAATAATAGTAATAACAATAGAAATATGTACATATGTATGTATGTATGTAATTTGCGCAATTATTTCATGCATCTATTTTGAGTAGAGGATTATCTTGGATGAGCTCATGTCCGCAAATACTTTTATGTATTTTAATCGTTTTTTTGAATGCAATTTAAAGACCAAAGCAAAAGCAACAAAAACATAAGGTAAGATCACCAAATGTGCATACTTAAATGCATAAAATTAAAGTAAAGCGCGCTCAAGTGCATTGTCATGTCATGTCAAGTCACTTGAATCGGTCAGTCACTGTTTTTGTGTTTGCTTCCATTTTAATTTTAATTTTCTTATTTCAACTAAGTTATGCAGTTACATACATACATATAGCGCTGCAGCTAATTTAAGCTACATAAATACATATGTATATCTATTTCAAAGGCGATGATCACATACTTAGTTAAACATTTTTTGTGTCTTTTGATTATAAAGCAAAATGTTTTCTTTACTGCGTGAACTACTTTGAGCTGCGAGCTTATAAAAAATAAAATAAAAATTTATGTATGAACACATAAAAACTAGTAAATCAGTGAATGAACTCTCTATCAGTGAATTGATGCTTTTTCGCTACGCATACTCACTAAAGTGCTTATATGTGAGTAGGCTGAATTATTCACATATGAGCACATGTGTTGATGCTACACCATACATATGTGATCCCATTTACTGAAGTTCCCACTTTCGTTTTAACTTTAGACTGTAACAATTTCCAAAAGCTTTTGGCGCCGTCAATTCAATTGATTGTGAAAATTTAGTACAAACAAATTCATATTTTTTATATGGTAGTATGTCTTGTCTTATCAGCTAAACATGACCTCATTGTACAATCTCAATAGAAGAGCTTTAAGTGAAAGTTGATGTGATTATGTATTGAAAATGTTTAGATTTTAAATAAATATATTCCTAAATGATGTACATAATTATCAGTATAGTAAAATCGAAATATAAATAAATTTAATGAAAAGTAATTTTTAGATTATTCAACAGAAACATTATTTACTTGACTTCTCTTTTAAAATAATAATTACTTTTGCCTTAATTTTGAGCGCTTTACCAGCGTAGTAGTTTATATTGGCTTTATTTGTGCTTCCCTATACTTCCATCCCATTTCCAAGGAACTTTATGTTTTATGGAAAGTCTAAAGGAAATCTCTAACGGAAAGAGATCCTCCTTCATTGGCTTTTAAACTATTTAATCATAAACTATTAAATATTCCTCAACATTTTGTAAAATGCGGTCAAATGTCATAAATGTTATTATTATTTCATTTTCTGCTTCTTCCTTTATTTGTTTGCTGATAAAAAATTCAAAACTATAAGAAAAAAAATGAAAATTGTCGCTGAGCATAATTTAATGCTTTTTATCGCCGAACAAAGTTGTATGTGTTCATATTATTCTTATTTTTTATACAAGTACATGCAAACATACATAAGTAAATATTCACAAAGGAGTCGCAACTCATATAGAATTTTTATTTCATTACTTTAGTCTTGTCGTGTTGCTTGTCGGGCTCGGTTCGCCACCAAAAGACTTTTGGGAAATTCAAACCATATAAAGAGCTTTGATCTTAGAAGGCAAAAAGAAAACTAATGGATTAAAAAAATAAAAAAAAACTTAAGTGATAAGCGCTAAAAAAGTGTAAGTGTGACAGGAAGAAGATAAAGAAAAATTGAAAAATTTAAGCATGAAATGTAACCTATTTACAAGCGATTTATAAAGGAAGAATGTAAAACGTGTGCAAGTGTGTTTTTATGGGGATAAAATTTGGTTTTTATTAAATTAGAAACTTCTTCAATACACAAAATAAGGATTAAATAAATAAAATAAAATAAAATAAAATAAAATAAAATAAAGTAATGTAAATTCAAGTAAAGTAAAATAAAATAAAATAAAAACATAAAATAAAAAACAAAATAAAAAAATTTATAAATTAAATTATATGAAATGAAATTATACAAAGTAAAATAGAATGAAGAGAAATAAAATAAAATAAAATAAAATAAAATAAAATAAAATAAAATAAAATAAAATAAAATAAAATAAAATAAAACAAAATAATATAATATAAAATAAAATAAAATAAAATAAAATAAAATAAAAAATATTAAATAAAATAAAATAAAATAAAATAAAATAAAATGAAATGAAATTAAATTAAACAAAGTGAAATAAAATAATATGAAATAAAACAAAATAAAATAAAATAAAATAAAATAAAATGAAAAATTAAATAAAATAAAATAAAATAAAATGAAATAAAATTAAACAAAGTTAAATAACATTAAATAAAATAAAATAAAATAAAATAAAATAAATAAAACAAAATATATTAAAATAATACAAAACAAAATTATATTAAAAATAAAATAAAATAAAATAAATTAAAATAAAATAAAACACGACAAAACAATAAAAAAAACAAAATCAAATAAAATAAAATAAAATAAAACAAAATAAAATAAAATAAAAAAATGAAATGAAGGAAAATAAAATAAAATAAAATAAAATAAAATAAAAAAAATGAAATGAAATCAGTAAATTTAAAATAGGTTAGGTTAGATGAAGTCGCTACAATCGAAAGTGAAGGTACTTGAGATGGCAAATATTTGGCGTACCTGTGATTTTGTCACTGCCGTGACTGGTTTCCAAAATCACGGTGACAAAATCACGTATTCTGAAAGCATGAAAATTTCAGTTTTTAAAAATTTATACTTTTTTATTTTTAAATATTAAATATTTCAATTGATTATGTTAGATTACCAAACGCATTTTTAAGGAACTAAGTAAAATGCAGGTATTTTCCAATTTATATCAATTTTTGTTTTGTTTTATTAGGAAAAACTTTTATTTCACACTAAAACAAGCTTAGCTATTATTACTGGACTTGAAAAATATAATTCGATAAAACACATTTATTTACTTTTATTCAAAAGTGAATAAAAGAAGTCTTGGTTCCTGTCTGGAACCCTAAATGTCACTGTCACTGAAAAAAATCACAGTGATTAAAAAGTCACAGTCACGAATCAGTCTGTTGCTCAAAAATCACGGTATCAGCCATCTCTATAGGGTACACGTAGGCCGATTTGGGTCATTGTGTTGAAACAGAGTAGCCCCAATTTCCTAGATCTTTAAAAGATTTTCCAAGATGAAACACCTATAAAGCTGAATCAACACATTTGCCTAATGAAGCGCTGAATGTTTTTTCTTTGCGTAATATAGCTCCACCAGCCACACGAAGAAATACCTACTTTAGAAATTAACGATGTCCTTACGTGTGCCATGGGTGCGCGTTAGAATAACCACCTGCAGGCTAATGGGTATATTACCAATTCCGATCTCGCTTCATCCAGTCTGGCCGCTGTGGTGCAGCGGGTAGAGTGGTCGCCTGCCATACCAGAGGCCTCGTGTTCTAACCCCAGTCCGGACAAACACCAAAATAATTTTTTATAATTAATTAAAACCCAATTATTGGGTTTTTTAAGAGCAGCGGTCACCTCTCGGCAGTGAGTGGCATACCCTCCGAGTGTATTTCTGTCATGAAAAAGCTTCTCACAAAGAATGCATTTGCCGTTCGGAGCCAGCATGAAACTGTAGGTCCACCCAATTAGTAGGAAAACCAAAAGGAGCACATCTCGAATTGGGAGAGAAGCTCGGCCATAAAACTCGTCAGAGTTATAATAGCACCAGTGTATTGTTTATTATTATTATTATTCAACCAGTCTGAGTCAGATCTGCCTGGAAATGTTTCAGATGCAACTGGCGTTTGCCTTTTCTATGAAATGTGATCGCAAACAAGGCATAAACATGAGTTCGGTGGGCGCAAAAATATCTGTTAAGCAAGCTGGTACCTTCCCTTGCTAGCTCATCTGCGATGCAATTGTCCGAGATGTTACTGAACTCCAGGATATTGCTGTGCTCTTGGACCCATACGATTAAGCGCATTTTCGCCATAAAAAGAATATAAAAATTGTAAGGGTGTGACAAAGGGTTACTGCGAGGAAAATTCTGAACCAAGAAAAGACATGATTTTCATTCACGCAAAAATAGATAAAAGGAATATAATTTATACATATCGTATATAGTGATTATATTATTTCCGCACAAGTTTTTGAAAGAATTATTATTATTTTTTTTCCATAGCTCAAATAGTGTTAACAATACCCAACCATCCACACAATTTTTTTTATGTAATCGTGTTTTAATTTTTTATTACAAAAATAACTGTTCCAAACTCATAACGTAAACATTCTTCATTCAGATTTTACATCGGGACATTAAAAGGTGCCAAGAATAGAGTTCTTCCAGCTCCACTTTACAAAATCACAGGTATTTATTGCTTACATTTGAATAATTAACCCTACAATGCTAATTTTCTCACTATTTAATACACAGGTGGAGTTTTTTAGTTTATTCAACAATGTTAAATTTATATCAACGCAATGCAGGAAGAACTATTTCATAATCAACAACGAAGAAGAGGTCACCGCGATATCTTCCACACACATACCACGTACATATACACAAGAGGAAGTTAATACAAACAGCAACATACGCATACATATGATACTTTTCTCGAGATTACAATAAGCACTACTTAGTAATCTTAGCGAATAAGTTTAAAAGCAATAAAAGCAACGAAAACGACGAACAGCGAAAAGAAGGCGCAGAAGTAGAAGACGAAGTAGAAGAAACTAGAGCTTGGTTTGCGCTGATTTTTATTAAAACGCCTGCTCGCAACCGGAAGCTGCACGCGCACACAAACAAAGGCATACATATATAAAGTGGAGCGCAAAAAGGCATTGTAGCAGCAATACAAAGGTCCACAATAGTGCTTGTCGTACTCACGTACACGCGCGCGCTCGCGCTCTGTACTCCATCCCTATAAGCCATAATTCACCACAATCACACCGCAAGCAACGCATCATCATGTCGCAATTAGAACGGGACAGCAGTGCTAGTAGCTGCTGTCGCCGCCACGATCGCCTCAACCGCCCCACCACCAATACGGTAATCCACCGCCTAAATGCCAATCGAACGCTTATCGCTTGTTGCTTCTTGTTGGCGTTATTCAGCAGCACTGCGCTACTCACGCCAACGCAAGCACAACGCTTGACGGGGCGACGTGATCGGCCGCTCAATACACCACGCGAATTCAAGAAAACACATCCATGTGAACGTTCCTCGTGTTACCCGGCAACGGGTAATCTGCTAATTGGACGTGAACCACGTTTGAGCGCCTCATCCACTTGCGGCATACACGCACCGGAACGTTTCTGCATTTTGTCACATTTGCAAGATAAGAAGTGTTTCTTGTGCGATACGCGCGAAGAGACACGCAACGATCCGTATAAGAATCATAGAATTGGTCAAATTATCTATAAAACGAAACCGGGCACGAATATACCAACATGGTGGCAATCGGAGAATGGCAAGGAGAATGTAACGATACAATTGGATTTGGAGGCGGAATTCCATTTCACACATTTAATCATACAATTCACCACATTTCGACCGGCTGCCATGTTGATTGAGCGTTCGTTTGATTTCGGACAAACATGGCATGTTTACCGTTATTTCGCTTACGATTGCGCCGAATCGTTTCCGGGTGTGCCGACCGTGTTGCGAAACATTACCGATGTTATGTGCACATCACGCTATTCGAATGTCGAACCATCGCGTAATGGTGAGGTGATCTTTCGCGTCTTGCCGCCGAATATCAATGTAACCGATCCGTATGCCACGCACGTGCAAAATATGTTGAAAATGACCAATTTGCGTATCAATTTCACGAAACTGCATAAATTGGGTGATAATTTGCTGGATAATCGTTTGGAAATGGAGGAGAAATACTATTATGGCATCAGTAATATGGTGGTGCGTGGTTCGTGCTCCTGCTATGGACACGCCTCCCAATGTCTGCCGTTGGATGGCAGCGAATCGAGCGAATACGATATGGTACATGGTCGCTGTCAGTGCACGCACAACACGAAAGGTTTGAATTGTGAAACATGCGAGGATTTCTTCAACGATCTGCCCTGGAAGCCGGCCTTTGGCAAGCAAACGAATGCCTGCAAGAAATGCGAATGTAACGATCATGCGGTGAGCTGTCATTTCGATGAGAATGTCTTCGAGCAGTCGGGACGCATATCAGGTGGCGTGTGCGACAATTGTATGCACAATACAATGGGTCAGCATTGCGAAGAGTGCATGGCTTTCTTCTATCGTGATCCCGCACAAGATATACGCCATCCGGAGGTGTGCCGGCCATGCAATTGCGATTTGAATGGTTCGCTAGATGAGGGCATTTGCGATTCGGTGAGCGATCCGGATAATGGCATCGAAGCGGGCGCTTGTCATTGTAAGCCGAATGTGAAGGGGCGTCGTTGTGATATGTGCAAAGATGGTTTTTGGCGCTTGGTGCCCGAGAATCCAGACGGTTGTCAGCCTTGCACATGCAATACGCTCGGCACTGTCGACAATTCCGGTTGTAATATGTATACGGGCGAGTGCACGTGCAAACGTTTGGTTACCGGTAAGGATTGTAATCAATGCGCGCCACAAACTTATGGGCTCTCCGAATCGGAAGATGGCTGCACCATGTGCGGCTGCGATGTCGGTGGTTCGTATGACAATTTCTGCGATGTTATAACCGGGCAGTGTCGCTGCAGACCGCATATGACCGGGCGCAATTGTTCACAACCGAAACAGAATTACTTCATACCATCGTTGCAGGTGGTGCACGATGTGGAGTCGGCAGACGTTTGCATATCACGTGGCAATAATGGTAATTGCACTGTGGTGCCCTATCAACCCGTGCCGGATCGCTTGCCCGATTGGACGGGCATTGGTTATACGCGCGCGCCAGAGAATTCTGAATTCATTATCACTGTCGATGATATACCCAGCTCCATGCCGTACGATGTGGTTATACGCTATCAGACGACATCACGCGACGACTGGGAAGATGCTTACATCACTTTGGTGCGCTTGGATGAGGTGGATCCGGATGGCGTGTGCGCCAAATTCGTACAACCCGGCTCGAGCGTTTACGAGACACATGTGCCCTTCAGTTTGCCCGAACGTGAGCGTCAAGTCGTCGCTTTACGCAACGTTTGCTTGGAGGCGAATAAGGTGTACAAATTTAAAATAACCTTCGAACGTCGTCGCCACAACGAAGACAATCCCACTGCCACCATAATGATCGATTCACTTACGCTTATACCACGCATTGAGGTTACCTCTGTATTCTCTGGTTCACCGGTAGCGGATATACGTCGACGCGAATACATACAAATGGGTTGTAATCAATCGTTGTACGATATACGTTATAGCGCAATTGTGGATGAACGTTGTCGGGATTTGCAAAATTTCGCCAGCACCGAGATACACGATGGCGCCAGCATGTGCAATTGCAATCCGACGGGCGCGTTGAGTAAGGAATGCGATCCATACGGTGGGTTCTGTCAGTGTAAACCGAATGTGGTTGGGCGGCAGTGTGATCAGTGTGCGCCTGGCACTTATGGTTTCGGCCCGGAAGGCTGTAAGGCGTGCGATTGTAATAGCATTGGTTCGATGGATAATAATTGCGATTTGATAACGGGTCAGTGCGCTTGCCATCCGAACACGTATGGGCGTGAGTGCGACCAGTGCCAGCCGGGCTATTGGAATTTCCCGAATTGTCAGGTGTGCGAGTGTAATGGTCATGCGCAGCAATGTGACGCGCGCACTGGACAATGTATCAATTGTTTGGACTTCACCAGCGGCTATGCGTGCGACGCCTGCTTGGAGGGTTACTATGGCAATCCGTTCTTGGGCAGTGAGATCGGCTGTCGCGCTTGTCGTTGTCCCGATACGGTGGCTAGTGGTAATACGCACGCTGATGGCTGTTCGCTGGACACACGCAACAACAATATGATTTGTCACTGTAAGGAGGGCTACGATGGCGCGCGCTGTGAGCTGTGCGCTGACAATTACTTTGGCGATGCGGAGACGCCGGGCGGCGTATGCGAGAAATGCGATTGCAGTAATAATGTCGATCTCTACGACACGGGCAATTGTGATCGCCGCAGCGGCCAATGTTTGAAATGTTTGTACGATACGACTGGCGATCATTGCGAATTGTGCCGTGATGGTTATTTCGGTGATGCGCTGCTACAGAATTGCGTCGCTTGCGATTGTGACTTTTTGGGCACAAATAAAACCATCTTGCATTGCGATCGCTTTACGGGTCAATGTCCGTGCTTGCCGAACGTGCACGGCTTGCGTTGTGATGAGTGCGCCGTCAATCATTGGAAGATCGCCTCAGGCGAAGGTTGTGAAGCATGCGAATGTGATCCCATCGGCTCGGTATCCGAGCAATGTAATCGCTACACGGGTCAATGTGAATGCCGTGATGGTTTTGGTGGACGTGCCTGCAATCAATGCCAAGCCAACTACTGGGGTAATCCCAATGAGAAATGTCAACCATGCGAATGTGATCCTTACGGCTCGGCGGACTTCCAATGCGATCGTGAGACGGGTCAATGCGTGTGCCACGAGGGCATGGGCGGCTATAAGTGTAATGAATGCGCACGCGGCTACTTGGGACGCTTCCCACACTGCGCACCCTGCGGTGAGTGCTTCAACAATTGGGATTTGATTTTGCATGGCTTGGAAGATGCAACAACGGAGGCTATACAACGCGCTAAGGAAATCAAGCTGATTGGCGCTACCGGCGCATATACAGCGGAATTCAGCACGCTGGATAAGAAATTGCAAAATATACGCGATTTGCTGCAGAATACCACCGTGAGTCTGCAAGATATCGACGCTTTGGATAAGGAGGGCGCTGAGCTGAAGAATAAATTGCAAGCATCGCATACGAAATTGGTGGATACCGAGGAAAATTTGGAAAATATTTACTCCTCGCTTAGCTTGTCCGCTGTCGAACTCGACGCGCTGCGCAATCAATCTGAGCTGGTAAAGAAATTATCAAAGGAGCTTAAAGAGAATGGCATTCAATTGCAAGAGTCGAATATTGAGGGCGCGCTCAATCTCACGCGCAACGCTTACGAACGTGTGCTTGAGTTGTCCGCCGTGAAGAATGAAGCCGAAGATTTAGCGACCAACACCGATCGCAACTGCAAACGTGTTGAGACGTTAGCGAACAAAATGAAAGACGAACATGACACCATTACGGCCAACGATGGCATCATCACCGAATATCGCGATGAACTCTCCACGCTCACCGCCTTGATACCCGAGCTGAATAATGAGGTGTGCGATAAGAGCGGCAATCCGTGTGACTCGCTCTGCGGTGGCGCCGGCTGTGGCTCTTGTGGCGGTTTGTCTTGCGAGCATGGCGCACTCACGCGCACCGAAAAGGCGCTCAAAGTGGCTAAAGATACCGAACAGATTATCAAGGATAAGAAGGATGCGGCCGATCAAACAATACGCTCACTCTTCCAGGCCAAGGTGAATGCATCGGAGGGCTATCAGAAGGCGAAGAGCGCATTCGAGGATGCCGAACGTTATTTAAATCGCACCAATGAGAATATCAAAAAGGGCCAAGACATGATTGAGCAGTTGACGAGCTTCTTGAACAACAACACCGCGCTGCCCAACGAAAGTCGTGACATAGCACAGCAAACATTGAAATTGGATTTGAAATTGGATCCACAAGAGATACAAATATTGGGTGGTAAAATCAACGATGCCGTCTCATCGCTAAAAAATGTCGAATCGATTATTTATAATACGCGTGGCGATTTGGCGCGCGTTAACGATCTGCAAGCCAAAGCGAATGCAACCAAAGAGACAGCAAACGAGATACTCGACACCGCCAATGCAGTGGTAAAGAATCTGGACGATGCCGATGCCTCACAACAGAAGGCCAAAGATGCCATATCGCAAGCGAATGTCAATATCGAATTGGCTGCGCGCGATTTAGATCAAATCGATATGGAAACAAATGATGCTGAAGCTCCAGCAAATGCCACAGCCGCACAAGTGGAAGATTTGGCGAAGCAAGTTAGTCGCATACAAAAGAATATACTGAAGAATGAGCTGGATGCGAAGGAGATCAAGAAGGAAGCGAATGCCGTTAAGGATGCGGCGCTAAAGGCGCGCGAATACTCCAATCAATTGAATTCGGCAACCAATTCAGTAAATCAAACGCTAAGCGATCGTGCACGCTCATCGGAGGGGGCACGCGAACGCGCCAAACAGCTGTTGCAACGCGCATCCAAGCTAACCGTCGATACGAATGATAAGCTGAGTCAATTGCAGCTGATGCAGGATATTTATATGGAAAAGAATAATACTTTGCAGAAATTGCAGGAGGAATTGAAGCCGCTGAATGATGAGTTGACTGTGTCGCTGCAGAAGATACAAGAGCATGCCGATCGTTATCGTTTGTGCACGGGCTAGGCAAAAAAAAGTGGCGCAATAGCTGTATGCACAGAGAAAGAGGAAGAGTTGAAAGAGGAGAAGAAAGAGGGAGAGAAAATTTAGTATAGAAAGCGAAGTTTATGTAAATCTGCAATTTTAGAAAATCGTCTTTTTTATAATTAAGAAATTTATACTTAAGAAATATGTAACATTTCAGCATGGAAAAACTGCAATAGCGAATAAAAAGTCAAGATATGCCATAAAAAGTTCAAAAACCTTCAACAAATGCAGTGCCAGTGCAGTATCCAGTTTTGCTACGCAACTTGTCAGCCATTTTAATGAACAAAAGAAAATATTATCTTTAGTTTAAATAAAACGTAAAATTACAATAAAAAAAAAGTAATTGAAAATCAAATATCGAATTGAAATTCGAATATGTTTGCTGTAAGAAATCGTTAAATCGTTAAGTTTTTTATAACATAAAATACATATGTATTTATCTATATATGTGCGTACGTATAAATATTTTTTACACTATATTAGTTTATTTAAAGCCATCATAACTAAGAAATAGCAACAAGAAAAAAACCAAATCGCAAGAAAAAACAAAAAACAAAAAAATACATGCAAATCCTATCACTTGCTTATAGCTTGGAAATATTTCAAGTACGTTTCAAACCGATAAGCAAACGTTATCTATCTATGTTTGTCTCGAAATTATAAATAAATTATGTGCCTTAATTACTTCATTCATCCTTTTTTTTTACTTTTCAAAAAAACTGCGCTCGAATACAAAGAATAAGAAAAAGTTTTGTTGTAATAACTGTACGTGTAAGTGTATTTTTTTTTTGTATTAAACTATTGAGCTATAATAATAAATGAATAAATAAATGTTTCAAAAAGCCAATTGTGCGTTTGATTTGTAGATAAGGAATAATCCGGCGGTGAGTAAAGCTTTGGACTATCTAGGGTTTGAGAGCGTTTCAGCGCTAGCGACATGATTACTTGCTGTTTCAGATCATTATTCGAACAAGACAGATCGTTTTAATAGAAGCGAACGAAGATAAGGTAAACTGGAAAGCATAAAGTGCGTAAATGATAGAAAAGTTATTTGCTGGAACCGGAAACTTGCTTCATTAATCAATTTCTGAAAGTGAGAGTCAAAATAGATGGCAAAAATGGTAGCGTGACGATGAGAGCGAATCAATTTGAATGTTAGAAGGTTCCAATATGCTCGGACCGGATGTTGTTACATAAAAATAAATTTAATAAAACGAATGGAAAAAGTGGAAGAAAGGGAAAAAGTGAGGGCGGTAGAAGAGGATTAACATCAATGACGTAAAAGTCATTTTGTCCAACATATCGAGCCCTAACCGCCATAAAAGTATCCAACAAAAAGTACATTTTACAGGAGTTTTTTTTTTGTAAATTTTTTGTGTACAGTTTGTATGCAGCCTTGAAATTTATTTAGTCTCTAACTTTGAAATGGCACAGTTCAAGGCTATGACATTTTGGGAGTTGATGCGTGTGATAAGAAGTTATTGATTTCGATAAAAAAGGCTAAAATCGATAATTTTCTTGGATAGGTACACTTTTATGGCGGTTAGGGCTCGACAAATTTTGGCACATAAAATATTTGGCAATGTCTTTAATATGATTTGGTACGAGATCCCAATTGGTGCAATTTCTTCAACTTGAAGCCTGGAAAGATAATTCGAGCTGGAGAACTTAATCGCTCAGGAAGCATCTTGTATCACAAATGTGTGCAACTGCTGGCGTACGCCGATGATATAGACGTCATTGTACGGTTTGACGGCTAACGAGGACAACGTGCCAGTCCTCAAGTACTGCGCAGAAGCATGGACGATGTCGAAATCAGATGAGACAACACTTGGAGTATTCGAGCGAAAAGTTCTTCGTAAGATTTATGGAGCTTTGCGCGTTTGCGAGGGCGAGTATCGACGGAAATTTAATAATGTACGAGCTTTAAGCAGGCATCGACATTGTTCAGCGCAGAAAGAACTAGCGGCTACGTTGGGCACGTCAATTCGTGAGAATGGATGATGGTGCTCCGGCCTAGAAAGTATTTCTATCTAAACCCGCTAAAGGTAGAAAAAAGTGAAAAGTGAGAACCTCCAACGCGTTGGGAAGATCAACTGAAGACTGACTAGTCCTCCCTTGGTATTCCCAATTGGCGCCAGGCAGCACGAAACAGACACGGCTGGCGCGCTTTATTGGACTCGGGACAAAGTCGTTTAGACAGTTACGCGCCAACTAAGAAGAAGAATAATAAGGTACACGATCTATACACAAATTTAATAAATAAGAAGAGTTTTCTTGAAGAAACCCCTGCCCACAGCCTCTACTTTCACGAACATGGAACCGTTCGCAACCAGAAAGCTCTTATTGAGGCATCTCATCCTCAATGAAGCAAGTGGTAGTTATTAAAATCTTGTCACTTGCAACCAGGCAAAACTTTGAAGTTCCGAATGGATCATGAAACGGTTAATAGCTTTTTTCTGGCGGAAGCTATCTTTAGCGATATTAATGCTAACAGCTCGCATAATATCTAGTTCTCCGAAAAAATGAATAAAGATCAGGTGATCCCTTTAACGACTTGTAAAAAACGAAATTGAAACTAAGATATGTACATATCTCTTAAGCGAGTCTGCTTCACTTTGGAGCAATGACCCGAAATATTTCAGAAATTTTGGCGATCTAGCCATAACACGAATTCTAATATTTGCGGAAACGGTCTTCACTTTCATTGTATTGTGGAACAAATTTCCGTCACTTTCACGCAGTTTCAAACCGGTGAGCTAATGCTAATGGCAAAAAAATAATACCCAGAAGCTTTGCAGTCTTGTCGTCTTGTCCTCGGCCGTATATAAGTAAGGCGAGGTCTTAAAACTATCGATCCTTTAATCACACAATTAAGCCTGTCCAATCATATTTTTAAAATTTACCAGAACTTTTGTGTACTCTTGGCAAGACAAATTCGATTCTCCTGTCAGGAAGTGGGATTTGCTTTATTCGGGGTGGAACAATTCCAACCCAAAAAGAAAGGCTTACATTGTAAAACCTCCAACCATTTGGCTTTCTCAGGTCCATTTTTTTTATTGTCACGTGAAAAATATTGCCTTTATTAATACAATTATGTATTTCTTTTAATCAGACTTTACATAAGCCTAAAAGTATACCTCAAATTTTTCTTCAAACCCTTCTTTTACTGTAGAACAAATCGCAACAAATCCACATCAAAATCTCATCATTTACCACAGAATGGTGCAATCGACAATGAAAGCAACCTGCCTGAAACTATTTACGTCAATTCACATAGCACACAAGTCGCTTTACAAACATTCATGAATCGTCAACGCAGTTATATGCAAAAATTTATAGAACAAAATCACAAACTATCACAAAATAATGGGTTTCTAAGATCACAGCTTAATAATCACGAGGGAACGATAAAGGCATTGGAGGAAAAGTGTGTTGAGAAAATTGCATTGGAATTTATTTATGTATTTAAAAAATTAACTAATGTCTTTAAACTTCTAGAATTGAGCTTGGAGAAAAAGAAATTGCCAAATATAAAGAGCAACAATTATGTTTAATAGAAAATAAAAAATGTCTACGCGCCGAATTGATGGAATACAAGCAACGTTGTGCGGAGGTAATGATCCAAAGTGAGGAGGAAAAATTGGAGATGCAGCAAATAGTTACAAAGCTGCAGGGCGAATTAGAGCAGCGTGATGCTAGATGTGTCGAACTTGAGAATAAGGTATCTTGTGTGCGAAAAATGAAGAAACTACTTACAGGTAAAACAAATTTTTAACTTTAATTTCTAGCTTGATGCAATTCGTACAGAATTGCAAAACAAGATTGATGAATGTGGCAAAAGCAATGAAGAACGATCGCTCTTGCAAAGCGAAATCGACGCCAACAAGCAACAAATCCAACAACTTGAGGTTTGCTTCACAAGCATCGATATTAATTTGTACTAAAATCTAACGTAATAATTTTTATTCTTAATACATTTCAGCAAACTATTTCAACCTTAAAAGCTGACTTAGCAGAAAAAGATGAGGTTAACGATAAACTACGCAAAGAACATGATGCATATAAAATTGAAACAGAGGTAAGCAACCACCGGACACCACAAGACTTTAACTTAATTTAACATATTATTTTAATTCTTAATTTTAGAAAACTATCAACAAAATGCAGGAGGTGCAACGTATTTTTTATCCCAATGCGGCCAATCCTTTACCGAAGTCAACTCATAACAGTGAATTACGCTCTACGGTACGTATAGTCTACAACATTAGGTGATAAAAGGCTGAAAACCATGTTCTAAACTTTACAAATAATTTTGAAGACCACAAAAGGGATCTGCAGTCAAAAATAATTTGGAAGTGGAATATTAAACTATTTAGATAACAATGAAAAATAGAAATTATATGTATAAACCTGTCGGATTACATTTGTATATATGTATCAATTTTTAAAATTTTAAACATCCAACTCTTTCAGTTGCCCGCCAGCAACCCCGTACTACCGAGACCACAAAATATGTCCACATTGAAACGTAGCAATGCCTCAACTTCATCTGACTCTGAGACTGAGCCAGAACACCAATTGTTATTGCGTGGATGGGTTCCGCCCAGAGACTTTGAAGATAATGAAAGTCGGGTTGGATTTGAAAGTCGCTCCACAGTATGTAAAGTTTAAGTTTCATGTTATATGTACATATTCACTTATAATTTAAGGCTTATTTTATTTTAGGACATACCAGCGACACCTGAAAAGGTACAGCAGCCGAGACGAAAACGTTACCGTCGTATGAACTAAGAATCATTTAAACATTTAATAAAATAATTTTTTATCGTAAACACAAAGTTGAATTACTCTAGTTTATTTTTGATTTTGTTGCTAAATTAAAAAAAACACAATGAATACATACATACATAGATACATACATAATTTGAATCACTGAGTAAAAATAACTAGTAAAATAACCAATAATTTTTCTTTATTGACTATTTAATGCTCTTAGTAATTTTACTATAATAATGTTAGGTATATGTTTTTGATCAATCAATCAATAATGCCCAAAACTCGCGCTTTACTCAAATAGTCCGTCCGTTCCACATAACAACCCGTCATGGTACGCGCACCCGTATACGCATAACGCCCATGACATACACGCCAATTATCGAAAAACACCACCGTGCCTGGCTGCAACTTCAACTTGAACTCATGCTCTGCGTTTTGTAAAATTTCCAAAAATGCACGAAAACTCGCATAAAAATCCGCCATTTGATCTTGTGGCAACGTATCGAACAACGCACGATCGTAAACATTCAAACGCAATTGCACCAGCTCACCACTAACCGGATCCAGGCGAATAATTGGCGCCGAATGCTTATGATGTTGACCCTCTTCAATATACTCAGCCGGCACTGGAACACGCTGCAGGATTTCAAAGGCACGAGGATTATGTCGCCTCAGCTCATTTACGGCATACAAGCCATCGGCGAAAAAATTCTCACCACCCGTCCCATTGATGTGACGAATACAATGTAGAATTTGTAAGCCGGCAGCATTACAAAAATATGTATTATCTGTGTGTAAGCCCAAATAATCTTTTGTGTAGGCTGTATCGGCATGATCTGGTGTATCGGAGAAGGTCCACATTTCGCCGAATAAAGTTTTCATTGGTTCGAAGAAACGTCGTACTGTCATTTCGGTCATTGCGGCATTTGGCGGCACGCCATCAACAAAGGCAATGCCGTAACGTATTAAACTTGTAACGATTTTTAGTACCGCCCGCTCGGTGCTAATCAGCTCGGCGAGGGTGGTGCGTAATGTCGATTCATTTGCTTTTATGATCGTGTGATTCCAAGATGTGCGGGTGGTTGATTGTTTTGCAGCTGCGATCACATTCACCACTTGTGCTTTGTACAGGGTGTCTATGTTGTAGGTGGATTTATGGCCATCACTCCCTGTGTGCAGATTTAAAATGGAGAAGATATAAGATATAGGAAATAAGATAGATGCATACATATATAAAATATAATATAAGGCCGGATAAATTAAAAAAATATGAACTACGATTATTTTACCCAATAGTGATTTCAGTAAAAGACTATCAAAATTCACTACTGGGTATACATATATTTCCTTTCTTGCACTTTAATCGGGTGAAGTATGATGATTTAACCCAAAAGGGATTTAATTATAAGATTATCAAAACTCACTACTGGGTATACATATGTATATTGCTTTTCTTGCACTTTAACCGGGTTTTTACTTCTTTTAACTTAATTTAATTTTTTTTTATTCTTCTCCCACCTCTCTATAACTTACATTCCACCACAAAATCCAATTCATCTTCGCTGTATTCGCTTTTTATTGGTTTCACTGTACTTTCTAAATCCAATAGATTAAATTTACGTTGCTTAGTCTCAACATTATAGCAATTAGCACAGCGGCAATGATCACGTAGCCAAAATGGATTAACTGCGAAAGTTTTACCGCTTTGCTTGTGTTTAATGGAAATCATTTTCTCAAGTATATCTGCAATGGAACCTGCTGAAGCGGTAGATGACAACTAAAAATGCCGGATTGATGCTGTGTTCATAAATTCGTTGAGCACTCTGTGTGATAATCCATCACTTTAGGCTTCTAATCTAGTTTGTGCTCAATTGCTTTACATTTACAGTTTACGAACTCAATGTGTGCGTATAGCCGAGTTGAGCAGAACTGATAAGCCATAAGCAGCACATTAAGCCGCTGATAATACTGGAATTTATTTATATCGCCCGTTTTATGGAATAGGGATTTAACTCGAAATTTTCGATTTCTGGGATTTTGCCATATATTTCAATAACTGGGTAGTGCCTTTGAGTCTAGTCTTATAAAATACTCAAAAAGATAAAAATGGCGGAAATAAAAGTGATTTTGTAGTTAGCCGTAGAAGGAAACTATTTGAAATTATAAAGCTTTATTTGCGTTTTCCCAAAAAAAAATTTTTTTTGAGTTAAATCCCTATTGCATAAAACGTGCGATATGTTTAAAATAAAAATCTTACGGCCTTATTCCGGTGTGGTAACATAATTTACTTTACTGGTGAAATAAAGAATCTGGTACTTTAAACACTCTTTTCGTATTCTGGCAGCAGAAAATTAAGTTACCACCTCAAAACGTGGTAACAATTTGTTACCATTTCAGCCCGATTCCATTCCGTTCGTATGGAAATGCTTTGACAGCGTTACCATTTGTGCCAGAATACCAATTGAAATGATGGTAACAATTTTCAGCAACATAAATTACCAGTAAAGTAATTTTCCGGTAACGCTCGGAATAGCAGTGTTAATGTAAAATTTAAATAAGAACAGCATTAATGTTGTTGAGACAAGCAAAAGGCTTTTTGTGCTATAGAATCTATAGACGAAAAAGCATCATTTTTTGTGAAAAAGTTTCACTTGAATTGGTTAGCCGCAAGCTTTGCACATGACCTGGAATTCGAAGTGTGCATATAGTACTCTTTGTATGTGCATATATGTATATATGTATTAACTATACATACATACAGTCAATCATTCACATTTCCATCTGCTCACGTGTGCAATATAAAAAATAAAATAAACCAATAATAAAAAAACCATAAAAAAAAACAACAAAAGCGTATGCGGTTTTCAATCAAGCCACACAATGTGTCTGACAGATGCCTACCTACTAATTTTTATTCTACGCCGCAATTGTTTATTACCTACTTATACGTACTAGGTAGATAAATAGATACTTTTATTTTACTTAAATTTTACTAGCACGTGCATTTAAACGTATCGTAGGTAATATTTGTTTTTTTTTTTTTCCGGGTCCACTTTTTCACCCATAACTGGGAACCCGACCTACGAATCTTAACAAATACACCTCTATGTAAAAGCCCTGCTCAACACCTTTCATTTGATACCAATATCGTCCAGAAATATTGACAAATAAATAGGCTTGATTTTTATTGCTGACCAAAAAAAAAAATAAAAATCTGAATAACGGTTATTCAGGCCCAAAACAGTTTTTTGGTTGCCATAACGGTTATTCAAGCCCAAAACACTTTTCTGGTTGCCATAACGGTTACTCTGTCCCAAAACGGTTTTTTAGTTTTTATAATGGTTTTTTTTTCTCATGATAATGGTTAAATATGACTTTTACCCCATTTCTCTTATAACCGTTACGTCCCTGAAATAAATATAACTCTGCAGATATGTTTTTGGATCGTCGTATTTGATCAGCTGTTTTTGTTTACTTCTTCACAAGGCTTCGGAAAAATCTTTAATAACTATTTCCGTACAATATTTTAATATGACATATGACTTTATGACACTTTGTGAATCACCTAAATGTATATATACCAATATATAAAGGACTCATTATAGAAGCGATGTATAAAAACACCCAGTAGGGAAATTTAAACTAAAATTCTCTAAACTTTAACTTACAGTTTTCAATTTTATTACATTACTATTTCATTACTATTATTACTATTATTTGAGGCATCTGCTATCAAAACCAGCTCATTCCATTTTTGGAGAGACAAAAAACTTCTCACGTCCACAGTTCTGAAGCTATTTTTTTTTTTATATAACCGCCTAGAATTTTATTATTTTTTTCATTTTCATTCTTGGAAGTAATTAAACTATTTAGGTTGGCATTAGCTGATTTTGATGCAAAAAGACGATTTTTTATAATTTTTTGTTGAAATTTATTTGATTTGAGTTATATCCCTTCGTCAGGAAACTTTCATAATATGCAAAAAAGTGAATTTCAGAAGAATATGGAATGACCTGGTTTTGATAGCAAACGCCTCATTTATCCCCCAATTTTGTTTGTTATTTTTGCTGTTTTTTGTCCTATCAAACCGCTATAAACAAATTAGTGGAGTTTCTGTAACTGTTGAGCTCAACCATTGCCAACATTTGGGTAGCAGTTGAGCTCAAGAGCTACATACCGTCTTAGAAACGGCTTGTTGAATATTCTGTCAAATTATCAGCTCTTTGGCTTTACACAACACGTTGAGCTCAAGTAACGAAAAAAAATCGTGATGGAAAATATGGCGTAAAGTTTTCAGTTGTTGAGCTGAACGAAACCAATGAACAAATGAATTTCAGATTTCTGTTTAGCCAATTTTGGTCTAAGTTTTTCCGAATTTTTTTTGTTTAAATTATAATAAAAAACAAGTAAGGAAGCCTAAGTTCGAGTGGAATCGAACATTAGATACTCAGCTGTATGCTTTCATTGTTTGTTTGCGTTTGATGGAAACACGGTGTATTTTATATAAAGCGAGTGCTGCATAAAGTGGGCGTAACCACGCCCATTTTCAAAATTTTTATCAGTCATCCAACTAAGCATATGAATATTATCCTTTGTGCAACATTTCATTCCTTTATGACTTCTAGTTACAAAGATGTCACGTTAAAAATTCCCAAAGGGTGTTCCAGAAATATCTTTGTTAAAAAGTAGGCGTGGTCATAAACCAATTTGAATAAATTTTTGCGTGTCTATTAACACAAGTTATAAAAGTGTATAAACCAAGCTTCGTCATAATATCTCAATTATTTGTCGAGTTATAGGCTAAGAAATCTCGTATATTCCTTTGTCTAAAAAGATTTTTCTAGTTTTTGTTTCCGGTCTATTGTGGAACTCATGTCACAAAATTTCAATGAATTATCTTTATATTTGACAAAGATATCGCTTAAAATGTTTTTATTATGCCACTTTATGACACCCATATATAAAAGTGGGCGTGGTCGTCAACCGATTTTAACAATTTTCCATCCAAATGTTTGCCTAAGTAAGTAAATTACGCATACCAAATTTCATCGATATATCTTCAATGGTTTCTGAGTTATGACTCATAAAACTTTCAATGTTTGACCCTTAATAAGTGGGCGTGGCAACGCCCATTTTCCAAGATCTCATTAAATTTCTTCATAGGGGCCTAAGCTCAACACGTGGGTAAAATTTCATCGCTCCAGCTATATTAGGGACTGAGATACCAAATTTCCGATTTTTTCTATATAGGAAAAGTGGGCGTGGTCATGATCCGATTTCGCCCATTTTCAATACCAACCGTCCCAGTCCCGATACCAACTTGCATTCCAAATTTCATCAAAATATCTCAATTTTTGCGCGAATTAGAGTGTTTACAGACGGACGGACGGACGGACGGACGGACATGGCTCAATCGATTTCTCTTTTCACCCTGATCATTTTGATATATATAAGTCTATATCTATCTCGATTATTTCATTCTGTTACAATCCACCGTTATGTGATTAAAACTATAATACTCTGTGTACTAGTACAGCTGAGTATAACAAATAATGGCTATACATTAGGGTGACTCCCATTTTCAAATTAGCTTAAATTTTCTTATATTCAACTCCCACTCTCACTCACTTATTGGGTTTTAAAATGAAAAATAGAAAGTTCTCAGCCAAAATCCGATAGATAGGGATAGAGGTAGAGATTGAGATTGAGATAGGGATAGGGATAGGGATCGGGAAAAGTAGGTTTGTCGCGGCGAATATAACTATATAACTTTTATTCAGAGAATAGACAATTTTTTATTATTCGCGGTCATTAAGATGTACCCTAAGATAATGGTGAGCAATACGGTAATAAAAGACTTTTCTTTAGGCTTCATAGGAATAAATTTTAGCAGAAGAACGTCTGCTGGGTCAGCTGATATAATAATACAATGGCGCTATTATAACTCTGACGAGTTTTATGGCCGAGCTTCTCTCCCAATTCGAGGTGTGCTCCTTTTTGTTTTTCCTACTAATTGGGTGGACCTACAGTTTTATGCCGGCTCCGAACGGCGAATGCATTTTTTGTGAGAAGCTTTTTCATGGCAGAAATACTCTCGGAGGGTATGCCGGCCATTGCCGAGAGGTGAACGCTGCTCTTAAAAACCCCGATAATTAGATTTTTACGAATTAGAAAAATTTTTTTTTTTGGTGTTTGTCCGGACTGGGGGTTGAACCCGAGACCTCTGGTATAGCAGCGAGCACTCTACGCACTGCACGGCCACTGGGTGCTGGGTCAGCTAGTCTAATATAAATTTGGGTCCCAGTCGTGGACGGTTAAGGTATGTCGCACAGGGGTCACAAAATCATCTGAACTTTGACCCTTGTGCGACAGCCCTTACCAATATCGATCAAGACAAAAAATTATATTTGGTATCTTCGATATGGTATCTTGGAAATACGCTATAAAATTTGTTTCCATACATTTGGGAACCAGTCTATTATACATACATAACATACATATGTACGTAAGAAATTTTGTTTTAATTTTATGTGTGTTGTTTTTTGTTTTGTCTGAAATGTTTATTCAAGTCCAAGAACAAGTGTTAATTAAATACATACGACGTATGTATTTACGTGATCATGTGTCAAATGCGTGCATATGAATGCCTGAGTGAAAGATCACCCTAATTACTCGCAGTTCAAATTTTGGTGTGATCTTAAACCAAATTTTAAATTCGGGCGTTTTTGAATCAAATTTTGAACGGGGGTTATCGTCCACTCAGTTGCCGGTAGTGCATAAAAGTTAACGAGTACATACATACATATGTATACATATATGTACGTATGTATTTCCACTGACTAATTCGCTAAATTGCAAAAATGAAATGAAAGAGAAAGGCGGCGACAAAGGTACCTACAAATACCGTAGAAATGCAATAACGACAACAGCAACTACGACGACGACTATAAACGTCAGTGTCAGCTGTGGCCGCTCCACCACTGCGTCACCACTACCTGCTCCCTCCAAACCAGGAAGAGCACTCATACGCGATGGAATACGAGCAAGTTATTTATTTAGTTGATGTTTGGGCATTAGCCATGGGTAATGGCGCAATTTTTTTGGCGCTGATACAATAACGCCAGCGCCAACCGTGGCGCCAACTCACGGTACTGGCGCAATAACACCTTTAGCGCAATTGTCATCGAATAATCGATAAATAACATTTTTTCGCTTGTTACTGTTTACCATCCCCGTTTTATTTCTTTTGGCGCAATTCTGCTTACATATACGCGGGCACAATTAATTTTAATTTTCATAATCATTTGGAAAAATATTCCGTATATGTATATGTGAAAATATGCTGGAAATTAGAGTCACTTAGATCACTATCAAGCACACATAATTGTGACGTTGTCATACGTATACATATACTATGATGCTGTTATTGGCGTTGTGGTTGCGCCATTTTACACTAGCGCTATATTGGAGCTGGTGTTAGCGCACGAAATTGAGTCAGTGTTATATTGCAATAGCGCATCATTGAGTTGGCGCTACATTGAGTTGGCGCTATACTGAGTTGGCGCTACATTGAGTTGGCGCTATACTGAGTTGGCGCTATATTGAGTTGGCGCATTTCCCAAATCGGAGTTAGCGCAATAACACCAGGGTTGGTGTCAGCGCAATTGCGCCGCGCAGCGCAGTGTTACCCATGCCTATTGGGCATAACAACAATAAGTTCAATAACAAAAGAATTTTCGCGCATTTAAACTTAATTTGCGTTCAAAAATGTGTCGCTCTTTTTTGTTGGCTTATTTGTTTATTTAATTTTTTTTACTTTTTATTTTTTGTTTGACTTGTTTGCACGGTGTGTCTCAGGTGTTTAACTTATTTGGCAGTTAAACGTAATTTAGTATCTCACGACGTTGAGAACGAGTGTGTGAAATGAAAATACTTAACGAATGAATCGAAGAAGCCAAGTTTATAAAGCGGATAAAACCGAAAAACAACAAAGGACAAAAATGCGATAAAAATAAATATAATAAAATAAAATAAAATAGAACCAAACAAAATAAAATAAATACAACAAAACTAAATAAAATAAAATAAATTAAATTAAATTAAAATAACATAAAATTAAATATAATATTATTTATTTTAAATAAATAAAACAAAATAAAATTAAATTAAATTAAATTAAATTAAATTAAATTAAATTAAATTAAATTAAATTAAATTAAATTAAATTAAATTAAATTAAATTAAATTAAATTAAATTAAATTAAATTAAATTAAATTAAATTAAATTAAATTAAATTAAATTATAACCAAATAAAACTTGACAAGGGATGACGGAAATTCGTTCCACAATACATCGCGATCCCACCCTGTCGGAAAAGCAAACAACAAAAAATAAATAAATTAAATTAATTAAAATAAAATAAATAAGATACGTGAACGAGCGGTGAATAAAGTTAACTAAATTGTGCTATTATTTCTGTGCAATTAAAAATAAAGTAAACATCTGACTATTATGAAAGTAACTTTAAAAGTTAAAAAAACTGTAAAAACAAAATATATTGAATAAATGAATAATAAGCAATTTTAAAAAATATTTTCAATTGAAATTCTTACAAAATTTGTTTAACAAGCATTCAAAAGCAAAAAGTATTCAAAGCCACAAGCGCTCTGCCTTCCCTACCTCTTCTACTGCTATTTCCTCGACAACATTCCAACACTTTCAACTTAATAAGAGAAAAATGGATTTAAAAAAGTATTACACACACGTTCATATGCAAAACCCCGATGTCAACAATAATCATAGTCGTCAACAAGTACCAACAGCAACAATGTTCAGATGGGAAGCTCGTATACATAATTCATTGTCACGTTCCGTTGCATTGAATACAGGTAATTAATTTAATTTTTTTCCTCATTAACAAATATATTTAGTTATGACATATTTAGTATTTCCCTTGGCCATATGTTGTAAGAATTGTGTTAGAGATTTGGGGAGCGTCGAGGCAACATAAACCCTTAAAAACCCGTAGTTTTCTAAACCGATTATTATCGGTGGGTGGAACAAAGAAACTTATTAAATAGTAGGTACCTATTTTTTATGATTATAGGTAATTGTTTTTTTTTATTATAATGTAGCTAATTAGTACAAACAAAATATTTGTAAATAATTAAAACTTTCTACGCCGTATAAATATGTAGATACATAGTACATACATACATATGAGTACATATGTCCATACATACGTTTTGTACATATATAGGTCTGCAAATTCTGGGCACATGTCGTCTGCATGTCTAATGCAAAAAAATAAACCTTGCATAATGCAAATATAAATATATCAATATATCTGTGCCCGCAAATTAAAGTAGCCTAACTCGAAATATGGTGAACGGAGAAAACTCAATTTTTTGTCAAAATTCAAACCATTGGACCAATTCGGATTTTTAAAAGGGGAAATAATGGATTTGTAGTGTTAGAGAAGGAATAGTTGTGAACCAGAAATCTTAAAGCAAGGTTAGTTGCAAAAAATTGTCTTTTATAACTTAAGTGCTTTTATTGGATGCAATTTTTACGAAAAGCAGAATTAACTCTAGTTAAGTTCTTTTATTGTGTTGAATTTTTTCCAATAAGGTTTTTATTTCCATTTAACTCGAGTTAAGTGTTTTTAAGCGTAGACCTACGTTCGGGTCGAAAACGACCCGAAACGACCATTTAAGTGGATATAACTAACTAAGTAGTGGAATTAGAAGTTTTAGAGTTTTTGACTTTTAATTTTTGTTTGAAATGAATGAAATAAAATAAAAATCGTTTCGCTAATCATTGTTGTTTGGGCCTGAAAAAACTAATCCATAATCCTACGCCGCGGATCGTTTTCAACCCGAACTGAATTTGCGTTTTATTTTACCGAATACTGAAAAAGGCATAGTACTAGGGAAATCACCACAAGAAGCTTGGTTTATCCAGAATTGATTAATGAAGACTCCCAAGCGAGAGGTCCAAAGCTATAACAGCTGGAACCGCCGAAAAAAGGGGCGCGGTAGCACTACTGTTTGATAGAAAATAGCTGGTAATTGTGATGGAATCGACATATAGAGTCATGTGCAAAATACATATGTTTATAAACCCAGTGATGAATCTTTATATTCATTTTTTTTTTTTTTCGTTCAATTAAAGCATGTCTACAGCACACTCCATATGCGTATGACCATGAACCAAAAACTTGTGATAAATTTTCTCAATGTTAGTATCACCTTGCATGAATATTTAAAACATAGTACTAATAAAAGAGTTTTGGTTTTGGCCAGGACAGCAATCGCTATAAAAAACGACATGTTTAATATTGAATGGTAATCTATTTAAGTATTTGAATAAGCACGATGCTATTCCATTGCCACCACAATTTGCAAGGGTCTCATGCCACATATAACACGTAGGTTGTCCGGAAACACAGTCATGTACAGTTAAATAAAAAGTGTATAAAGCGTTTATAAAAATATTCAGAAGATCGCAAAAAGGTGTAGGAAGGCATATGCTAATCAGCACTATCTGACCCCGTGTCCGACTGACTATCGTTAAAAAATGAGTCCTTAATTGAGTCGTCGCTACTATAATCCATATTCAGAAAGTCTTCTCCTCCATGTTACCAGGATCCATACCTTGTAAAAGGCTACACGATTAAAGTTTAATAACAATAATAACTAGCCGAAGGCCTGAGTTGCCAGTGCTATATAAAAAATATCTGTAGTTTCTAGCTTTTAAGCTTAACTATCAATATTAATAAATAAATAAAAAAATAACAATAATAATACACTGGCGATATTAAAACTCTAACGAGTTTTATTGCCAAGCTTCTCTCCCAATTCGAGGTGTGCTTCTTAATTATTGTTATTCCTACAATTTGTGTGGACCTACAGTTTTATGCGAGCTCCCAACGGCGAATGCTTTTTTGTGAGAAGCCTTTTCATGGCAGAAATACACTCGGAGGGTATGCCGCCCACTACCGAGAGGTGACCGCTATTTATAAAAACCCAATAATTGGGGTTTAATCAATTAGAAAATTTTTTTGTGGTGTTTGTCTGGACTGGGTTAGAACCCGAGACCTCTGGCATAGCAGGCGAGCACTCTACCCACTGCACCTCAGCGTCCACATTAAAGTTTAATTGATGAAAAAAGGTGTTTTATGTATACAGTATATAATAATTAATTGAATTTCTATAATATATATCCTTGAAAAATTTCTTATCTCAGTTTATCATATCCACTTGCTTCCAACAAAAAAACCTAACTGAAGATAATAACGCATGAAATGAGAAAAGTATTCTAACAAAAAAACCTAACTCGAGATAAATTGTGTAAAAATAAAAAAAAAAATCAGTTAAAATGTCCTATTTCCACTTAGGCTATGAAAACAAAATTGACAAAAAAAATTATAATTCCTAACTCAAGTTAAGTTTTTTTTAATAAACTGAAAACGCAAATAAATACGTCCATGAAGTACCCACATAACTCTAGTTAGGATGTTTTAATAAAACGATTTTTGATACAATACTAGACTTAAGAGATTTGCTAGAAGATAAGTTGTTTTAACTGGTGCAAAATGTTTCTATCTGAGTTAGGATAATTTTTATATCTTAATAACTTTTTAAATATTACTCCAATTTAAATGGGGATAAGACAGATCGATGGGTTTTCCTCCAAAGATTAACACTATAACAATAACTCAATTTCGCATTATCTCGAGTTAGGCTACTTTAATTTGCGGGCACAGATATGTATAGTATGTGTAAATGTAAACACACATTATGTAGGTACAATGTGTCTAGAGAAATTGCTACCTTTCATGTTTTTATTATACCTTTCGTGCACATTAGGGTGGTCTTTAAAATTAAATGAACGATTTTCTTCGGTCTCACCCCCTAGATCGGTAACACCCTAGTTAAAGATGTCACTTCGTCGCCCGGATAAATGTCGTACGTCATACAAATTTCCTGCAAAACTGTTGCTAAAGGTAACATACGACAAAATTTTACTGAAGAAGATCCTTTATAAATTCCAAAATAATAAACAATATATAACAAAATTAAAATAATTTAAGAATTTTGTGGCCTAGTAGTGTTCTGCCAGACTTTGGGGAAAAACTAATGAGACGTTTTGGAGAAATACAATTCCAAACTTCAAACCTGTTTTCCCAAAAGTCATTAAATGCAACATACGACATTAATTTATCCGGGCGACGACTTATAATATTTAGTTCCGATCGGAGAGTGTTAAAAGATGTCGCACAGGGGTCAAAATTCAGAAAACTCTATGGAGATTCAAAAAATTAAATTATTTTTTTTATATCTAATGCCCGAAATCGATAGTACTTAACTCAAAGATATTAAGTATAAATTTTGGTCCCTATCGGAGACGGTTAAGGGTTGTCGCACAGTGGTAGAACCACCCTAGTGTACATAAATATGTATGTATTTCACGGCCAGACACCTTGCATTTAAGAAATATATACTACACACATACATATCGTCGGTCTCCTGCCAGAAACACGAATGTGAAAATTTTTTTAAGCACGATGTCTGCTCTTTATCGGGTATATATAATATATTGATGTAATAACAATTAATATTTGTATAAATTCTTGTGTAAACATGCGTACATAATATGTACTTGTATGTACATAAGCATATATACAAATATTAATTGTTATTATATCAATATATACCCCATAAAGAGCAGACATCGTGCTTAAAAAAATTTTCACATTCGTGTTTCTGGCAGGAGACTGACGATATGTACATACACATATGGCAAATATGTCAAATGTAGATACATACATACATACGTGGCTTTAAGTTCTCCCAAACAAATCTGAGGAATTTAAACCATGATGCAATAATAAAATGGTGGACGCAGCAGAGGACGGCTATTTTGTTTTTGGAATAGTAAGCTGTCAAATGATCGTCTTTTGTTTTGATTTTGCCCTCTTGCACGTGTTATTCGTGGAAATAGCTTGTATGTTCGCTGGCGTTTTTTCTGTTTTTGACATTCTTATCTACGGCCGTTCAACGGTAATCGCCTATTCTCTTTTAGCCGCTACGACCATATAGAATTATTGGATCATGATTTAAACTAATTTACTTGAGAGTGTATCGAAAAAAAAAAAATGAGAATGTTCTCCCCTTATTTACCCAAAAAACAGTGTTTGGCCTTTAAATTTTCTATTTGTTCTTTGATTTCTGAAGGCTGTATGAACTGTTTTTAAAGTACGATTCGTTCTATAGAAGTCATTAAACTTACATGGCCACTTTAATTTTCCCCCCGTTCTTTTCTTTAAATAAAACGACAGTTTTATTCAAGTTTTATTTATACAAAAAAAAATAAATAAATAAAGTAAATGACGCCTTAAAAACCATATGTGCGTAAAAAAAATAGTATTTAGCACAGCGCAAAAAATATAACCACTATAAGAGAAATTATAGAGAAAAATCTAGTTAAGCTGTTTAAATATTAAAACTGAGCGGTATAGGGAACATTTGCTTATATTATTCTCCAAAAATGTTTTACACTCTAATGTGTTGGTGCTTACCAGTTATGCTCTGTGTTTTAAACATGTTATTATAGACTTTTAACCTATTTAGTAAAAAGGTCACGATTTTTGCATATTAATATGCACATGTCATCCGATATGCGTGAACTTCTGCATAATTTAAATAAACCACAATAACAATAAAAAAAAACAACACTTCAAGTACAAACTCATTTGCGTACACTTCAATTAATTTGTAGTTTAAGGCCAAGTATATGTATTCTTTAGACAAAAAAACTTACTGAATTACTTACTTGCAGGCATTGAAGGAATGACTTGAGAATACAAGTTTTTTTTTTTTTTTTACTTTTTTACTATGCTATTATGTTATATTAAATATTTTAAAATATTTCTATTTACGTACACCTATCTAATCACGTAGTTGCTTTTATCTGACATCGAAAATATCTATTAACAATTTCAAAGGATTTGAAAATAACAAAAACTCTTAAACACAAAAAAACAAAAATCTGAACACAAAAGAAAATAATCATTTTTGTCTGAGAGAAAAAACATTTTATCTTGAGTTTGTTTTCATACGGCCGTTTAATTCTAATAACTACTTTTATAGGAATTTTGAAAAAAATTCATGAAAAAAATTTTTAATAAGTTTTACTGTTATTCACTGATAAAAATAAAATATTTTTGTTGCCAAAAATCCAAAAAATATGATTTTTTTTGTAGACCGAATATTTGATTTTTCTATTTTTTTTCTTGTTTTATATAAAATTTAAATATTTTAAGGGTTAACAGTTAAATTCAATCTCTGAGTTTTATTCAGAGATGTAGAATAATTATTATTTCATTTTGAAATTATAAAAAAGTCTTACAAATTTTCTTCAGAATCATAAAAGTCTTTTGATAATATTTTTTACCTGATGAAAATGATAAAAATCTTCTATAATTATTATTCAGAAACTTATATTTTAAAAATCTTTCCATAATAGTTATTTCAAATATATATTTTTTAAGTCTTCAAAGACTTTTATATTGAGACAAATTTGAAAAAAGTCTTTGCGTAATTATTATCAGTAACAAATTGTTTTTTATATCTTCAAAACTTTTTCATTGAGACAAAGTTCAAAAAAGTCTCAGAAAATTTTCAATAACTTTCATATAAGTATAAAATAAAAATAACTTTCATATAAGTACTTCAAAATTCAAGCAAATTTCCAATTTGAAATTGTATCAAAGATTTTTATCGAAGATATAAAAAATAAATTTGTTACTCAAAATAATTACTTAAAGATATTTTTGAAATTCGTCTCAATGAAAAAGTCTTTGAAGACTTAAAAAACAATTTGTTACGGATAATAATTACTCAAAGACTTTTTTCAAATTTGTCTCAATATAAAAGTCTTTGAAGATATAAAACAAAATTTCTCATATATAATAATTACAAAACGACTTAAAAAAAATATCAGAAATAACTATTATGGAAAGACTTTTAAAATATGTTTCTTTCAATAATAATTATTTTTTGATTTTTATTTTTTCTCTTATAATAATTACAACTCTGGTTTTATTATTTCAATTGTTGACTTTTAATTTTATCCCATTATTAAATTTATTATAAAAGGAATAAAATATCTCGTCCCTGCATACTGTACCTCTTATTTTTATTCACTCGTAATATATTCTCACCCTGCCCTGTTCCAAGTCTAATGTGTTTCAGTGGCGGCATTCAATAGTGTTACCAGACTATTTTTCGTAGTAAAAAACAATTAAAAATGTGACTGACGAAGTTCAAATCGCAAGAGGTACAATCAAAAAGGTTACGCATACATATAATGGGTGATATTAATAAAAGCCAAGCATTTGCTTTTGCTTAAAATTTCAGACCTTTTACTCAAATTTTGAAATTTGGTTCATACAAATTAATGTCAAATTTATAAAATCTTGAGTAAAAGAATTTGCTTGGTTTTTATTAATATGGCCCAATATCTACTGTTTTTAATCCATGGACATTTTCTTTTCGAGTAAAAAGCTAATAATTGTTATGCTTAAAATTCCTTTGCGGTTTCCAAAGAAAAAAAATTAGAAAAATTAATTTTTGTCTGTGATAAATATTTTTGAAATATGAATTTCATTTGTCTTTGTGAAAAACTTGTGAAAACACGCTTGCTAATTTTTATAAAGGATTTTAATTTCTTGTTTTACTAATTTGATCGCTCATATAAACAACTCAATAAACAGAAATTAATTTTCTTTCACCATTGTTTTTTTTCTTTTCGTTATAAATAAAACTCAATAGAAAATAGAAAAAACTAATATGTATTACCTACTGACAAAAAATATTTTTTGTCTCTTGAGGTAAATTTTTCAATGTGTTTAAATTTTTGTCTACAAATGTTTGTTTTTTTATTTTAAACCTTTTGAAAATATTGACTGAAATTTTCGATTTCTGATAAATTTAAATGTAACTAATTAAAGTTCGAGTAATCTCTTCGATGTTGCTGATAGCCAGGGAATATATTTTTGTACATTTGCTGCCAATATTAGCAACGCATTGACGCACTGACGTACGTACGTTAGAAAGTTTGTGAGCAAAATTTGCTGGTTGAATTCTCATTTTCACTCGCTCAATTTTCTCTCAGAACAGATTAATTCTAAAGAATATGTACGTATTGTTTGAAATTCCGGCGTACGGAAATTCTTTTTTGTTTATATTTTAATAAATAATTTGATTTGCGAACCTGCCGTACTGGCAGCACCGGACACATCTGTTCTGTTCTCATTTTTCCAATCGTTCCTATACCCATGCCGTTATTTCGCCCCCAATTTGGGGCTCGCAAAAGTTGTTGCCAGTCGTCGATAAAATCTTTTAATGTAAACAAGTGAATTCGTGGAGATGTGGAAATAAACAAATAGCAATCAAAATTATATTAATACAAAGTGTACATGCGTTTGTACGTGAAAAGCACATAAAAAGTAAAATAAATGAAACTGCTAATTGTCCATTCTTTGTACATACATACATACGTAAACTGTGCAACGCTGCGAAGTTATTTTAGTTCTTTCGTTAATAAGAAATTTCAACATACATATAACCAAAAAGAAGAAAAAAAAATTGCAACTCCCGTGTGCTATAAAATGTTTCTGCGTCTCATGCAAAAGTTGATAAAAATGACCTTGCCTTTTGTCTCTGGTTTTTGTTAAATTTCAAGTGTCTTGATTGACAAATCAAAGATTGTGCGAGTTGGGCGATACATATTTCTTTAAAATATGTGTACATACATATATATATATGTAAAGAAATTAAAGCGGCAGCAACAACAAAAAATAGCTAAGGGCTTGTGTATATAAATAAATTAATGTGTAAATTTGTATTCTTATAATTTGGCACGCAACAACAACAGCGTCACCGGTAGTAGTGTGTAGCGAAAAAAAAGAGGACGTACCATTTCTTTGAATTGCTTTGGTTTTGTCTTCATATATCTTATGGCGTTTTCTTTTCTACGAAAAAATGTTGCCCTCCTATATCCTAATTATCGAATTACGTATCCTGACTTTCCATAAAGTGGCTGAATTTGTAGATAAGGGTGCCCTATTACTTAGTTAGAGGTCAATATTTGGTGAAAGGACCTGACAAACTTACAAAATGGCTAAGAAAATCTAACAGGGCAACATTATTTCGAGAAAAGAAAACGCCATTACATATATCTTATATTATAAACCCCTTATTCATAAAAAATAAAATAGATTTATAAAGCTGTTAAAATCGAAAATTTGTATGAAAATGTCATTTTATACAATTGTTAAAATCTACTTTATTTTTTATCTCTGGATATATTTGTAGTAGGGTACTGAAAACTGGTGTGAGGGCATGTGAGATAACTATGTATTAAACGGGTAAAACTGCTAGGTCTTGGCAAAGCAGGGATGGGCACCTCCCATACAAACTGAAACTTTCACAGCGAATATGTATCTCTGGAAATATTTGTAGTAGGGTACTGAAAACTGGTGTGAGGGCATGTGAGATAACTATGTATTAAACGGGTAAAAATGCTAGGTCTTGGTAAAGCAGGGATGGGCACCTCCCATACAAACTGAAATTTTCACATCGAATATCTCTGGAAATATTTGTAGTAGGGTACTGAAAATTGGTGTGAGGGCATGTGAGATAACTATGTATTAAACAGGTAAGCCGGCCCTCGACATTTTTTAATTCGGTCTAAAATGTATTCGGTATAATAATGCTTTTTTCAATTCGGTCTTTTAAGATTCGACATTTTTTTTCGACTTATTGTACGGATCCCGAAATATAACGTTTTTTTCATATGCCGTTAGTATGAGCATATATGTACATGGTTGACAATTCACACAAATTTTCTTATTAATTATATACATTTATATAACATTTTATATATCAAATTAAAGGTAATAGAATTCTCTTTTTGATTTCAGTAACAAAAATATATGTTTATAATAATTTTTTTTTAAATAAAATACGTTTTTTACAAAAAAATTGATTTTTTTTTTTTTTTTTTTCTTAATTTTCTTACAAACTATTTACTATAAACATATACATATGCATATCATAAAAAAGTGTTTTTAATTACCTTTTCAATGGTGTGCTTTAATTTAAAATCGGTTAAGTACTTTTCGAGATATTTGCTTTTTAAAATTTGGAAAATTTCATCTTTACCCCCCCCTAGCACCCTTAATATGAGCGAGCCCCAAAAAAAATTATATCTCTGAAATCAGAAAAAGAGGCGGACCACGCCCACTAAATTTTTTTTGTCTAGCTTAACGGGCCGTATTCTGCACTTATGCCCAGGTAAAAACGCTAGGTCTTGGTAAAGCAGAGATGGGCACCTCCCATACCAACTGAAACTTTCACAGCGAATATCTCTGGAAATATTTGTAGTAGGGTACTGAAAAATGGTGTGAGGGCATGTGAGATAACTATATATTTAACGGGAAAAACACTAGGTCTTGGTAAATCAGGGATGGGCACCTCGCATACAAACTGAAAGTTTCACAGGGAATATCTCTGGAAATGTTTGTAGTAGGGTACTGAAAACTGGTGTGAGGGCATATGAGATAACTATGTATTAAACGGGTAAAACTGCTAGGTCTTGGCAAAGCAGGGATGGGCACCTCCCATACAAACTGAAATTTTCACATCGAATATCTCTGGAAATATCTGTAGTAGGGTACTGATAATTGGTGTGAGGGCATGTGAGATAACTATGTATTAAACGGTTAAAAACGCTAGGTCTTGGTAAAGCAGGGATGGGCACCTCCCATACAAACTGAAACTTTCACAGCGAATATCTCTGTAAATATTTGTAGTAGGGTACTGAAAACTGGTGTGAGGGCATGTGAGATAACTATATATTAAACGGGAAAAACGCTAGGTCTTGGTAAAGCAGGGATGGGCACCTCGCATACAAACTGAAACTTTCACAGCGAATATCTCTGGAAATATTTGTAGTAGGGTACTGAAAACTGGTGTGAGGGCATGTGAGATAACTATGTATTAAACGGATAAAAACGCTAGGTCTTGGTAAAGCAGGGATGGGCACCTCCCATACAAACTGAAATTTTCACATCGAATATCTGAAAATATTTGTAGTAGGGTACTGAAAATTGGTGGGAGGGCATGTGAGATAACTATGTATTAAACAGGTAAAAACGCTAGGTCTTGGTAAAGCAGGGATGGGCACCTCCCATACAAACTGAAACTTTCACAGCGAATATCTCTGGAAATATTTGTAGTAGGGTACTGAAAAATGGTGTGAGGGCATGTGAGATAACTATATATTAAACGGGAAAAACACTAGGTCTTGGTAAAGCAGGGTTGGGCACCTCGCATACAAACTGAAAGTTTCACAGCGAATATCTCTGGAAATGTTTGTAGTAGGGTACTGAAAACTGGTGTGAGGGCATGTGAGATAACTATGTATTAAACGGGTAAAAACGCTAGGTCTTGGTAAAGCAGGGATGGGCACCTCCCATACAGACTGAAATTTTTACAGCGAAAATCTTGAAATATTTATAGTAGGGTACTGAAAATTGGTGTTGGGCATATGAGATAATTACGTACTCAACGGACAAAAAAAAAATAAGAAAACTATCTTTGACATCAAGAATGATATTTTTCTATGTAACTTTTTTGGACTAACTCAATATGCTAATATTTTTAAAAGCACGTGGTGTGAAACCCGCGGGTAACCTCTAGTTTATAAGTGTATATATACAGTGGTGGCAATGACAATTACGACTACGTACTTATTCTGAATTTCCAAAACACTCAAATACCTAACATGACAAATAAATTACCAAACTTCAAAGTCAAGAAAAAATGTTCGCTCTCGTACATGATTAAATATTTGGTGATATTTTTGCGATTTTCGCACTAAAGAGAAATAAGGGATTATTTTAAAAATATAAATACACGCGCTCCATCTGCTGGAACATAGCGGTGGTTATAACCTAATCTCAAATATGTTGCATATATTTAGGCAGCAGCTAGAAATTACATACATACATACATACATTCAGGTGAAACTAATAAAAGCGTGTTAAAAAAGAGGTCGTTGGAGGTGTGTGATGAAAATTTAAGTACAATTTGCCAAATACTTTTTGGTTGCTTGTTTTTCCGACAGGGTAGGAATATGATGTATTGTGGAACGATCCTCCGTCATCCCTTGTCAAGTTTGGTTTGGATACAAACCGGTTTCGGCTAATATGCGCCATCTTCAGTGTCGAGAACGAAAAAAGACACTGAAGATGGCGCATATTAGCCGAAACCGGTTTGTCTCCAAACAAAACTTGACAAGGGATGATGGAGGATCGTTCCACAATACATCATACAATTTGCCAACTTATTTTTGTATATATGAAACACATATGTATGTAAATATGTACCTAGCATGATTCAACAATAAAGGTTTTCGCATGAAGACATACCTTCATACTAGACATATACGCCGCCGATTGACGCCGCCGCCGCCGCGCCGATTACCTTCATAATCGGCCGCCGCCGCCATAATCCGTGAAATCGGCGTATCGGCGCGGCGGCGTGCGCTGGCGCGCCATACTCGTATGGAGCGAGATGTGTACATATTTTCCTAGTTTTGCTAACTGCTAAAGTTCTTCAAAATTAAAAAAAAGGAACCAATCGACGTGTTTTGACCTCAGGAACGCGAAGCAGAATGCGGAAATGTTTTGTTTTTTGCCGGTTAAAAGTTATCAACAAAAACTTTGGCTGTTCCCTACTTTACTAGCGTCAGTCCTAAAGAATTTAAGCTACTGAAAAATTTCAGTTAATTTTCTTACATAATTTTTTCTCAGATACTGAACTTTTCTGGGATCTCTTCCATTTAGTCCTACTTCTCGAGGTCTGTTGCTAATTGTTCTACTCAAAACTGCAACCATTTCAACCCTCCTTGATATCATTAGATGCCGAAAATGATCCCAAACATGCCTCCAGAATCGAAAACTCATAGTTTGAACGTAAGAAGGTTGCTGTTTTTGAGTAGCCCTCACAGTTGTCGAACCTCAGTCCTATAGGGAATATTAAAGAAGACGATGGGGGATCAAAAATGGAAAAATAAGCAAAGTTATGGAAAAAAAATTAAAGAAGCTTGGTACTTAATACCAGTTGCAATTGCGCTGATTTGGTCAACCCTATGCCACGAAGAAGTAAGGAAGTTATAAAAAATAAAGGAGCTTCAACTAAACATTAGTTTAAATCTAGCTGCAGCAGTAATACTGTAGTTTATTTGAAAAAACACTCGAATTTAAAGTGTGTCCCTATTATTATTTCCAACTTAAATTATACATTTCATTATTTTTATTCATAAAAATTAAATTATTATACAAAAACCACCCCAGAGTCATTGAAGCCTGTCCTCTCCGTGTAAGCATCAATATATGGTAATTATTATTTGGTCTTAAAATGAAATAAATGGAGAATTGCAAAATTTGGTCCCTATTATTTTTTCCAACACTGTATATACATATATTTTTTTTAAAGTGCCTTATATATATATAAATATGTACATATGTAAATATATGTATGCATGTTTATTATCATACAAAATAAGCAAATGAATTTAAATTTACCCTTACATATGGATTTGTGTATATTCTTTAATATTTATTTTCTTTATTTTATCTTTTAGTTTATGTAACAATTGTTTTTTGCTGTTAATAAAAAGGTTTCAACAATTTAAGGTGGAAAATAGTTTATTTATTCCATTCAGCCAGCCAGTGGCGGATTAAAGGTCCAGAGCGCCCTAGGCAGCCACTTTCTCGGCGCCCCTGTACCGACCATAAATGGCCATCATAATACTATAAATTTTAACTACATATTTGTTTTACACCCTAACAATCAAAATCTTTCCTCTTTATAATATTTGTGTAGATGTAGATATAGATGATGTAAAAGCTTAGATAATTTGTTAATCTCTACATATAATAAAATTGTAACAGGTCGATGTCTGTACATTGCAGATATCAAGAAAAAAATGATTGGGGGAAACATTATTAAGCCAGTAGAATCCAAATCAACCATTTTTAGAATTTTTGTCTGTCTGTCTGTCCGTATGTTTGTGGCCGTATCACTCAAAAAGTGCTGAATGGAATTGAACGAAACTTCTTTTATTGGATTGCTAGACGCTCAACTTAAAGTTTAAGGTATTATTTGTTTCGATATCTCGACCGGTTTCGGAGTTATCGGCCAATATGTGCACCAAAATGTGTTAGTACAATATGGGTATCAAACGAAAGGTGTTTATGAATGCTGCCATAAACCATTTGATTAATTTCAATACCTAAACTGGCTTCGGAGATATCTCATAAAATGTGAACCTTCTTAATATTAAAAATGCTTAATATGGCTATTTTGTTATAAGAAATAAAATAATGGCTACCTGGTAACCGACGTACAGAGTGTACTTATGTTATGGAGCGATAAATTCTCCTCATTGATAAATTGCGAGGGAGTCGTCGAACCCGATACCACAATCCCTGACGATGGAAAAAACATTCCACCACCCGACTATGATGAAGTGAGGACAGCTATACCCCGGGTCCAAAACAATAAAGCTCCTGGAAAAGACGGACTACCTGCCGAGCTGTTCAAACACGGACGCGAAGAGCTGGTTGAAAGCAGGCATCATCTTAGAGTTGAAATCCAGTCTTTTTTGTTGGTACTTATTATTTACCAACAGAGTTGAAAAATAGAAGAGAAATTATACGCATACGAAGTCGCGGGCAACAGCTAGTATTTAATAAATTAACAAAATAAGTTTTGAATTATTTATTGAAAAAATATAAGTAAGTAGTAACAGAGCAAATAAAATTTAAAAAATTAAAAATCTCTGCGTCTACATTTTTGTTTCGCGAAATTGTCGATAACATCGTCGTAGTTTAATGACAGCAATAAGACAGATTCAATATTTAGTATTGCTAACGAATTTAATCTCTTATCTGTCATGGTTGAGCGAAGATAGTTTTTCACTCTTTTTAGGCAGGAAAAACTCCGCTCCCCACTGCAATTACTGACTGCCGTCGATACGCACATTCTTAAGGCTATGTCAATGTTGGGGTAAATTGTGTCAAGCTCTTTATTTCTCAGAACCTGTAATACCGCGTTCGTTGTTCGGGGCAGTTCTCCGTCTCGAGCTATCGTTGTTAAATAAGAAATAGATGGATACATTCGTCAACAAAGCATTTTTCTAAATCATTGGAATACATTGTTACCAACGAACTTGCTCTATTTTGAACTTCTTCGGCGTTTAAATTCGTCAAATTGCATAAAAATGAAAATTATTGCAAAAATTATTGTACGCTTTTCGTCTCTTTTCAAGTTCAACGACAATTCGGTCTATAATTACTAGATATACTGTCACTCGGAATGTTTCCCGACCCGATAATGAAGTAGTTATATCTTCAGCAGATTCATCTGCTGTGAGCTTTAGACAGGCGAGTGTGCAGACCAAAATTCTGGTTTGCACTCAAGTGTGCAGAAAATGGTTGCCAGAGTATTTAGTATATATTTATTTTCTCAATAGATCTCTACATATCGTAAGATTTATTGGCAAAGTGGAGATAATGGGTCGTATTAATAAACAAAAAGCAATTGCTATTTCTCAAATATTTTGTAATTTGACAAAAATTTGTATGAAGAAACTTTCAAAATTTGAGAAAAAGGCTTGAAAAAGTAATTGCTTTTTTATTAATATAATCTAATATTTTGATAATCGCCAAAAAAAGTCACCATCGCCAATTTTCATAAATTGGTCGCCAAAGTTTGAAAAAAATCGCCAATTTGGCGACAAATCGCCAGTACTGGCAAGCCTGACGACGCAACAAATGCGCAATATTGCACAATATATCGATGCTTGTGCAATATAATCGATTTATCTATTATCGATCTATTATAGATCAGCTTTAATTCTTAATCGTCGATATGTTATTTTCTTTATTTGTTTAAAAATTCTGAGCTCGCGCGCCCCTTGTAACTACGCGCCCCTAGGCAAGTGCTTAGTTTGCCTTAGGGATAATCCGCCTCTGCAGCCAGCGCTATTAAGGTTAACTAATTAAAATTAATATTAGAATAAGGATTGTGATTTGTAGATTTGGGGCAGGCGCGCCGGCGCGAAAAAGCACGCCGGCGTCGCCGCCGCCGCCGAAATTTATTTGGAATAGCGCCGCCGTCGCCGGAATCACTGTCGGCGTATATGTCTACTTCATACATAGTGGGGCCATAAGTGTCATGCAACGAGGAATTTAGAAGAATTTGACAGATTCGGCCCCTATGGAAATGCTAGGGTGCGTGTGTGTGTGGCATATGTCAACAAAAACAAGTAAAAGCGTGGCTGTCTTCGGCCGTACCGAAGACTTCATACCTTTCATGAGTGGGGAAATGAAAAGTTACCTATGTATGTAAATACCCGGATTAAATTTAATTTATAATTTTAATTCTGTGGGTTATTTATGGAAAGATTTATAAGAAAAAATGGTGTCTTGGCTATTTAAATGGAGGAGTTATACACCAAAATGTCCATATCTGAACAATCGGTTGTAGGGGAGCTATATGATATACTGGTCCGATCTTGACAATTTTCGGTAACCCCGTTTGGGTCCATATGGGTACAAATACTTTAAAATTTCACGCCGTTAGCTGTTAAAATGGAGGAGTTATACACCAAAATGTGTATATCTGAACAATCGGTTGTAGGGGAGATATAGGTTATAGTAGCCCGATCTTAACAATTTTCGGCAATCTCGTTTGGGTCCATATGGGTACAAATACTTCAAAATTTCAGGCCGTTAGCTGTTAAAATGGAGGAGTTATACACCAAAATGTGTATATCTGAATAATCGGATGTTGTGGAACTATATGTTATAGTGGTCCGATCTTGACAATTTTCGGTAACCTTGTTTGGGCCAAAATTAGCACGTCTACTTCAAAGTTTCATGTCCTTAGCTGTTTAAATGGGGAAGTTACGCACAAATTACATCCAAAAATTGCATGTATATCTGAATAATCGGTTGTTTTCTATATGTTATAGTGGTCCGATTCGGCCGGTTCCGACAAATGATCAGCTGCATATAACAACATACCTGTATTCCGAATTTCATTCAGATATCTCAAAAACTGAGGGACTAGTTTGCGTTCACACAGACGGACGGACGGACAGACGGACATGGCTTAATCGACTCAGCTCGTGATTCTGATCATATCGGTATATATTTTGGTGGGTCCCCCACGCTTCCTTCTGGTACTTTCGACAAAAATTTTTTGGCACTAAGTTATAATACCATTTGTGTTCGTGTGTTTATGAAGATTGAAGAAGAAGTCAGCTGATCTTATGCATTCTCCTTTATTGTTGCTCCATGGTACCTAGTATGTAAGCACATTGTATATGAGAAATGAGAATGACGGCGTAAAGCAAGAAAGCATTAAAAAACAATAAAAAAAAGAAAAAGAAAACATACCTATGTATATATGTAGCTGCCTCCAATTGCTGAGACAACCCATGGTACAATTATTTAGAGGTAGGCGCATGGGCGAATTCAGAAACAATTTTTTTTATTTCCAAAGGTAGAGTGTAATGTGTAATGGATTTTGATCCAAGCGAATTATAATCATGGCCAATAGGAATGAGCGAGTCCCAAGCGAAATCAGATTTTAACCACGGCGAAATATCATTTTGACATTACACTCTACCAATTACAATAACAAAATACATGGGGATTTTCTGAATTCGCCCTGCACATACCTGGTATATCTGCCTTGAGATAACCCAGCTAAAAGATATAACAACAAGAAAAATTAAAACAAAAACAAAAAATACTTTGATTTCATGAAGAGTGGCATATGGTAAAATTTGCTTAGGTGACTTTGGGTACTACATCCCAGCAAACATTAGCTGAGCCGTCATAATTTTGGAGTCCGATATGAGCCCAAAATATGTGTATAATATGAGCCTTAAACTCTTGGAATCAAATATTAGCTCGAAATACATACTTACATATGTATGTGTGAAAAATTAGCTTAGGATTTTTTTTAATGATATGTAATTGTAATTCATAGATGCTGTTTCGAAAAGGGGGAAGTATCTATAAAAGCATCACTAAAGTTCAATATAATGTTTAATGTCTGACTAGATATTTGAAGGCATTGGATTGAGTTTCAAGTTGATTTCAGTGTTCGAATTCGGAGGAGAATACAAAATAGACAACATTATAAAGCAAGCAGTGAAGTTGAAGAAGGTTCCACAATGAGAGGATGAAGAAAACTGAATCCGCGGAAGGGAAATGCAAAAAAATTAGGTATTTTTTTGGTTTTACTAGTCATAAAAGAAGGAAAAAAGAGTCATAAATATTAGTGCAATAGGACTATTTCATGACTTTTATTTTGGCTCATATGATGTATGTATGAAATTAGGCTCATATCGAGCTATCACCTTAAGAACAGAAATACATACATATGTACATACATCGGATTTCAAAATGAGCTCATAATGAGTGGGAACGTTCCGGTTTAGGATTCATTTATGACTCTTTTATTACTCCGAATGTTTGCTGGGATATTGAGCGAACGGGGCGAACGTACGTACATACATGACTTACATACTAAATAAAAACTATTTTCGGTGGTCACGATTTTAATGAAACCCAAAACAAAAATATTTATTAGCTTAAATAAGGAAACAACGTATAATGTGTGACTTCTCTATACATTATACGTTGTTTCGTAATTAAAACGGCGATATGTACGTATTTTTATGAGCACTTTTGTGGCTTTTGAATACCTACCTATTTAATGGTACTTCAAGAACATCAGTTTCATAAAGTAAATCAAAACAGGCATAAAAGATGTGCTAAATTAATAAGAGCTAACATCGAAGAGACCGAGCGATTATTCGCTTTGACCGATAGCAATTGAAGTGCTCTAGGCTAAAATACCGTCATATTTAGATACATTGTGAATGTATTTATTGAATAAACAATTTAAAAAGAATCATTCATTAACAGTCATTGATAATTTAGCATTATACAAAACGCTACAAAATCAGCTGTTTGTAATATTGCATCATCCCACAAATGAAATAAAAAGACGCTCTATGCAAACATGCTAAAAATAATGAAAAAAGCATAAAAACGAAATAAATACACAAACAGATAATCTCTTGTGAGTGAACAACTAAAAAAAAAAGAAAACACCTCAAAAACCCCACAATTGGTCGATTGCAAGCAACCTCCCCAGTCAGTCCCCCACTCGCTACACAATTTTTACAACAACACATGGATGACGAATTGGAGGATAAAGTCTTTTATCAGGCCTACGTTTCCCACATGAAGATCCTTTCGAAATTCGCCGTTGGCTTTTCATCCATCAATTCGCCATTGGCGTATTTGTGGAAACTCTGTCGTCTATATTTGCTACGACCCGAAGTACTATTTTTCGGTATCATATTATGCATATTCTTAATTTACTTACAAGCTGTGGACGCCTGGAGTCGTGGCATATTGGGACGTATACAAACGACGCTGGTGGGTCGTAGGAGCCGTTTGAAGGTGGTTGGTCCAGCGGCGGCGGCGCGCGGCATAGGTGATTATCAGTGTTGGGAGGAGGTGCGTCAGCAGAGTGCCGTTTATGCGTTGTTGGGCAGGCGACCGCGCATGGAGGATAGGTGAGTTGATTTACAATAAAAATGGCATACTTTTTACATACAGTGTTGGAAAAAATAATAGGGACACGAGAAATATTTTACAATTCTCCATTTATTTCATTTTATGACCAAACAATAATTACTATATATTGATAGTTACACGGAGAGGACATGCTTCAATGACTCTGGGGTCGTTTTTGTATAATAATTTAATTTTTATAAACAAAAATAATGAAATGTATAATTTAAGTTGGAAAAAATAATAGGGACAAACTTTAAATTCGATTGTTTTTTTCAAATAATCTACAATATTACTGCTGCAGTTAGATTTAAACTAAAGTTTAATTGAAGCTCCTTCATTTTTTATAACTTCCTTACATATTAGTGGCATAGGGTTGACCAAATCAGCGCAATTTGCAACCGGTATTAAGTACCAAGCTTCTTTAATTTTTTTTTTTTTCATAACTCTTGCTTATTTTTCCATTTTTGATCCGCCATCGTCTTTTTTAATATTCCCTATAGGGCTGAGGTACGACGTCTGTGAGGGCTACTCCAAAACAGCAGCTTTCTTACGTTCAAACCATGAGTTTTCGATTCTGGAGGCATGTTTGGGGTCATTGTCATGCGTAAATCGCCATCTAATGATAGCAAGGAGGGTTTAAATGATCCTGTTTTGAGTAGAACAATTCGCAACAGACCTCGAGAAGTAGGACTAAGTGGAAAAAATCCCAGAAAAGCTCCGTATCTGAGAAAAAGTAATGTAAGCCAACGAACTGAATTCGCTCAGAGGAACATGTTGCCGGCCAACTTGAATAACGTTATTTAATCTGATGACACAAAAGTAAATTTGTTCGGCTCGGATGGCAATGTTCGTTCAACGCCCGCAGAATGCAGAATTTCATCCCAGATACACCAGAAAGCCTATCAAGCACGGTGGCGTCCTCTGAACGAATTCAGCTCGTTGGCTTACATTATTTTTTCTCAGATACGGAGCTTTTCTGGGATTTCTTCCACTTAGTCCTACTTCTCGAGGTCTGTTGCGAATTGTTCTACTCAAAACAGGATCATTTAAACCCTCCTTGATATCATTAGATGGCGATTTACGCATGACAATGACCCCAAACATGCCTCCAGAATCGAAAACTCATGGTTTGAACGTAAGAAAGCTGCTGTTTTGGAGTAGCCCTCACAGACGTCGTACCTCAGCCCTATAGGGAATATTAAAGAAGACGATGGCGGATCAAAAATGGAAAAATAAGCAAGAGTTATGAAAAAAAATTAAAGAAGCTTGGTACTTAATACCGGTTGCAAATTGCGCTGATTTGGTCAACCCTATGCCACGAAGATGTAAGGAAGTTATAAAAAATGAAGGAGCTTCAATTAAACTTTAGTTTAAATCTAACTGCAGCAGTAATATTGTAGATTATTTGAAAAAACAATCGAATTTAAAGTTTGTCCCTATTATTTTTTCCAACTTAAATTATACATTTCATTATTTTTGTTTATAAAAATTAAATTATTATACAAAAACCACCCCAGAGTCATTGAAGCATGTCCTCTCCGTGTAACTATCAATATATAGTAATTATTATTTGGTCATAAAATGAAATAAATGGAGGATTGTAAAATATTTCTCGTGTCCCTATTATTTTTTCCAACACTGTACATATGTTATTTTAGAAAAAAAATAATTAAGTAGAATTTTCTTATAAACTTTTGTGCAAATTTTAGTATTTTTTGTAATCTAATTTTTTTTTTTTTTATTTTTTTTTTCAATTTTTTTTTTTTTTAAATTCAAATTTTCTTCTTCACTTCATCAATGCCTCAGCTTTTACATAATTTTAGTTTGTGTATTCCGCTCGTTCGGTGCATTCACTTTCATATTTAGTATGTAGGTCAGGGACAATTGAAGCGTTGACGCGCATAATCTGTGTTGCTTGCCAAAAAAATATTATTTGTAAGCTGAAAATGCGTGGCTGATAATTACGTGAATAGTACAAAAGCAATGAGATTACAGAGAAAGTTTATAATTTTAAATTTAATAAAAATACTTAATGTGTGTTTTAAAACATTAGGGTGGATCAAATTGTGTTTTGCAAATATAATAGGAAAATTTTTTCTTTTTATTTATGTATATAATTTTGCATTAATAAAAAAAGGTTTTATAATTTTTGTCACAAATCCACTTAACTCCAGCACCTATATTTTATAATTAAAAAAACAAGTGCCTCATAAATAATTTTTAAATTCACTTCCGTTACGCTAAATTTTCAACCTGTAGAAATTTTGTTCAATTAAATATGTATAATTTAACGGCGAGCTAACGTTTTTAAAATACTAAATAGTTATGTAAATAAAACTACATACATATACATACCTATAATTACTACGTAGCAAGTATGCATGGGTGGGCATTTCCAAACGTGATGATCAACGCACAAATTCAAGCTCAAAAAAATAACCTTCAAGCAAACATTTTTTTTTAATTTTGACAGTAAGCTAAGGTTAATGTTGAACAATTTTTAGCTTTCAAAATACTTGCCCACATAGCATTCTATGAAATTATTAATCATATGTATTTGAGTATTTTTCGACCCCACTGCACCATTAAAATAATCATAAATGCCGGTAGAAAATGGTACACTACGCGCGACTTCTTGGCGAGATGGTTTTCGCGTCTTATTTCAATCGCATTTTAATCATATTTGAGTCTCTTACGATTATATTTTTTAATAATTTTTCAATCATTTTCTGATTTTGAATACTTTTTGGCTAATTTTTCTGATAGTTTTCGAGTCTTTCGAATCTTTTTTGAGTAATTTTTCAATAATTTTTCTAATAATTTTCGAGTCTGTTGAAACTTTCTTGGCTAATTTTTCAATTGCTTTTCTGATCATTTTCGAGTGTTTCTTTTTTGAGTAATTTTTCAATCGTTTTTCTGATCATTTTCGAACCACTTTTGTTTAATTTTTCAACCGTATTTCTTTCCTATCTTCTATCTTACATATGTATATGTATTAACCTTAGCCTTAACTTTACCAATATCGCAAAAACACCTTCCGCGGCCATTTTTGATCCACATTTTGCTTGAAACTTCTGAAACAGATTCTTAGCCTAGCCTGGAATAATATTCAATCAAGGGACTCGAAAAATATTCAGTAAAAAATAAAATCACTTTTCAGTCGCTTATTACTCATTTTCGAGTCTTCTTCTAATCGCGAAGGTGGTTAATCAGTTTATGGTCATTAAAGGGGATCGAAAAAGACTCAGTTTAATCAGTCTTCATAAAACAATCTGGCAAATTCTATGTGCGTAATTTTAAAAGAAACGCAAGACATTCGCAAAAAGGTCAAAAGCTTTGCATTGCAGCCTTTTGAAAATTGTGTTGATTTTAGCCAAAAAAAATAGATTTACGATTTAAGTTTAATCACTGTTTTGATAAAAAAAAAAAAAATACTGCTTAAGAAATGGTCTTTCGCATGTCCGTTCTGATGGAAATGCCCATTTGTGTGTACAAAGTTACATACCTATACTTAGTTTTACATTTGTCGCATTTTCAAACGGCGCTTTCGGTCATAAATCAGCGATAAGACAATAAAATGTAAGTAGGTATGTAAAAAAAATTCCGACGCAACTTCCTGAGCTTATGAAAATGTATACAAAATAAATCGTCACAAAAAATAAAAAAAACTAAACGCTCATAATCCGTCAAATCGCTATTACACATAGAGTTGCTAATCTCTAGCTTTGATGCAATAGTACTTAGAGGCAATAGTACTTAGAGGCAATAGTAAAAGCGTAGGCATACAAAATTTAATGAAAGGGTTCAACGCGCTGCTTTTATAAATATAGAAATTTATGCACATATGTATGTATGCATTCATCCATAGTGCATATGAATGTACATTGAGTTTGACGCAAATGACAGCCCAACGACTTCGACTTGTTGCATCTAACCGTATCGAAATTATATATATATTTTTATGCACGTACATATGTATATAAATGCATACAGTGGCCTGTACTAGAATAGAGCCAAAATATTAAAAATATAAGTATCAGCTAATTCCCATCATTTTATTCAATTTAGTAGTTTGAGTTAGTGGCGCTATGGCGCATTTCCGACAGGCTAGAAACATTAATCTTTTGCAAAAGAAGTATTTCGATCGCTTTAGTAGAACTGGAAATAAAACACATTTAACATTACGACGAATATAATTTTTTCGCTTCCTGTGGTCTTTTAGGTTGATTTTACAAAGATATTTTCTGAAGAGACTCCTACTGAAATTTTATGCCGAATAACTTTCTAGAACATGTTAACCATCTAGCGCCGCTAAGAAAGGGTTATTTTGGCCCCTTTTATAAAGTGAGAAAATATTTTATAGTCAGCAAATAGTATTTTTAAGGTCGCTAGAGGGCCCAAATGTTCTAGAAAATATTCGCCATGAAATTTCGGAGGAGGTCTTCTCAGAAAAAATCTTTGTAAAATGAACCTAACAGTCCACAGGAAGCGAGAAACTTATATTCCTCTGAATGTTAAAAGTGTTTTATTTCCAGTTCTACTGAAGCGATCGAAATACATACTTCGTTTGCAAAATATTAATGATTTTTGACCACGTTTAACATGCTGGCAGAAAAAAGTTACACTAAGATGGTATAAACTAAGTACTGGGCGTAAGGGACCCCAATGGCGCACACAGGGTTAATACAATTATAAAGTAGAAACTCTCCCCTCAAGCCAAAGAGATTGGTGTATCAAACTTAGGCATCGGACCAAAAATGCCGAAGATAAAAAAGATAAAAAATTTTTCCAGAAATGTTTTCGAAAAGAACTAAAATCGGACGGTGGATTTTTTGATCCATATAAGCCGAGACGGCCTAATGACCAGTTCAAAAAAATGGAAATCATACAATGTTCTAGATAGTCCATTCATTAAGAAGATGTCTCTGTGCTCAATGCCTACGTACACCAGTGTTTGCTTGTGAATACTTATGTAGTACGAATTGTATTTAGCTCTATGCAAAACCAGCTATTTTTAATGCGCTGCGAAATTTATCGTTAGAACGCAGAGACAAAAAAAAAACATTAAAACATTAAAAAATTAATCCTACAAATTGCGTTTTGCTCAACGAAAATTATTTAATTGCAAGAGGAAGAACTTCATCGAAATAAATTGCAACTGACTTGCATGTGATTTCATATTCACTTTTGAACATGACGCAAAGATAGGGATTTTTTTTCTTTTTGTAAAAAATCAAGGAAAATTTAAATTGCCTCCGTTTAATGTTTTGTACGTGACTGTCGAGCGTCTATGTCTACGAAAGGCTAATGTCCGGCATTTTTAGCTTTGGGCGAGCTAAGTTTGGCTGTGTCATTGGCTACTAGGTGATTTACTATTACTCGGAAGCGTTCCTTGCGAGAAGAATAATAAATGTGTCAGATGCAGGAACTGCAGTAAGTACAAATGCCGTATTTGCGAACCAGAAGTTTTATGTAGTTTCAAGAAAAATCTCGATCCGAAATGGGTATTTGATTAAGGGTATTTGAGGCCTCCAAAATTTACAAAAGTAACAATGCCTAGTGGCATTTGATTCTGATCGAGAGAGATTACCTCAATTTCATTTGTAATTAAAATAACAAGTAAATTTTCTTTAGAACGCTGCTATTGAGTGGAATCTCTTGTGCGTATAAGGCATACGAGTTTACGAAAAGGCAATACTTAGCTACTATGAGTATGGTACGAATTTTTCTGAAATATATTATGGTCATTTATTTCACATCAATTTCCCATTACAATAATATGAACGAGCAAAAAATTCGTTGGCTTTATCATTCATCAATATTCTAACCTTAATATTAATTGAGAATCATTGGGACGGGAGCACATTATGTACATACATATATTAGGCCGCCTCGCCTTATATGGACAAAAAAAACTCCACCGTATGTCCCCATATGATGTCGTTTGTAAAAGATTTTCGAAAAAAATTGTTTTTATATTTTGGGCGCCGCTAGATGTCGCTCAAATTTTTTTTTTAGAACTTCGGTATTTATAGCCCGATCTCTAAGTTTTTTACACCAATGTGTTTGGCTTGAGAAACATGTTTGGACTATATAATCTTATTAACCCTACATGCGCCATTGGGGTCACTACAACCCAGTACTTAGCTTATACGACCTTAATGTATATTAAAACTTGCGATGTTTTGCATACCGAGTTTAATATAACGACTCCAATACGCTGTGGTCTATGTGGGGGATCACTGGATCTCGGCCAACGTAAGCTAACCTAACCCTCTAGCAACCTTAAAAATACTATTTTTTCCTGATTGTCTAAAAAAAAGGGGTAAAAATAAATAAAGTTTTATTCTATTCCTACAAACACAATTTTCTTTTAGTTTGCAATACCACATAGTAAAACGATTAATAAAATTAACATTGACATTGGTATTTAAGGCGATTATAGCACATTACTCTTTTATCGAAATATGCTTAGAACCATTGCTATCAGACACTACTTTCACACACAATACATCCCCATTAAAACTCACAATTCTTCGATTAAATCTTGCACACACAAACCTCAAAGTATTTAGTTTTCTCTTTCTTTCCTTTTACTGCTTTCCTCTCGCTATTTTCATGCTTTGGCACTATTTTTACGTCCACCAAAGTCACATTTCGAAATATTTCACATATTTGATGAAACATTCCTCCCATTTCACAAAGGAAATAATTTTTGAGCTTTTTTCATTCCGTTGGCGCAATAAATTTTATATACACTCACGGAAAAAAGTATTGGCACAGCAGACAAAGTTGGTTTCGACCTCAAAAAACGCTTCCAAAGAAAGAAAGTTTTTATTATTTCCTATTTTTGTTACATTAGTACAAGTATTAAGAATACGCTAAAGAAAAAATTACATTAATTCATGGAATGGTTTAACCACATTAATTCGTGGAATTAAAAAAGTCCTATTTTTATGTGGAAAAAAGTATTGGCACACTTCACTTTCAGATTAAATAACAACTGAATTTTAAACGCTAGTATATTGTGGGCGTACCGTTTCATTTTCCAACATCATTAAGTGGGTTTGGCATAGAATATACCAACTTTTTGGTAGTTTCCTCCCCAATATTTGGCCATTCTTCTATTAAGGCTGCTTTTAGACTTTGCTCGCTGGTGACGCACCGCGTTCTTTACCGCCGCTCCAGCTCATCCCACATTTACTCGATCGGGTTGTGGTCTGGGGACTGTGGGGGATGTGGGAGAACATGAGTAGTATTATATGCAAGTCACATACGTACGTTGTGGGCTGTTATTTCGGGCCGTTGTCGTGTGTGATGTACTCAAATTTAACTTTTCAGCGCTTTTTCTGGCGTCTTCTTTCAAAATATTGGCGTAAACTTGCTTGTCCATTATACCCTCAATAAAAACCAATTCGAACACCCCGGCAATGGACATGCAGCACCACACTATCATGCTTCCAACCGCCATGTTTAACAGTGGAAGCAAAGTTTTTTTCTTTGCATTCAAATGAGTAGAAAGAACTATGCAAAGGCTTGCAAGGACAAGCCTTGCAGCAACTGGGAGCAAGTTATATTTTCGGATGAAAGCAACTTTAATATTTTTCGATCATATGGAGGCGTATGGGTATGACGAATGGCTAATACAGCATTAGATTCAAAAATACCTTATTCACACTATAAAACATATTGGGGGAAACGTGATAGTGTGGGGCTGCATGTCCACTGCGGGTGTTTTCGAATTGGTTTTTATTGAGGGTGTAACGGACAAGCAAATTTATACCAATATTTTGAAAGAAGACGCTAGAAAAAGCGCTGAAAAGTTAAACTTGGGTACATCAAACACTTTCCAACACGACATCGACGCGAAATACCACCCCACGAAGTACGTATGCAGCTTGCATATAACACTACTCATGTTCTCCCACATCTCGCACAGTCCCCAGACCTCAACCCGATCGAGTAAATGTGGGATGAGCTGGAGCGGCGGTTAAGAAAGTGATAAGCAAAGTCTAAAAGCAACCTCAATGGAAGAATGGCCACATATTGGGGAGGAAACTACCAAAAAGTTGGTATATTCTATGCCAAACCCACTTAATGATGTTGGAAAATGAAACGGTACGCCCATAATATACTAGCGTTTAAAATTTAGTTGTTATTTAATCTGAAAGTGAAGTGTGCCAATACTTTTTTCCACATAAAAATAGGACTTTTTTAATTCCACGAATTAATGTGGTTAAACCATTCCATGAATTAATGTAATTTTTTCTTTAGCGTATTCTTAATACTTGTACTAATGTAACAAAAATAGGAAATAATAAAAACTTTTTTTTTTTTGGAAGCGTTTTTTGAGGTCGAAACCAACTTTGTCTGCTGTGCCAATACTTTTTTCCGTGAGTGTAAAAAAATTGTATGTACATAATATATATGTATGCATATTACTCATTCATATTAAATTTAGCTACAGACGAACAGTTTTTTGTGCTTTGTCCCGCCATTTTTCTTCAGAAAATTATATTTTTTCTATAATTTTTTTTTTGTCATTTATATACTGTAGTGCAGTGGGTAGAGTGCTCGCCTGCTATGCCAGAGGTCTCGGGTTCAAACCACGGTCCGAGCAAAACACCAAAACAATTTTTCTAATTAGTAAAAATCCAATTATTGGGTTTTTTAAGAGCAGCGGTCACCTCTCGGCAGGGGACGGCATACCCTCCGAGAGTATTTCTGCCATGAAAAAGCTTCTGACAAAAAATGCATTCGCCGTTCGGAGCCGGCATAAAACTGTAGGTCCCCCCAGTTAGTAGGAAAAACAAAAAGGAGCACACCTCGAATTGGGAGAGAAGCTCGGCCATAAAACTCGTCAGAGTTATAATAGTGCCATTGTATTATTATTATTTAAGTATATGTATATACATATATATGTACATATATGTATGTATTTATGTATATGAAATAAAATATATATGTACATATACATATTATACTTATTTTTAATTTATTACTTTTTTTATTATGTACATTTCTTTAATGACTTTGTATTTTTCTGGCACATTTGATAAATATTATTCTTATGATCTACATATCGACGGCTGAGAATAAGATCACCCTATTTCAAAAATTGTTTCAAAAACGCCCTATTTGAAAAATTGTTTCAATAACGTCCTATTTCAGATTTTGCTTCAAAACGCCCTATTTCAAAGAAAATTACATATATATTTCTCTAAAATAGGGCGTTTTTGAATAATTGTCTGAAATAGGACGTTATTGAAACAAATTCTGAAATAAGTAGGGCGTTTTTGAAGCAAAATCCGAAATAGGACGTTATTCAAACAATTTTTGGAATAGGGCGTTTTTGAAACAATTTTTGAAATAGGGCGATCTTATTCTCAGCCGTCGATATTATGTATGTATAAGTTCATTTCCTTGGAAGCGTTTTGAATAGTATCATCTCGTTACTACATTATCATTGCGCATCAGGTTTCTTTGTTTCACTTGATTGATTACAGCTAATGCGTGCAATTAGCCTTTTATATAAACAATAGAAATTTCCCATTGGCTGTCAAACTGCATTTAATTGAACTGAGCTGCAAAATATAACAGGAAAGGTTGCCAGGCCCCAAAGCAGGACGAGGCCGCTACAAAGTATGCGGTCTAAGGGCTAAGCGGGTGTTCTAATATCTGCAGCATTTATTCACCACCGCATTCCGTTGATAAGGCTTTCGAAATATGGTTATCACATTGGAGAATGTTTTTTTTTTATTTTTTTACAATTTATTTTATTGCATATTGAAAGTACTAAATGATAAAGATGATGTCATATGTATGTATGTACATACCAATTAACACAATTCGGCTAAAAACTTTATATGCAAAATTTTTTACGAAATTAACTTGATCAATGATCATGTTTTTCGAGTTTTGTTTTTCGGGTGAAATTTTTCCAATCGTCAATCAGTGTTCTAAAATGAAAAAAAAAAATTATAAATATTTTTGTCTATGCCGGCACATGTGCACGTAGTATATATGTACATATGTACATACATATTTCCATTTTACATATTTTAGTACATTTTCTCTATTTTGTCTACATCGCTTAGCTGAATTAATATACATACATACATATGTATGTACGTATATCAAGTGCATAAATATTTAACTTGATATGGACAAGTTAAACAAAATAAAAATGTGTAAATATTCTATTAGCTAATTGCGCTTGGTCTGATAAAGTAACCCAAATAGTATTTGTACTTACTTAGCGTGCCAGTTCGCGTCATACCTATTCATTCATAAAACGTAATAAACTCATCATTGGCCGCTAATCTATTAAAACTAATAATGCTAAGTAATGTACGCGCCATAAAATATGTACATATATGTACATATAAGTGTGCATTAGACTGTAACAGAAAGAAAATATTTATTGATTTCAAAATTTACATAAGTACATAAATATCGCCCTTGAAACTTCGTAAACGCACAAGGGAAACTTTTATAACCGCCTATACTAAAATTGAGCTTTGCCAAACTTTAAATCCTGTCGCCCATCTCTATCGATCCGTGCCATAAATCTGTTCTTTGGAAAGCTCGTGAAGTTCAATATTTCCTTTTAATGTTGTTTTCAGCTCTGTAGTCGTAGAGTTGGGCGTCATGAATTCTATTTTAATTTTTGGCACAAATGTCGGTTAGGCGGTTATGAAAGTTTTACTTAGGCGCGTGATATTTTTCTCATGATATCAAATATCACGGGTTGGGGTATGAGAAACTTGCCGAAGCTCCAAATTTGACAAGTATTTTGTTGTTGTGCTCGGCAAATTTATCACACTTATGTCATCTCGGCAAATTTGCCAGGCCAAAATCACACAGAGGGGACAACCTTAGTATATTTTTATTTGTTCTTGTTTTTTTTTTTCTGAGGAAAGCAAACCATTTATATGAAAAATTCATCAGTATTTATATGAAAGTATTCATTGATGCCTCCTCGTCATAGGTGAACTGCATCAGTGATTCATCAAGGATTCATTGCGTATTTTTACTGCAGGGTTCCCCTAAAACCCGTTATTCTCATTTTCAGTTCAAACTTTCTCAATTAAAATTTCCTATTTCAAAGTTTTCTCTTATTAGAAAAAAATTCTGCGACTTTTTCTTTGTTCGCTTTCTGTGTACTGCCTAATGTATGGAACTAGGTACATGTGTACTTGGCCATAAAATTGGCATAGATTATGAACACACTTAGTACATATTTGCGCACATAATTAAAAATTGAACTTTGTCTACAAGTAGAGTATTGATTTTCTATTTTTTTTAATTTTTCCATTTTTTATATTCTCTAGCAATTAACCTTTCGACTGACCGACTCAACTGTCTGTCTATCTGATTGATTACGCGACGATTGAACAAACAAATAATCGAACAAAGACCGACCGACTGCACGAGAACCACCTGTTTTTGTAATTTGCATAATTTTAAAATCTTTATTCATTGCCTCTTCCACTTTTCTTCCCTTCTGCTCTTATTTTCTCAGGTACATCATCGAAGAGAATATCGATAATAATACGGGCATTTCATTTTTCGCCATTTTCGATGGTCATGGCGGTGAATTTGCTGTTGATTTTGCCAAAGATATTTTAGTTAAAAATATTTATAAAAAAATCATTGCAACAACAAAGCTTCTTACTAATGAACAGTCATCGTCATCATCAACCAACACAAACAACAATAATAATCTGAATGCGGCAAATGAGGGTGATTACGATACGAGTCCATATTTGAAACGAAAGGCGAGCAGGAAAGATGATAGCAATAAGGAGAATAATGAACCATCGACGCTGCGACGTCGTGATAGTTTGCGGAAGGCACACAGGTGAGTTAAAAGTACATACATTTCTATTGGAGATACATAATTATGTAGTAAGGTGAAGGTCAGTAATGCCGATTGCAACATTTCTTAGTTCTGACTCCCTTCATCACTAATCTCTCAACTATCACTCAAAATTGAAACAAAACAGCCCACGATTGACCGTGAATGATAAACAACACATCAAAAGTGAGTGAATGTTCTGAAAAGAAAAGAAGAACCGAAAATTAATCAAAGCAATCTGAAATTTTGAAAACAAACAAGCAATTTTGAAAAATTTTGCGCATCTAAGCATCAACTAAGTATCTAGTATATAAAGATACAAGAAATAATAAATAAAAACTTAAAAACATTTAAAAATAAAATTTAAGCAGCATTTGATGCGCTTGTGAGATGGAAAACACTACGCAAAAATTTAAAGACTACGTAGAAAGTCCTTGAAAGACAAAAGCGACACACCCCCGTGACTCGTATATATCGCTCATTTGCTGCAAAACCGTCATAAGTAAAAAAAATCGATTGTCCAGAAAACGCTTTTAAAGTTTTCAACTGACTCCAATCTTACACAGAAAATAGGAAGTCCTACAAATTCAAAACAAACCAATTCCGTATAATATATTTAACATATCCATAAAGGTAAATCAACACCAAGTATCCATTTATGGTGTTTTCCTGAATAAGAACCAACTCTCCTTTGCATAATGACGTTATTGTTGCAAAAATATATTCAATAGAGTGTCTTAAGTTATAATGTGTCATTATTGTTGAGAAAAAAAAAAAAACAATAAGTTCGTATTAATTCATTTTATTTTCAGTCTTTTGAACTTCAAATATACATATTGTGTACTTATGAATATTACAAAAAGAAACATAAATTAATTATAATTCATACACCGAGAGAAAAGACTCTGGTAGATCAACGGGATTACGGGTTAAAACAACAGATTACACAGTCAAATCACATCCAAAGGATATATCTGTTAAATTGACAGACGATATTTTGTTTTAACAGTTTTATTGTTGTACTACTCTGCAAACAAAAAACCGCTGTGAATCCAAAAACTTTTGCTGTTAAATCAACAATTTTCCGCAGTTGAAATTTTGTCACTTAAAAATAAATCCCTTTGTGTTTTACATGGCCATTTATTTCTAACAATCACTTTATAATGTGTATTTTTAGAGCTATTGGCAAGTTTTTTAAATCTTTTGTTTGCATTTTTCTCTTCATCCTCCCTCCATTCTGTTTCCAAGTACAAATACAGAGAAACCTCTCCTAACGGACACCTCTCATAGGCGGACACCTCCCTTGAGCGGACATTTTTTCATGCACCAAGGTTTAGGTTCAATTTTTAGAACAAATTGCCCTCTCTTAGGCGGACACTCTCTTGGCCGGACGCGGACAGTTATTTACTATTGAATCAAACTAAAAACTTCTATTAAGCGGACACGAACCTCTCGTCAACGGACACTTTGATTTTTTTTCATAACGAATCACACAAAAACCTCTGTTAGGCGGACACGAACTCCTCTTATGTGGACAAAATATAAGTATGTATAGCAATATAAAAAAAGTTCGCGGAATGTTCGTTAGGTAAAAAATGCTACGATGAAAGGGAAATCACCAACTAAAATAAATATCCGCATGACTTTATTGGAATAAATATAACTACATTCACAGATTTCCAGTTAGATGGTCTAATGCTAGAGACACACATCGTAGTATAATAGAAATATTGTGATCTATACCACATATGTGTTACTCTCATATTGTAGTTTAATTGAAAATTTTCATAGTAAAGCCAAATCATAGTATTGATATTATAATATTCATACCACATGTGTGTCTGAGGTATAACTGATGAAAACGTCGAAACCATTGAAGATGATAGTACCGATACTGAAAGTATTACCGCTGAAAGTAGGTAATGCAATCTCCTCGAACGAAATGGCTTTGACTGCAGTTTCAAATTTGAAAAGATTTTGCAGGGAAGACCTCATTGCATTTGAATTGTTGCAGAAATTTGAAAGCCACCTGCAAAACAATTTTATTTTAAAAATAAGCAAAAAACCCCTCGTCAATCGTCAATCGACAATTTCGTAATTTTTTAAATAATTTCAAAGATATCCCAACATTTCTAGTTATCAGCATCTTACTAATTGAAATGTAATATGTATGTTAATACTTTATGTATATACATATGTACATACATATGTATTTATGTATTTAAGTGAAATTTTGAAGACATAAGAATCCTTGTTTTTTTAGTGAAATATGAATAAATAAATCCTTTAAAATCCAAAAAATTTCTAAAATAGTAACCCACTCCCTTAAGCGGACACCTCTCTTGGGCGGACAAAATTTGCCCGACGATGAGTGTCCGCCCAAGGGAGGTTTCACTGTATGTAGCTTCATCTCCGCTTGTTTTCCATTGCGGCACCTTCTTCGCCTTCACTGCTTGCTATATTGTGTTCTCTATTTTATATTCTCCTCCGATTTCAAACCATGACATCAACCTGAAATTCAATCCAACGGCATCATATGTATAGTGCGAAATTCAACATTCAACTTTATATTGAATATTGAACTTTAGTGGCTATTATACTTACCTTTGTTCGAAAAAGCATCCGCAAAGCAACAAGTAACAACGGAGAAAGCTGGCAAAATAAATACTTGTTCTTTTGATAGTCAACAGTAATGATTTGTTGAATCAACAAATAAATATAAAGGTTACAGCAACAGATATTAGGGTTAAGTTAACAGTGACTCAGTTATATCAACGAAAATTTCTTTTAATAATTGACGATCAGTCCTGTTGAACTAATAAATAGGTTTTAATAGATATATTTGTTAAAGTAAAAAATGTTTTCGTTTATATAACTCTAAATGTGTCTACTTAAACATATTTTTGTTAATTTAACGAATTTAGGGATTAACAAAAGAAAACTGTTGATACTACTGTGATTATTTTCTGAGTGTAGAAACAGTCTTTTGAACTTAAGAAATTAAGGAACTCTTCAACATCTTTTCGTCTTAAGTTATAATTCATAAACGAAAAATGTTAATTTTTTACTTCAAGTAATTAAAAAATTAATGGATTACATGTTTCGTCTTGCTATCCTCACTATCACTTTCTTGTTACGGTGATTTTGGGCAGTATGTTGCATCAGCCACGGAGTCGTCAAAGTCTTCCGAAAAAGAGGATAATCGGGATAAACTCGAAGGTGATTTGCTGCTGTTGCAATTTGACATTTTAAAATAACCTAAAACAACAACTTTTATTATTGTAATCGTGCGTTTTATTCATACATAGCTATTTTTTTTTTTTATCAGCAATAGCATCATATTTTGTGTTAGGGAGAGCAATTTATTGTTACTGTTAATAATGCTATATTCAACAACGACACATTTTGTTATAATGTAAAATGATGACTGTTTATTAGTCATTCTTTTATATGTAATAACGTCATATCACGAAATACTTAAGTTGGCGATAGTATTTTTATCAACTAGAACGTCATATTTTGTAATATACCATGTTTGAATTAAATCAAACTTTTCAACAAGATAGTCATAACTCAAATTAGCGCTGTGTACCTGAAAAAATCTAGATTAAAAATACCATTACCTTTTCACGAAGAACTCCACAACGCAAAATATGCCTCTGTTTGAGAAAGCCAAACGATCTTGACACGACGGCAGCAGTCGCACAACTGAGATATGACGTTCTCACGTATAAAAAAAGTTGAAACAGATGAAATGAAAAACGGCGTATTCTCTTCTCAAGCGGAGCATATAAGAGGCATTCATATGAATTTTTTACTCAACATGAAGTATGATATAACGAACAATTCTGCATCATTAACCCAAAATTCACGTTTTTTGATTTATGCCGGTCTTGCAGCAAATGAGCGATATGTATGTATGTACACAAGTAAATACTGCACAAAACTGAGTCCCTTGAGGGTACATACATATGTATGTATGTATACATACTTATGAAGATACATATCGTCGATGCCTTTGCAATACCACCGCTTTACCAAAACCCAAATTTTACAGATCAAAAAAATGTGCTTGCTTTGCCATAGATCTGGTGGCGATAGTTGGTATTTCATTAACCGTTATTTTGAAAACTTGTAACTGAAATAATGTGTTTATGATTTACATGTGTTTTCATCGATGTCTGGAGCTCAGCGTTTCCAAATTTCATTTTTGCCAGTAGTGTCAAATAGGCGTTTATGCAGCTGTTCGATGGGCGGTTTTGCAAAGGCATCGACGATATATTTGTACACATGCAAGGCATATCTATTCTGAAGCGATTTTCAGCGGATATATGTACGCTATCTATATGTACATACATACATACATATTTCAAAAAAAAAAAAAAAAATGTGAAGAGCTGGTATTTTCTACATATTATTTTTTATTTATGTGTAAGAGTCATCTTCTGAAGTGCAGCCGGTTTTTCTCCTTTATTTATTTTGTTAGATATGTAAGTCCGTAACATTTTGACTAAGAAATAATTTTTTCGGCAAAAATGCATTTTATTTTTCAACATAACCTACTTTTAGCTCGATACACTTAGTCCAGCGTTTTTCCAATTTTTTTTTTTTTCTTTCCAAAAAGTAGGAAGTTATGTGACGATCTCTTCATTTGAATCTCGAATCTCTTACCACGCAGCCATTTCTTCATGTTTTTAAACAGAAAATAATCAGATCAGGGGGCTAAATCTGGAGAATATGGTGGGCGAGATAACAATTCGTAACCGAATTTATGTACTTTAGCCATGCTGACTACTACACACGTGTGCTGTGGTGCATTTTCATGATTAAACAGATTTTTTTTTTTTTTGAGTATTGAGTATCTATTTATTTATTTTCGAAAAAGTTTATACAAATTTACAATAAACCATTACCCACGAAACTGACCCCGCTTGTCTGCAGGTTTCTTGCCAAACCTGGTAATTTTTGCTTAAAATCAAGATCAAATCTGCCAAAAGCTCCGAATAATATTCGCAAGTAATTGTTTTAAACATTTCAAGATAATCGATGTAAATGGCACCTCGTGCAACCTTAACATCTGCGACCGACACACCCACTTTGGGCTTATTTGGAGCACGTACACCCGGAGTAACCAACTATTTTCATTGTTTCTTGGCTTCTGGTGTGTCGTGATGGATCCAAGTTTCATCTACGACAACAAAATGGCACAAAAATTCGTTCGGATTGCGGCTGCACATCGTTAAGTACTCCTTTGAAGCTGTCACCCGATTACGCTTCTTATCGAGTGTAAGGAATCGCGGCAGCTATCGCGCGGATAGCTTTTTCATTCTGCCATCGTTCAATATCATTCCATGGATTTTATCGACTATTTCTGATGTGACTACTTGTTTTGGGCGACCTCAACGTTCGACATTACTTATGCTGTTACGACCACAACGGAATTCAGTAAACCATCTTTTAAGCATTGAAAATGATGGAGCAGAGTCTCCATAGTATTTATTAAGTCTTTTCTTGGGTTTCTTCATGGATTTTTTACAAAAAAAATAATGCTTAATCAGCAGACAAAATTAATTTTTTTTCCATTTTTGTTAAAACACGCGTAGTTCACTACTGAATAGTAATGCAAAAATTCCCATCCTTGATTTAAAATTACTGGTCGCCAAGTTCATAAAGTCATGGACTTATCAAACAACCCTTGTATGTATGTACATATATAAATGTTAAAAAACACACAAAACTCAGTTTATTTTATTTTGTGTTGATGTCGCCAGAGTGATCATCCAACTTTCACTAAGGAAATACTATATAATGCAGAAGATAAATAAGAACTAATGCTAGAGACACACATCGTAGTATAGTAGAAATATTACGATCTATACCACATATGTGTCACTCTCATATTGTAGTTTAATTGAAAATTTTCATAGTAAAGCCAAATCATAGTATTGATATTATAATATTTATACCACACTAGCTGACCCGGCAGACGTTGTTCTGCTAAAACTTATTCCTATGAAGCCTAAAGAAAAGTCTTTGATTACCGTATTGCTAACCATTATCTTAGAGTCCATCTTAATGACTGCGAATAACAAAAAATTGTCTATTCTCTGAATAAAAGTTATAGTTACATATATTCGCCGCGACAAACCTACTTCCCCGATCCCTATCACTATCTCAATCCCTATCCCTATCCCTATCCTTATCCCTATCCCTATCCCTATCCCATCCCTATCCCTATCCTTATCCCTATCCCTATGCCTATCCCTATCCCTATCCCCATCCCTATCCCTATCCCTATCCCTATCCCTATCCCTATCCCTATCCCTATCCCTATCCCTATCCCTATCCCAATCCCTATCCCTATCCCTACCCCTATCCCTATAGCTACCTACCTTTACCTTACCGGGACCGTCCATCACCATCCGGGCCCACTACTTTAGCCATCTCTGGGAAACAGCTCAACGCTTTTCATTTTCTACCAATATCGCTCGAAAACATTCAGGGGTTATCCGGGTCCACGCTTTGACCCAAATCTTGGAACCCGGCCTAGGCATCACTATTTAAAAAGCTCTTTGCTGAAGTCCTCCTCAACAGCTTTCATTTGATACCAATATCCAGGGTCACTCGGTCCCACGTTTTAACCCATATCTGGGAACCCGGCCTAGGTATCGCAATAAAAATAACTTTATGTTGAAGGCCTGTTAAACACCTTTCATTTGATACCAATATTGCTCGAAGGCTTGGTGGATCGATCTGGGTCCTCATTTATGCCTGTATTCCGGGAAGCTCCCAATTTTTCGAAATTCTATATACCCTACTATGTGCACTAACACCACATGAATCTACTGTGAAAATTTCATAAAGAACGGTTGGTTACTTTGGGAATTTATAGAGGACACACATCCACAGATGCACACATACGCACATACACACCGATTTTTCCAATTTTCGGACTTTTCCGGAGGGATTTTCCAAAATTTTCTTCCGTACGAACCATCTCACAGTGCTTCGTCTCCATATAGTGAATCGGCAAAATTAGGGGAGTAATCGCAGAACAATGAAATTTTGTGTACAGACATAAAATAATATAGATAAGAAAAAAAAGAAGTTTTGGCCAAATCGATGCAAGGACATGACTACCTCCCATATGTCCTTGATTTTAAAGTTGTGATTTCAGCTTCAATTTCAATCAGAATTAAATCAAATTTGGTATATATTTATAGAATTATGCTTTTAAACTAGGTTAAAAGTTTCGTTCTTTTATGTGAAAGGATATAACTACCTCCCATATATCCTTAATTTTAAAATTGTGATATCAACTTCAATTTCAAACAGAATGAAATGAAATTTGGTATATATTTATAGAATTATGTCTTTAAACTAGGTGGTAAGTTTTGTCCTTTTATGTCCAAGGACATGGCTACCTCCCATATATCCTTTTTTACAAAAAGTAATTTTTAGCTTAACGTGTCATCACAATACATTAAAAACTAACTGTAACATATATAATTACCGTTTTAAAATCAAGGATTGACTACTACCGTTAATTATTGCAAAAAATGGTTCTAAAGAAAATTACTCTTAAATTTGTTCAGAAAATATGTTGGTTGTTATAGTTTAATACACTATTTTATTGCAAAATGTCAATATGATTTTGGCACATATCAAATTATAACTTTTAAAAGCGCAATATTATTAGAGTTAACATAGAAACAATTTTTTATTATAAAATTTTTCCATGTAAAAAATAAAATTTTTAGGGTGTTAAATAAAGTACTAAATTAGCGATTTCCGGCATAATTTTTGAACCTTTTTCTTTTTTGGTAGCAAGACCTCCCAGCATAGAATCGAAAATTAAAATAAAAAAATTGTCGTTTTTTCTTGTTTTTTTTTTAAATTTTGTCAAACTTTGTAAAATTTTATGTGTCTCACCTAAAAAAGTTAGTATTACATGTATGTTTTTTGTTAGTATTTGTCACATATTAATAAAAACTGTATATTTTATCCTAATTAGGCTAATTTCTTATATCATGAGAGAAAAAATAGTTCCATATATTAATTTTGCTAAATTTTTTCCATACCATATATATAAGGTTCTGCAAAATTTTTTAAAATTTTAAAAATATGGCTTTACAAAATCGTACAATTTCTACATTTCCGGCAAAAAACAATGCAATTTTTTTACAGATTCTACTAGAACACTTCAAAGTTAACCAAATTCGCGAATAAAAAAAGAGTCGTTCTTTTTTATTTTTTTGTTTGACTCTATCAAACTTTAGTAATTTTTTGAACTCCAATAAAAAAGTCGCAAATGTTTCGATGGAACTGGTCACATTTCTGAAATAAATCATTTATCAAAAGTTATTTCAGCTATTAGGGCATATAATGGTAAGCAAATGTGACAAGTTTCAGAGTTATCCGATTTAAAATGAATTTTTGGCAATTTTTTTTTGTAACACACTAAAAATCGTATTACCTTAAAACAGTTTTGCCTCAAAATTGTACTGACTTTAGCGACCTCTATTGGCAACAAAAGCATGAGATTATAAATTCTACTTATATATTTATTCCAGTTGATATGTTAGCTTCACAAAAATATATATTACTTGAATAAATTACGCAGTTTATTTTATCTTAATTTTGTCTATGGGACGAAGCACTGTGCATCTCCTCGAGAATACGAACAATTGACAAAAAGTTTTATAGAAATCGGCCCAGCCGTTCTCATCTGATGAGGTTAGTAAAATTTTTTACACCATTTTTATATATATAGATATGTGTCTGAGGCATAAGTGTATGTGTAAGCACATATGCTCTATATAACAAGTAAGAGCGCAGCTGTCTTCGGCGGTACCGAAGACTTCATACCTTTCATGAATGGGAAAATTAAAAGTTACATAGTCTGATATTGTTTAATTTATACTTTCAATTCTGTGAGTTATTTATGCAAAGATTCACTAGAAAAAGTGTCATGATTTTAATAGAGAATTTATAACCGAAAATGTCCGTATCTGAACAATCGGTTGTTCAGAAGCTATATGTTATAGTGGACCGACCTTGACAAATTTCGGTGACATTATTTATGTAGGTCCATATGTGTACAAATACTTCAAAGTTGCATGCCCTTAGCTGTTTAAATGGAGAAGTTATACTCCGAAATGTCCATATCAGAACAATCGGTTGTATGGCAGCTATATGTTATAGTGGTCCGATTCTGACAAATGATCAGCTTCTCCTTAAAATACACTAACATTCTGAATTTCAAGCAGATATCTTAAAAAGCTGGGACTAGGGACTAGTTTGCGATCAAACAGACAGACAGACGGACATGACTTAATCGGCTCAGCTCATGATCCTGATCATATTGGTATATATTTTGGTAGGTCTGCCACGCCTCCTTCTGGTACTTCCACCATTCGTGTTTCGGCACAAAGTTATAATACCATTTCATTCCCATGAAAGGTATAAAAATATATCCACTGTATTACTTGAGATATCCATTACGATTGCGAACAATGGCGCTTAATGCGTTTCTTGCCTTTTTCGACTTGCCTTTCCTTTTCCTTTGCGTCATTTGTGTTGAACATTCTTTGAAATTGGCATGTAAGTATACTCGTACTGAAGTTCTCTTTTTTAAACTTAATACATATTCTATAAGGAAGCAGTCTTTTGACATTTAAGAATGGCAAAAATATCTTGAAATTAATAAAATAGCACGAAAACAAGTAAGGAAGCCTAAGTTCGAGTGGAATCGAACATTAGATACTCAGCTGTATGTTTTCATAGTTTGTTTGCGTTTGGTGGAAACACGGTGTACTCTATATAAAGCGAGTGCTGCATAAAGTGGGCGTAGCCACGCCCATTTTCAACATTTTTATCAGTCATCCAACTAAGCATATGAATATTATTCTTTGTGCAAAATTTCATTCCTTTTTGACTTCTAGTTATAAAGATGTCACGTTACAAATTGCCAAAGGGTGTTCCAGAAATATCTTTGTTAAAAAGTAGGCGTGGTCATAAGCGATTTCAATAAATTTTTGCGTGTCTATTAACACAAGTTATGAAAGTGTATAAACCAAGTTTCATCATAATATCTCAATTATTTGTCGAGTTATAGGCTAAGAAATCTCGTATATTCCTTTGTCTAAAAAGAGGCGGTGCCACGCCCATTTGCCAAAATTTTTCTATTTTTTGTTTCTGGTCTATTGTAGAAATCAAACCACAAAATTTCAATGAATTATCTTTACATTTGGCAAAGATATCGCTTAAAATGTTTTTATTAGGTCACTTTATAATACCCATATATAAAAGTGGGCGTGGTCGTCAACCGATTTCGCTAAAATTTTCAACATGTATTACCACAAGTAATAAAAGTGTACACACCAAGTTTAGTCATTATATATAAATTATTTGTCGAGTTATGGGCTCAGAAATCTCGTATATTCCTGTTTATAAAAAGAGGCGGTGCCACGCCCATTTGCCAAAATTTTTGTGTTTTTCGTTTTATGTCCGCAGTTGGACTCCTGCTATAAAATTTCAATGATATATCTTTATATTTGACAGAGATATCGCTTAAAATGTTTTTATTAGGTCACTTTATAAGAGCCATATATAAAAGTGGGCGTGGCCCTCAACCGATTTCGGAAATTTTTCGTCCAAATATTTGACTAAGTAAGTATATCACGCGTACCAAATTTCATCGATATATCTTCAACGGTTTCTGAGTTATGACATATAAAACTTGCAAGGTTTGACCCTTAATAAGTGGGCGTGGCACCGCCCATTTTCCAAAATGTCATCAAATTTCTTCCTAGGGGCCTGAGCTCAACACGTGGATAAAATTTCATCGCTCCAGCTGTATTAGTGACTGAGATACCAAATTTCCGATTTTTTCTATATAGGAAAAGTGGGCGTGGTCATGGTCCGATTTCGCCCATTTTCAATACCAACCGTCCCAGTCTCGATACCAACCTGCATTTCAAATTTCATCAAAATATCTCAATTTTTGCGCGAGTTAGAGTGTTTACAGACGGACGGACAGACGGACGGATGGACGGACGGACATGGCTCAATCGATTTCTCTTTTCACCCTGATCATTTTGATATATATAAGTCTATATCTATCTCGATTATTTCACTATGTTACAATCCACCGTTATGTGATTAAAACTATAATACTCTGTGTACTAGTACAGCTGAGTATAAAAAGAAGTTAACTTGATGGAAATGCATAAAAACTTCCCTCCCAGCTGTGCCACTAGGCGTATGAGTGACCTTTGAGCTACAAACATATATACATACATGCACACTCTCGTAGCATACATTTAGGCACAAAACCAAAATGAAAACCACCACAATTTAATTACGTCTTTTTTCCCACGCTCCCACTCTCCCCAACAGCACCACAGACGATTGCAAAGTCGCATCGGCTGCTAAACAACAACAACAAAAGGAACCCGATATATTCACCTCCAAATTGAATTCGTTGATGCGCACCAGTAATGCAGCCAAAGAGGCGCTATTCGGCAGCGGTGGCAAAGATGGCACAAGCGATAATGGCAAAACAAAAGAGCCACCACAAAATTTCGATGCCAAATGTTATATTGAAAATGGTAAAATCAATTTTGGTAAATTAATCACAGACGAAGTGCTAGCAGCGGATTATAAGCTGGTGGAGCAGGCCAAGAAAAATGTGAGTTAAAAAGTGCTTTTTTTTTGGTCTTACACATATTTAATATGGAATTTTCACTTTTCCCACAGACCAACATTGCCGGCACAACTGCGCTGATCGCCGTAATTGAAGGCAGCAAATTGACGGTGGCGAATGTTGGCGACTCGCGTGGCGTGATGTGCGACCAGCGCGGCATAGCGATACCATTGTCGTTTGATCACAAACCACAGCAGGTGTGTTATTTGAAGTTATTGTTGTTGTTTTGCGCTTATTTATCACATACTTAATTATAAACATTTGCTATATTCTATGCTTTCTGCTCTTCAAGGTGCGTGAACGCAAACGCATACATGACGCAGGCGGTTTCATCGCATTTCGTGGCGTTTGGCGTGTCGCAGGCATTTTAGCGACATCGCGCGCGCTTGGCGATTATCCATTGAAGGATAGAAATCTAGTCATAGCAAATCCAGATATATTAACCTTTGACTTGAATGATCACAAGTGAGTAGCGGAACTAGATCAAAGTATCAAACTGTAAATAAAATAATAAACTATTTTTTTTTACTTTCTTCAGACCCATCTTTTTAATATTCGCCTCCGATGGCCTCTGGGATACATTCAACAATGACGAGGCTTGCACATTTATTAAAAAGCATTTGCATGAAGCAGATTTTGGCGCTAAAGCGTTAACAATGGAATCATATCAACGTGGCTCAGTCGATAATATAACCGTGTTGTTGGTGGTATTTCGTGATGGCAATTATCGCATCAGTTCGGCAACAACAGCAGCAGCAGCAGCAGCAGCAGCGAATGCGGCAAAAACGAGCAGTGCATCAGCAGCAGGGGCAGGCGCTGGACAAGCTGGTGCAGCTGGTGCAGCAACGGCAGCCAAAGTGCCCGCATCAAATAATGCAGCGAATTTTCCGGTGACAAATTTAAGTCGTTCGAATAGTGGCATTAGACCGAAATAGATTTTTTATTGTATGTGTGCATATGTAAACAGTTGCATATAGCCTAGCATGTACCTACTTTTTTTTATTAACGTTAACAAAAAAAAAAACAATGTTGCATGCGCTCACGTTATGCCCTAAAAAAACCCTTAGTAGTGAGCAATTTTAAATATAATTTGTTGTAATAAAATCAAATGGAATATAAATAAATTATGTGCTACTATTTGAAAGCAAAATTTGTAAAATTATTTAAAGTAGCTAAATTTATTAAATGTAACAGCACAAAAATTAGCGCTTTGCTTAAGCATGTGCGTCTCAATTGTACATATCTAAATAAAAAAAATGTATATTTAAGAAATTTTCGTTTCTAGTAAATTTACAATTCTGTTATAATACAATGCATACATAATCTACACTTCAATAGCGAAAAATTTATCATTTAAATAATAGTTTTAAATAATTCTTATATTTCTGAAAAAAAAAAAAACAAAAATAATAACATTAAAATTTTTCGCGTACAATACAAAACACAACAGCACGACAATATTTTCCATTATATATTTAGATGTCCCGTTATTAGCTGTAAAGCATTTCTATTTTGTGTAATAAAAAGAAACAAAAAACTAAAAATAAGCTTTCGTTATGAATGTGCTTATGTTTAAATTAATACCTACATATTTATGTATGTATGTACATATAAAAATTTAATTGCAACATCTATGTATGTATGCACCGCCTTGATAAAATTATCACTATGTCAATGAATACTATTTTCATTGAATTTCTTATTGCTTGCTATATCTTGTTCTTGTTGTTTTTACTACAGCATTCATCAGCGATTTATATGTAACTGTGCATATGATGACTTTTATAATTGTAAAAAAATATATGTTAATTTTAAGATATGTATGTATATTTGCTGTATTTTGAGATACTTGCAGTTATTTAATATACAAACTAAACGACAGAAAATATAATAAATCAATTGAAATTTAAATTGTATCTTTTTGGTAAAAACAAAATATTCAGCTAATCTCGTAGGCAGTCGTATCAAATGTCATACTTTTTTATGCCAAAGATACAAACGGAGATACTTTTTATTTTGTCTTAGAACAAATTTGATGCCGGGTATCCACATCACAAGAAATGCTAAAACTCCATATAAAAAAACTCTTAAGAAATGGTCAAGAAATTTTCTTGTGTCAAATTTTCTTTAGGCAGTATCCACTTCACAAGAAAATCTATTACAATTTTTGACGAAAAATGAGGTTGGCAACGCTGGTTTTGCCAACTCGGACCGTGGTTTGAACCCGAGACCTCTGGCATAGCAGGCGAGCACTCTACCCACTGCACCACAGCGGCTAAAAAACGATATCATCGTTAAAAATCCGAAAACAGCTTATTTTATTAATTTTAATTTTTTTCAATGATACGAAAAATACTATGAAATTATCAATTTGTGATACTAAACTTTGTGAAGCTGCGGCAGCACTGCTCGTAGGCAAAGTATGCAGAAGGCCTCTAAAGTAGTTTTACCATTTACTTGCGCCTAAAAACAGGCAATGAAAATTTTAACCACGGTGAACTGAGCCATTCATAGCAATAGGCTCACATACTATCAGAAATGTGCTCGCTCAGAAACGAGGAAACTAAGTGAAGGGAACATTACTGGCGCCAGACCGTTGGAATGCAACCAGGCAAAAGCACTAATGGTAGGATATAACATAAGAAAGTCGATTCAATGGATGCGGAACCGGTCTAATGATAAACTGAGAATGTTGACTGGAATTCTCACAGGACATTGCAAGCTTGGGATACATATATATGTATATGCATAGACTAGGTATCCTGTCAAGTTGTTGTATTAACAGCACTAAGCCCTGCTCAGCCGGAACGTTTGACTCACACATTGTCATCAGGCTCACTTAACGGGTCCAAGGAATGAGGCAGCGTTTTTTGGGCTAGTCCAGAGGGACAGGACGGTGAAATGAATTGGTTTGAGTAGACATGTGAAGAGATGTTGTGTGCCATGCGGCGTCTCTCCACGTGCCGGGCATGCATTAGGCATTTCGGGTTCAATTCTGGCCCCATATGAGTTAGGCGACTGCATTAGCCTGACCATAGTTGCGCTAAGGTGACGCGTATTTCCCTCGTCACCTCCAATTATTCTTCTGCTGTGGGGGTTGGTTGGCCTTTCAATATTCTTTATGACCGATGGACTAAAATGAATGTGGTGATTGTGTCTTTATAGCCTGCCGTTAGGTCTAGTTGATATTCATTGTAATTTTCTGAATATTAACTGCAACTCTGAATATCTATTGTAAATTTCTGAATATAACTGTAACTTTCTGAATATGAAATGGAAATTCTGAATATGAATTGTAACTTTCTGAATAACTGGTCTGGTCATATGCGATGCCATTGCAAGGAAACGTGAAAGATTGCTGGTCACGCCTTGGCCAGATCTGGAGCACATTCATTCGCTAAAGCCGAGCGCTATCCTTCGATTTCTAAGGGAGCTCAGATTAGATGAGACAATGTGATCGAGGAGGGGGTACAATAGTCTAATGGCCGCAGTAGAAACCTCGAAAAAATCCATCTAACCTCGGTGAACAGTAAAAATTGTATGTACTATGGCTTTGTTCAGAAACTCTGTTTGAAGCGCAACCTGCTTTTGTAGTACACGCAGAGCGTTCATAAACCGTCGTACCATACGAAAACTAGCATATTTAAAATTTCTGGCGAAAGCTATCAATAAAAAAATTCTGTACGAAAAGTAACAAGTTCGACTTTTGGCCGACGAAAAATAACAAAATCGACTTTTGGTTGACTAAAAGTATCAGTAATTATTAGACTGCGGATCTTTATGCAAAAAATTTAAAATGATTTATTAAGAGTTATATTGATTCAAAACTATAGTTCTGTTCAATAACAAAAAAATTTTAAGAATTTTTCGTAAAAAATGACAGATCTCCATATAAAAATGACACTTTTTAAGAAAAATTCGTAACAATTTTTTGTTATTGAACACAGGTTATATATTCACATTCCAAAGCGAATTTTCCTGCTCTGTTTTGGATATGCAAAATATATGCAACTTATATGCAGGTTATATGCAAATTAAAAGTACACTTTTTTTACATCAGATATGGAATTTTAAGTGATATACACAATAAGTAAAGTATAGTTGAATGCAAAAATCATATGTTCTATGCTGAATCTTTTGTTCTATTCAAATATAAACCCAATTACACCCAAAAACAAACTGCAAATGGGAACTAATTTTTATTATAATAATTTTTAATGTAGAGGTAATTTTAGTTGTAGTTAAGACCACAATATACTACAAGTGTTTTCTCCACATTTTGAATGGAAACATTGTGACGCTTATCGGTTAAGATCCGTTTATATGCTGAAGATGAACGCTCAACATCACAGGATGTAACCGGAGCATACTTAAATTCGCTCCAAAATTGACTGGGAATCTGTATTCCAGTTGCTAATATTTTGTTGTCACCTGAAAGTATTTTGGCTACTCCCAATATGACTTCAAAAGCAGGTTCTTTTTTTAAATAGCTTCAATTTTGACCAAAACTATTTGCCCACATGATCCTGACGTAGCGTCAAGTCCTTCAAAAGCTTCTGTTATTAGGGCCATTGAAGCCATTAGGGGAACTCCGCGAGACTAACTTGCGGATTAAAACTGCTAAACCTCAATTATTATGCAAATATGCAAGTTATATGCAAATATGCAAGTTATATGCAAATATGCAAGTTATATGCAATATGCAGAATATGCAGAAATAAATATGAAAATTTAGAATATTTTGCTAATAACTTTCATTTTTCTCTTTGGATCCGCAGTCTAGTAATTATATACTGTTTTTATATTAAAATTGTTGTTGTTTAAACGAAATTGATAGTTTTCGTCAGCCAAAAGTCGATTTTGTTATTTTTCGTCGGCCAAAAGTCGAACTTGTTACTTTTTGTCAGTCACAAAAAAACGTATGTTAGTTTTCGTATGGTAGGACGAAACGTAAATTTTGCATGAAGCGTCGTTCATCAACAGTCATCAAAAAAATAATTACAGCCGCTGTTGCGGTTCTGAACATACCCGTACATACTCACCTAAATGAGTTGTTTACCCTTTAAAAATGTTTTCACATAACTATAGTCCCCTCCGCCTACACTTACAATCCCAATGTAACTCTGCTAACACGCCAACTAAAATCTATCAAACCGTAAAAACATGAACAAGCATCTCAGCCTGTAGTTTCATGTAACCATTAGGTGTTGCCCTTGGGATAAAAAGATGAGATACGCCCGCTCATACTAGATAACATTTCATTTCAAATAACTACCTTCTTCACAATAGAAAACTTAGTAAACATTGATGGGAATCGACTACCGCAAGCAAACCTCTTTCTCAGTTATGCTACTCAACTCAAAGCCCAAAGGCTAAGGAAAAACAACTATTTGGTGTATATGTACATCAAAAATTAACCCTATTTATATTTAAAAATTAAATAATCACTTAGATTACATTACATTACTCTACAGCTAAATTAATACAAAATTTGTTTTCTTTTTTTTTTTTTGATTTTTTAGGCATTTCTTGTTATTTATTTGTTTATATAATAAACAAATCAGCGCTCATAGAATAAACTTTTGTTTTAAATACAGTACACGATTTGCTTTTCACAAACAAAATTCGCAATGCGTTACAATACAAAAAAAATTGTAATAAAAAAAGTAAAACCACATGCAGCTGTATTTAAGCATCGTCCACTCATCATTTCGCCATCACTTCTTAGTGAGCTGAAACAGATACCTGCCACACGCGAATGGTCTTGTCCGAGTAGCCAGCAAACAAAGTTTGACCATCGGTGGACCAAGCCAACGACAAGCATTGTGGTGGATCGGCCTTCGAGCTGGTCGATACAACTTCTGGACGCAATTCCTCCACAGTCTTCTTGCATGCCAAGTCCCAAATCTTGATGGATGGGCCGTAAGCGACACACAACCAATAGCGATTGGGAGAGAAGCACAAGGCATTGATGATGTCATTATGCTCCAATGTGTACAAATTCTTGCCATCGTTCAAATCCCACAACAAAGCCTTCGAATCCTTACCACCGGATGTGCATAGTGAACCATCAGGCGACACAGTCACCGTATTCAAATAACCATTATGACCGTGATGGTTATTCTTCAATTTGCAATTGGCCAAATTCCAGACTTTAACAGTGCGATCCCAGCCGCAGGAAACAATGATGGGATTAGAGTGATTTGGTGAGAAACGTACACACGATACCCAATCGGAATGTCCATCCTCTTGAATGGTGAATTTACATTCGGCCAAAGTATTCCACAACTTAATGGTTTTGTCACGCGAGCCTGAGACAATTTGACGATTGTCAGCAGAGAAGGCAACAGATAGGACATCCTGTTTGTAAAGTAGAAAATTGGAGCATTAGTACTTCATATTAAATATTGGACGGTTTTTTGCGAATACATAGATAAAAACTAAAACATGTACATACATACATATAACCATTTCCAACAGAAAAAAATTACCGCCTCCGACTTACAATTTATTGTAACGCCTTGTTGTTGCGGTGTTAGATGATTCCCAGTAGGTGCTCCAAACGACACTCAACCAGAATTCTGCCTCGCATAGGCACGCATTTTATATATGTACATACATATATGTATATCTAGATGGTGTCATACCTAAAAAAAGCTAGCCCACTTTTAGCTAAACTGCCTGCAGACAAAAAAAAACAACTTTGTTTATAAAAGCCCTGCAAACGACACCATCGATCTCCTAGCTTTTATCTTCAGCCATTTACATTTGCAATGTTTCTATTATTTACCAAATATTTGGAGGAGCTTTGCCCTATTCAAACTGAACTAACTCACACTCATATTGTTTTGTAACATGAAATTGTAACATTTCGCCCCACCTTAGTGTGATCTTCAAAACGACGAGTCGTCTTGCCAGCAGCCAAATCCCACAAACGCAAAGTCTTATCCCATGAGCCGGATAGAGCATAATTGCCATCGGAGGATAGCACTACGTCGCTGACGAAATGCGAATGTCCATAGAGACGTTTTTGTGGGAAGCCGTAGTTAGTATCTTCATCGCGTGTCAATTTCCACACGATAAGTGTCTTGTCTGAAAATTAACAGAATACAAATAACATTAAAAGAAGGAATAAAATTTATGAAAATTAGCCAGTTGGCGTTACAAACATAACCTCAAAAAGATTTGCCAACACTTTACTCACCACGCGAAGCAGAGATGATGGTATCGGGATCCTTTGGATTGGTGGCAATTTGTGTTACCCAGCCAGTGTGTCCAACCAAGGTGCCGCGTAATTGCAAAGTTTCAGTCATTTTTAACAAATTTCTTTAATTTTCCTGCGGAACGCAATGGAAATATAACCACCTTTCATAGGTTTTTTAGAAAAGAAGGAAGTCGGTTTCAGTGCCCAGATCTTGGCTGTGATTCTCTGCATTTCATTTTACAAGTATAAAGTGCTAGATGGCGCTCTTGAATGTCGACGTCCAAACACGGAGACAAAAAGTTGAGCAACCCGCTGATTTTGATCGTTTGTTGTTGAAACGTCGACTAGGAAAGGAGGGGCACAATAAAGCTGGGGTTATAGATACTTAACATAGCATGGAACAAGTTGAGAAACGGGCCGCTTTATGCGCGCTCCGTAAAAATCTAAATTGATCTGACTTCTATGTTACGCTAAGTGTGCATAACCAAATGTACTCAAATCCCATTGAACAGAAATTTTGAGTGAGTTTGTTCATGCTATGTTAAGTACCTATAACTCCAGCTTAAGCCGTCTGTGCTCGGCCAACACGCTTTGCGCTGTCATTCTTATAGCCAGTGATCGATCAGAGCCATGATCCAATAATTCTATATGGTCGTAGCGGCTAAAAGAGAATAGGCGATTACCGTTGAACGGCCGTAGATAAAAATGTCAAAAACAGAAAAAACGCCAGCAAACATACAAACGAACACACAAGCTATTTCCACGAATAACACGTGCAAGAGGGCAAAATCAAAACAAAACACGATAATTTGACAGCTTACTATTCCAAAAACAAAATAGCCGTCCTCTGCTGCGTCCACCATTTTATTATTTCATCATGATCAGAGCGTTCGAAGAATGCCAGAACAAAACATAATGAATACAAGTTGGCCAGCGACGTGTTGATGTGTTTGAACCAGTGGAAGACAGAACAGCGGCAAAAAGAGAATCGTTGGATAATTGCACGGCAGAGTTGCTGCGTTTGGACACGCACAATGTAATTTATAAGCAAGAGCCGTGTTTCACATACGGTGATCCTAAGAGCCTATACACACTTGCGACTCAATCGATTTGGTCGAATTGGACTGTTGTATTCACACTACTCCAACTATTTAGTCGAATCGGTGGCAGCTATTCACACTTGAGACTAAATAGTCGTGCGATTGACAATGACATAGTGTTGCCAATGTTCACATTTTACTCAGCAAATTTTACATTAGTGGTCTTCATATAAAGTGATGAAGTATTAAATTGTTAAAGTTTATCTGCATTCTTACATGAAAGCACCTTCTTGTCAGCTGTCAACTTGATTAATAAATAAAAAACAATAAAATAAACAAAAAGTGCATACATTGTTTGGCTTTGTTTCTTATTAAACTAGCAACTAGCTGTCAAGTAAATGAAAAGAGAAAAACGGAAGGAATTACGCTCATAAAGGCGAAACGAACAGAAGTACAAGAAACGGAAAAATAGTAAAAATCAGCCATTAATAATTTTCATGAAATTTCATTTTCATTATTTCTATTTTAAAATGCGATTAATGACATTTGAAGAGAACAACAATATCAAGAAACATATGAAAACGGAAGTAAATATCCTTAGTTAGATAATTCTTGTCTATAACTACACCATTTCCAGATGGATTTTAGAAAGCGTCAACTGGATTTTAGAAAGGGGAAATTGGATCTTAGAAATGTCAATTGGATTTTAGAAAGGGGAAATTGGATTTTAGAAATGTCAATTGGATTTTAGAAAGGGGAAATTAGATTTTAGAAATGTCAATTGGATTTAAAAAGGGGAAATTAGATTTTAGAATAGCCAAATGGATTTTTGAAAGGGAAAATTGGATTTTAGAAATGTCGATTTGATTTTAGAAAAGGGAAATTGGACTTTAGAAACTGTAAATTGGATTTTCGAAAATTTATATAATTATTAATTTATACTTTCATACGCAATAAAGAATTTCTATTCGAAAAATTCTGTGTAAAATTTATTTTAAACGCACATTCTGAAATCCAATTCACGCTTTCAAAAATCCAATTTTGTTTTCTAAAATCCTTTTAACGCTTTCTAAAATCCAATTGACATTTCTAAAATCCAATTTCCCCTTTCTAAAATCCAATTTCCCCTTTATAAAATCCAGTTAACGCTTTCTAAAATCCATCTGGAAATGGTGTAGTTAATAAGAAACGAACCTTTTGTTTTTAAACATTTTGAAAATATTAATTGAAATATTCAATCTCTACAATTTACCAAAAGTGAAATAAAAGTAGTGCTGTCAGCATGGCAACTCTTTCCACTACGAATATCACTGTTGTTGTTGTAGTCGTTCGACTAAATTGTCTCAAGTGTGAATACGTAGAAGGGCGCCTTGCTGATCAAGCAGTTGTACAACTGTTTCAGTTGGAATGAAATTGGGCTGCAAATCCAACTGTTTCAGTTGTACAACTAATTGAATGTAGTGTGAATGCTTCCATACATTCCCATGCAAATCAACATTCGACTAAATCGATTGAGTCGCAAGTGTGTATAGGCTCTAACCCAGATAAAAAATTTTGCATGTAAATGCAACAACAAAGATTTCAGCTCGATTAAACCAGATAAATTGCTGGTTCAATTTCTGATCCGCCCTGTTCGATTTGTTTTTTCCGTGCTGATTTGGCAGCACAGTGCTTTTTTGATTTGGCAGAACTGAAAAGTGACATTTGCGTATGTATACATATATATACATATACCCTGCAGTAAATTTGTTTCACTGCTAAATGATCATTGATCATTCTTTGGCACTCTGCACACGAGGCGTATCGTCATAGACGCGTACGAGACATTTCATGTAGCGTCGATTTCTCTACGCCTCAAGACAATGTAGAACTGTAGGCAAGCTTTGAGATGGGATTTTGGGAAATTCACCAAAATTGGTTCCATTGACAGAAAAGGGTTGCCGGCGTTACGAAAATATGTGAAAAAAATATTTTGAGATCGTGGTAGAGTTGTATAATAAATAATTATATCAAAGTGCACTCTTTAAAACAGATTGGGAAAGTGTTTTTAAGTGATCAAAGAAGGATAGCTGAAGTTAAAAGTTAGTTTTGTTTTGTTTCCAAGCTATAAAATTTTTTAGAACAATTCAAATGCAACTCTGTGCTGCTACTGTCCGCTATATTCACCTAAATGGGTTCCGTCATTTTTGCTTTTCACCTAACCTTGCCTACAGGTCTACAGTGCCTCAAGATCTGCACACGAACCGACATGAAACTTCGCTACACAAAACAAACAAACAAATTAATAATACGGTATTTGCTTTAAATTTCGAAGCTTTAAATAGAAAAGATGACAAATTTTACGGAATCTTCCTTTTTCTTTAATTATACACTAATTTTTCCGCTTTTTTACACAAATTTTACTGCTTCGATAAATTCCACCAAGTGGGAAAATGTAAACAAACATCTTCTTCTTCCTGTTTTCTAAGCGTAGTACGCCTAGCTACCAGCACTGCTTTACGCCAAGCGACATGTAGCCAGCATACTTTGACGAATGCATGAAGCTGACGACTCGTGCGCAGCCCTCAATTGAAATATACGTGCGCGACATCAAAGCGTACAGCTTTCATCTGTAGTATCTAATACGCGTCTACAGCAGTACGCTCCGTGTGCAGAGTGCCTTTGTTGAATATTCATCACTATCGTTTTGCGTTGGTGCAAGCGTGCAAGCTATATTGAAAAAACCAAACGAAATACCATCTAGGCGGTTATAAACCCACGAGCCAGCTTGTATTTCGGTAGGTTTTTTGACATTCGGCAGCTTTTCTGACAAATTTTTCAATTTGTCAACTATAAAACAAATTATATTTAAAATAAAAAATATATGGAAATACAAATTTCAAATTTGCCTCTTGTAAGCTTCTGCTTTGGCCGTAAGGGGAGAGAAAAAGTCCGGAAGAAAAATTATACTGCGCACTGGCTTCTCCTTATAACATGGAATACATAGCAATCCCGCCATTTGAGTTTCATAATTTATTTCAGTAATTTAAATTCAAATTTCCAAAAAAATAATTATTGAAATAGTTATTTTTTAGTTTGAAGTTTAAAGTCAATCAAATTGTTTTTGAGGGAGTATTTGTCTCTTTTCAACGTACAGAAGAATTGTTTTTGCGCTATTATAACTCTGACGAGTTTTATGGCCGAGCTTCTCTCCCAATTCGAGGTTTTTTTGTTTTTGTTTGTTTTTCCTACCATTGGACAGTTTTATGTCGGCTCCGAACGGAGTCATATAGGCATGAGGAAAGTAAACCATTTATTTGAAAAAATTCAGCAGCCTTTATATGAAAGCATTCACTGATGCCTCCTCATGATGAATTTCATCAGTGATTCATAAAGGATTCATTTCAGATTTTTACTGCTGGGTATATGTTGTATATGTTTCTTCTTCTTTTTAGTTCTTTTCAAGTGCAGCCAATTTTCATTATGAGCCGGATTAGGGGCATTTCAGTTATTACATCTGGGTCTGGGTTAAGATAAATTTTTACTGAAACAATCCGGCTCATAATGAAAATTGGCTGCACTTGAAAAGAACTAAAAAGAAGAAGAAACATATACAACATATACCCAGCAGTAAAAATCTGAAATGAATCCTTTATGAATCACTGATGAAATTCATCATGAGGAGGCATCAGTGAATGCTTTCATATAAAGGCTGCTGAATTTTTTCAAATAAATGGTTTGCTTTCCTAATGCCTATATGACTCCGTTCGGAGCCGGCATAAAACTGTCCAATGGTAGGAAAAACAAAAGGAGCACACCTCGAATTGGGAGAGAAGCTCGGCCATAAAACTCGTCAGAGTTATAATAGCGCAAAAACAATTATTCTGTACGTTGAAAAAAGACAAATACTCCCTCAAAAACAATTTGATTGACTTTAAACTTCAAACTAAATGAAAATAACTATTTCAAAAATTATTTTTTTGGAAATTTGAATTTAAATTACTGAAATAAATTATGAAACTCACATGGCGGGATAGCTATGTATTCCATGTTATAAGGAGAAGCCAGTGCGCAGTATAATTTTCCTTCCGGACTTCTTCTTTCCCCTTACGGCCAAAGCAGAAGCTTACAAGAGGCAAATTTGAAATTTGTATTTCCATATATTTTTTATTTTAAATATAATTTGTTTTACAGTTGTCAAATTGAAAACTTTGTCAGAAAAGCTGCCGAATGTCAAAAACCTACCGAAATACAAGCTGGCTCGTTGGTTTTTAACCGCCTAGATGGTATTTCGTTTGGTTTTTTCAATATAGCTTGCTCGCTTGCACCAACGCAAAACGATAGTGATGAATATTCAACAAAGAATCATCAATGGTCATTTTGCAGTGATACAAATTTACTGTAGGGTATATGTATATATATGTATCCATACACAAATGTCACTTTTCAGTTCTGCCAAATCAAAAAAGCACTGTGCTGCCAAATCAGCACGGAAAAAACAAATCGAACAGGGCGGATCAAAAATTGAACCAGCAATTTATCTGGTTTAATCGAGCTGAAAATGCAACAACAACGATTTTAGCTCGATTAAACCAGATAAATTGCTGGTTCAATTTATGATCCGCCCTGTTCGATTTCTTTTTTCAGTGTTGATTTGGCAGCACAGTGCTTTTTTGATTTGGCAGAACTGAAAAGTGACATTTTGTATGTATACATATATATACATATACCCTGCAGTAAATTTGTTTCACTGCTAAATAATCATTGATGATTCTTTGTTGAATATTCATCACTATCGTTTTGCGTTGGTGCAAGCGAGCAAGCTATATTGAAAAAACCAAACGAAATACCATCGAGGCGGTTATAAACCCACGAGCCAGCTTGTATTTCGGTAGGTTTTTTGACATTCGGCAGCTTTTCTGACAAATTTTTCAATTTGACAACTATAAAACAAATTATATTTAAAATAAAAAATATATGGAAATACAAATTTCAAATTTGCCTCTTGTAAGCTTCTGCGGGAAAGAAGTTCGGAAGAAAAAATATACTGCGCACTGGCTTCTCCTTATAACATGGAATACATAGCTATCCCGCCATTTGAGTTTCATAATTTATTTCAGTAATTTAAATTCAAATTTCCAAAAAAATAATTTTTGAAATAACTATTATTTTCATTTAGTTTCAAGTTTAATGTCAATCAAATTGTTTTTGAGGGAGTATTTATCTCTTTTCAACGTACAGAAGAATTGTTTTTGTATTTTGACTTTCGGTGGGTTTTCCAAACCAAAAATACCAGAGAAAAAACGTAGTGTCATATAGGCATAAGGAAAGCAAACCATTTATTTGAAAAAATTCAGCAGCCTTTATATGAAAGTATTCACTGATGCCTCCTCAGATGAATTTCATCAGTGATTCATTTCAGATTTTTACTGCGGGGTATATGTTTGTATATGTATATACACAAGCAGCTGTCGGCCATATTTTTCATTCAGACGCCGTGAAAAAACAAAACAAATTATGGAAGCAACACATAAAATATGAGTATAAAGGTCATATAATTAAATTATATATAAATTTGCCTCAAATAATTCTTGATCCATGATTTTTTATTTTGTTTTCTTTTACTTTCTCAAATCACAAATGGTTTGTTGATATTTCTTCTTCTTTTTACTTCTTTTCAAGTGCAGCCAAATTTCATTATGATCCGGATTGTTTCAGTAAAAATTTATCTTGACCCAGACCCAGATGTAATAACTGAAATGCGCCTATTGTTTCAGTAAAAATTTATCTTAACCCAGACCCAGATGTAATAACTGAAATGCCCCTAAGGTGGATCAAAATTCTTTGGTTAACGATTATCGTCAGTGTTGTGGATTTGACGATTTTAACGACATTTTGACGATTTTTCTAAGCAACGCCGATTTTTCCTTCATCAGTGAAACTGACATTATTAAAAACTTCAAACCATCACAGTACAAAAATTAAATGGTTTTCTTCATGAAATAAATCTTTATATTTTATATGTACATACATATAATTATTTTTCAAGGCAGATTTTTATGAATTAGGCCCTGCCAATTTCTCTATCGGAAAATTAGGTAGAAAATTTAACCATGTTGATGAAAAAAAAACCAATTTTGCTGTGCCAAATGGCAGAGAAAATTTTGATAAAAATTGACGATTTTTATTTGATAAAATGGCGATTTTTCTTCGAAATTCTGCAACGTCCACTCAACTACCGCCATTGTTAACACTACCGCTCTAGTTCATTACTAGTTAAGTTGTATTTGAAAAATATCAATTGTAAAAAAAATACTGAAAATACACATACAATCTTCAGCCGATCAAAATCCAATCAATCGATATGCTAGGAAAACACAAAACTCGTTCGCTGCTCGCTCGTCCGATGTCCGATTTCGTAAATTTTTCGATAAAAACAAGTCATCGAGCTCTATTTATAACAGGCGCACAGTAAAATTAACAAGCGGCACATGGAATAATTTAAAAAACAAATTCATATCGTTTAATCGCTCGAATCGATAGCCGCAAATATAACAACAAAAAGTAGTGTGTATCGTAGACACAACGAAAAGTAATCGAGAAGGCTTCCGCCGTAGTAGGAAAAGTTTGCGTTGGATATAGCGAGCCAGCGAAAAAGAGCATCAAAAAATTGTCTGCCAATACGACGAATTCCACAAATTACCGAGATGCTTGAAATCGCAATTCCATACTTTTAGGCACGTCAGCGATATTTTTTCACAGGCGAACAGCATTCAAACGTAAGTAAATGCGTGCCCAACGATTCGGTGATTCATTTGCTATACAAGCAACAAAGTTTATGAATGTAGGAATGTATGTGGTGGCGTAAATATGGATGACAGCGTTGCCGTTGCAAAATTTTCGTGGTGGCTAGATTTGATTTAATTTGTGGCTAAAAATGGCTAAAAAATTTGGTTCGTGGCTAAAAAATTTTGTTTCAAATTAACATGTTTTAAATTTATTTGCACAAAACTATTGCAAACAATAATAAGGAAAAAATCATAAATTTGTGTAAAAATAAAATATTCATACATACATACATAGTATGTACTTAACTATATCCAAAACAATTAGATATCACATTCAATATCTATCAAGCAAGCATTTGCTTTTGCTTAAGATTTCAGACCTTTTACTCAAATTTTGAAATTTGGTTCATACAAATTAATGTCAAATTTTTAAAATTTTGAGTAAAAGCATTTGCTTGATTTTTATTAATACGGCCCATTGTTTTACATTCTTTAAGCCATTTCTTATAGATAAAATTCAACATTGGGTTCTTTCCTCTTCGGCGTTGCTAAGTGGTAGAAGTAGCAAACAATATACAACGTCAGTTAGATCCTTATACGGACTTTCATCGACAGCCTACTATTCCACTAGCGAGTATCAACAGGCATTTATCGATAGTTGCGTTACTTGTTTTGTTTTTTAACACTTAAGGCCCTTGGCAACTTACAATCTGGATTGAGAGGAAGTGTATATGTGTGAGTGTCGGGTGATTGACGCAAATATAAAAAATTTTTGATTTTCGTCGCCGCGAGCCGACAACAAGTACATGTAGCACGACGGCTGCCGATTGCACTAACACACACAAAAAACAATCAAATTTGACTAACTCACTCAAAAAAACACTCAAACTGGCAATCCAGAGTGTAAGTTGCCAAGGGCCTTTAAATCGATTTGTGATAATCGCTGAATTGGATTAGCGTACCACTAGGGTTGCCAGACACCTTTCCCGAAAAATCAGTACATTGCCTTCCAAAAAAAAACAATATATGCGTCGGCATTTTGTTTTTGTTTCCGTATCGTTAACTGTGAATCATGTTTCTATGACATTTAACGTTCGCGTTGCTTCCTCCTTCCTAATTGTTTCATGGTTATGCCGTGGTTATGCTTACCACCAAAACACCGATGAAATTCGGACACATTTTCGTCATCGGTGAGAGGTTGTTAAATCGATGATTAGAGCGCACATACGAGATCGTACAGATCATAACACATTACTACCCCGAAACCTCGGCGTGCTGGGTGTTTGATTTACCAAGCAAATTTGATCGATGTGAGAGTCCGCAAAAATCGGCTAAAAATCAGTACAAAATCCAAAAAATCAGTATTTCTTAAGGTTTTTAAAACCATCAGTACGGGGCACGAAAAATCAGTATTGTACTGATCAAATCAGTACGTCTGGCAACCCTGGTTACCACATCTTTCCTATGTGCAAAATTATGGTTTATTGCAAGCGGTGGCTAAAAACGTGGCTAGTGGCAAAACCCAAATTTTGTTGGCTAAAAAAACACGGCGGTGGCTAAATCTAGCCACCAAATGGCTAAAACGGCAACGCTGATGGATGAGGTAAGGTTGGTGTTGCCAGACGTTCTTTCAGCTATGACAAAATTAATTTTAGCGAATGTCCCATATATTAAATTGTATATCTAAAAAAAAAATATACGTATGCTGTGAAAATAGCAAACTACTAGTTTAGAATGAATGCTATGGAAAAAAATAAACAAGAAGAATATGCAAAAAATGCGTTAAATGAAAAACAACAAAATAAAAACAATGAAAATCAAGAATGAAAACAACTGCCAAAAGCAACAAAAATTAGTAGTATCTACTACTAATACAACAATAACAACTTAGGCCTTCAGTGCAATAGCGGACTAAACCAGAAAATTGACAATTCTCAGCTTATGATATTAATAGCAAGTATAAAACATAATGTTTTATGCAAAAATGGTCTTAGCCACCTTTATTCTATATTCAGTAGATAGCGACACTTAAACCGAGTTTTATATATAAAAACTAAAAGAAATCCATTTTTGATTTTCCACTTATCTCAATCTAAAAAATTTTGGCTTAGTCCATTATTGCGCTGAAGGCCTCAATTATAAATAAAAAAAGAAAAAATAAAAGAAAAGAAAGGAAAAGAAAAGAAAAGAAAAGAAGAAAAATTGTTTTCCACTCATTAATTGTCTAAGAAACTTTACTGGTTATATGTATGCATACCTACATACATAGATATGTAGTCATTAAAAAGCTTCATGAATAATTTTATAGGATGCAGCGAAACATCAAATATCTACAAATAGCTGCACACTGGTAACACCGCCATCATGGCCGTTTTATCAACTTCGCGCATAAGCATAAACATAAACATACATATCTACATATATATGTTTGTATATAGCCATGTGCATCAGTATGTTGATTTGAATACCGCGCACAAGTAAGAAAAGTCATGTTTATATTCATGGCATGCGTTAGAGTAAGATGGCGGTATATGTACATATTTGTGTAGCTGGCATGTTTAGTTCGCATTGTGTTGCATTGTATACCTACTTGTTTAGCAATGCTGGGCGCCTGTTATTTGGGAATCAGAATTCAAAATGTTTTGATATTGCAGGGCGACACACAAAATGGTTGCTTGCATGCGACATTATTGCCGACACACAAAAAATGGCTGGCGATGTTGCTGTGAATGAATTTGCTGTTGTTTTAAAATGCGTAAAATGCAGTTGACATTGTTTGAGTTTGTAATAAATATACATATGTACCTACATACTGTATGTAGAAAGTAGATATGTAGTCATATTCGTGAAATAATCTTTTTTTATTTTAAGTAGATAAAAGTGTCCAGTAATGTTTTAATGTTTTTAAAATCACCAAAAACTTCAGTAAGACAGTGACCCGGAAGTGAGATCCCGTCATTTGTGACTTGGCCATTGGTTTTTTTTTCAAAATACGCTTCTCCTCCACTGTATTACATTTATTAGAAACATTTTTCATTAAAATATTTCAACTTATTTACATATATGTATGTATATTAAGGTCATACATATTTAAATTTTTATTGTCAGCCACAGTGCCGTGCCATAAAAGCATACTGCGTTGATTGAATGCATCCAGTGTTGCTTATTTATTTTCACTGTGACTTTCTGGTGGTATACCATATTATCCGCAGAAAAACTTCTTGCCAGTTCGTTTGTTAAACCAGGCTCTCAGCCGCCTATAGGCAGCGTATGTGCGAGGCCATTTTGCGAGGTTCCATTGTATCATATGGTGAACACTTCCATGGCATGGGGTTGCCATATTTTATTTAGTTATTTGCTTCTCAAAGTGAATTGCTGTATTTACCTGATTGAGAATTAAAAGATGAAAATTAATGTGAAAGTTTTCTTAAGTTTTGTTATTTGTTTATCAATTTTGTGGGGAGTATTCTGTTAATTTCTGTATGTATGTATGTATGTATTTATATAAATGCAAATATAAGCTAGAAATGCCTATGAAAGAGTAGGTATTGAAACTAATTGTTAATAATAATTAAAATTACATAATTAAAAATAAACCTCTTACCGGTTTATGCGTAAGGTTTTGCCTCAATCGGGTCATCGGATTGTAGTAAAGTTGTAATTTTAATATGCCTTCATGCACACGTTTATTTATTTACATATATATGTATTTACATATGTATATACATTCCCTTAAAATATTGGAGGACCAGGTAGTCCAATGGGACGGGCTTTAAAGTAGGTCTGAAGGGACGTGGTTACGGACTTGGTTACATGTTATGCTGCATCGGACCACATCGAATGTAAATTGTCGTTCGCCGCCAACTAATTCGTGGTTGGTCGGCAATTTGGCTCGGTCTAGGGTATTGGGATGTAGTTTAAAACGTGGTCCACTGTAAGCATACTAGTCTATGGCCCAAATGGGGTGGTTTTTTATATAGTCCTTTGTTATGCAGCGGTGAAGCAGGGGTGGTCATGTCCAATGACATCGCAATGTTAATGTAACCATATTTTTTCCATATATTTGGACCACCTCTGTAACTAGGAACTGTCACAACGTAACCCGTTCCTGTACTACCATATTACGTGGTCCCACTTTTTGCAGGGTTGTATATATATACATACATAGATATCTAGTTATAAACTCTGCAAAAAATTCGATAAATCCGGGATGCATTCGGAATCAATTGCTAATGAACAAGCAATTAATGCCACTTTGTATCCCTTTATATTGATTGAACTGATCACAATTGTTCGACCATGTCCTATGAATACACTAATTAGCAAAGCGATTTGTTCCAGATTGCTCTCTTTCGGGTACAATGGGCACTTGCCCCAAACTAATACCTTTCAGTACAATATAGAAAGGAAATCTCAATGGAAGTCTATGTAGTATCGCATGGCTACTGAGAAGATGAACGACCAACTTGGTACTTGTAATAACTCGTAGGGCTATAATTGATTCGATTTTTTCTTTAAAGTTTACAGCAAAAGAATAAGAAAGTGTAAAGGAAATAAATGCGGCCAGAAGATATTTTTGTTACCGGCAATAAGAATAACGTTACCATAACATAGTAGCGTTGGAAATGAGCTTTGTTTAAGGTTTGTCGATATATGTACTGTAGATATTTACATCTCGCCGTTTAAACTTCATAACCGCCTAAGTAAAACTTTCATAACCGTCTAACCGACATTTGTGCCAGGAATTAAAATTGAATTTCTGACGCCACACTCTACGACTTCAGAGCTCAAAAGAAAATTGGACGGAAATATAGAGCTTCCCAAAGACAAAATTTGTGGTATGGATCGATTGAGCTGGGCGCCCGGAGTAAAAGTTTGACAAATCTCAATTTTGGCACAGTCGGTTATGAAAGTTTCACTTAGACAGTTATGAAGTTTAACACTCTGAATTCAGTGATGGGGAAGATAAGGAAGCCTCATGCGATTTGCATTGCAACTTGAACTTGAAACTCGATTACATGGCTTAAATGCATATGTATGTATAGGGTTGCCAGACGTACTGATTTGATCAGTACAATACTGATTTTTCGTGCCCCGTACTGATGGTTTTAAAAACCTTAAGAAATACTGATTTTTTGGATTTTGTACTGATTTGTACTGATTTTTAGCAGACACTAAAAAATTAATTTTTATCACCCTGCACTGATTTTAATTTTCCAACTGTTTTCATTTGACGTTTGTAATGCCGTGGTTATGCTTACGACAATACTCGAAGAGCAACGTGTAATTATTGTTGTGCACTCCGACGATTGAGAGAATTTTCGGACTCTCACATCGATCAAATTTGCTTGGTGAAACAAACACCCAGCACGCCGAGGTTTCGGGGTAATAATGTGTTATGATGTGTATGTGCGCTCTAATCATCGATTTAACAACCTCTCACCGATGACGTAAATGTGTCCGAATTTCATCGGTGTTTTGCTGGTAAGCATAACCACGGCATAACCATGAAACAATTAGGAAGGAGGAAGCAACGCGAACGTTAAATGTCATAGAAACATGATTGACAGTTAACGATACGGAAACAAAAACAAAATGCCAGTAATAAAGACGATTTTCTCCGCATATAGTTTTTTTTTTTTTTGTTGGAAGGCAATGTACTGATTTTTTCGGGAAAAGTATCTGGCAACCCTATGTATGTATGTGTGTTTACTTTGCGTAAATGGACAAAACGACAAAGACCATGCAGTAAAAATCCGCAATGAATCCTTAATGAATCACTGATGCAATTCACCTATGACGAGGAGGCATCAGTGAATACTTTCATATAAAGACTGATGAATTTTTCATATAAATGGTTTGGTTTCCTCAGAAAAAAAAACAAGAACAAATAAAAATATACTGAGTTACGACGACAGTGATGAATATTCAACAAAGAATCATCACTGATCCTTCAGCAGTGAAACAAATTTACTGCAGGGGAAGTGAAGTTTAAAGTTAACACATATTTATGTATATTGGTACGTTTGCAACCAGGGCTCACTTTGCAACATTATTCCCATGCAACACATATGTATGTACTTCAAATAGCAGCAATCTCTGTACAATTCGGCCAAGCGATTCTCTTCGTTCTCAATTTTTAAAGAGAATTGCATAAATAGTTTTCAAAGTGAACAAGTATTAAAGCCAACAAAAGCTCCAATGGTACTGAAAGTTATATAACATGTTGTTGGTTGCTTTTACACAACAATATAATTATAATAAGATAAGAAAGATCTACGATGTATACTAAGCGATTATTGCTTGTGACCACAAATTTATGGCCAAATAATATTCTTATCTGTTTAAGTAGAGAATTTGTATCCTAAAATTGTACCTATGAGCTAAATTTGAAAAAGATATCTCAAAACTGAGGGACTAATTTGGGTTCACACATACGAACGCACAGACAAACAGACGGACATGCTTTAATCGACTCAGCTCGTGATTCTGATCATGATAGACAGACATACAGACAGACTCAGCTCGGGGTTCTTATCGCTATATATTTGGATTTTTACGGATCTATACATATCGCAGTTGGGTATAAAAAAAATTTGAAAGAAATCTCTCCTAATCACATCAGCCAGGTTCGCCGTAGAGAGACAGAATTCGGAGGGGTATGTGGAGCTGATTTATGGTTAAATGCCGTAGCAGTTTCATGCATAGACACATAAAGCTGTACCTATGCCATACGTATTTGGAATTCCATTCCTGCCGCTACGAGAAATTCTATGAGCCAGAACAACTAAGTAAAGATAGGTTATTTTTGATTACAATGTGCAACACCACTTTTGAGAGCGGAATAATTCCGACACGGAACGAAAAACCACTATCCCTATAGCAAAACCCCCAAACAGTTTTGTTGCCTGAAGTCAACTTTTTTTATACTCAGCTGTACTAGTACACAGAGTATTATAGTTTTAATCACATAACGGTGGATTGTAACAGAGTGAAATAATCGAGATAGATATAGACTTATATATATCAAAATGATCAGGGTGAAAAGAGAAATCGATTGAGCCATGTCCGTCCGTCCGTCCGGCCGTCCGTACGCACTCTAACTCGCGCAAAAATTGAGATATTTTGATGAAATTTGGAATGCAGGTTGGTATCGAGACTGGGACGGTTGGTATTGAAAATGGGCGAAATCGGACCATGACCACGCCCACTTTTCCTATATAGAAAAAATCGGAAATTTGGTTTCTCAGTCACTAATATAGCTGGAGCGATGAAATTTTACCCACGTGTTGAGCTCAGTCCCCTATGAATAAATTTGATGAAATTTTGCAAAATGGGCGGTGCCACGCCCACTTATTAAGGGGCAAACATTTGAGTTTTATGAGTCATAACTCAGAAACCGTTGAAGATATATAGATGAAATTTGGTATGCGTGATATACTTACTTAGGCAAATGTTTGGACTAAAAATTGCCAAAATCGGTTGACGACCACGCCCACTTTTATATATGGGTATTGTAAAGTGGCCTAATAAAAACATTTTAAGCGATATCTCAAATATAAGATAATTCATTGAAATTTTGCGGCATGAGTTCCACAATAGACCGGAAACAAAAAATAGAAAAATTTTGGAAAATGGGCGTGGCACCGCCTATTTTTAGACAAAGGAATATACGAGATTTCTTAGCCTATAACTCGACAAATAATTGAGATATTATGACGAAACCTGGGTTATACACTTTTATAACTTGTGTTAATAGACACGCAAAAATTTATTCAAATCGGTTTATGACCACGCCTACTTTTTAACAAAGATATTTCTGGAACACCCTTTGGGAATTTGTAACGTGACATCTTTGTAACTAAAAGTCATAAAGGAATGAAATGTTGCACTAAGAATAATATTCATATGCTTAGTTGGATGACTGATAAAAATGTTGAAAATGGGCGTGGCTACACCCACTTCATGCAGCACTCGCTTTATATAAAATACACCGTGTTTCCATCAAACGCAGATAAACAATGAAAGCATTCAGCTGAGTATGTAATGTTCGATTCAACTCGAACTTAGGCTTCCTTACTTGCTAAGTAAATGTAAGGCTTAAAATACATATCGTCTAGCAATATGTTGTTTGGAAACATATAATTAAATTCCACGAACTTTAATTTCGTATCATACCTCAAACCTCTAACACTTTCGCGAAAAGGTCGTTTTGGCGACCCTTTTTTAAGGTCGCTAGAGTGTTAAAATGTTCTAGAAAATTAATCGCCATAAAATTTCACTAGGGATACGTTCAGACAAAATCGTTGTATAAGACCCTATAAGACCACAAGAAATATTAACAAAAAATTACGCCGTAAAATATGCAACAACTTTTACATGAATGCAAGTACATACATTCTTTGTGTATGTGTGAGCAATGTATACGTACATACAAAGAACCCTGCAAAAAAATTTGCGATTAATACCGAAAGATATTTGTCCCGGATTGATCTCTTTCGAGAACAATCGGTCCACAATTAGTCCACGATTGTTCCCGTACGGGTATAAATGTAGACTAATTGTAGACCAATTGTTCCCGAACGGGTATAAATGTAGACTAATTGTAGACCAATTGTTCCCTAACGGGTATAAATGTAGATTAATCGCTTTCATTCCGAACGGGTACAAATCTAGATTCCTTAAATGTAGAAATTTTACAAAAATGTGCAATGTATTTAAAAAATTGTAGAACAGCCGGTAAAACGAATTGAACACCCTTTCTTTTAATAACAATGATGAATAATAATTTTAACAAAATGTTGCCTAAAAAATCCTATGAAAAAATCCTTTACATTACGCTCATATAATGCATATTCAAAACTTACAATTTTATTTATTTATTGAGATTTTTTTCAAAAGTAAAACATTATATAATCTTTATTTATATATGCATGAACATTTACAATTTTTTAAAGATTGTTATTAAAAATTGCCTTGGCGAACAACTTGGAAAAATCTACATTTGTACCCGTTCGTGCTGGAAGCGATTGATCTACATTTGTACCCGTTGGGGATGAAAGCGATTAATCTACATTTGTACCCGTTCGGGTTGTGAGCGATTGATCTACATTTGTACCCGTTCGGGATGAAAGCGATTGATCTACATTTGTACCCGTTCGGGATGAAAGCGATTGATCTACATTGGTACCCGTTCGGGTATACAAGTTGAACAATTAGTCTCTTCATAGGACATGCTCGAACAAATGCGATCAATTCACTTCATATAAAGGGATGTAAAATTGTATTAGTCGCATGCTCCCTTGCGATTGATCCCGGACACGTCCCGGATTAATCGCATTTTTTGCAGGGAAAGCATTCAATTTTTTTGCATATTCCACGGAATATACATATGTATGTATGTTTTTTGCTTACTGTGTAACAATAAATAATTAACAAATGAATCGAGATGGTAAGGTCTTGCAGACACTGGAGAATAGTTGAGAAGAAGTTCCATCATCGATTTTAACTCCTTCCATTTTCTAATGGGCCATCACTATCATTACTTACATACATATATGGCATTTAAGCCTCTGCTTAAATAAGTCCCCTCGTGCTCCGCTCCTGATTGTTGCTATTTTTTATTAGGGTTGATGGCAATGCGTGAAAGCTTCACAGCACGTACGTACAAATGTGATATGGATGTATGTATGTAGTAGGGATTCCAGGGATCCCGGGATCCTGCCCTTTCTGACTACCCGAAAATCCCGGGATAGCTAGAATTTTATCCCGGGATTTTCGGGATAAGATAAAGAGAGAATATTCCGCTATTATAGCAAAGAAAAGTTATATTTTATATAATTTTTATTGGTCTCAGATCTGTATACTAACAGCATTTCCTATTCTGAATGAAAATGTTGCATTATTACATTGCAGCATTATCAACATGTGTCCTGTGTCCTATCAAAGTGTTGCATTTTTCATGTGATGAATGAAACAAAAATAATGCAACCTTTTACTTGTGCTAAGAGCAGAAAATGTTGCCCGTAGTCGGGCCAGTTTTATATTTTGTCAATAGAACAAACATCCCTAAAAAAGTGTTCAGTCTGTGTGGAAGAGAACAAAAAAATGTGACAGCCGGAAGAAAGTGCGACATTTTTGCTAGAATAAAAAAGTCCATTAGTCAAAGTAAGGATTACAATTTTTGATTTTTTTTTAATAATTAAATTTTTGTGTTGAAGTACGCGTTGTAGGGAAACGTACGTTAGGTATTTTTAAAGCTTTTAGCTTGTGGCAAAATTCATTTGATAATTTCTATTTCCTGATTTTTGGTCATTTATTTCTCAAATGTTTTTTGGAATTTTCCCACACGGAAAGAAAATAATGGAAGAAAATGGAAACAAAATTTTAATTAGACTTGATAGTCTTACAACACTCTACTAAAATTAAATACGCAGCTGCATACTCGGAATTCATATCAAAATTTTGCCTCCGATATTTATCTATTCAGAAGTTGCATTAATTTTCTGAATTTTTCGGCAAGCTTGGAAATATTCGCTTAAACAAAGTTCGTCGTTAAATTCTAAAAAAATTTCTATTGGAAATTATCAAATGATTGCAAGCCTTTTTATTACACGGTGAGCTTAAACAACTTATTATGAAAAGTCAAAGTAACCAAGATATTATTTCATGGTTGTATTCTTGGACATATTAGAAGATGTTCTGAGCCAAAATTGAAATCATTCATCGGACACATTTTGAGAAATTCCATGTTTTTTTTAAAATGGTCAATTTTTTCTTTTCATGCGAGCCTCTGTTCTTTTTATGGCACCCACGGTAAAATGACTGTTCTGTTCTTCTAGTATATAAGTGTATAGTAAAATTCATTACAGTAAAAATACATTTTAAGACGTTTATTATTTATTATTTATAATATTTTAATATAAACATAAAAAGGTTGACAGTTTTTTTAAATATGAAGAATATTATATTCACATACAGTTTTCTTCAAATTCTCCATATAATTTGGGTTATTTGGTCTAGTTCGATACTTATAATCCCATGTTTTTTTTGAAATCATAATGCACAGCCTCCATGGCTTGCTCTGAATGATACCCTAATCCTATTCCCTGCCTTGAACAAAAATCTTCTATATGAAAAAAAAACTGTATGCACTTTTGGGGTTATGGGTATAGAAAGATCGTTGTAACTCTTTCGGAAATTAGAAATACAGTTAATATAATTACTTTTCAAATCAATAGTGAAGCAAGATTCGACCACTGAATGAAAATCGTTAAAAGCTTTTACGTATTTTAGGCGCTCTAAAGGAAATATACTTCTTAATACATCGGTGTTTTCCAATAATTTCTTACAACTATTCCCATCAAAACCTGAGCAACCACGAAAAATCTTTTATTGGACATAGAACTTCTCAGCCCACATTAACGCAATAGTTGTAAGAAATTATTGGAAAACACCGATGTATTAAGATGTCTATGCTCCATGGATATTAATCCAGAAAGAGAATTCTGCCGGCTCAGGGTAATTTTATTGAAGCGCGGCCAAAAGCCGCCAACGCAGAAAGATGTTCTACACATACATACATTAATTTAACAAGGAATGTCTCCTGAACTATAAGCGTCCGGAGGGTAGTACTTTGTTTTTTGTGATCTGTGAGACCACCCCTACCCTCTGGAAAATTAATTGTTATCGGATCGTGGATCATTATATACAAATTTTCCCTCTATCCAGGCTGGGGATCCAACCCATGACCTCTGGTATGGCAGACTAGGCACTGTCCGCCACACCACAGTGGCCACAACACTCCCCACTGCACCACAGCGGCCCCGTTAATATATATTCCCGCAAAGGAGATTACAATTTACTAAGGTACATAATATGCATATAAATACTTCGCAAAAAGTATGTAACTTATTTTGCATATTTAATTTATCCATATTTGTTGCCAATTTAGTGTATTTTTCCAATTTTATAATTGATTTGTATATTTTGCAAATCTTGTTACTTGCAAAAATTCAAGTCAGCTGTTGTTTGATCAGCTGTTTTCCTGTTGGAAAAGTGCTGTTGGCAAAAATTTGTCCAACAAAATTCAACAGCTTCTCACAAAATGAAATGTCAGTTTTCTCTTTCAGTTGGTTCTCTTCTGTTGGAGATTTGGCGTAAAAAAACGGCGACAAAGTGTTTGTTTTTAAAAGTTTTCGAAAAACATCAAAAAATATCCGTAAACGAACAAAGCTATTATAAATAATAAATAATAAACGTCTTAAAATGTATTTTTACCAAGGTTGCAAAATAACGTTATTTTTAACAATAAACAAAAAAAATTTTGTTTCTGTTGAAATATTCGATTTTATAAACGTAAAAAGCATAACAAAATCCATTTTGTTTCAACTGTTATCAAAAAAAATAATCAAAATTTTTTTTGTTTTGATAATTATCAAAACAATTATTTCAAAAAAATATAGTTTCAAATTTAAACGAAAAAATTGACTTTTCAATAATTTCGTTTTCTATGAAGAAAAAAATTTTACATATGTTTGTATGTATGTACATACGTACATGAATAAAAACAAATACAATATTTGTTAATTTTTTTGATATCAACGAAACAAAATTATTTTGATTAAAGGTTTATTGATAATTTTTGAAACGAAAAAATTTTGTTTCTGATAATTAGCAAAACAAAATAATTTTGGGATATTTTTTATTGATATTTTTTGAAACAAAATTATTTTGTTCATTTCGTTGAGCAGCCTTGATTTTTACTGTAATGAATTTTACTATACACTTATATACTAGAAGAACAGAACAGTCATTTTACCGTGGGTGCCATAAAAAGAACAGGGGCTCGCATGAAAAGAAAAAATTGACCATTTTAAAAAAAACATGGAATTTCTCAAAATGTGTCCGATGAATGATTTCAATTTTGGCTCAGAACATCTTCTAATATGTCCAAGAATACAACCATGAAATAATATTTTGGTTACTTTGACTTTTCATAATAAGTTGTTTAAGCTCACCGTGATTAATATCCTAAAAGTATCTACCAACTGCAAAGGCAAATGTTTTGTTCACCAAATGTTTGTAATTTTCGTTGTTGGTTGTGCTTTTTAAAGTAACTCTTAGGTATTATTAAATAATACGAATGATTTTACATTCCTATTTTATTTTGTTACTAATGAAATAATAAAAAATGGCAATAAAAATCTATTTTTTTTTGCATTTTAAAGTTGTAGCGTTTCTCTAAAAATGTATTTCGCTAGCTTAGAATGCAAATTGTGTAAGTCCTTTTTTCAAACTTTGTAGGAGAGCCAAAAAAAAAAAAAATACAAAAATTTCTAAATGAAAAAAAAATTTTGTGTTCATGTAAATATTTTGGACTTACACAATTTTCTTCGCTTTTTGGACTTATACAATTTGCGTATCGCTGAATAAAAACGAGTAGAAATAAGACAAGTATCGCAGACTTGTTTAGCATGGTGTTTTTTTATTTTTCTAGCATTCTACATAAAAATACACTTTTTCATAAAAGTGGACTTACACAGTTTGCACTCTAAGCTAGCGATTTACTTTTTTCAACCCCAAATGTGGGAAAATAATACTGGTCGAAAAATTTTTGTAACAGAAATAAAATTCTACGTTTCAAAAGGATTTCGGTGTAGTTTTTGAGATATTCATGTCCAAAGAGGCGAAAAACGCAGTTTGTGGCCATATTCACTCCTCAATATTTTTAAAATTACTGACTTTCATTAAAAATTGATTACATCTATTGGAAGCACGATCATTTCTTTTGAAGACAACGTAGATATCTGAATAAGATACCCGAAAAAGCAAAGCGCTGTTTTCAAGAGAAATGATCGTTCTTTCAATAGCTGCAATCATCTTTTAATGAAAGTAAGTAATTTAACAGATTGAGCAGTGAATATAGCAAAAAATCGCATTTTTCGCCTCTTTGGACATGAATATCTCAAAACCTATACATATTACCGAAAATCCGACTTCAGATTCAGAATCAGCGCACCGAAATCCTTTAGAAAAGTAGAATTTTATTTGAGTTAGAAAATTTTTTGAAAATTTTTTCGGCCTGTGTAATTAAAGTCCAAATCCCGGGATAAATCCCGGGATCCCGGGATTATAAAATAAAATCTCGAAAATCCCGGGATCGTAAAAATCGGAAAAATTGGAATCCCTAGTATGTAGATATGTATGTTGTTCACTATGCGCACAAGCTACCACCGGCATTGGGAAAGTCGTCGTCACACCGCCAATGTGTTGAGGAGTACCAGAGAGGCAAATCGCTGTACTATTTTCAGTTGGAACGCGTCAAGCGATTGTTGAGGTTTTTTGTAAACGGCAAAGTTTTTCGATGTGCGATGTTTGAATGTAATTTTTTTCCATTGTTTACTATATAAAATTCTACATTTTTGCATATTAAATACGTACTTAAAACAATTACGCTGCTAAAATAAAATCAGTGCATTTACCATGGCAAAATGAAAATAAAAGTAATGAAATAGGTATGTGGGTGCAGTATGTATGTATGTACGTAATTGAGAAAGAAAAACGAAAAATTTTCTCATTCTTTTTCATTCTTCAATCCAGTGGCTGACAAATATGTATGCAGCTTATCAATGAAAGAATATGCCCTGCAGGGAACTCGATAACTAGTGAGCAAAATTTCTAGTTCCGAACTAGCGAAAAGGTGTCAAAAGGGAACTAGATTAATTGTAGCTAGACCGTCACCAGTTCATAAGGAGTGAATTGAGTGACCATTATTAGCACACTTTGATTTGTATGCAAGTGACAAAAATTCTACGAAAATTATTCGTTCGTTCAATTACCGTCGGCTTTGTATGTTTTTGCAATTCTCAGATGTTTAATGAAGCATTTTATATAAAGAGTTTTCTATTTGCATCTCTTATGAAATGAAATGATCCCCTAATTATGCTTTTCCGATCCCTCAGGCTTATTTTTAATTTTTTTTTATTTTATTACTTTTTAAATATTATTGTAAATTTTTATTAAATAAATAAATAAAAAAATATTAGTTAAAAAAAATTGAAAAAAAATTATCATCCACCTTGACACCGACAGGATTCGAACCCGCGACCCTCAGATTGAAAGGCAAATGCGTTAGCCAGTCGGCCATCGCGCCACTTGCATGAAGTGTGTCAAATGCTGCACTTAAGCGGCAGATGTAAAACTGTAGAATTTGTAGGTATGTACTTGCAGCCAGTGTTGCCAGGTCATGAAGAAAAACGAGGCTAGATTGGCAAAAAAAAAAGTTAGAAAAGGCTGAAACTAAAAAAAAAGAAGCTAAAAAGAAGTCAGCATTTTTTTTTAAGAAATTCATTCAAATTTTATTTATTTAAGTTTTGTTCATTTGCATATAAAAACTATAAACATTACTTAAAGGAACTATTCATGTTTGAACACATATCAGGCACATTTTCTCGACTAGTACTGACTTCTTTTTAAATAAATGCTCCTATTTTTGGTTGTTGTGTTTATCACTGATTAGGGATGCCGTTTGCCGGCTTTTCTTACCAAATTGACATAAGAAGTAAGTATATACTTTAATATAATATAATATAATAATAATAATAATCCGATGGCAAATATTAATTTCTGCTTTCGGGTTCGTTTTATAGGGGTTTTTCGAGTTGACTTGCGCATTATATTTATATGTAGGTATTAAGGAGCTGGGAGCTAGTGATTTTTTGCTCCAGCTCCGCTCCGGGAAGAGGGTTTAGCTTCTTTACTCTGGTGCGCTCTGGGGCAAAACATTAAGCGTGTTTCAATTACGCTGATCCTGAGCCACATAAAAAATTGTTCATATAAATTCAACAACAGCGACTTGAGCCCGATAGAACCACATTCATTTCTTGTTAATTTTATGATCCGGTTTTTCGATTTGTTTCTTCCGTGCTACCAGAGCTTTTTTGATGTATAGCACCTAACACGTTCACACATTGTGCATGTGTTGCTGACATTTACATAACAATGATCCCGATTGTTTCAGTCAGTTTAGCTTGATCCAGAGCTTGGTGTAATAATTAAAACACGCCTATTTTCACAAGGTTGCTACAAATAGCTTACGGTCAGAACACATTCATGGCTACAATTACTTTACATTTAGAACATATTCATGGTGTTGCATATGTACAAAACGTTCATATGAATTAGAGCAAGTTCTCGTTGTACAAATTAGTAAAATTAACATTTGAGTAAAAAATGCTAGAAAAAAGCCACGAAGCTAAAACGAAAATTATGAGGCTAAAGGACAAAAAGAAAGGCCAAATCTAGCCTCGAAAAGGCTAACCTGGCCACACTGCTTGCAGCTAGTTCAGAACTATCGAAATTGTGCCAATAAACGAACTAGTGAAAAATGTAGAATTTAGTACTAGTTCGGAACTATCGAAAATGTAGTGCAGAGGGCGACAATTGACACCGCCTAGGACATCGCCGTGTTAAATTCGCCAGTTGATAACATGCAAAAGAGATTTAGCTCGCACTAGTAGTGTCGAAAAATGCACTAGAAGCCACCTAGTTCGGAACTAGAGATTTTCCCTACAGGGTGCATACGCACACAAAAACGCATACACGTGCCAAGTTGAATTAAGTAATTTTTTTCTTTGAATGAAGAATAGTACCTACATACCTAAAACGTGAAAATATGTATTAGCTATCGAAACAGCGTCGTTTTATCATAAACAATATTAAAAACATATGTACATATTTTACAAGTGTTACATGCATTTTACTTTTCACCTCTGAACTAAATAAATTTGTTTATATAGGAATGTATGTACATAATATGTAGGTACGTTGCGAAATAAAAATTTTATTGTTGTACAACAGAAAATGAAAAGTTTATAGAGTAAATGGCTGATGAAATTTGTGTTTGGTATTGCATAGAAACTACTGAGTTGTATTGGGTGTAGCAAGAAGGGGTGAAGGGGGACTTTCATTCGAACATGTAGAAACGTTAATGGCACTACAATTAAAATAGTTCTATGTCGAAGTCCTCATCAAGACCTTTTATTCGATACCAATGGCCCTCGAAAACATTCGAGGGTCAACTAGGTCCACGTTTTGGTCCATATCTGGGGACCTGGCCTATGTATCACAATTAAAAGAATTCTATGTTGAAGTCCTCATCAAAACCTTTCATTTGATACCAATATCACTCAGAAACATTCGAGGGTTATTCCGGTCCACGTTTTGCCCATATCTGGCGGCCCGGCCTAGACATCACAATTAAAAGTATTATATGTTGAAGTCTTCATCAAGACCTTTCATTTGATACCAATATCGCTCAGAAACTTTAGAGGGTCATCCAGCTCCACGTTTTGACCCATATCTGGAGACCCGGCCTAGGAATCACAATTAAAAGTGTTCTATGTTGAATTTCTCATCAAGACTTTTTATTTGATACCAATATCGCTTAGAAACCTTCGAGGGTCATCCGAGTCCACGTTTTGACCCATATCTCGGGACCCGGGATAAAAATAAAATTTTTCGAGAATTCACCCGCGAAGCTCCCTGCATTCCAAATTTCATGAAAATCGTTGGAGCCGTTTCCGAGATCCTGATTATGGTATATATATATGCATGATTCAAATAAAGAAGATTGTGCACTCAGCGATATTCAGCAAAATATTCATTGGTTAGTACGTCATCAACTACGTTATCGACGAGAAAGAAAATTTTCAAACAGGCAAAAAATACCTTTACTGAACTATTATTCACACAAATAAATACGCGGCACTTCATTTTTCTTTATTTAAAATAGTTTTTTAATATAAATTTCACATTTATCGCACACAATCTTTAGTTTTTAGATAACCGGAAACGAAACTGGGTGTAAGAGAATTTATGTTACTACGTCACTAAATCAGCCGATTCTGTCAAATTTTGGATGAACGCATAGCGGTACCGCTGAGTGCACAATCTCTTATTTGTTCATTCATGATATATATGTATATATACAAGAATTGCTCATTTAAAGGTATTAGATACATATGTATATATCCATTTCTTATGTAAAATGTCTAAAAGTATGCTTTAAATATTTTTTTTTTCGTATGGAAAAAATTTCGCAAAGGTAATGAGCACAAAAAAAGAAACATATCCGATTAAACGGAGCTACGTTTTGAAGAGAAGCTACGGGGCTTTGTATGTGTATGCTTATGGCGTTTTCTTTTCTCGAAATAATGTTGCCCTGTTTGACTTTCTTAGCCATTTTATATGTCTGTCTGGTAATTTTACCGAATATTTACTTCTAACTAAGTAAGAGAGCAACATTATCTACAAAATTAGCCATTTTATAGAAATTCACGTTACGTAATTCGATAATTAGGATATAGGAGGGCAACATTTTTTGGTAGAAAAGAAAACGCCATTAGTTTTGTATGAAAGTAATTTCTTATGAAGATCTTGAGTCGTGAATATACTAAAAAAAATGCTTTTTTACACTTTTGAACATCAATATCTCAGAATCAGATTTCAGATATAGCGCATCGAGATCTTTTAAAAAGTGTAGACTCATCTCTGTGTAAGAACTTGGTTGAAATTTTGCCGGCCTGTGTTAATTTTAAACGTTAAATGTCTCTCGTTGGCTGTACGAAACTTACAAGGTTTGTTAGGTCCCTTTTTCTCAACAACTCGAATAAGCTTTTGCCACAGTAACATCTTCATTTGACGGGATTGATTGATCTAAAAATTATTTTCATGTTGATACAATGGCGCTATTATACCTCTGACGTGTTTTATGGCCGAGCTTGTCTCCCAATTCGAGGTATGCTCCTTTTTGTTTTTCCTACTAATTGGGTGGACCTACAGTTTTATGCCGGCTCCGAACGGCAGAATACACTCTCGGAGTGTATGCCACCTACTGCCGAGAGGTGACCACTGCTCTTAAAAAACCCAATAATTGGATTTTTACTAAATAGAAATTTTTTTTGGTGTTTTGCTCGGACTGGGGCTTGAACCCGAGACCTCTGGCATAGCAGGCGAGCACTCTACCCACTGCACCACAGCGGCCACTCGTGTTTAAAGGTAAGGGCATAATCCCACAATACCGTCCCCCTATAACTACTGCCCTGTACGTATAAACATGTAAAATCTCTCTCACAAAACCGCTAAATTATTACCTCCATGCGCACCTTCAAAGAGTGGCCGATACGCGAAAGTTTGCTTATAAAAATTAAAGCTAAACATTTTATATTTGCAATGCAAAATTTTATGTATATAGTATACTACATGACTTCATACATACATACATACAGTGGCATAAAGCTAAAATGGGACAGTTCCTTTTTTTTTCGCCCATTTGCAATGTTTATCCGGATATGCATGTTATCAAGCAGAAAGAAAACTTAACTTTCCCCAGTAATAATCAAAAAAACAATAATTAAAGTACAAATTTGATTGGATGGAAGGGTGTGTGGTGATTAAACGAATTTTGTCAACAAAATTGATTTGTAAAATTTTTAAAAGGGCTAAGTATCATTCGGCGTTGAAAACCAAGGGCATTCTACAACGGGACAAAGACGAACTTGCCTTCATCACGAACGTTTTCGGGTACTTAAACCTATGTATGTATATTAGATGCGTTTTTTTTCGGCAAAGTTTCTCAGATCTTCCCTCTGGCCACAGAATATGAAAATAGGATGTTGTAGGATAACTAAGCTGATTTTTATTTAAAAAAAAAACCGAGTGGGCTACTCCAAAAACAGCGATTTTTTTTTTAAATTCCATGATAGGTTTAGATTCATATATGAAAAAAACCACAGAATTAAAAAACAAAAAAAAAAGATACATATTCTCATGTAAAATTAGCGGCTTTATCGAATGATTTACTCAGTTTTTTAGTGCGAGCCATAGGGAAGGTACCAAGATAGCCTAAAGTGGAATTTTATTTTTTTTAGTCACGGATTTTCAAGTTTGGACCCGGGGATTTTCAAGATACCTTAAATTTCTTTTTAATCAAAATATACAGCAATCTGCGCAAATTAATGCAGTCTTCAGAAAAGTTTATTTTATCGAAATCGAGCTTTTTTTTATCCAAGCTACTTTGGTTTAAATGAAACATGCCACAATCATTTTCATATTGAACAACATTTTTTTTTACTGTACGTATGAAAATAATAAATTTTCGAATTTTGTACTTTCAACAAGTACTTATGTACATAATAAATAAAAAATTTAATTTTTGATATTGTTTTTACAGTTTCTCTGGCATTTATCAAGATACATACATTAACAATACATATACTGTTCGAAGCACTGAAATGGTGTCTCTACAACGACGTCAAACATGTGTTGATAGGATAAGCTGAAAACAAGTTATGGGGCCAAATATGGCTTAACCTATAAAGGACTCATATCTCAAAAACTACACGTGGGATTAAAAAAAGTTATTATCATTTGTTTATCAGTGTATCGAATGCCACCTGCATTTACAAGCAGGGCCACACCAAAATATCAAATTTTTTTGTTGACTTGTGTTTTTATAGTTGTTTAGCCTTAAAATTGTACTTTAAGCCTAAATAAATAATAACACTTTTTCTCAGCTTTAGTGCGATTTTTTACATTAAAGGGTGTTTTTTAGGTTTTTTAAACTATTATTTATTTTTAATTTTTAATTCCATTGTCATTTTTGTATAATGATGGAAGTTGAGATGAGTTACTACTCGTACAAACAGAAGACTACTCTGAAAAAAATACCCGTAGTTAAACCAACAACTTTCGGCTATTGAATCTCCGTCTTTGATTCAACAGCAAAAGTATTTGTTTTTACAGCAAACTTTTTGATCCAACAATTTATTCAAAAACGGGCGTTGTTGTTTCAAAAAATTGCTTGCTTTTAAAAAATTTTTTGTGAGAAAATATTTTTTTGTGAGAAAACCAACAAAAGAAATAATGATGGAGAAAAGATGGAGAGAAAAATCCAAACAAAAGTTAATTTTTAGCAACAATTTTCTCCCCGTTGTTGATTTAAAGGCAAAAGTATTTGACCCAACAGTATCCGTTGTAAACAAAACTAATGAGAACAAATTTTTTTTAAATTTTGTTTTTACAATGATTCAAATAATTCATGGATTCCTTTTTAGGAAATGGAAGTATAAATAGGTTACTACAATTCAATATAATGTTGAATGTTCCACTATGTGATGATTGGATAGAATTTCAGGTTGATGTCATGATTCGAATCCGGAGAATATAAAATAAAGGAGAGAAATCAGAATAAGAAATAAAGATAGCAACCAGTGTATGATAAGAAGGAGAGAAGAATAGGAGAACAAGCGGAGGCTACATATTTGCAGTTGGGACCCGGGCGGAGAGAAGATGAAGAATAGAATGCAAACATAAATTTATTTTTAGGTGAACATTTTTTCCAACAATCTCCGTTATTGACTTAAATCAACAACGCTCGCACCTTTGAAACAACAACGGAGCGTTGTTGGGCACATTTCAACTGCGGAAAGTAGTTCATTTAACAGCGAAAGTTTTTAGATTTACAACGTTTTTTTTCGGAGTAGGTACACACTCTGAAACGCCTCCATTGCATACTTTTAGCCTACACGTTCATTTCGGGTTTAAGTTTATGTAGTGAATACACACTTTGAAACGCGTCTATTGCATATTTTTAGGCTACACATACAAACATACATACACACATACAGGTGAAACTAATAAAAGCGTGTTAAAAAGAGGATTCGTTTCATTTAAATTTCAAGCCACTGTATGTAAAGTAGTTGATTCGCATTTACCTTTTGTCTTCATGTCTGAAACTTAAATACACCACAAGCAATGGGCCATATCGGGTTAGTTCTCGCTGAGAGCTTCAGCTGAACGGTTGTAAATTGAACATGAAAAGTATATAACTGTGAAAATGCGCCATATGCATATACATTTCCAAACGTGCTGTCGAATAAATAAAACAAAGTTAAAAAAGAAATACTTGAAAAACTTAAAATCAGCAAATAACTAAAGCAAAAAAAAAAAACAATAACAAAAAATGCAATAAAATGCGCTTTAATATTTCTTTATGGTATATTTCTTAATGACATTAATAAAGTCTGTTTATTTACGGAAGAAGAAAGAACTATCGTGAAAAATTGCAAAATAAACGCGAAAAAAATACAAATTTGCATTTTTGCAACTTTACAACTGAAAAAAAAAAACAGCAACAGCAACCACAACAACTGCAAATAGTAATTAATAAAAAGCAATAAAATTAGTGCAAAATGCCAGAACGTTATGCTAATGGCGTTAGCACAAGTGTTGTACCGCAGCAACCACAAAATCCACCACCTGTTGCTGCTGCTGCTGCTGGTGTCATTAATGGCGCTGCCGCGGCCAATGCAGCTACAAGTGCAAGTGCAAGTGATGATGGTGATAAAATTGTCTTGAAACGTAAATTAACATTAATAAATGGTGTTGCCATAATTGTTGGTACGATTATTGGTTCCGGTATTTTTATAGCGCCAACAGGTGTCTTCAAATATACCGAGTAAGTATTTACATATTAGGGGTATTCGCTATCCGTAGCAAGATAGCAAGATAGCACGGATTGCAAATATCCTAGACCAAAATATGCTACACATCGAGAGTACCCCATTGCACAGTCGTAGGAAATTTTAAGAAGCAGCTTTTCTTTTTAGCCAAATATGCGTTCATCACTCACTTTTTAATAAATAAATCATTTTATTTTAGTAAATTTAATAAATACACATAAAAAATAACATTTTAAGCAAAATTCGAATGCTCAAATTGAAATTGAAATTAGCAATTGGCAAATGTATGGTCGTAATTAATTTCCTACACTTCATAGGAAATAAATATACATAGGTTTTGGTGTAGCATATTTTTGAGGTCTAGCATATTTCTGTGCGCCTATATTTTGCTGTTGTGCGTTGTAAAACTTTGCAATCCGTGCTACGTGCTAGGGTTATGCTATGGATAGCGAATACCCCTATTTATGTATGTAAGTATTTGTTTACGTTTACGTTTGCGTTTTTATTTATTTATTTATTTATTTTTTTTTTTTTTAATTGTTTGTAAATTGAGATCACGTAAAGTAATTGAGGTAAATAATTGCACGAACGTCAAAGCTTAATTTACTTTATAAGCACAAATATTGACGTTATCGACAAATGTTCAATAAAACAATTTAACTTGTGGTTACACAGAAGGCAGGGGGGAGCGAAAAAAACCAAAATCGAGTTAGCTTGTTAAAGTGAATTAAAGTCTAACATATATACATACGTACATACAATTCAGTTTGTTAAATTGCATATTGAATCCATGCAATCATTTAGAGTTTGGCTGAAGTGACTGCTTTTGGCTTAAGGTTAATTCCGGCCAAAAGTGGAGGGGACTCATTTCTGATATCTTTAAATTATGAAGTTTTGTTAGTCTAAAATTTACAAAAACATAGGTACATATACATATAGGTACCTACATAGGTACATATATATACATATATGAAAGCTTGTTGTTGTTGCAATACTAGATTGTTGTAGCCCTAAGCCCTACTTAGCTGGTGTACTCCCTTTAATCCCGTCTATCGGGAAGCCAAAAAAATGCAGCAGCATCTATTGGGTTGCTTTATAGGGATAGAGGTGTTAGATGAGTGGTCATGAGCTGGCATGTCAAGAGTAGGTGGTGTGTTTCTTCGCATGCTGGAGCTACTTGGGATATATTGGGGTCTAGTGTAGCTGCGTGTTTAGATCGATCTGCAACATGCTACATTGCAGGTCCCTTTGATACATACATATCGTCGGTGATACTGCAAAACGTGCTATGCCGCCGTGACTAAATTTTTGAGGAAGGAGAAAAAACTATATATATTTTCACTTTTCGCGGTGTTTTTTACATTTTTATAGTATATATAAAAGCGAAGTTATATATAAAAGTAAAATCTATGTGATTGACAAAAGTGTAAAAAGGTTCTTTAGGTGTATTCAGGAAGAAGTGAAAAGTGACATGGAATGTATTGCAGTATCACCGACGATATATGGTTCTTGAGCAGTTATATTCTGCTGCTTCATTTATTTTTGTCAACATAAAATTAAAGGATTTGCTCTATAGGTAGTCACCGTATCTCGAAAGGCTCGTTTGTCAACGCTTTTCAAACCAGATAGAATTTGTAGTGGTCACTATAACTTGGCATAGTCACATAAGTTTTTCAAAGAAACTCAATTGGGTGATAGTTGTATATAAATAACGCCATTTTGCGGCATCGAAAACGTCATTGAAATCGACCAAATGATAAGGTTATTTGTCTTTTCAGTTGTAAATTGGTTCTATCGTGGATTTATTTAAAAAAAAATCGCTTTAATTAAGCATTGAAAAGAGATAAGTACTTCCACGAACTCCAGTCTCGAATATATTTTTTTTTGTTCTTTTTACTATTTCCTTTTTAAGTTGCATTATTATTCAATTATGCGAACCTATTTAAAACTTGCATGCACTAGTCTAGTATGTATGTATGTATGTGCATATGCCTTGCAGGTCGTCTACATAGATTGCAAGATCGCACTAAACTCGCAGACAAACAAAAAAAGTGAGTTGATAAAACCGCTTAAACATAACGAAAGAAATTAAAAAAAAAAAAATGCTACATGTGTTGTGTGTAAATCAAATGAAAAATTCCATTCCAACGCGCTTTCAAATATCATGAATTGAAGTCAATTGCAAGCTCCATAAATTAATTTAATTGGCAATTAGACAGATGTGAACAAAAAAAAAACATGTGCTTGTTCGCACATAAAGTTTGAGAATGTACATATCGACGCTTCCAAACAATACTGTACTAAGTCGACTTAGTACGTTTTCCCGTTTTTGGCGTTTTCAAGTATTACGTGTCTTAATTTAGATGCTGTTAAATTTTGGTATCAATCGGACAATCCAATCAAAAGTTATAAGCAAAAGTGTATATAAAACACAACTCGAGATTTTTACAGGATACAAACATTGAAAGCTTGCCATGAAAAACAACGTAGGTACCTACTTAGCAAGTTTTTATTTTTTCTCATGGTTTTATGCAAAGCATACCCTAACTTAGATAGTATCGAATTTTGGTACTGACCTTTCAATCCAAACAGAAGTTACAAGCGAAAATATACTTAGCGCACAACTGAAGTTTCATATCGAATTTAAACGTTGAGAGTTTCCCCTGCAAAACACAGTTTTCAGACTTAGTACAGTATTGTTTGGAAGCGTCGATATGTATGTATGTATTTACTAACGAATCATATCGATATGTCCAAACAGTCTTACAAGCATACACTTGTATGTATATATGCACAAGCTAACAAAAAAAAAAAGTAATTTAACTTCAATTAAATTTAATAAATTTATTTAAGATTTCCGGTATACATAGTATGTACATACATATGTACATATGTACATCTAAGGCATTTAAATTTAGCTTTTTGGCAGTGTTAATTGATTCACTTAATGTGATGCACGCTAATTAATGGAATTCATTCATTTGATTATCATGTCCCTGTTTAATTCGAGAAATTATACTCAAAAATGTCTACATGTGAACAATCGGTTTTATGGCAGCTACATATATGAGATATGGTTCAGGTATGGGAATATGTTTTTGGGGGGTTTACCACGTTATCCCCAAAATGAAAATCCCCAAAATCAAAATCCCCAAACACAAAATCCCCATATTCTGTGTGAAATAAATTAAAATTTGGTTAGAAATCGCCGCGATTTCTAACCTAATTTTAATTGATTTCACACAGAATATGAGAATTCTACATTGGACATTATTTCTCAAACTGAAACTCAAAAGAAATTGTATACGTGATGATTTCACAAATGTTTATTAATTAATTCATCTCAATAACTTATGATTACATATTTGCATAGGGTTGGGTACGAAATGTCGATAAAAAATATCGAAATAATGTCAAAGTAATGATGTGTAAAATGTGCGCGAGTAGAAAACTTTTTTGCATTGCTTTAAAAAAATTACCCTCAGCCGTCAGAATTCTCTTTCTGGAATAAAACGTATAGAGAAATCCACAGTACTTTTGAGTAGAAAACCTTTTTGCACTGGCGGCCTTCCGCCGCGCTTATAAAAAATAACCCTGGGCTACGCCATCCAACTCCGGTCGTGTGCCATAACCGTGGCGGTGATGTCCTTATGCGTAGTACACACTTCAGCGCAAGCGGCCTTCGCCTTTATTTATTCATTTCATTTATTTAGATGAACATATTTTTTATAAAATATGGAATCTCTTAGATACCCCGTAGGGCGCATTATATCGAAGCCGACCCACCTATCGAAAATAAAGAAAAAACACGCCAAGTATTTTTGCACATTTTCTACATTTTTCGACATTTTGGGACTTTTTTATTTCCGTAAATTAAAATTCGACATTTTGTTCGACATTATTAGCGAGAACTCCATGGATTAGCGAATGGAGTACTCCGAATTTTTGCAGGGATATATATGTATTTTATATGTATGTATACATATATATTATTACGTATCAGAGCTCAGATAAGACTCGGCATGCGGTTTTTTAAATATGATCTTCAACGTTGTTTATTTAGTCATCTTTTGGGGATTTTGTGACGCTATCCCCGAAAAAATGTGGGGATTTCGTAATTGGGGATTTTGATTTTAAGGATTTTGATTTTGGGGATTTTGATTTTGGTGATTTTTTTTTTTTGAGGATTTTTTGCATTGGGGATTTTGTTTTTTGGGGATTATGTGGCACACCTTTCCTATTTTGTGGGTATCAGCTTTGCTCTTGGTACTTACAAGCATCGTGCTTTGGAACAAAGTTATAATACCATTTCATTTTATGAAAGCCTAGCAAATACCCATCCCGTTTCGCAGCGAAAAAAAATGTTTTTGTGTTATAATGAGTATTTCCCTCTAATTTTTCCTTCCCTTCTCTTTTCTTTCCTTTCCTTTCTTTCCTTTCCTTTCCTTTCCTTTCCCCTCCTTTCCTTTACTTTACTTTACTTTAATTTCCTTTCCTTTCCTTTCCTTTCCCTTCCCTTCCTTTCCATTCCATTCCTTTCCATTCCATTCCTTTCCTCTCCTTTCTTTTCTTTTCTTTTCTTTTCTTTTCTTTTCATTTCTTTTCTTTTCTTTTCTTTTCTTTTCTTTTCTTTTCTTTTCTTTTCTTTTCTTTTCTTTTCTTTTCTTTTCATTTCATTTCATTTCCTTTCATCTCATTCCCTTTCCATTCCTTTCCTTTCCTTTTTTTCCTTTCCTTTCCTTTCTTTTCCTTTCCTTTCCTTTCCTTTCCCTTCCCTTCCTTTCCATTCCTTTCCATTCCATTTCTTTCCTCTCCTTTCTTTTCTTTTCTTTTCTTTTCATTTCATTTCCTCTCATCTCATTTCCTTTCCTCTCCTTTCCTTTACTTTACTTTAATTTCCTCTCCCTTTCCTTTCCTTTCCTCTCCTTTCCTTTCCTTTCCTTTCCTTTCCTTCCTTTCCCTACCCTATCCTACCCTTCCCTTCCCTACCCTTCCCATCCCTTCCCTTCCCTACCCTTCCCTTCTCTTCCCTTCCAATCTCACATCCCTTTCCGTTTCCCTTTACCTTTCGCTTTGATTCCCTTCTTCCTTTTTGGGTTTTCCTATCCCTCTCCCTTTCTCTATCGCCCTCTCATACCTCTTCTTGTTATTTTGCCTGTCCTAGCCTTTCTCCCTGTCTTACTCCCTTTCCCTCTCCATCTTCGACTCGTTTTCCCACTCCGTTTTCTGCCTCATCTCCTTTCCCTTCCTTCACAATTTCTCATTCATTCCCTTTCTCTTACAACTTAATTTTTCCTTTTCCTAAGGAACCGGGTAGGTTATTACAGAGAGCTTTATATAGAAGCCCTAATTTCCGCTTTTTATTTGATACCAATATTACCAAAAAAACATTCCAGGGTTATGCAGGTCTACGTTTTGACCGATATCTGGTAACCGGACCTAGGCATGATAATGAAAATAACTCTATGTTCAAGCCCTACTACCTTTCGTTTGAAGCCCTTATCCAGGGTTTGAATTTGCTTGCTGCAAAACAGCAATAGCCGATGTTTTTTGCTTATTGCTGAATTCAGCCGAGCCAAAAACGAAAACACGAATCATTCGCTTCAGTTTTCAGCTGAGTCGTGTTTGCTTGTATAGTTAAGCCAAGCAACTGAATTTGAGAGGGTTGCTTTTACTTCCAGCAATTAGTTGAGTAGTAAATTTTTGCTTACAGTTGCTTATTTTGCTGAAACTAGTTTTTAAGCAAAATTCAACATGAAAAGATGTTTACAAATGGACATACATACATATTATGTGTATATACATACATACACATAAGTAAATATGTATAAAAAATCGAAATATGCGTAAACAAATCGTTTCAGCAAAATAAGCAAAAGCAGAAAAAATGCAAAGACACAACTAATTGCTGGAAGTAAAATGAAATCCCCCAAATCGCGTTGCTTTGCTTAACTATACAAGCAAACACGGCTCAGCTGAATACTTGGCTGGCCGAGTTTGCTAATTTACTTTTTGTTAGCAAAAGCAAAGCAAAAGCAAATGCAGCAAAAGTAGCTAAGCAATTTCAAACCCTGCCCTTATCGCCTAAACACTTTCCGGGGTTATCGCGGTCCACGTTTTGACCCATATCTATCTGAGGACCCGGTATAGGCATCACAATGCAAACAGCTCTATGTTGAAGCCCTGCTCAACACCTTTCATTTGATACCAATATTGCTCAAAGACTTTCTGAGTCCACATTGGGGCCTGTATTCCCGGAAGCTTCAAGTTTTGGAAAATGTATTCCGCATTATATGTATACCTCTCTTGTCGGAAAGATAAAAACTCATTGACCTGATGTAGTTTTTGTAAGTACAATTTTTCTGGCTGAAACAAGAGATATTTTCTTGTCTGAGAATTTAAGTTTAAATATGAATTGTGACGAAATTCCAACAAAAATTTCTTGTTGTTGCTAAAGTATTTTTTTTTTTGTTCAATTCAAGTAAATGTGGCAAAAATAAAGCCATTGAACTGAACTAAGCGCTGGCAACAAGTAATAAATATGTTTGTGTACATACATAAAACTTTAGCTCTAAATATGCATTTTTTACAATGCAAACTTATAAATTGCAATTTGCAACGCTCGTAAACTGAACTGTAATTGATGCTTTGTTTTTTTTTTTTTAATTCTTTACTTGTGAAAAAATGCTTGCGGAATGCCAACCGTGGCGTATACGTATCATTTGCTGTATAAATCTGGTTCACATGCTCGTAACTATAATTGCGAACTCAATTGCTGTTTGTGGCTGCAATTTTGTTTATTTGTTTTATTTGTTATCTACTTTTGTTTATTAGCGTTTTTTTCGCTAATTTTTCTTTGCAGATCTGTGGGCTCCTCACTGCTCATTTGGGCTGCCTGTGGTATACTCTCCACGATTGGCGCACTCTGTTATGCCGAGTTGGGTACGAGTATAACACGTTCGGGCGGTGATTATGCTTATTTATTGGTGGCATTTGGACCATTAGTTGGCTTTTTAAGATTATGGATAGCATTGCTGATTATAAGACCAACGACACAGGTGAGTTGTATTGAAGATTTTTTGCGCTATTGTGTTTTGATGTGCGTCTGAATCTTGAATTAATCCAATTTCTTCGCAAGCAAACCAAACATAAAATGTTAAAAAAAAAACTATTTTCTCAAATCACAAACCGGAAAATAATAACGTCCAAGCGGATATCAATGCATTCTAAAAAAATATTTTAATTGATTCTAGCGGCTACTTGTACATATATAAACATGTAAACACGTATGTAAACGTACGTACCTACTAGCTTTCTAAATTTGCCAGTAGATCAAGTTTAACAAACCTTGTATGCGCATAAACATGTGACAGTTGCAGTTGATTTTTTTTCACAAATCATCTTGCTTTACGCATAATAAATGCTAATAAATGTAATTAATGTGAAATAAAACATTTTCAATGAAGTTACAAATTCAAGGGTATTGCATTGATACTAACTAGAATTGTTTAATAACAACGAACGTGTAAAAAATGAAAATTAAAAAACAAAGCGCCTTATTAAACATAGAGCATTGTAAAACTTTTACAGAATTTTAATTAATTTTTTACTACATTTAAGACTGGCAAAACATCACAAATCACATACACAAATCATTCGTATAAAAAAACCACATGCATAGCTATTTGTATGTACATATGTATGTATGTGTATGTATGTATATGGCGTTGAAATCTCCCACCATTGTTTATTTGCAAAATCACCTGAGTCACTAATAGTGATTAAAAAAGCCGCGTGTAGCACAGTACACGTGATAGAAGTTAACTTCTTACATTAAGCATTATAAAGAAAACATCTGAAATGATGCAAAGCTTGTTACTTTGTGTTATTTTTATGAAATTATTAAGCCATGTTTAAATAATTCAAGTTGAAGTGGCGTATGCTATACAAATATAAAGCTTATGGTTTCAAAAAAATTGCATAAGAGGGTATACCTTAGTAATAAGTCGATATATTAGAAATATAAAAACACAATTAGACTTAATTCCCACTCCTGTAAATATGTTGCATAATTTTAGGCTATGATGAAATTAAATACGTAAATACATACAGGACCCGGATTCTGAAAATCGCTATCGCTAAATGAGATCGCCAAAAATCTCCAAATTTATATCAGACGCGCCTAAAAGTGTGTACATACTTCCTTTATTTATTTATATCATTACATGACATGACATCACATCATGACATCACATCATGGCATTACATCATGACATCACATCATCACATCATCTCATGACATCACGTCATGACATCATATCATAGCATCACATGACATCGCATCATAACATCACATCGTGGCATCACTTCATGATATCACATCATGACATCACATCATGACATCATATCATCGCATCACGTCATGACATCATATCATGACATCACATTACGGGGTTATCCGGGTCCATATTATGACCCATATTTGGGGACCCGACCTAGAACTCATAATCAGTACATCTCTATATGAAAGCTGTGCTCAGCACCTTTCATTTGATACCAATATTGCTCAGAAATATTCCGGGGTCATCCGGGTCCACGTTTTGACCCATATCTGTTGACCCGACCTGGGAATCATAACTAGTAATTCTCCATGTAAAAGCCATGTTCAATACCTTTTATTTGATACCAATATTGTCCAAAACATTCAGGGGAAAGCCGGGTAAACGTTTTTATCTTTTGCTGTTTCCTGTTTGCTATTTCCGTGCAACGGAAGTGTACCTGCTATTTCCTTTTTAAAATTTCACTCTCCATAAAAACTCTATATCGCCGCCTAAGAAGTTAACTTCAAAAAGTTAGATTTAATAACCCAGCTCTTCAGTCATTATGACCATTGTGTATGGCTTCTCAGCTTGATTTTACGACGTTAATGATCGCTTTGGAGTGATTTCTGTTATACCTCCCAACATTAGCTCTGCCTGATGTATACGCAAGATTGGCACCGGTATGTTTCTCCTCTTTTTGTATATTGTCCTATACTAAGAAAAGGTTCAAGCTCAATGTGTGTATAAGCCGCTACCATTGCGGCTAGGCTGTCTGATATTTTATTAGATACTTTCTACTAGGAACCCAGGCCAGAAGTATCGCATTCTGCATCCTGGAGCTTAGGTTAGGTTAGGTTATAGTGACTTCTACTTCCCACTAGCACACTTAGGGCCCGTGGGTCTCATTTTCGTGGATCCGAAAACACCCCTGGATCCAAACCAACATTTGAACTCCACAAATCTTAGAATTTTCTTCAATTCTATCGTAGTTATGTCGCCAATGCTTGACACACAGCACAGTAGATGTTTTACCATTTCTGGTTTCTCTTCGTCCTCACAAGCCCTGTAGTTCTACCAAGTGCGAGTAGACTTTTAGTCCGTGTGGCGTTCCACCTTAGCCACATAAGTTTTGTATGGTTGCAAGAGTTCAGGTTTCGCCACCTGTTTGAAGTAGAACTACTTCAATAAGAGCTTGTCGGTAGCGACCGACGTATCTAGACCCTTCCTCGACGTTGAAAGTAAAGTGGAACGGATCTGCCGTCTCTAGCAAGTTCGTCTGCCAACTCATTTACCTGTATATTACAGTGTCCAGGCACCAATACCAGCTGAATAGCAAACTGCTCAACCATCTCACTTAGAGATTTGGGGGCAATTTTCCACTGTTCTGGATTTATGTGAGACAGCACCCAGAGCTTTCAGTGCAGCTTGGCTGTCCGATTACACAGTGCAACACTAGTTCTGGGGGCTGAATGATTCTAACACAGAATGAAAGGCCTTGGTTCATATTGTAAAACCTCCAAATATTTTTCCGTTCTCAGGTCAAAATTTTTTGCTATGGTCACTTTAATCTGAAATTTTTTTGAAAAAGTGTTTTTAGAAAAAGTGGAAAAAAGGGTTAAAATCCATATCGGACCGAAATATGAAGTTCAGGTGCTTATAGTAAAATTACGCGAAGAAAATTTTTATAGAATATCTTAACCCATTGGCTCTCTCCGAAAAGGGTCTTTTTGACCCTTTTTTCGAAAATTCCAACAAAAATATTATTTGCGAGGTCGTGAGAGGGTTAAAATGTTCTAGGATATTGTGCGCCGGAAAATTTCACTAGGGGTCTTCTAAGACCAAATCTTTATATAAAAGCGTTTGAAGTCCCAAGGAAACAAAAAATGCAAAAATGCCCCTTGAAATATGCAACGATTTTTATATTTTATTATTTTATATTTAATTTTCGAGTGTACCCTTAGCTCTTTTTAATGGTAATGGCTCGGATACTATGTTATCAATATCGCAATCACTGATATCATCAGAGCCTGAGTCGAATATGATATCTACAGGTGATTTAACTGCTGTTCCTACTGTGCGCTCTTCTAAGTCTTCATTTCCCTTATTTTCGCATATATGTTTACTCCACCAGCAAATTTCTGCAATTATTGCCGCCGGTGACTGTTTTCCTCTGTATCTGTATTTTGTATTTATTATAGTAAGTTAAAATTTGTTTATACCCAATCCAAAAACATTTTTACCTCATTTCAAATGGTGCAGCAACTTGATGATAACGCTCGCCTTGTTCATCGGATTCAGTGGATAACTGCTTGTTAAAATATGACAAATGATGATGCAAATAGTGTATTTTCAATGACATATGAACACCTATTTTTGAAAATGATTTGAGCATGTTCCCAACAGAGACTTGATAGTTGGTGGAACGATTTTTCCCCAGCAAGTCATGGATTACGTCTTTGAGCGATTTCCAAACATCAATTTCATTGTTGATTAGAATATTGTTGAAAGAATCACTTTTTATCAGCTTACGTATATCGGGGCCATTAAGTACTCCTGACAAGAGGAACGTATACCAATGTACCTACTTTTTTTTATAAATAAATAATTTTTAGATTTACCTTCTTTAATTTTACTTTCGCTTAACCTCGGGTAAATTTCTTTCAAACACAGCAGTACTTCATTTCTTTTTACGATAGTTTTGATAAAGCTTTTAACTAAACCAAGTTTAATGTGCAGTGGTGGCAGTAATATTTTTTCACTTGGTACCAACGGTTTTCGTATAATATTAGCCATTTCAAACATACTATTTTCTCTTTGCTTCCAGTCGTGACATGCATACTGATTTCCTTTAAATCGGGAATCCCAATCGCGTATGAAGCACATGTGCTTCACGTAACCGCTTTGAAGACCACAGAGCATTGCCACGACTTTTAAGTCGCAGCATATACGCCATCCATGTTTAGCGTATTCGACCATTTGCAAAATATTTTCCAGTGCTTCATATGTTTCTTTAGTTTCTGTACTGTATGCGATTGGGATCGAAGGTTTTTCATTAGTTTTATGAAGTAAAACAGCTTTTAAGCTACATTTGGAGCTGTCAATAAACAATCGCCAATCGTCCTTCTTGTAATTTATAATATTCATTGCACCCATCAGTTTTTCCACATCCGGGCAATATGCCGACGTTTTTTCCTTATTAACGACGAATAAGCTTTGAATTTTCGCTTGCCGTTTTCGATAGCCTGTTATTTTAACACCTTCCGCCAAAAGATTATTTGATGCCAAAAACGATGCCAATTCCTCCGACTTACGCTGAGTTAACTCCAGCTTGGCAACAAGTGAATCAAGCTGACTTTGACTTACTAAAATCGGCTGGTTTGATACATTTTGCTCATACAGAGGGTCGTTATGATCATTTGGAATAAAATTCTCAAACGGCGCCGTAGATAAAATTCCGAGGCTCGGACATTTTGGCACAGGGATGTCGTCCGAATGAGGCAATGGTGTTTGAGCACTTGATACATCAACATATTTAAATGACCTTCTTTCTTTGCTTCGTAATGCAGCTCCTTTGTTTGCACATGCATAGCAATTTCCTGTCTTATGAACGAGGCCAGGATGAGTCCAAATCATTGGGACACCAAATTGCATATATTTGCGTCTTCCATTATGCCAATCTATGAGACGGTTATAACAATTTTTACACACTATATTTGGCACCCAAAACTTTTTCAATAAAACGCGCTGGTTGAAATACTTTTCATACGCTTCTATGAATTCAGCACTGAAATTTCCTTTTTTTTTCACTTTTTGCAACATATTTGCCACAGCAATAACAAAATGTGTTTAATTTTGATGTGCACCCTTTCATTTTTACTTTTATATAAATACTTTTAATTAGTCGGACAACAAATAATGCTAAGAATATATGTTTATGCAATCAAAGGTAATTTAAATTGCAAGTATATTATGTTTAAAGTACCTAAAAGAGAATTGTAGACATGTATATATTTTTGATAGGAGTTACTTCAAAATAGGATAAAAGCCATGTTTATTTCAGAAATAAAAGCTTGCGAATTAAAGAAAAATATAAAAATCGTTGCATATTTCAAGGGGCATTTTTGCATTTTTTGTTTCCTTGGGACTTCAAAAGCTTTTATATAAAGATTTGGTCTTAGAAGACCCCTAGTGAAATTTTCCGGCGCACAATATCCTAGAACATTTTAACCCTCTCACGACCTCGCAAATAATATTTTTGTTGGAATTTTCGAAAAAAGGGTCAAAAAGACCCTTTTCGGAGAGAGCCAATGGGTTAAGATATTCTATAAAAATTTTCTTCGCGTAATTTTACTATAAGCACCTGAACTTCATATTTCGGTCCGATATGGATTTTAACCCTTTTTTCCACTTTTTCTAAAAAGAATTTTTCAAAAAAATTTCAGATTAAAGTGACCATAGCAAAAAATTTTGACCTGAGAACGGAAAAATATTTGGAGGTTTTACAATATGAACCAAGGCCTTTCATTCTGTGTTAGAATTATTCAGCCCCCAGACAAAAGCTCTAAAATTGTCGCACAGTGTTATATGTAAACGTCTTTACTAAAGGGTTCCTTTGCTTTTAAGGGCTCAACTGCCTACTGTATTGCTGCTACCTCCGCCTGGAAGACGCTGCAGTGATCAGGCCGTCTAGACGGCATGATATTTTTAGCCTCCATTTGGTTGCATAGACGCCTCCTCCTACTTTAGCATCAAGATTGGACCCATATATGTGTAGAAGCGGAGAGGTTTGTTTGGTTCAGGATACCCCCTGGAATTACTATTGCATAATTCCCAGAATATGGTACATTATTGATTGAATCTTTGGAACTACTCAGTCTTGAAGTCATTAATTTGCCATATATATACATACATATGTAGATATCCAGTCATCTTATTTAGTTGCAATGCAAAAATACTATAGAATCATGAATCATTAAAAAATATTAGAAATCATTACATTTACTCCGCCTGACTACTCATTTATTTCAATTACACTATTTCTTTTCCTTTCTTTCTAGACTATTGTCGCATTGACGTTTGCTCAATACGCTGCCAAGCCGTTCTTCGAAGAATGTTCACCGCCCGAATCTGCTGTAAAAATTTTAGCTGCGATTTGTTTGTGTAAGTTACAATATTCGAAGGGGAAGAAAGGGAAAAAGCGGGAAACACACGCGCCCAGCAAATGATTTATTTTCAGCTGATAAGGCAAATGTAAATAACATTCTAATTGATACCTAGTAATAAGTATTAATTAATAGTGAACGGAAATAAATTAATAGATTTATGTGTTTACATAGTTTTGCATGAGTTTACATGACATTAATTTACTTTACAATTGGAAATTTGTAATATATATTTCTATTATCTGTAAAGAAATGTATTTGGTTTTATTACCTAAGTACAAGAAGTTTTTGCAGATTGAGCTTTAAAAAACAAAAAAAAAAAACCGTCGCTATATATAATAATAATAATACATATTAATTTCTAATCAATATTCATTTACATATGTATTTATTTTTAGGTTTGCTCACTGCCATTAATTGCCTATCCGTTAAATGGTCCATGAAAGTTCAAGATATTTTCACGGCTGGCAAACTCTTGGCGCTCCTTATGATCATTCTGGCTGGCGTTTACTATTTAATACTTGGACGTTTTGAGAATTTCGAAAATGCTTGGGAGGGAAATTATGATCCGGGAAATATTGGATTTGCATTTTATTCGGGCCTATTTGCATTCGGCGGCTGGAATTATTTGAATTTCGTGACAGAGGAACTGCAGGATCCTTACAAGTAAGTACTGACAACGGATAATGATAAAATTATAAGCTGGATAGGGATAAGGGTAGGGATAAGGGTAGGGATAGGGATAGGGATAGGGATAGGGATAAGGATAAGGATAAGGATAAGGATAAGGATAAGGATAAGGATAAGGATAAGGATAAGGATAAGGATAAGGATAAGGATAAGGATAAGGATAGGGATAAGGATAAGGATAAGGATAAGGATAAGGAAAAGGATAAGGATAAGGATAAGGATAAGGATAAGGATAACAATAAGGATAAGAAAAGGATAAGGATAAGGATAAGGATAAGGATAAGAATAAGGATAAGGATAAGGATAAGAAAAGGATAAGGATAAGGATTAGGATAAGGATAGGGATAAGGCTAAGGATAAGGATAAGGATAAAAATAAGAATAAGGATAAGGATAAGGATAAGGATAAGGATAAGGATAAGTATAAGGATAAGGATAAGGATAAGGATAAGGATAAGGATAAGGATAACAATAAGGATAAGAAAAGGATAAGGATAAGGATAAGGATAAGGATAAGGATAAGGATAAGGATAAGGATAAGGAAAGGGATAAGGATAAGGATACGGATAAGAATAAGGATAAGGATAAGAAAAGGATAAGGATAAGGATAAGGATAAGGATAAGGATAAGGATAAGGATAAGGATAAGGATAAGGTTAAGGATAAGCATAAGGATAAGGATAAGGATAAGGATAGGATAAGGATAAGGATAAGGATAAGCATAAGGATAAGGATAAGGAAAAGGATAAGGATAAGGATAAGGATAAGGATAAGGATAAGGATAAGGATAAGCATAAGGATAAGGATAAGGATAAGGATAAGGATAAGGATAAGGATAAGGATAAGGATAAGGATAAGGATAAGGATAAGGATAAGGATAAGGATAAGGATAAGGATAAGGATAAGGATAAGGATAAGGATAAGGATAAGGATAAGGATAAGGATAAGTATAAGTATAAGAATAGGGATAAGGATAAGAATAAGAATAGGGATAAGGATAATCATAAGTATTAGGATAAGAATAGGCATAGTTAGGGATTAAGTTGGAGGGAAGATTACTGAGAAGGATAAGGATAAGAAAAATAATAGGTAAGTATGTATTTAATACTTAATTTTATAATATTTGACCTTGCAATTCATTACTCCACCCACTTTAATTTAATAAAGAGCTATTGAATTGAAATGCTAACGTCATGCTAAAAGCATCCTTGTCGAGTTCTTATTCAACAGTTATTGTCTACACTTTTTGCAAGCTTTTCTCATTTAATCACGTTCCAGTGGCCTCATTGCGTACATAAAAGAGGGAATACGCTTGCTTGAATATTATCTTATGTGCGGATGTGTGTGTATGCCGCTTCTAGATAACATTTAACAAATCCTTTAAGGTCATTTGTGTGATTCCTTTCTGCTTTCATTCACTTCCCACTATTGATTTTGTGTGTCTTGACAAGAAACACCAGTTGATTCCAAAAGTCACTGCTTACGCACGAATAAAATGGTTATTTGTGCGAATGGGAGTAGTGGTGAATATATTTACATATATATAAGTAGGTATACATACATACATATGTACTTAAAAGCAGTGTGAAAGTGACCTTGCATCTGCCACAGTAAGAATTTTTACGATGGGATCTAAAACTTTATATGCTTTGCAATAGGATTACGTTTGATTTCATTGCATTTATCGAGAGGGTCCTATAAATTCGCACTATAGAATTTATGTTTACATACATACATACATAAATTCTTTATTTATGCATGCACTTGAAATTTGTTGATGATTTCCAATTCATGATGTTCGCATCGGTTTCCCTACCTCAATGAGGAATGGGTGGGTAAACAGAAGAATTTGTATGCAGTTTATCTAAATTTTTGTCGGTATGTATGACGAATGATAGTTCGTTGAAATATGTAAATTATAGGTACATATGCATTTACAACGATATTTAAAAGTAGATATTTACATACATATATAAAATAATATTTCTTATATTGCATACATATATCTAAAATATAAAAATCAATGAAAATTATAATTTTTATTCCATACCTCTCTACCTTCCTGCTTTAGAAACCTCCCACGCGCCATTTGGATTGCCATGCCGCTGGTGACTGGCATTTATGTGCTCGTCAATTTGGCCTATTTCGTTGTAGTCTCAAAAACGGAAATGCTCAGCTCGTTGGCAGTGGCGGTGACTTTTGGCAATCGTGTTTTCGGGCCACTAGCATTTATGGTGCCCATCTTTGTGGCGCTCAGCACCTTTGGTGGCGTCAATGGCGTGCTCTTCACATCGGCGCGTCTATTTGCGACTGGAGCGCAGGAAGGTCATTTGCCGAAATTCTTTACTTTATTCCATATTAAACAGCAAACCCCGATACCATCACTGATATTTTCGGTAAGTTGAAATGCAAAAAAAAAAACACAAAAAGAATGTGAATTTTAAATATTTAAAATTAAAAAAAAAGGAATGTGAATTTAAAATTTTTAAAAACTCTTTTTTCTTTTACAAATTTCTTTCAGTGTATCATGTCGCTATTAACTCTACTCACCGCCGATGTTTACATATTGATTAACTACTTTAGCGCCATGTTATGGATTTCAGTGGTGGCCAGCATCGCGGGCATGCTGTGGTTGCGGCATAAAAAGTGATTTGTTTGTTTTATATGTGTTTGCAAATTGTGTTGAAAATTAATGCTTATTTTTTGTTTCTTTGCAGACCAAACTTACCACGCCCCATCAAAGTGAATCTTGCTTTACCGATACTCTTCATTATTTGCTGCCTGACATTGGTAATTTTGCCCAGTTTATCGGATCCCATGAATCTCATTGTTGGCATTGCCATAACGGCAGCTGGTATACCATTTTACTATTTATGTATAGCAAGCAAAAATAAACCAGCTGCTTATGGTAGCGTATCGCGTGGTATGGTGAATTTCTGTCGTGCCATGTTTAATACGCAAATCATTGAGAGTAACGAGATCCTGGAGAAGTAGTTATAAAAATATTAGAACAGCATTTTTCCCACAAAAAGAGAACGTGATCGTTTCTAGTGAATCTCAAAGTTAATCCTGAATCAACTCTGGGATACAAACGATATTTATTAAGTTTAATTTAAGCAATAAATTTAATTTTTGTTAAAAAGAGTATTGTATTTATAGACTTTAATAGTTAATTTTAGTATCCAAACTTCACAAAAAATAATGTATTTTAATATTTTAAGTAATTGAGTTATAATGTTAAAAGTTAATATATAATAAGTTACTGACGTATGTAAGTCGACTCGAAAACTGCTTAAGTATACAGTGATGGACATAGAAGTAGCACATATGTATGCCTTAACAGTAGTAATATGTTTTATTGACTTTTTTCATGTTTTTGATAAGGATTGTTTTTTAATGAACAATTTAACTATAACAACTATAAAATGCTTGCATATAAAGTTTCAAGAATTAGAGAAAAAATTATAAAAGTTTAATATTAAAAAAATGTTTTAAATATTTAATTTTTTTTTAATTTTACTTTTTTTTTCTATTTTTAAAATGCATTTTTAATGCATTTGTCTACCTTTTAACAAAGTCATTCTAATTAGTTATTCAAATCATGTTAGCGGAGGTTTGCACTAAGTTGTTTTAGTTATGCCTCAATTGGTTTGAATTGGTTTCATTGATCTAAAAATCCTTTTACGAATAATACATGCATTTAATAAGGGTACTCACAAAACCGGATAGTTTTATCAGCGAAGCATTTTTATCCACATGTAATATTGTTATATAAATGCCCCTGCTAAATATTTTGTTATTTTATATTTATTTATTTATTTATATAGTATTTATTTTATTCTGAACAAAGTGAATTAGGTAGCCAACCTTTTACAAACCTTGATAAATACAAATTTTGACACCTTATTTATCAGGCTGATAAATTTATCAATTAATGAGGTACACAAGTCTTTAACATCTTACATCAATATATGGGTACCGCTGCAGTCACTCTATTGATAAATAGGCATAATCAGAGTCAAAGAATAAAATGATATTGAAATCAGATATTACACCTGAAAGGAGTGTACATACATACATACATACACACATACATAGATCTATAAACAACTGCCATCTATGTTGAAAATATTTTCAAAAGTTGCATTTTTAATTTTTTATGTAATTATTAATTACCTACTCTTTATTAAATAAATGTTAGAAAGTTAGCTTTTTAATGCATGTTATTTGCAATGCAATACATTTTTAAAATATGTTTTTATATTTGAATGTGTGCTTATTTCTGTGTCCTGGACTGTATATATAATTGACAAGAATAAGTTAGGTTTTAAAGCAACATGCATACGCAAAGTAAAAGTGAGGTTAAAAATACATATAGTTGCTTAAACTGCATAACCGCCTAAGTGAAACTTTCACAGCCGCCTATGCCAAAATTGATATTTGCCCAACTTTAACTCCCAGCGCCCAGCTCTATCGATACATACCACAAATTTTGTAATTTCTAAACCCGGGAGACTATATTTATTTCTAATATTCATTTTAGCTCAGAAGTCGTAGAGTTGGTACGCCCAGAAATTAAATTTTAATTTTTGGCACAAATGACGCTTAGGCGGTTATGAAAGTCTCACTTAGACGGTTATGCAGTTTAAACGGCGATATATACAAATAGGCTTTATCTATCTATTTGCATATATTCTCATACATGTATTTTTTGCAGGGACCGATTTTAATCGTTATTTTCATTTCTTCGGATGAAAAAATCATTATGAAAACTTCGTTAACAATAAAATGCAAGTATGCCGATACAATGATTTTAGCACATTCTATCCAAATATGAGCTCATCTTTATTCTAAGGTTTTTTATTTTTTAAATTTTTAAATAACCATAATGCCTGAATCGCAATTAGGCGTTAGGTCGGTCGCGCGTTGATCGTACCTCAAAGCCGCTTCACACTGACATTCGATATTAGATGCTGGATTGGAAACATTTTCACTGCCACTAATATATTTTCTTGAATTTTTTCATAAATTTCACAATTTTTCATCGAAAGAAACAATTTTAATTTTTTTTAATGTCAAACGCCCGACTTAGTAGAGAAATGTTCAACTCAGGCGTTATACAGGGTTGCAATGAAGATACGATATTACAAAAATTTTACGATCAAACGCTTGAGGTCACAATGCGATTTGCTCCATATATTTTCATACATTTCTACTCACTTGTCAGAAGCGCGACCGACCGAACGCCAAATTGCGATTCCGGCATTATTTACGATTTTTATTTTTTCGATTAAAAATAATTTTTATTATTGAATTTAAATTTTTCCGATGAAACTTGATCGATATTTTATGATTTTTATTTTTTCGATCAACTTTAATCAATATTTTTTTATTTTTTCTCCGATCATAGTAAACTTTTTCAAACGTTAAGCCGGAATTACAATAGCGCTGTGGCTGTGGCAGCGACTGTTTTTCGAAATCAGCTGATTTTTAGAAACTACGGTTTGTAATGAAGCGGCACATAATACAACAGAGGCAGCTGGCAGCACCGCTCCGTTTAGCCCAAATTCTAAATTCGCTGCCGCTGCCTAGAATCGCAGCCAACTTCTAAGTGTTGATGTGAACTTATGTCTGTTTCCGTACTATCCAATGTAATATGTTTTTTACTAATTTTGTGTTTCCGTACTTTGATGCCAGCAAGCGGGAGAGAATTTAATTTTTACTTAATTAATTTCCACTAGCAAATATTGCTGGCGGGATGCAAAAGCAAAGAAGAAGAAAGAGCAGAGGAAAAAATGAAACAAGATTGATTATTTTAATTGAAGAAAGTGGACATGAAAATGGTAAGTAAATTTATGTCACCACGTGTCCAAGGTAAAAGGAAACAGACCTAATATATAAAGAAGTCACTGCCAAATACTGCGAACGCTCTATTGTGTTTGGTCTGGCAGTCACTGCTCATATTAGACGCATCAGCTGATTCCGAAAACCGTCGCTGCTCGCTGCCACATCGCTGATGTAATTTGGGCTTTAGTGAATCCTACATTTGATGGCTTGAAGTTGACGATTGTGCCAATATTGGCGCAGTTCTATTTGAGAGCAAAATTTGCAAAAAAAAAACAAGTTTTTAGAGTTTATTTTTATCGGAAAAATTTAAATCCAATAATAAAAATTATTTTTGATCGAAAAAATAAAAATCATAAAATATCAATCAAGTTTCATAGGAAAAATTTAAATCCAGTAATAACAATTATTTTTGATCGAAAAAATAAAAATCATAAAATATCGATCAAATTTCATCGAAAAAATAAAAATCAAATTATAACGATTAAAAATGATTTTTTTTATAAAAATGATAATCGTTACGGTCCCTGATTTTTTGTTTTAATTAGCTATAAGTGAAAATATTGCAATCATTGTGACATTTTAGGGAATAATGCCTTACATGATATTAACGCATTTGTTGTTGGCATAATGCAAACAAAAAACATGTAATATTGTAATATTGTAAGTTAAAGAAATTAAAATGTTTAAAAGTTGATCCAAATTAATAACAAAATGCGTACATTCAATTCAAAGCAAAATAGAATTTTCTAGACTCGCCTTGTATTCAACCAAAATAAATGTGGTTCGATAAGACAAAGCAGCGAAAGATTCTTATGAGTAAAATAACGAAGAAAGCAGCCCGCATTACGGAATACCTCGCATTACTTTCTGGGTTTTGTAGTCGAATTCTAAATATTTAAAAGTTGCCTTGAGCCCATATGACACTACATTTTTTTTCTGGTATTCTACCAGGTTTTTTGTGTGAAGGAGATGGTCAAATACAGTTTTGCGTTGGTGTAAGCGAGCAAGCTATATTGAAAAAAACCAAACAAAATACCATCTAGGCGATTAAAAACCAACGAGCCAGCTTGTATTTCGGTAGGTTTTTTGGCATTCGGTCATTTTTTCTGACAATTTTTCCAATTTGACAACCATAAAATAAATTATATTTAAAATAAAAAATATATGGAAATACAAATTTTAAATTTGCCTCTTGTAAGCTTCTGCTTTGGCCGTAAGGGTAAAGAAGAAGTCCAGAAGAAAAAATATATTGCGTACTGGCTTCCCTTCATAACATGGAATACACAGCTATCCTGCCCTTTGGGTTTCATAACTTTTTTATTTCAGTAATTTAAATCAAATTTCCAAAAAAAATAATTTTTGAAATAAATATTATTTTCATTTAGTTTGAAGTTTAATGTCAACCAAATTATTTTTGAGGGAGTATTTGTCTCTTTTCAACCTATAGAAAAATTGTTTTTGTATTTTGACTTTCGGTGGGTTTTCAAAACCAAAAAAACCAGGGAAAAAATGTAGTGTCATATAGGCTTTGAGACTGGTTGTTCCCACCAAAAATATCTAAGCCTTATTTAAGAAATAAAACAGCAGATTTAAAGGCTTATGAAATAAGGCATGAAAAATATAAGGGTAGGAAATTTGTATGGCGATAAAATAAGGCTGATTTTCCGGTGTTGATGTCATCAGGCCATAAGGATTACTCTCTCTCTCTGAAAGCACACCTTATTCCAAATCCTTATCCGCCATGCGAAATAAGACCTAGAAAAGCATGAGAGAGTTAGGAGCAGACAGAGTGAGTGCATAACAGAAGCAGAGCTGCACTGAGAGAAAAAAAATATATGGAGGGGTCAAAGAAATTGTTTACCTATTTTGAACACTACTTTCTTTGTTTTGAGTAAATTTTCCTTAAAACATGTTAAAAGGTTTATAAAATATTGTTGTTACATGCGTTACCATGGTTTCATATACTTGTTTTGAAAAAATTCATACATTAAAATAATGAAAAATTCTTTAAGCGCCATTCCATTCCCAACTTTCCTTGTTTTGAAGACTTGATTTCTTTAATTTTGAGAAATTAAATTCCCATACAAATCCCCATGGCAACGAATTTGTTTGAATGTTTTTTTATGTTTTTTCCACATTTTTGAGAAAATTTACACAAAACAAAGAAAATTTTGTATTGGAACGCGTGTTCAAAATAAGGAAAATTATGTCTTTGATCGAGAGAAATCTTTTTTTTGAGTGTGCTTCCTGTACTCAGTTTTCAGACCTGATTTGTCAACAATACTTTTTTGCCGGGTTGATGAAGGAACCATCTCATGATGAGACCAATGGGCTCCACCTTTGTCCCTTTAAATTAGAGCTCTAGATACCCGGGTATCGAACAGTTCGAATTGATCGTTTTTGTTTGAAGTCCGTTTGTTGTTCAAATGCCCGTACAAACATTCGAGCATTCGAGCTTACAAACAAAAAAAATGTGTATCGAAAAAAACAAAAATAAAAACAACTACGTATGAAGAAGAAAAAAAATAATAAACAAAAGAAAAAAAACAAACTTCAAAATGCTCGAATTGTTCAAATGCCCATACAAACATACGGGTAATAAACAAACAAACGACTGTTCGAGCATTTGAACAACATTTGTTCGGGCTACTCGAAAATGTTCAAAAAAAATCTGGAGCTCTACTTTAAACTTTTTTTTTTTTTTTTTTAGCATCCAATATATTTTGCCAACTGTATAAATAAAATACATCCAACAATTTTGTGGTTCGTTAAAAGTAATTAGTAATTAATAATGACTTAATAAACATGGTGGGCATGTATGGATTGCTCTCAGTAGCGCATCCATTTATTATAGTGCATCAGCAAAGATCTGTAAATGATTTTCTTTTGAGGCGTACGAAATTGGTTGGTCTTGCCGTCAGGGCTAGAACGAGTGGGTTGGGGTGAGCTAATATTCTCATTTTGTATGATGCAGCATACTTTCTGATTTCTTGAGATATAGTAGGTATCTTTAGGTCACGATGTAGTTGGTCGTTCGTGACGTAGTAGGGCGCATTTACAATCATTCTAATGGTTTTCGATTGGAATCTTTGGAGAATCTCTATATTTGAGTTTGCTGCGGTTCCCCATAGCTGTATGCCATAGGTCCAGATGGGTTTTAAGATAGCTGAGTAGAGCAGGAGTTTGTTGTCGATTGATAGTTGGGAGTTTCGATTCATGAGCCAATAAAGATTTCTCAGTTTTATACCAAGAGCTTTTCGTTTGGTGAATATGTGGGTTCTCCATGTTAGTTTTCTGTCGAGATGCATACCCAGGTACTTTGTTACGTCACTTTGCGGTATATCAATGCCATTGAGTAAACGTCACTTGAACAGATTTTGATTCATTTGACTTTATCCGCCAGTCTTTCAGCCAATGGGTAATTTTATTTAAACTTCTTTGAAGCTTGAGTGAGGCGACGTTAGGGTTGAGGTCTGAAGCCAGTACAGCAGTGTCATCGGCAAAAGTGCCGATAGTGACTCCTTCTGCTATTGGGAGGTCGTATGTGTAAAGTAGGTACAGTATTGGGCCCATTACACTACCTTGCGGGACGCCTGCTAAGCTCTCGTAAAGCTCAGACTGCTCTGCTCCTTCTTTGACGAAAAAGTAACGATTTTTTAGATAAGATTGTATAAATAGAAAGTAGCTTGTAGGGAGAGTATTTTTTATTTTATAGAGCAGGCCGTCGTGCCATACGCGATCAAAAGCTTGGGATATATCTAGAAAGGCAGCTGTACAGTATTTTTTTTGCTCAAAGGCAGAGTAGATTTTCTCGGTAAGTCTATGTACTTGTTCAATTGTTCCGTGTCCTCTTCTGAAGCCAAATTGGTGATTAGGTATAATGTTACGCTCTTCTATTTTGGGTAGGAGTCTTTTAAGGAAGAGAACTTCCAAGACTTTTGAGACAATGGGCAGCAGACTAATGGGTCTGTAAGACGCTGCCGTATCAGGGGGCTTTCCTGGTTTCAGAATCATTTTCATCTGAGCGACTTTCCATTGAGGGGGTATGAATGCAGTTATTAGTACTGCATTAAAAAGTTGGGTGAGAAATTTTATGCCTTCGTAAGGTAAGTGTTTTAGTACATTGCCATTAATAATATCGTACCCAGGAGCTTTCTTTGGGTTGAGCATCGCTATTACGGTTTTTACCTCCGATATTGCGAATCGTTTTATGGGGAGGTCCATTTGATAGGGATGACTCAGAGTATTTTTCACTTCTGTTGTTGTGCTTAGTGGGGGTTCAATATCATGTGGGGTGAATACTGATTTTAGGTGGCGTGCAAAAGTATTTGCTTTCTCTGCGTCACTTTTCGCCCATTCGTTATTTTCCATTCGTATTGGAGAATTGTAGAAAATCGGCCTTTTTAGCTTACTAGCAGCTTTCCAAAGGGAGTAATCAGTTGCAGCTGTTGCATCAATATTACTGAGATATTGTTGAACTTGTCTGTTGTGTTCAATTTTGAGGATGTTTTTGAGTTCTTTGGTGAGAGCATTCAATCTTTTCTTGTCGTCGGGGTGACGGGTTTGTTGCCATTTTTTCCTTGCGAGTCGTTTTTCTTTGAGCTTATCTTGTATGTTGTGGGTAACGCTTGTCCTTTTTTGTCTGATGAGGGTGGGAGTTGATTTCCATGCAGCTTGTTGGATGCAGCTGTTAAAATGTTCGACTGCTGCCTCTATATCTTCAGCAGATTTCAGGGCTAATTTGAAGTCAAGATTAGACGTGATGATGTGTCGGAAGTATTCCCAATCAGTCTTCCGATTGTAAAGGCTGCATTGTTCCGCTGCCGGTGTAAAATTTTTATCAATTGTTACCAGGATTGGAGAGTGGTCGGAAGACAATTCAAAGCACGATTTGCAATTTATATCTGAAGAATTCACGCCTTTCACCACGCAGAAATCGATTAAGTCGGGTATTTTATTTTTATCTGTTGGCCAATAAGTGGGAGTTCCAGTAGAGAATGGAGTTAAACTGAGATTGCTAATAGCATTATATAGTTGTCTTCCTTTAGGGGTAATGAGACGAGAGCCCCAGAACGTGTGTTTGGCATTGTAATCGCCCCCAGCTAGAAATCGATTTCCAAGAGTTTTGAAGAAATTTTCATATTCTGCAGTGCTGATAGAGTGCCTCGGCGGGCTATAGATAGCAGAGAGTGTAAGCTGGCCGCTCGGGTCTTCAATGACAATATTTGTGGCTTGTATAGCATTTGTACGGAATGAATTCGTGCTGTAATGTTTAATACTTTTCCGTATCAAGATACCTGAGCCTCCATGAGCGTTGTTACTGGGGTGTTTTGTGTGGTAAAACTTGTAGTTGGGTACTTCAAAGTAGCTTTTGTCAGTAAAGTGGGTCTCAGATATGAGGAGTATATCTATATTGTGGGTCTGAAGTAAAGTTTTAACTTCAAGTAAGTGTTTGGATAGGCCATTGGCATTCCAAATGATAATTTTCAACGGGTTGAAGATGCACAGTTTTTAGTCGTGAGGGTGACGAGGAGGCTCATCATTGATGTCATTTGTTGCATGACTTGTTTCAGTAAGTCTATCATTTCTCGCATTTCGTTAGTGTTTTGCGTTGGGGTGTGGGTTTCATTACTATTTGGAATGGCATTATTAGGGTTCGAGCGGGGTGTTACGCCTTTCTTTGCTGCTTGAGCATATGTGGCTGGGTATTGGTCAATTTCAATTGGGGTTTCAATCTGCATTGGGGTTTGAATTGGCTGTTGTGGTTTCTCTTGGGGCTGTGCAGGAGCTTTTTTCCTCAGAGTTGGGTATTTGGCGCTTTGGATGTTTTTGTATACCATACAGCCTTTATAATTTGCTGGATGGTTGCCTTCACATAGAGCGCATTTGACATCTTCAGATCTTGTCTTTCGCTTGCAATCAGCGGAGAGGTGGTTTCCAGCACATTTTATACATACTGATTTTCGACGACAGTAGGACTTTGTGTGGCCATATTGCTGACAGTTGGCGCATTGCGGTATTTCACGCTTCGGGTGTGGGGGCTCGAAAGCAATTCTTGAGTGCAGGAGACTTTTAATTTGATATATCTCCTTGTTATTGGAGGCGGGTTTGAGTTCAATGATAAACATTGGGAGAGGATTTTTTGTGACTCTGTGTTTTATGTTCCAAATGTTTGTGACTGAGTGACCGAGATCTTTTAGAGAATCCACAATTTCTTTTGTGTCTATTGAGGAGTGCATGTTTCTGAGAACAACTCTGAAGGTACGTTCTTGTTTTGTTTTATAAGTGTGGAACTCTGTGCCCTTCTGTTCCAGTTGTGACACTATGGTTTTGTAAGAATCCAGGGATGATGCTTGTACTTTTACTTGATCCTTGCCTGTGAGCTTTAGATCATAGGAGTTTGGAGCAACTTCTTGTAGTAAACTCATTAGGGGGGGAATGTTTAGAACTTTGTCTATAAATATTGGCGGCGGCTTGGGTATTTTTTCAGTTGGTTGGTTAGTTTCCTCAACTTCAAGGGAGGCAAATCTGTTTTCGTTTTCATTTTCATTTGGTTGGCGGCTTCCAAGCCAGTAATAATTATCAAGTTTAGCCTGTTTTTTAGAGGCAGTATTTTTACTTGGGCTTTCGCGTTGGCGTTTGGGATTGACGATCTTCCATTGGTCGGTTGGGGTAGCAGTTGTCAAGTTTCCTGCAGTTTGGGGTTTCTGGGCTTGTTGTTGTTGGGCATAGAGAATTTCCAGTTGCCTTTGGAGGGTTTCGATCTGCTGTTGTACGTTTGGTACGTTGGTACTAGGCAGGCGGGATGGGGTTAGATGTTGGGACATTTGTTGGGGTGTACCTAGGGATCTCGGTGTTTGGTGCTGTAGTTGCACTTGGGCTTGTTGGGCATCTCGCACTTCGACTTGTTGGGAACCTCCTACTTTAGGAGGAGTATGGTTGGGGGGCATCTCGCTGGTGCAAACGAATATTTTAGTCTATATTCATTTGCACCCGGCTGCGCTTGTAATATGTACAACTTTTTATGATTGTAATACAATGTGGTTGCAGCTTTTTACAGCTCTGATACTTATGTATAAACTTTACACGAATGGTTTGTGTCCACACTAATTCACCACTTAGTGGTGAAAAAGAGGTTTGTGGTGGAGTTTTGTGTGTGGGAGCTTTTGCTATTGTGCGATCAATGCAACAACAATATGCACAATCACTCAGCAATAACACTTAATTTACGCTTTAGAGTTTAAATAAAGCAGTTTTATATTAATTTGATAGCACACTAAATTGCGACACTTTTTCCGACACTTTTTCACAATATTATTGAGTTAAATTGATCAATTATATATTTTTTTTAGCACAAAAGTACGGAGGAAAAAATTTTTGACAACTTCACAGCGCGACCAGTGTGACCAGTGATCTTTCTTATTATGCTTAAATTTTTTCAAAGACACAGTTTGTGTACTTTCCATTACATCACTGTATTATAATTTTTAACAATTCTATAGATAATGACACAATTTATTTTTTGTTGTTTGCTTTTCCGACAGGGTAAGATTGCGATGTATTGTGGAACGAATTTCCGTCATCCCTTGTCAAGTTTGATTTGGTTATAAACCGGTTTCGGCTATGTGCCATCTTCAGTATCTGGTTTCGTTCTCGGAGAACGGAAATTCGTTCCACAATACATCATAATGACACAACTTTATTTTATTTTTTGAGTAACCCTGCTGGCGCCGAGATTAGCTAAATAAGATATTTAAGAATAATTAACAGCTTATTAAGACTGGATTGCAGCGGTATGCACCGGATTCCACTACATGCAAATATATGAATTTCAGTACATATGCATGTACATACATATAGTATGGCTAAGTAATCAATTCCCAACAAATAATACAAAATTATTCAAACAGTATAATGTAAAAAATGGAAAAAGGCACTGCAGTTACTGTAGTATAGTATACATTTGAATGTAAAATTATTTCCAGCTTAAGCAGCTCGTGATAGTTTGATAGATAAAGAGTTCAAAAGTCTCCACAGATTTGCTATAAAAATTAATAAAAACTAAAGGCAAACCCTCGGCAAAAATGATTGGGAAAAAATGTGAAATGGAATTCTGAATGAAATTAATGGATCCCGCCCCTTACTTATAATATAATATAATACATAATAACTCTGACCAGTTTTAAGGCCGAGCTTCTCCTTAATTTTTGTTTTTCCTACTAATAGGATGGACCTACAGTTTTATGCCGGCTCCGAACGGCGAATGCATTTTTTGTGAAAAATTTTTTTATGGTAGAAATGCACTCGGGGAGTATGCCGTCCACTGCCGAGTGGTGACCGCTATTTCTAAAAACCCATTAATTGGGGTGTTTGTCCGGACTGGGGTTAGAACCCAAGAGCACTGATATGACAGGCGCGCACGCTACCCACTACACCACAGCGGCCACCCGCCGCTTACTTAGCCCCTAGAAATTGTTGTTCTAGAATCTAGATGATAATGCAGATCACATGATATGTTATACATTTATACATACCTACATAAGTGATAAGTCTGACAGCTGTCGGAATCAAATAGGCGCCAAATTTAATCACTAATCTATATATTAATAGGCTAACATTTTTCCCATACAAACAATTGCCAGGCTGTTTTGCACATTTAACATACTCATATCCACATAAAATTGATATGGATGTGTTCGTATGAGTCAGGAGCAGTGCATAGGCATATAATTTTTTCTATAAATTATTTAATTTCTTTATAATTAATAAATAAAATTTTTAGTTAAGATAAATAGATATCGTAAACGTGTTTACAAATATCGTAAACACAGTTGAAGAGTCGCTTTAATTTAAAAGCGCTCACCACCGGGCCTACCTTCCTAGATCTGCCTTGAATTTGACCATGATTTCGCGTCGGACCGTGATCAAAAGGGCAAATCAGTGTTGCGGTACAACTGGAATTTGGAAAGTGTTGCTTATCTCCGCGAAAAGGAATAATTTTTGTACCAATACAAAGTTGAAAAAATAAATTGCATGGTCGAATTTCGACCACCGGCGATACTAGTTCAAATGATTAGCAAAAAACTTAAAAAGAGAGGTAGAGGATTCAGGCTACATAATTCAAAGCCGCAATGTCTTTATAATAAAAGAGGAGACAAGAAAATTTCGGTGATGGGAAAGCGGATTGACGTGTTCTGTTACTACTGTTACTTCTTCTTATTCTTATTCTTTTTATTCTTAATTGGCGCGTAACCGTCTAGATGATTTTGGCCGAGTCCAATAAAGCACGCCAGTCGTTTCTGTTTCATGCTGTTTAGCGTCCCTTGGAAATACCAAGGGAAGACGAGTCAGTCTTCAGCTGATATTCCCAACGTGGTGGAGGTTCTCACGTTTCTTCGATAGAAATACTCTCTGAACCGGAGCACTTTCATCCATTCCCACCATTCTGTTACTTTAGCTCAGAGTAATAATACCGAAGCGGAAAATGTTATCGATTAAGACAATACACGTAGTTTCGAAACGAGTATTGGATAAATTTGTCTCAAACTGCTTTAGAGGTTCATCTTTATTGTCGTTTTTGGAAAGGATTTATTTAATAGAAAAAAAATGTAAATATATATTTATGTATGTATGCAAGGTACATCGACGCTTTTGCATGCAACCTTCATTTATTTTAAATGTCCGATCGGAAGACACATTTGAAAGCGGTAATATGTTTTTTTTTTTTGAAATCAACTAAATAGTCGAATAATTTTAAGAGCCCTAATATATTTTACATACATGCATACATAGTATGTATGTAAATTAGGGTGGTCCAAAATTGTATGAAGAAAATAAAGTTCTCCCGAACGCGCATTTCATGCAGCTGTACTACGGAAATCTATATCGAAGATTTTGCCTTAATATATTAAAGTTTAGAGGTCTCGCGAATGCCTACCTAAATGTTTCCTTCTGCTTTTACAACAGTGATGGTACATAATTTTTTGGAAAGTCTTTAATGAACAAGAAAGACTTTTTTATCATTCATATCAAAGAGGAATCACATATGGTTTTAGGAGTAATATCATAAAAATAGCCTTGTTCCGCAATGATTTGTTGGGTCTTAACTTGTTAGACTGCCTTAATGTGCATACAAACATGCATGTATGCAAATTCACCCGTTTAGTGATCGGCTTTAAATCTGTAGCCCGTGGTGGCTTTAATGGCTAATTAAATACGTACTTTTTAATGGACCGATCCATCATTAAACCGAAAACATAGTTAAGCACGTTTTTGGCGGTTAAAGAAAAAGTAATTAAAGCAATTTTATTGTGATTTTTACTAATTTTGAATGCAAAATATTCTTAACGTTATTTTGTCTCGAATAAAGGAAAAAAAGAGGTTAAAAATATCATTTATACGCAATTAGGTATGTCTATATGTATGTTTATATCGCACCCTAAATCATAAAGAGACATAATTCAAAATTAAAAATTTTCAGAGGAGCCAAAAAACTTTTTTTATAGGCAATAATATGGGAAAAAGCCACTTATAATATTTATTTTTTATTTAAAAAAAGACTGATGGAAAATATTTCGTTAAGGATATATTCTGTGTACCGATTTTCGAAAGAAACCCGAAATAGAAAAATGCTAAAGTTGTGTCACTTTATGATTTAGGATGCAATATGTAGATAATATGTATGTGTATAGGTTATCTAGAGGTACAGGGAAATACCGTTCGCAAATAATTGAAATTCAAGGTTGTCAGTTTTGATTTTTTTGGTCCTTAAAGGCCTAACGCACGCAAAAGCACACTGTTTTAAAGTCTCTTTTTTATATTTTTCAAGTATTGAAAATGTGCTTTAAAATATACAAATATATTCCGTTTTCCTTTTTTTACACTAATTTTTATACTCAGCTGTACTAGTACACAGAGTATTATAGTTTTGATTTCCTAACGGTGGATTGTAACAGAATGAAATAATCGAGATAGATATAGACTTATATATATCAAAATGATCAGGGTGAAAAAAGAAATCGATTGAGCCATGTCCGTCCGTCCGTCCGTCCGTCCGTCTGTGAGCACGATAACTCGCGCAAAAATTGAGATATTTTGATGAAATTTGAAATGTAAGTTGGTATCAAGACAGGAACGGATGGTGTTGAAAATGGGCGAAATCGGACCATGACCACGCCCACCTCCCCTATCTAGTAAAAATCGGAAATTTTGTATCTCAGTCACTAATAGAGCTAGAGTGATAAAATTTCACACACGTATTGAGCTCAGGCCCTTATGAAGAAATATGGTGAAATTTTGGAAAATGGGAGGTGCCACGCCCACTTATTAAGGGGCAAACATTGAAAGTTTTATGAGTCATAACTCAGAAACCGTTGAAGATATATCGATGAAATTTGGTAGGCGTGATATACTTACTTAGGCAAATGATTGGACGAAAAATTGCCAAAATCGGTTGTATGGTGTATACACTTTCACTACTTGGAGTAATACATGTTCAAAATTTTAGCGAAATCGGTTGACGACCACGCCCACTTTTATATATGGGAATTATAAAGTGGCCTAATAAAAACATTTTAAGCGATATCTTTGTCAAATATAAAGATATATCATTGAAATTTTATGGAAGGTGTCCAACTATGGACACAAAACAAAAACTACAAAAATTTTGGAAAATGGGCGTGGCACCGCCTCCTTTTAGAAGCAGGAATATACGAGATTTCTGAGCCCATAACTCGACAAATAATCGATATATTATGACGAAACATGGTGTATACACTTTCACTACTTGGAGTAATACATGTTCAAAATTTTAGCGAAATCGGTTGACGACCACGCCCACTTTTATATATGGGAATTATAAAGTGGCCTAATAAAAACATTTTAAGCGATATCTTTGTCAAATACAAAGATATATCATTGAAATTTTATGGAAGGTGTCCAACTATGGACACAAAACAAAAACTACAAAAATTTTGGAAAATGGGCGTGGCACCGTCTCCTTTTAGAAGCAGGAATATACGAGATTTCTGAGCCCATAACTCGACAAATAATCGATATATTATGACGAAACATGGTGTATACACTTTCGCTACTTGGAGTAATACATGTTCAAAATTTTAGCGAAATCGGTTGACGACCACGCCCACTTTTATATATGGGAATTATAAAGTGGCCTAATAAAAACATTTTAAGCGATATCTTTGTCAAATATAAAGATATATCATTGAAATTTTATGGAAGGTGTCCAACTATGGACACAAAACAAAAACTACAAAAATTTTGGAAAATGGGCGTGGCACCGCCTCCTTTTAGAAGCAGGAATATACGAGATTTCTGAGCCCATAACTCGACAAATAATCGATATATTATGACGAAACATGGTGTATACACTTTCACTACTTGGAGTAATACATGTTCAAAATTTTAGCGAAATCGGTTGACGACCACGCCCACTTTTATATATGGGAATTATAAAGTGGCCTAATAAAAACATTTTAAGCGATATCTTTGTCAAATATAAAGATATATCATTGAAATTTTATGGAAGGTGTCCAACTATGGACACAAAACAAAAACTACAAAAATTTTGGAAAATGGGCGTGGCACCGCCTCCTTTTAGAAGCAGGAATATACGAGATTTCTGAGCCCATAACTCGACAAATAATCGATATATTATGACGAAACATGGTGTATACACTTTCACTACTTGGAGTAATACATGTTCAAAATTTTAGCGAAATCGGTTGACGACCACGCCCACTTTTATATATGGGAATTATAAAGTGGCCTAATAAAAACATTTTAAGCGATATCTTTGTCAAATATAAAGATATATCATTGAAATTTTATGGAAGGTGTCCAACTATGGACACAAAACAAAAACTACAAAAATTTTGGAAAATAGGCGTGGCACCGCCTCCTTTTAGAAGCAGGAATATACGAGATTTCTGAGCCCATAACTCGACAAATAATCGATATATTATGACGAAACATGGTGTATACACTTTCACTACTTGTAGTAATACATGTTCAAAATTTTAGCGAAATCGGTTGACGACCACGCCCACTTTTATATATGGGAATTATAAAGTGGCCTAATAAAAACATTTTAAGCGATATCTTTGTCAAATATAAAGATATATCATTGAAATTTTATGGAAGGTGTCCAACTATGGACACAAAACAAAAACTACAAAAATTTTGGAAAATAGGCGTGGCACCGCCTCCTTTTAGAAGCAGGAATATACGAGATTTCTGAGCCCATAACTCGACAAATAATCGATATATTATGACGAAACATGGTGTATACACTTTCACTACTTGTAGTAATACATGTTCAAAATTTTAGCGAAATCGGTTGACGACCACGCCCACTTTTATATATGGGTATTATAAAGTGGCCTAATAAAAACATTTTAAGCGATATCTTTGTCAAATATAAAGATAATTCATTGAAATTTTGTGGCATGAGTTCGACAATAGATCGGAAACAAAAATAGAAAAATTTCGGAAAATGGGCGTCGCACCGCCTCTTTTTAGACAAAGGAATCAACGAGATTTCGGAGCCCATAACTCGACAAATAATTGAGATATTATGACGAAACTTGGGTTATACACTTTTATAACTTGTGTTAATTGACACGCACAAATTTATGACCACGCCTACTTTTTATCAAAGATATTTCTGTAACACCCTTTGGGAATTTGTAACGTGACATCTTTGTAACTAAAAGTCATAAAGGGATGAAATTTTGTACAAAGAATAATATTCATATGCTTAGTTGGATGACTGATAAAAATTTAGAAAATGGGCGTGACTACGCCCACTTTATGCAGCACTCGCTTTATATTAAGTGCACCGTGTTTCCATCAAGCGCAAACAAACAATGAAAGCATACAGCTGAGTATCTAATGTTAGATTCCACTCGAACTTAGGCTTCCTTACTTGTTATATATTTAAAATTTCTACATGACAAACTTCTTTAAGCTTATCTTGAACACATTATCATATTATTTGAACTTGAGCTGTATGACCTTTTTTAATTTATTGCTGCTTTAAGCGAAGAAAATAATAACATTAAAATAATATATTAAACATATTTTTAATTTAATGTGAAGTAGATCAAAAATGATAGATAATTTTGTTGGTAAATGAAAATGAAGAAAGCTTAAGTTACATACAAAAATAAAAAAGCCTAACTATGTAAGTAATATAAAAATAATAAAATTAATTATGTTATATTTAGGTACACCCAGAAAAAAATAGTGTGAAATCAACCAAAAATCCACATATTGTGGTTAATTTTTTTCAACACGATGCTTAATGTATGCCATCATGTAATCGTGTAAATTTAACACTACTGTCAAGTGTTAGTTAAACAGGATGACAACTGTAGAATTAGCATTAAAAAGTATTGAGTTTTCCTGTTGATTTTACAATTTTAACTAGTTAATGTTACAATAAAAGCTGGTTAAATTAACATGAAATGGTCCTGTTGAATTAACAATAACATCTTTTTGATTTTACCTTAAATTTATTGTTAAATTAACTAGAAAGTCGTGTTGATTTTACAATTTATTTTTTTAAATAAAAAAACATATAAAACATAAAATATATAATCATCAGATCAATAAAGCATATTCGAGTACATCACCCGCACAACCGACCAAATTGAAAGCGTCCTTCTCATACGAATAGTTTGTACATGGGCGATAGTACTTACTATCACTGGCGCCGAGTAATGTTTGGCCGCTAATGCAACGGTATATGTACCGCATGCTGCGTGAAAGACTCCATTCGCTAAACATCTCTTCGTGGTAAAAAATGCAAACTATGAAGAGGAAAAAGAAAATATTTAACATTAAAAACTTTCAACAACAAAAATGCAATCCACTTTTATCTTACCTGCGAATTAAAAACATAAATGGAAAAACCATTATCACGCACTGCCAATGATGCTAAAATCCCATCATTGCCACGGCACACAATTTTCTTATTGTTAAAAAAAAATAATATTAGTTTGTGTTTTGCACGAACAGCAGAACTTCGAACGTTGAAAAAATTGTGTATGTTTCAAAATAGTTTTGACGTTCTTTTTAACACTTTTTTAAATTATGTTGACACTATCATCGTGTTAAATAAACCAAAATTCCAAATGACGTTTATGTTTGAACATTGTTTCGTGTTATATCAACCAACTTTTATTGTTAATTGTGGTTCTTGTTGTTTTAACATTTGTTTTCATGTTGTATTAACACTAAAATTGGGACGTCATTTTTCTAACATTTTTTTTTAGTTTATATTGACACTATCATCATGTTAAATAAACCAAATTCCAAATGACATTTAGGAATAAAATTTTATATTTGAATCATCTCGTATATTTTAAAATTTCTTCATGTTGTATCAACAATAAAATTTGGTTGAATTTACCAAATTTTCAGATGACAGTTACAAAGCCATAATCATGTTTCAAGCATCGTGTAATTTGAAAAAAATGTTGATGTTCCCTGTGTAAAGATCGATCGTGTCAATTTTACATGAATCGTGTTGATAATTTTTTTTCTGAGTGTATGTTCCACTATAGTAGAAAGCTACCGCAAATCTCTTGCCGAGTTGGAATAGCAAGCTTCCCTCCTACTTAAAGAAGCAGTTGCTAGATGAAGGCGTTTTAGTATTGACAGAGTGAAGTGCAACCTTTAACAAATTTTGCACCTGAAAATGGCAACATGTTTGCATAGAAAAGAAAACGCTATAAATTGTTGTAGTAGTGCCTGAAGCATGGCCTCAAGTCTACAATTGCGATAGCTAAAATTCGAATATGCACTGTATCTGCTACGGAAGTACCCAGCAGTATTTGAGGTAAGGAGCTGCATATTCAGTAGAATATTCATTATGAAAAATAGCCTGAAACTAAGTTCAAAATTCATTGCTGAAAAAATAACTGAACACGCAGTGAAGACATCAGGTGTACTGAAATACATGCTATGGAAGTTCTCCCTGCGTATTCAGGCCTTTTTTCCTACAGAAACTCTCCCTTCTCGTTCGGCAGTTTTTAGGTAGTTGATTTTCGACGCCACCTCTATATAAAAACGAAAGGGAAAGTTCAGATATTAGAACTACATCTCTACTGAATATTCAGTAGAAAATATGTGCTGTTTTCCAGCTGATAAATACTGCTGGGTAAGTACTTATACGTACATAAATAGATATGATGTATCTACAAAAAAAAAAAACGCTGCGCAAAGTAATCGAAACCCAGTAATCAATGAATTTCATGGTGATTATAAATACATATGCACGTCTATACATTACAGACCTAAATATGTATGTACATATATATTTTATTGTTAGCCTACTAATTACTTTAATACACTTTCGACTTTATCACTCACGTGAATAATATACACTCAGGGAAAAAAATTATAAAAACATATGAAAACGTGCTTAAAATGGACAAAAACGTATTTAAAAGTGATGTAAATACCAACATTTTTATTTTAAAAATGTTCATTGTAAAATTTTTAAATCAAGAAAAACATTTTAAATTTAAAAATGTTTATTTTTATTTTAAGCACTATGAGAAAAAAAAAACCCTGCAGTGTTCTCTATATGATTTTCTCTTCCGGATTCGAAATTGTATCCAACGGCATTCTCTTCATCTTCTCTCAATACAAGACCCAACTACAAAAATATAGCCTCCACCTGTTCTTCTCTTCTTTTCTACTTCGCCTTAACAGTTTGCTATCTTTATTTCTTATTCTCCTTTTTCTTTTTTATTTTATATTCTCCTCCGAATTCGAACCATGACATCAACCTAAAATTCAATCCAACGCCATCACATAGTGGAACATTAAACATTATATTGAATTGTAGTAACCTATTTATACTTCTATTTTCCTAAAAAAGAATCCATGAATTATATGAATCATTGTAAAAACAAAATTAAAAAAAATCGATTCTCATTATTGTTTTTGTTGGATTTCTCACAAAAAAATTTTTTCTCACAAAAAAATTTTGAACAAAGAGCGAGTTTTTGAATCAACATTCATTTTCATTTTTAATTTAAGTATGTTTCTTTTTAAGTCCAAAATGCATTCTAACTTCAAAAATTTCATTTTTAATTTAAAAATTTCATTTTTAATTTAAAAATTTTCGTTGTTAAAATAAAAATGGTTTGGTTTAAAACATGCATTATGAAAACAAAAATTTTATTTTTGATTTTAAAATGCTGGTTTTCCCTGAGTGTACATACATATCGTCGTTTAAGGTGCATTTTTGCGTAAGAGGTATTTTCATTTTCGCGTAGCGGACATTGGTTGAACTTTACAGGAGAGCATAAAAACTATTTCATTTCAAAACCGTTACTTATTTCTGCGTACAAACTTAAATTTAAATAGTTACGTAGATCAGTTTGTTAGCTAAAACATCAACTTAGTGTAAAAAAGGGAAACAAAAATGTCCCTTACTCGAAAATGAAAATACCTCTTACGCAAAAATGCATCTTAAACGACGATATGTATGTATGTATGTAGGGTAGGTACATACAATTAAGTGCCATAAATAGTTCTTTCCTACTTTTAATACTTAAATACTTCTTTCAAGTGATGCAATAAATCAAGAATTACATGGGTATTCACTTGTTTATGAAGATAAATAATCAAGTCATAAAAATGTAGTATGTGCATGTGCACTTGTTCACTTTGTTGATTTCCAATTCATCGTAGCCATATCATCGTCACCTCCTTATCGGCAGAAATAAGAATTTCCCTTTGCCGACATCACTACACACTTACTGAATGAATGAATTTGCTATGCAGCGCGATAACTGTGTGGGTTTTGCCAATCTCTGACTACATACATACTAAAGGGTTGCAAGAGTTAACATACGCTATGAATGCACAGCAGAATTCATTCATCGTTCTCTTAACTCGTGTTCAGCGGCGACGATGTGTGCGAATAAATAGACTACAAACAGAAAGACGATGTTGTGTGTTCCCTGCAAAAAATGCGATCACTCCGGGATACATCCGGGACAACTCGCAAGGGAGCATGCGATTACTACCCATTTGTATCTCTTTATATGGGTTGAAGTGTTCTCTTTTGTTTGAGCATGTCCTATGAAGAGACTAATTGTACCCAGTTTGTACCCGAACGGGTAGCAAAAGCGCACAATTGTACCCGTTTTGTACCCGAACAGGTAGCAAATGCGACACATCCATTTGTGCGACTAATTGTACCCGTTTGATACCCTTTCGGGTACAATTAGTCTACAATTGTTCCCAATTGTACCCGAACGGGTACATATGTATACTAATTGTAGACTAATTGTACCCGAAAGAGAGCGCTCCCGGACAAATCTTTTTAGAGACTCGTCGCACACTTTTTTACAGGGTTATTGTTATTCGCTGGCGCCGAACTCAATTCATTCGTCGCATACATAAACACGACTCGCAATAACACCATAAACCAGACATGAATGCAAGGCGTTAACTGTTCACTTAAAACTTGAACAGAGAGTTATAATCACTCAATGTTATGTGAACTCAAAGTTTGGGTGCATTCATTGGGTGCATTCATTTTTTTCAGCTAGGCAAACAAAGAAAAATGCAGGGTTTTTCCGCCTGTATGTTTGCTTGTACTGTACCGGCCGTGGATGATTGACCGATAGTTATGTATTTATGAATGTATATACATACATATGTATGTATGTATGTAAATGCATATACGTATATGTATAAAGTTAGCAAACATTTAAATATTTCATTTATATTGTGAAAACAGAGATTGATTAACTTAACCAAATCACGAAACTAAAATTATAAGCATCCAATCAAATATTTACCTTTTTTTATACATGGGCAAATCCTAGAAAAGTGAGTTGAAATTGAGGAGAATCGACTTTGATTTAGAGTTTCCAAAGTACCGCGATTGGTAAGGTGGTGAACCAAGCTTCTCAGAAATATTTATTTTTTAATTGAAAAATTTTTTTATGTTATTTTTTTACTAGATTGAGTTTATTTTTTAGGGAGGCCCGTAAAGGCGAACTGTCCCAGGGGCCCGACTCGACTCTCTGCGGGCCTGACCACGTATACAGACCGCTTAAATTTTTTAACTGGACTTTGGATTTTTTATAAAAATAATGGATGTAAGTAATTCAGTTGCAAAAAAAAAATCAGCTAAAGAACTAGAAGGATATAAGTACCCGACTTTAAATTTAGTGATTGTGCACGTTTACTTCTTAAAACGAAAGTGTGACGGAAATAGTAATGATGAGTTAGAGTGTATAAAATCATTTAAACTTCATCTCAGCAAATTGATAGGTGATGTGGTAATTAAAAACTAATCAATTTTTCACAAACTTGCTTTGTTTTTTTTTTTTCACCAATCAAGAGATTACTGCAATATACAAGCGAAAAAAGATCGAGATAAAACTCTATTGCAAAAATAGGTTAGAAGAAATGATTACTGAACAGGATCAAAGCAATAATGAAATTAGTTCTCCAAATCCTCTCTCAAATAATACAGAACAACTGTTTTCAGGATTTATTCAGCCCAAAAATTCAGCAAATAATCTTGATCAAGCTGAAAATGAAATGTTTTATACGGGAATGTTAACGAAATAATGCACGACGTATAGGTAGTATTCAGGGCCGTGCGCAGGAATTAGCCTTGGGGGGGTTTTTAATTTTGGTTTGCATTCGCATATATTTTTCGCTAAGATAAACATATTTGCTGAAACAGATATCCAGACCCATACATCATAAATTTAAATGTTCTCTAACTTTTTCTCAAGGCGACGTTGATGTGGTCCTCATCCAAGAACCTTGGGTGAATAACTTGAGGATTTGCGGACTGGGGGCTAGAGCTGCAAAACTATCGATGGAACTATCGATAGTATCGATAGTTTTTATTTCGTGTCACTATCGATAGATTTTTTCCACTATCGATGGTTATCCCTATTCATTCTTGTAGTTTTGCCCAAGAGAAGAATACTGAATGTTAGGGAGGAGTCGGATTTCGATATCAAATTGGTCAAAAATAATACCCCAGCGAGTTAGGGGGCTTAGAATATACCCGTGGTAAGGAATGTCTGTCGTAAGAGGCGACTAAAATCCACGCTTCTAACGATATACAACTTGTAGTAATTGAACCACACCTCGCTAAATGACATCTGGTCAATGTCAAAATTTTTATTTTTTTCCGATTTTTGAAAGTTTTGATTTTCAAATTAAGTTTTTTATAAAAACTTGTAAAAATCAGAAAAAAATTATTTTTTAAAAATTAGCCCGTTTAATTGTTAACGTAATATCAAAGATATCTGATAAAAACATTATTTTAGCGATTTCTTTCATGTGAAACAAAAAGGATATTTTATGGACTAAAAACTCGGTTATATGACTCATCCGTGTATAGGGAGTCGTTTTACAACTTTTTTTTTTTTGCAAAACACTATAGACTTCTTGCGCGGCCTTAAACTTCTCATATTCAATAGTACTGCCTTTAAAATAAGAAACAATTTGCTCGCACAGCTAAATTCAATGAAGGTGCAAAACACGGTAACTCGCATGGAACATGGTGCAAGGTTTCCAATATATTAGCTGCGGAATGATTTGTATCTGACAGCAGCTTTTGTGTCTACAGTACAGCTACTCGCAATTTGAAATCTTCTGATATAAAATGAAAAGCAATAGTTAAATAATTTTCATTATTCCTTTTTTTGCTTGGTTTTCCGACGGGGTATAGGAATATGATGTATTGTGGAACGATTTTTTCACAAGGGATGACGAAAGATCGTTCCACAATACATAAGTATCTATATCTTTAGCTTAAGGGCCGTTTACTCAACCTCTGATTAACGCTAACCCTATGAGAGGGTGAAGTCACAAACAAATTTTATCTTTTGTCTATATACGGATGAGTCATCTAACCGAGTTTTCGTCCATAAAATATCCTTTTTGTTTCACATGAAAGAAATCGCTAAAAATAATTAGGTGATTCACAAAGTGTCATAAAGTCATATGTCATATTTAAATATTGTACGGAAATAGTTATAAAAGACTTTTCCGAAGCCCTGTGAAGAAGTAAACAAAAACAGCTGATCAAATACGACGATCAAAAAACATATCATGGAGAGTTGTATTTATTTAGTACACATATAGCCTAGAATGCAACAACAAAATATTATGACTTATGACGATATGACGCAATATGACAGGTTGTGAATCCCCTAAATATTTTTATCAGATATCCTTGATATTACGTTAACAATTAAACGGGCTAATTTTTTAAAAATAAAACTTTTCTGATTTGTACAAGTTTTTATAAAAAACTTAATTTGAAAATCAAAACTTTTTCAAAAATCGCAAAAAATTAAAAATTTTGACATTGACCAGATGTCATTTAGCGAGGTGTGGTTCAATTACTACAAGTTGTATATTGTTAGACGCGTAACTCCAGCGAACATAATTTTTGAATAAAGTGATAACAAAAAACACAAAATTAGGTACCGTTATCTCAAAAATGTAACCATAAAAAAAATTAAAAAAAAAAATTGTTCTGTGCTCAGCAGGCCCATACCTACCCTCCCCCATAACTGAAATTCTTCGTATTTTTTTGTTTTTTGATTTATTTAAAGCATAGTGTATTCTACATTAATGAAATGTTTAAACAGTGTGCCTTTTGATTATCGGTATTTTACATTAATGAAATATATATACAATGTGCCTTATGTACTAGTCAGCGCCAAAGATGCTAAAAAACGAAAGTACTACTTTTAGTTTTATTACTATAGCGTTTTCAAGTGAAATGAAACCTTTTTCAAATCAAGTGCAAATTTTAAATTGAAAAAGGTTTAATTTAACCAGAAAATGCTATATACATACACAGAGAAAAAAGAACAATGGTTTTTTCAACCAACTTCTTGGTTAATGTTTTATTGGTTGATTTATTCATGTCAAAAGGAAAAAATGTAATATGTACATTTTCATTGTACCATTAACCAATATTTTGGTAACAATCAATATCAAACAGAAAGTTGGTTTCCCCAACGTGTATATTTGTTATATTAGCAAAAATATTGGTTAATTCATATCTAAAAAAAAAGTAAAAATATTTGCGAAGCTTTATGGCTTCGGCTCTGTTGTTACCATCGCCTTCAACACGGTTTGTGCTTGACGAAGTTGAATGGCTGGACCCGAATTGCAGAGAGCGAGAGAGTGAGTATTTGGAATTTTCTTTGTTATTCAGTTAACATATTAACACTCTCTTATAGATCATACATAGCAGTGCTGCTACTGGCATAAAAATATAACCAACAAATTGTTTAATAGTAATAAGAAATTGGTTGAAGATTTGAACGAATATTTTGTTATATCAACAAATATCATGGTTAATATAACCAAAAACACTGTCTAATATATCAACAATGGTAATGGTAATATTAAACAAAATTCGCATTGATTCCATTTCAAGTGTGAAATTAGTACTATTAACCAACTTTTGGTTGATTTTTCTCTCAGTGTAAGTGAAGTATCTAATTCTTATTTGATCTCTTATTTAATTATTGTTTTGCGTAAAAAATTAAAGACTTTTTGGAAAGAAAACTGTAAACAAAACCATCCCTCTTTTTATTTTAGTGAAATATTCATAAAAAACTATCGATAGTATCGATAGTTTTTTTTTCGACTATCGAAACTATCGAGTGTTCCGACTATCGATGGTTTTGCAGCTCTACTGGGGGCCACTGGTTACAGGCTCATCCGAGCTTGTGTTGAAGGTAATATAAGAACCTGTATATTGGTTAAGTACGAGCTAACAATGTTTCTCTTGCCTAACTTCAGCGACGGCGACATTACTGCGGCCAGCACAACGATCAAGGGCACACCGGTAACTCTGGCATCGGTGTATATGCCCTATGATTCACACACACCTCCACCACAAGGCTTGATGATGGACCTGGTGGCCAAATATTGCCCCGGCCATCTACTCATCGGAGCGGACTCAAATTCGCATCATGTACAATGGGGCAGCTCTGACACAAATGAAAGGGGTGAGTCACTTTTTGATTACCTTTTGACAACTAACATGGTAGTGTGTAACATAGGTAATGAACCAATATTTATTACAAAAAATCGAAGAGAGGTACTAGACCTCACTTTATGTAGTGAAAAAACTCATGAGGGTGTAAAAGGCTGGCGCGTTCTTGATGAACACTCTTTCTCTGACCACCGATATATTGAAATAATCTTAGATTTCTCCATTCAACAATCCGTTTTAAAAAGGAACCCACGTAACACGAACTGGGAACTTCACAATGAACTATTTGTTAAGGGGCTACCGGATCTTCCACCCTGTAATCCCTCATCGACAGGGGAGTTGGAGGATCTGGTCGGTACCTTCACTAATGCACTTTCAAACGCTTTTAACTTAGCTTGTCCGGAACCAAGACCGCGTGGCAAGCGGAAACCTCATTGGTGGTCCTGCGATCTGGACTCACTTCGAAAATCTTGCAGGAAGCAATTCAATAGAGCCAAACGACTCGACAATGAGCCCGAGTGGCTGCAATATAAAGAAAATCTAAGGGCTTATAAAAAATCCCTGAGACAATCGAAGAGAACCTCTTGGAGGAACTTCTGTACCGGAGTCGAAAGCGTCGATGAGACGGCAAGACTTAGATGCGTGCTCTCAAGGACACAAACGTCATTGGGCTACCTTCGGAAGCCTGATGGATCCTGGACCAATTCGGAAAAGGAAACTCTAGAGCTGCTGCTGGACACACACTTTCCTGGTAGCTCGCGAAACGGACTGGCGATATCATCAACGGGTATCGCTGTTAATATACCTGTGACTGAGGAACGGGTTAGGTGGGCAATCAAAAGCTTCAAACCCTACAAAGCTGCGGGACCAGACGGGATCATTCCTGCACAACTCCTATATACCCTGGTGACATCAGCAAGCTGGCTTCAACGCATCTTCCTTGCTTGTCTTGCTTTCAATCATATCCCGAATGCGTGGAGACGCGTCTCGGTTATATTCATTCCTAAGGCTGGGAAAGCCTCGCACTATGAGCCGAAGGATTTTAGGCCAATAAGCCTTTCCTCCTTCTTGCTCAAGACGCTGGAGAGGATAATAAGTAATTTCCTCTCTATTACAATTGATAGTAAACTTCTCTCTGGATATCAACATGCATATCTTAAAGGGAAATCAACCGAAACGGCATTACATAGTCTGGTTTCTACCATTGAATCATCCTTGACCGATAAGGAGTTCTGCCTTGTGGCCTTTCTAGATATCGAAGGCGCTTTTAACAATGTCACCCCAGAGGCGATAAGCAACGCTTTAAGTCACTTAGGCGTTGACGTATCTCTGATTGGGTTGATTGATCAACTTTTGAGGGGAAGGATTGTACTCTCATCAATGGGCGAGGTCAAATCTACACGCTACGTCTTCAGAGGCACACCCCAGGGTGGTGTCCTCTCCCCGCTGCTATGGAACCTCACTGTCAACTCACTTCTAAAAAGAGACGCAGTTTGGGGCGGCGGGAGAGTCGTGGCATATGCGGACGACCTTGCTTTAGCATACAGAGGGAAGTTCCCACAGACCTTATGTGATCTGATGAGGTAGCACTGCGAGAGATCTCAGCGTGGTCCTCTCGTTGTGGGCTCAGTGTCAATTCAAATAAGGTGGAACTTGTCCTCTATACTAGGCGGTATAAAATACCACCGTTAAATCTACCAGAACTAAATGGCGTTCGCCTGACCCTGGCCGACAAGGCTAAGTTCCTAGGGGTAGTTCTGGACAAAAAGCTGAACTGGAAGGATAACATCATTCAGCGCCAAAACAAAGCATATATTGCTTTATACACATGCAAAAGAGCCATAGGCAAAAAGTGGGGACTTAGTCCCAGCATTTGCAGGTGGATTTACACTGCGATCATTCGACCAATCCTGCTATATGGGGTCGTAGTATGGTGGCCTGCTTTGAGCAAGGCGTCAAACCTTAATGTTCTGAGCAGAGTCCACAGATCTAGCATGATCAGCATAAGTGGCGCACTCAGGACGACGCCTAGTGAAGCTCTGCAGGCCATCCTAGATATCTTGCCATTAGATTTAGCAGGTTTTCAAGTAGCGGCTACGTCAGCTCTACGTTTAAGAGAGTCATCCGGATGGCATACAAAAACCACAGGACACTCTAGCATTCTAAGCAAATTAGGTTTTCTACCCGGTAGTACGGACCGCTGTATTACTACAATAGTTGCAGACAGCAACTACGAAACAAGGATTCCAGAAAGGGACGAGTGGGAAGAGCCAAATCGGTGCTACCCAACCCCAGGTAGCGTTTCCATCTATACCGATGGCTCGAAACTAGACAACAAAGTTGGAGGTGGAGTCTTTTCACAGGACTTGAATCTACAGCTAGCTTTTAGGTTACCCGACCACTGCAGCGTTTACCAGGCTGAAGTGTCAGCCATAATGGAGGCTGTCAACCGTATAGGACATGAACCTATCCACAGGGATCTATTCATCTTCAGCGACAGCCAAGCAGCAATTAAGTCTCTCGACTCCAACTCGTTCAATTCTGAACTAACACTGGACTGTCGCCGATCTCTGCAGGAGATGGCCAAACAGACCCGTCTGCACCTCGTGTGGGTCCCGGGACATAGGGATATCGAGGGAAATTGTAGGGCAGATGAGCTTGCAAGGCAAAGAACGCATAGGTATGCCGTTTGCCACATGCAAGCTAATGCTTAAACAGCATATCTATAAACTAGCAAGCGATAGATGGCAACAGAACCCAGTATGTCGAACATCAAGACAAACCTGGCCGAATTGGGACCACAAGCGATCTCGTCAAATATGTACTCTAAGGAGAGAGGAAATCTCGAACCTTGTGGGGGTGCTCACAGGACACTGCCTTATCGGGAAACACGCAGAGAGACTGGGTGCACCCTACCGTAGATGCTGCAGAAGCTGCAAAGATGATGAGGAAGAGGAGACAATCGAACACCTCATTTGCCATTGCCCGGCTCTTAACAGCGCCAGACGACGCTTTCTTGGGACACCTTTCCTGGATGGCCTATCTAAGGTCGCGGTTGTCGACATAAAGGACCTGGTGAATTTCATTAGGGTATCAAACTGGTTTAAAAAGGAGGAGTAATCTGTTTTCTTCTTGTGGTATCACAATGGGCCTCTGCACTGGCCTAAGTGTGCCCCCATGGCAGCCACTCTAACCTAACCTAACTTTTATGAAACTCATTATGATTCATCAAAATCTAGTTAACCAGGTCCTTAATAGTACTGTTTACAGTACTTGTTAATTGAAACTGCTCACTGTTTTCACAAAATGAACATTTTTTGTTATCAGTACAATTTTTTTAAAAATGCCAAACGAACATATGCTACACAACTTTGTAATTTCGGAAAGCTCCAAGTGAAATTCAAAGTGCCGAACTTATGTATTGGCCAACCTTATTTTTTGCAACTTTCACCAATTTCTTCTTCCGTAAAATTATTGTAACTAATTTTGTCAAAAATTATGAGGCAAGATTCAATGCAAAATTTATAAACTGTATTTTGAAAATTCTTGCAAAATCATTGCAACTTAGATTTGGTCATGGGGGGGGGGGGGGTTTAACCCCCCCGTGCGCACGGCCCTGGTAGTATTTGATGCCTTTTACATACATATTTGAATTTCCTCACACAGAAATAGAAAATTATTTTTAATCTGATCGTTTTTAATCATCTGGGCATGAATATCTTTGTATATTTTTTTTATCAAAGATACTAGCTGGGTCATTTATGTATATATTAGTTTTATTTTGAAAAAATCTACAAATGTATAATTAATAAAAAAAAAAACGATCGCAGATCAGAGATCAAACATGTACTGCCGCTTGATGGTACTCAATTTATTAGCAAGGGTGAATAACTACACTTCAAAAATGTATGTATGTATGTGATTTAAAACTTCACAAATATTTATCAAGCTGCAATGTGTCAAAAAACTTCTAACATTCATAATACTTATTTCTGAGAAAAGTTTGCCAATGAACCCCAGGAATCATTTTTTGCTTGCTATCCTGAAAAGATACTGAAAAACCAGATATCGAAAATTTTAAGTTTTTAAAATAGCAATTAGGTAATTGGAAACAAAAATCCAAACACCCATTGAAAAATTGATATCAACTTTTTTTTTCGACATTGAGTAATTTTAATTTTTTCTGTGTTCTACCTACTTAGTTTTATTTATAACAAAAAAAAAATTGGTGATAGAAAAAAATATTCAGTACCTACCTATCAATTTTTGTTATTGAGTTCGGTTTATATGCAAGTGTGATTTAGACTAGCCACACATGACGGCAGAAAACGCCTTTTTTTACAAATCGAAATTCTTTGTCACCAAAAAGCAGAAATAAATGATTTCATAAGCACCTTTTTATCACAGACATAAAGTTTTATTTTTTGTCTGTGAAAAACCCAAAGTAATTTTAATGTTGAATCGCTGTGAAAAACACATTCATACATACATATGTCCATACATATGTACATATGTATGTATGCCACTGCTTTTGTGCACGTAATGACTCACGTCTAGTCATAGCAGTCGACAGAGTTAACAGTGTTAACTCATAAAATTCATTCATTCGCACACAAATTTGCCTGCACGGCATTCATTCACACAAAAACAATGAAGTTCATTTCAACACGTGTTTTGCTAAGAGTGGATCGTTACTTGTGAGAGTGCTACGAGTTGAGCGGACACTGCTGTCGTGTTCACTCAGAGGCCTCGTATTTATTTTACTCAAACATTTGAGTGCATAGCCTGCATTGTTGTGTGCGTTCAAGTTCAAAATTTTTTAGTGTAGCTCAGAGTTAACTTTTTTAGCACTTTTGCACCCCTTTAATACATACATAAGTATTAGATAGGGTCGAAAAAAATGTTGTAAAAGTCCGCCCCTAAATTTGAAGCTTATGTTGAGAGGGTTAAGGGACACAAAAAAAAAATTAGTTTTTTTTATTATAACTGTTTTTTTGACTTCAGAGTGCAAAAGGACATAAGAAGAAAATATAGAGCTTCGAAATACGAAAATAATGACGTATCAATTTTAAAAATCGGATGATAAATAACAAAGTTACAATAAAAAAACCATTTCGGCGGAATTTCGCGGGATCAGACAAAATTTCTTTTTGTCCCTTAATCCTCTCAATATAAGCTTCAAATTTAGGGGTGGACTTTCACAACTTTACATATCCTGAATTGGTTAAAAGAAATGAGTTAAATAATAGGTACATTAAATATTCGTAGTGACGTAACTTCTTTGTTTATTAATTTAGTAAAACCTTTTAAAGGCAACATTGTCATGAATTTTGAAGCACTTTCATTTGGCAAAGCAAAGAGGATAATTCATGGACATACAAATAAGTTAGCTGACCCAACTATGTGAAAACGACTTCAGAGCTCAAAAGAGCATTAGAAGGAAGTGTAGAAAATAATGACGTATCAATTTTAAAATAAAAAAAACGATTTCGGCGGTATTTCGCGGGATCAAAAAAAATTTTTTTTTGTTCCCTTAACCCTCTCAACATAAGCTTCAAATTTAGGGGCGGACTTTTACAACTTTTTTTTTCGTATGGGGACCAACCCTATCTAATAAGTATGTGCAGTTAGTGAAGGGTTAAATTAAATAAAATTTTTATTTATTTCTAATTTACGTCGCATTAGACAAAATATGCAAAAAATATTCACTTCAGCTATAGATATTGTGATCTCAAAGAATTGGTATCCCTTTCCTGGGTTGAGTAATTAGGAAATTTTGATGTCAAGATCAGGTTCGTGAAAATGGCTTCTTCTTCTTCTTCTTAACTGGCGCGTAACCGCCTAGACGATTTTGGCCGAGTTCAATAAGTTTCTGTTTCGTGCTACCTACCGCCAATTGGAAATACCATTGGAGAACGAGTAACTCTCCACCTGATTTTTCCAACGCAGTGGAGGTTTCCCTTTTTTTCTGCCTTTAACGGGTTTCGATAAAAATACTTACCGGAGCACCTTCATTCATTCTCACGACATGGCCTGCCCAAAGCAGCAGCTGCATTTTTATTCGCTGAACAGTGTCGATGGCTGGGTAAAGTTCGTACAGCTCGTACAGTTCATCATTAAATCTCCTTCAATACTCGCCATCGCTGACGCGCAAAGTTCCACAAATCTTCCGAAGAACTTTTCTCTCGAATACTCTAAGTTCCATCTGGCTTCTGGGGATCATTAGTATACTTAGGCCAATAAGGCACCATTGTGACACCATGTCGCCCGTTTTATGGAATAGGGATTTAACTCGAAATTTTCGATTTCTGGGATTTTTCCATATATTTCAATAACTGGGTAGTGCCTTTGAGTCTAGTCTTATAAGATACTCAAAAAGATAAAAATGGCGGAAATAAAAGTGATTTTGTAGTTAGCAGTAGAAGGAAAATATTTAAAATTATAAAACTTTATTTGCGTTTTCCCAAAAAAAAATTTTTTTGAGTTAAATCCCTATTGCATAAAACGTGCGATGTGTCTAAGCAAACCCTTTACTCAAACAAAATAAGTATTCTTTTAGATTATATTTTGGCCAAATCGCCAAATGGCCAGATCCCTGAAATAACAGATTCCAAGTGTTTAAGACTTTGCTTGTTTCGGGCACCTCTTTGTCTTTACGAATTCTACAAAAGTCGTTGTAGGAAACGCTTTGTGTTTCAGTGTGCTTTCCGAGAATTATGAGATCAATTATGAATTCCATCACTTGTGGTACCAAGATCTTTCTCTTGGTGGTCGCATCAATTTCTTTTAAACCATACGAGTTTTGAGTATGATTGGAAGCGCTGAGCTATCTTTATCTGCAGCCCGTTATCAGTACCCCATCAACGAATGTACTCTTCTTTTTCCTCTATCAAGTGGATTTCTTTGGAAACACTTTTAAGCCTGTGCATTACCATTTTAAGTAGCTAATAGACTAACCCTAGATAACCCAATTGAACCGTTCTAATTTCAGATGATGCAAACACAAATACTGTGTATCACCAAATCTATTTCGAGGTTTTTTGGTTTAGTTTGGTTTGTCTTTTTTTAATCAGTTGCATTAGAATCGGTCGATGACAAACGTGATTGAGGAAACATAAGAATTACGCAGCTCTTACTCTCGGCTGCATATAAATATGTATATTAAAGTGGTAAAAAAAAAAATTAAAACCCAACAAATCATTGCACAAGAAGGCGGTTTTTATTCTATTATTCCTACAAGGAAATGTGTTCCTTTTTTTAATTATAAAAAACATCGTTCTTATTCATTAAGGACTTTCCTAAAAATTTTGTACTGATGTAAATGCAGAAGGAAACTTTGAGGCGTTTTCGCAATCTCGCATACTCCGTAGATTTCGGGAGAACTTTAATTTCTTCATACAATTTTGGGCCCCCCTAATGTATACACATATGTATTTGTTTTTATACTCAGCTGTACTAGTGCAAAGAGTATAATAGTTTTAATCACATAACAGTGGATTGAAACGCCATGAAATAATCGAGACAGATATGGACTTATGTGAGGATTTTTCTGGAACACCCTTTTGGAATTTGTAACGCGACATCTTTGTAACTAAAATTCATAAAGGGATGAAATTTCGCACTAACAATAATATGTACTATAAGCTTAGTCGGATGGTTGATACAAATTTTGAAATTGCGTGTGGCTACGCCCACTTTATGTGGCACCCGCATTATATAAAAGGTAAACAAACAATGAAATCATGCAGCTGAGTATCTAATGTTCGGTTCCACTCAAACTTCGGCTTACTTACTTATTTATTTTTATTTGTTTTAGCTTTTTATTTGCCTAGCAGTCACCAAAGCATAAATGTTTGGGTTCGTTTGCTCGATTACTCCGCTAGCAACATGTTTGTTTACATGAGTAAAGTAAATATGTCCCGTGAGTTTGTTGAGGTTCGGAGATCAGCTGATAATGGCACGTTGGCACTGTAATAAGCGTTGTAAAAACATTAACATATTTATATTTATATGTGCACTTATGTACCTATTAGGATTATCCATATTTAAGTGAAATTTGAAATACGGCCTTATTGAAGAAAATGCTGAAATAGGGAGTTTTTAAAACAGGTTTTGGAATAGGCTGATCTTTTACTCAGGCGTCGATATGTAGATATGAGTAGTCCACTATCAAACAAAGCTATGTGATTTTGGTTTTTTTTTTTTTGATTTTGATTTATTGACGGATTGTATACTGTCCATTAAAGTTGAATGTGGACTAATTACTCATATGTATGTATGTACATATATCTGAGCACGCATATAACGCTCGAAAATATATGTATTTGATCATATCTAGGGCAATGCGAGTCTCTTGTCTAGGAGTTAACAATTAAATCAAGCTTACAATTTGAGCGATTAGGTTTAGGTAGAATTGAGAAAATAAATACCAATAAATACTACTTTGGACTAAGTAGGCAATTGAAAAGTAAAGTTCTCTCTCGACGAACCAAAATCACACTCTACAGGACACTCATCGTTCCAGTCCTCATGTACGGCGGAGAAGCATGGACTATATTAAAAGCAGATGAGATGGCGCTTGGAGTATTTGAGAGGAAAGTTCTTCGGAGGATTTATGGACCTTTGCGCGTTGGCGAGGGCGGGTATCGACGGACATTGTTCAGCGAATAAAGCTCCAGTGGCTCCGCTGGGCAGGTCATGTCGCGAGAATGGATGAAGGTGCTCCGGCCAAGAAAGTATTTCTGTTGAAACCGGTTGAACGCAGAAGAAAGGGGAGACCTCCGCTGCATTGGGAAGATCAGGTGGACAGTGATGCTGACTCCCTAGGTATTCCCAAATGGCGCCACGCTGCACGAAACAGAAATCGCTGGCGCGCTATGTTTGACTCGGCCAAAATCGTCTTGACGGTTACGTGCCAATTAAGTAAGTAAGAATGGAGAAAAAATCTTTAAAATGAAACACCCTAATGTTATCGCTTTTCTCTATATATGTATGTATGTATGCTAGAGATGGGGATTATGTGTCGGGAGCGCAATAAGCGACACCGCAGAGACTTTCAAAAAACGAAATGCTACAATTTTATAAACCCGAAAATAAAAACCATACGGAATCTACGCTGCAAAAGATTCGGATTAATGTGAAAGATACACTTGGCTTGGACACCTTAAATTGCAAGTCCAATCAGCAAAGCTTAATTTTCTAACAACTAGACAATTCGGGATTGAATAATAAGCATGTACGGGTATGTACATATGTATATAATACAACACTCATCTTTAGTCTACGATTCTTGACCTATGCAAGGAAAGGTTATGTGCATACATAAATACAAATCTACATGCATATGTGTTCAGGAGCGGATTTACATAGGGGCAACATGGGCAGCTGCCCAGGGCGCCGTTTCAATAGGGGCGCCAAAACTAAGAGAAAGAAAAAATTTTTTTTTTTATTTATTATTTTTTTTTTTTTTTGAATATTACAACAAGAATGAAAGATTTTTTCAATTTTTTACAGAGAAAAAATTAATCAAAGTACATTTCTGTACATTGGTACAGTTCTTAACCTTCGCCCCAGTGGGACTTGCATATCGCTCATTTGCTGCATTTTCACTTTTCAAAATACACAACTTTTCAGGAAGGGCAATTTTGAGATTCAACCGCCATATGGTGCGCAAGTAAATGCAACATTTGGTTTGTATCTGAAGCGCTTAGTTTTCAACAAATCATAAAGAATTTTTTACTCAAATGAAGTATGATGTAACTAACTATTCTGCAGCATTAACTCAAAAATCACGTTTTTTTTTTATTTATGCCGGTCTTGCAGCAAATGAGCGATATGTAAACACTAATAGCGTTTTCGATTCTGAACAAAAATGCTGCATTATTACAAGGCAACATTATCAACATGCGCCCTGTGCCCTAAGAAAATGTTGCACTTTTCATGTGATGTATGAAACAAAAATAATGCAACCCCTTGTTCATATCAGGGCCTCCTCAAACAGAAGCGATACGATACAGCCCACGCGATCAATTGTGCATGACGCGATACCAACGCGATACGATTTTGGTTTGTGGGCTGTATCGTATCGCTTCTGTTTGAGGAGGCCCTTAAAGGCAGAAAATGCTGCCCTGTGGTCGGGGAGAGTGCGACATTTTTTTCAATAGGACAATCAACCCTGAAAAAATTTGTGGAATCTATGTGGAATAGAACAAAAAAAATTTACAGCCCGATAAAAGTGCAGAATAAGTGCGACATTTTGGCCAGAATCGAAAACGCCATAAGTTTTAGCAGGTTGTGTGCAGAAAATAACGTGAAAGATTCAAATTTAACTGAAATTTCAAATTTAAAAATCAAGTAGGCATTGAAGTATTTTTTCGGGAAAATGCGCGAGCTCACTTTTTCAAAGGAAACTAAGATCTGAATATTTTCTGTTTCTGGTTAATTTGAATAGTTCGCGCCTCTATACAATGCGCACATTTTATGTGATCTTAAAAGTAGGTCCGAGTTAAAAACATCAAAAAAGTGTCAGTGAATTAATATTTTTGTGAAAAATAGAAGAATGAGTGCAAATATGAAAAAGTTAAGCGGCGTAGCAAACAAAAAACGTGCAGCCGAGAAAGTGCAGAAATACAAAGATTTACTGTCGAAAATCCCTAAACTTGATTGTTTTAACCAAAAAGGTAAAAATGCATAAGTCAATTGATCGACAGCTAGGTTAGCCCAGGTAGATTCTGGACCAGAAAGCCAGATTTCGCTACCTGGGAGGTACCCTACTGTCAAAAATTGTGAGTTTAGCTTCAGTACGAAACATTTTCTAAAATTGTTTTTCAGATTCGTATGATGAACTGCAATTTAATGATATTGCGAAATCTGTGCCACCTAATAATGAGGGTTTAAGATCAGATCATTTTGAAGTTTAGAAAATGAAAAAATGTACCTATGTATATAAGAATCGAATCCATTTTTTCCATTCCGTAAAATATATCAGTAATGAAATGTCACCACAAGAAGGCAAGTACGGTTTTTTTTTTTTGGAAATATTGGGGCGCGGCTTGATTTGTTTGCCCAGGGCGCTTCTAGAGGTAAATCCGCCCCTGTATGTCTTTATTATGAGGTTTAATGTCTATGATTTGGTGTAAAAATCTTTTAAGATTACACTGTGCTTCAAAATCAGGGTCAACTGCCCGTAATTGACGAAAAGAGAAACTTAACCCTCTAATAACAAAGCCCCGTAATGAATTTTTGGCCTATGGGTCTGGTTTGATTTTTATTTGCCTGCGTTTATGCCTTTGCCTTTGATGTGGCAACAATATTAATAACAGTAACAACAACAAAAGCAACGACACTTATTATGTAATATTTTTTTTTTGTTATTTTTTTGCTCAATCAAAGCCAAAAGTCCACTAAAATGCACCGCTTTATGCTGAAATTATCTAAAATATTTTTACTCCAAATTTGAGCAGTAAAAACACCGCGCAACATGTTGCCAGCAACATTGTGGCTGCCCTTGATGTACCTATTGGCAACATTGTTTTGCTGCTGCTTAAAATGAGCATTTAAGTTTTGCACAACGGCATTTTATGTAAAAATAAACATCAAAAATTGATTCCTTGACCCAAAAACAGTAATTTAACATACCTACATACATACATTTCGTAAGCAATTAATTAATTTTATCAAGCTTTGCTCACTTTTCCCTATACATACATAGGGTTACCAACTTTAAATGCAAAACAAAAAGGAAACCAGACCAATACGACAAAAATCCAATATGGGGTTTTGATTTGAGCGGAATAAAGTCTCCTCTTTCTTGGTTTCACTAATTATGCAGAATCTTGTTGCACAGTGTTATTATGTTGGCACACATATTTTCATATTTTTGACTTAAATTGATAGCTTAATAGTGTCAAATGTACGGTCCCAAAGGAGTACATATGTTTTTCCCCTTTTTATACTCCGCTGTACTAGTACACAGAGTAGGTATTATAATTTTGATTTCTTAACGGCGGATTGTAACAACATGAAATAATCGAGATAGATAAAGGCTTATACTTATATATAACAATGATCAGGGTGAAAAGAGAAATCGATTGAGCCGTCTGTCCGTCCGTCCGTCCGTCCGCCCGTCTGTAAACACTCTAAATCGCGCAAAAATTGAGAAATTTTGATGAAATTTAGAATGCAAGTTGGTATCGAGACTGGGACGGTTGGTATTGAAAATGGGCGAAATCGGACCATGACCACGCCCACTTTTCGTATATAGAAAAAATCGGAAATTTGGTATCTCAGCCACTAATATAGCTAGAGTAATATAATTTTACCCACGTATTGAGCTCAGGCCCCTATGAAGAAATTTGCCACGCCCACTTATTAAGGGGTAAACATTGAAAGTTTTATAAGCCATAACTCAGAAACCGTAGTAGGTATATCGATGAAATTTGGTACTTACTTAGGCAAAAGTTTGGAGGGAAAATTGTCAAAATCTATTGACGGCCACGCCTACTTTTATGTTTGTGTATTATAAAGTGACCTAATAAAAACATTTTAAGCGACATCTCTGCCAAATATAAAGATATATCATTGACATTTTATGGCAGGAGTCCAACTATGGACATAAAACAAAAAACACAAAAATTTTGGAAAATGGGCGTGGCACCGCCTCCTCTTAGAAGCAGGAATATACGAGATTTCTTAGCCTATAACTCGACAAATAATTGAGATATTATGACGAAACTTGGTTTATACACTTTTATAACTTGTGTTAATAGACACGCAAAAATTTATTGAAATCGGTTTATGACCATGCCTACTTTTTAACAAAGATATTTCTGGAACACCCTTTGGGAATTTGTAACGTGACATCTTTGTAATTAGAAGTCATAAAGGAATGACATTTTGCACAAAGTATAATATTCATATGCTTAGTTGGACGACTGATAAAAATTTTGAAAATAGGCGTGGCTACGCCCACTTTACGCAGCACTCGCTTTATATAAAGTACCTACACCGTGTTTCCATCAAACGCAAACAAACAATGAAAGCACACAGCTGAGTATCTAATGTTCCATTCCACTCGAACTTAGGCTTCCTTACTTGTTTTTACTTATTATTGTTTCCAAAATAACCGATTTATGCATCTCATGAGATTTTATAATTTCAATTTTTATTATCGTAATCAACAGGTTTTTAGAATTTTAAGATAAAACACCAAAAAATCACCAAATGTTTAAAAACGCGCATTTGTTATTTTTTTATTTCATCTTTTTTCGTTTTTTTAAATTACTCTTTCTAAGCAGCACTTTGAACTTTTAACCTTTTAATGTTGCTATCTAGTAAATATTATTATAATATTACTCGTATTATTATATATTTTGTAGAAAATTAAATTAGGCATTGTCTCTAACATAAAACACGAATTAAAGTATTGTAATAGAAATGTGATAGTCAATGTACTCCCTTTGCTTTTTTTACACAACACATTTTATTGTTTAACAAAAATTTGACATGAGCAACAAGTAGAACTAATTAAGAGGAAATGGCAGTTAGTTTATTTTAATTATGTACATTAGTTGGCAATTTAGACATTTAACTTTGGCAGGGATTATAACATTATTTAAAGATAAAATTTCTTTGTCGCTATGATATAATGGGTAGAATGTGTAAACATCAAGCACCAAAAATAAGAAATAATTAAATGCTCTAGAGCAGGGATGGACAATCTCATACATGCAACAAATTAATAAGTGAGACTGTATGCTTAAGAGATAAGATTTGTTGTAGTTAATGCTTAATATTTCGCCTTGAAATATGCAACAATTTTGCTGAAAGTCTCCTGCGCATAAACGAAAAAATTTTGAGTTAAGAAATGATTGTTGAACAGTGTGTCCTTTATGGACTCCCAAAGTAATCAACCGATCTTTATGAAATTTTCACAGTAGATTCGTATGGTATTAGCGCACATAATAGGGTATATAGAATTTCGAAAAAGTGGGAACTTCCCGGAATATAGGCCCAAATGTGGACCCAGAGTGACCCAGCAAGTGTTTGAGCAATATGGGGATCAAATGAAAGGTGCTGAGCAGGCCTTCAACATAGAGTTATTTTCATTGCGATGCCTAGGCCGGGTCTCCAGATATGGGTCAAAATGTGGACCCAGAGTGACCCAGCAAGTGTTTGAGCAATATGGGGATCAAATGAAAGGTGCTGAGCAGGCCTTCAACATAGAGTTATTTTCATTGCAATGCCTAGGCAGAGTCCCCAAATATGGGCCAAAACGTGGACCCGGATGACCCTCGAATGTTTCTAAGCGATATTGGTATCAAATGAAAGGTGTCGAGCAAGGCTTCAACATACAGATATTTCCCAGAGATGGTTCAAGTAGTGGGCCCGGATGGTGATGGATGGTCCCGGTAAAGGTAAAGGTAAAGGTAAAGGTAAAGGCAGGCCCGACGAGAGGGGGGGGCTGAGGGGGTCAATTGCCCCGGGCCCGGGCTTTAGAGGGCCCGGGAATCTCAAAATGATATCCAAGTTTTTGCTACAGAAAATAAACAAACAACACCTTTAATCACCTTTCGTATATAGCAATCATTTTAAATTTCAACAAATTTTATAAATCTCTTAACGTGTCTGCATCCAACTTAAGGAATTGTTGGTTTTTGGCGTCGACTTTGCAGCATAAATTTGAATTCGTTTTCTGTTGCAACAGAAAAATTCGGTATGATGCAAATTCTTATACAGCGATATGGGTATTTCCTGGGCGTTTCGGACGGTATGTTCGCACGATTTTTTGAACTTTTGAGGCAGAAATATCGCGAAATATTGTATCGTTTTATGATAAAAGGAAAGATTTAGGTCACAGCTGATGACTAAAGTATGTTACCGACAGAAGTTTAGGTTAATGCCTCTGTGTAAGCCACTTAAACTGCGTCCCGGACGCTACAAAAACACGTCCATATTTTAAAAGTAGCTAAAACAGAGGCATTAAACTAAATTTCTGTCGCTAACATACTTTAAGCTCAAATTAGTTATGCAGTAACAGTATCGTTATAAAACAGCTGATCAACCAACCTTATGGGAAACAATGTATTTGATTAGTGATTCGCTAGTCGGTAACGCTATCGGTAACAACCAATTGAATTTTGGTTTTCAGCCGTAACGCCAACCAGCTGATCGATTGTTTGTTTCAGTTGTTCACTGTCATGACCCAATAATAATGTGGTCGTAGCAATCAAAAGAGAACACGCAATTAGCGTTAATACAAAATATGATAATTTCGCAACCTAAAAAACCAAAAGAAGAAGAGCGACACTTTGCATGGCCACCTTTATTGGGCTATGATCACTGTTTACTGTTACTGCACCAATAATCGACCAAATTAATACCGATACTGTTACTATTATGGAAATAAAGATACTGCATAACTAATTGAACCCTTAATCATTATCCGTGGCGTAAATCTTTCCCTTTATCATAAAACTATACAATATTTCGCGATATTTCTGCCTCAAAAGTTCAAAAAATCGTGCGAATATACCGTCCGAAACGCCCAGGAAATGCTCATATACATATGTACGTGTATGTATGTATGTAAACAGCGATACGCCGAAAACAAACAAAGCTTGCGAAGCTAAAATTTGCTTTGGTGCTTCGTACAGTTGAATTCGATTGCTGTGTCACTAAAGCGTTCAGCAGAATCAGTCTTTTGATATACAAAATTATTACCAACAAATATTTGTATTCCAATTTAAAGAAATTTATTTCATACAAATAAAGCAATATGTATTTAAACAGAATTCATTCAGACCTATGGTCCCTTGGACAATATTACTCAGTATGACCCATGGATTCGGAAACTGGATGTGCCTTTTGACAATACATTTAACCCACCCTAATATGTATATTTCTATGTAAACATATTTACTTGATCTGTATTAATGTATAGATAAATTAAAGTTCGTAACTATATATTCATTGAATTTTGATTTTGAGAATTTGTTCATTTAGTATAGGGGCCCGTAGTTATTTTGACCCCGGGCCCGGATTTTCTCTCGGCGGCCCTGGGTAAAGGTAAAGGTAAAGGTAAAGGTAAAGGTAAAGGTAAAGGTAAAGGTAAAGGTAAAGGTAAAGGTAAAGGTAAAGGTAAAGGTAAAGGTAAAGGTAAAGGTAAAGGTAAAGGTAAATGTAAAGGCAAAAGTAAAGGTAAAGGTAAAGGTAAAGGTAAAGGTAAAGGTAAAGGGAGAGACCCATTATAACATAAAAGCTTTTGTTTGTCGCTGCGAAGCGGGACGGGTATTTGCTAGTCTATGATAAAAATGCAAACATCTTAGGACTTAAGTATCCAGGTATGCAGATACATATATATTTAGGTGTATCTATGTGGTTAAGTGTATGAATATTGCAAATAATTTAACGGTAACTTTATCGCCTGTTGCGGCTTTTACTGCAATTTGGTAAAATGCCAGCTCAGTGATTTATGCGCCGTTTAATTACTACATGGACTGCCCTACATCATACATTAAATATTTTTTTTTGTTTTTTTTTTTGTATTTGTTTTTAGTACTTTTTTTTAATGTCGTATGTTGCATTTGAAGACTTTTGGGAAAACAGGTTTGAAGTTTGGAATTGTATTTCTCCAAAACTTCTGATTAGTTTTTCTCCAAAGTCTGGCAGAACACTACTAGGCCACAAAATTCTTAAATTATTTTAATTTTGTTATATATTGTTTATTATTTTGGAATTTATAAAGGATTTTGTTCAGTAAAATTTTGTCGTATGTTACCTTTAGCAACATTTTTGCAGGAAATTTGTATGACGTACGACAAAATGTGTTCCCAAATTGAACTAAATTAAAGATTTTTAAAATTAGTTAAATATTGTATTTGATTTCTCATAAAAGTAAATAAATTAAATAATTGACAGCAATTAAAAGCACATTGGAAATTAGACGAAATCGCTTGCGACCTTGCACAAACGAAAAAATTCTGCTCAATATCTCTTAAACTAAAGGAGATAGCAAAAAACGGATAACGTCATTCGAAAGATCTTGATTAGTTTAGTATAACTGTATTATTAACTCAATTCGGCCCAAAATTCACATACGACACTAATTTATCCGACACTAATTTATCCGGGCGACGATATGTATATATTTTATTTATTAATACAGTAGAATCGCACAAAAGTTAACTCGCGAGAAAGTTAAACCTTCGGGTAAGTTAACCAAATTTAAGCGTCCACGTACGGTTCTAAAAAGTTAACTCTTGGTTAACTTTTCTGAGCTTATCGAATTTTTTTCCAATCCAACCGTTTATATCTTAGTAAAAACAAGCCCATTCCCCTTGTTTCTATGTATTCCCGGAATATGCGTGCATTCCCCGAATTTCTGTGTAAAAAATTATTGTCGGTGTCACGAGGTACAAATGTAGTTAGTTTGAACTATTGAGTGGTGTAAACATAGTTTGTGCGTTAAAAATGGCAACAAAGCGGAATAAATCATCGCAAATTAGATTGAATTTACATCAAAAAGCTGATATTTTAAGAAAACTTGATGAAGGTATTAACGGAAACCGCTTGGCATTAGATTATAATGTATCTAAAGTGGCCATCTCAAAAATAAAGAAAAAACGATATGAAATTTTGAAGTCAGCTGCACGCACACAGGAATTGGCAATCAAGAAAACTTTGCACAAGTCGGAATATCCCGTTCTCGAGGCAAGGTTGTATAAATGGTTTTTGAACCAAAGGCAACGCAATTGCGCAATTAGTGGTCCAATTTTAAAATCAGGAGCTAAGCTTGAATTCGCCAAAATGTACCCTGGAAAAAATTTGTATGCATGTGATGGATGGCTAGCAAATCTTATGTAGGTACGTAAATTAAATCTAAGTTTCTGCTTTGTAATAATTAAAACCGAGATATTCAAATAAATTTGATATGTTATATCCCAAAAATTATGTTTATTACCGTATTCTATCAGATTTAAAATCCACCTGGAAAAGTTAATATTTCGGAAAAGTTAAATGCCCTTGGGACCGTTTGGTTAACTTTTGTGCGATTCTACTGTACATATTTATGTATGTACATATGCATGTATTTAAAAGTAATATAGACGCATTTTTAATACGTCTACTTACATATGTATCTCCATATGTATACATATTCTAATCGTTGTACTTGTAATAAGACCAGTGTTGCCGCTGAAAATATCAAAAAGTGTGCAAAAAAGGGTCAACACGGAATAAATGGTTTATTCTATTAAACTAAGCGCTGAGATCATTGAATTGCACATTCTTATTTATTAGAAAACGGCTAGAAGAAAAAAATATTAAATATACTTTACAGTGTCATGACATGTTAAAACTAGTGAAATATTGCAGTGATGGCAAAAAAAGGTTAAAAACATAAATGAAGGCGAGTCACGAATAACGTTTTAAACGCCATTTTTACCGAAACGCGTTTTTGCATATTGCGGTTTACATTAATCTTTTACACTACCCCAACATAAAATCAGCTAACGTTATTAACCCTTCCACATGAAAAATTCAATTAGAAAGTGTTAGCCAGTGGAAGAACGTTTCAAGTTACACACAAAACCATACAAATTAAATTGAATTGTGAAGATCAAAGACATCAGGCATCATGCTTTGCATAGTGGAAAAACGTCTCAACTGACATCGAGATGGATGGATATGAAACGTTTTTCCACTGAAAACCTTCTATTTAGTAAGTTTAAATAGATTAGTTATACGCCAAAATGTCTATATCTGAACATTCGGTTGTTTGACAGCCATGTATATGTTATAGTGGTCCGGTCTTGACAAATTTCGGTAAACTTATTTGGGTCAATATTAGTAAAAATACTACAAAATCGCATCTCATTAGCTCTTTAAATGGAGAAATTATACCGCGAACAGTTTATGTCTGAACAATCGGTTGTATGGGGGCTATATGTTATAGCTGTCCAATTCGGCCGATTCCGACAAATGATCCATGATAATGAAAAAATGGAAAGAATCCAACAGATTTTTTCCATTGACAAATATTCTGTATAATAAAATAAACAATTTAGATATACAGTATATAATAATATACTCGTATACCGAGTTTCAATTTGATATCTCACAAACTGAGCGAATAGTTTGCATTCAATCCGACGAACTATACGTACAGACGGACTGAAATTCAAAGTCAAATATCTCCTAAACGAGAGCTAATCTTGAAAAATTAATAGCACCATCGTATTCAGCATGCCCGATATATCTTTACTGGTTATGTCTCATATCTGCTAAAAAAAGTTTATTTTTCATGCACAGTGTTATTCTACAACGTTATTCGCGTCTCGCTTTTAAATAACCGATTAGCCCAGGACTTCGTAGCGGAGCGGAGCGGATCTATGGTGAAATTTTGAAATCCTTCACAGTTGTCGATGAAAAAGTAAAATAGTAAAAACTAGCATTATTTAATTTTTAAAAAGGTTCATATATTGCATATTTTCAAAAACTTGTGTTTCTGGCAGCCTGACTCTTGAAAAGAGTCAAATTGGTACTTTAGTGTCCACAACGACAACGCTAAATACGTCTACGTATGTATATAGATTAAATAAATCTCAAAATTAGATTATTTTAAACTAGAAATAAAAAAGTGAATATTAAAAATAAGACGACAACAAAAATATCAAATCATTATTTTGCTACGCTGTCGTCTAGCTGAACGCACAGTCATTTTGAAGCGGTGAACAAGCGCGGATCAGAACCGAGTCCGAATGAGTTGATACGACGACAAAGGACAGATAATAACAAAAAGGAAAAAGAGAAACAAATCTTGAATCCTCAACAGCTAGAAATATAAATTGAAAAAGTGGCATTAGTTGTAAATTAAGCAAAAAAAAAATCAGACAGAAAAAAACACGCATAAATTCACTTTAACCGGCGTTTTTAATTAGTGCAAATTGTAAGTGATAAAAAGAAAATTCTACTAATTTAAATACAGAGCCAAGAAAAAAAACTGCAATTGAACCATTTAATATGTAAATATGTACATGATTTAAACGGAAAGGAAACTGTATTCTTAATTTATGAGCAAAAAAAAAGTAATAAGAAAAGAGAGCAGTTTTAATTTGAGTGATTATTAAATACATATCATTATTTTTATTATAAAAAAAAAAAAGATTTACATATGCATATCTCATGTAAACGGTGACATGTGTATGCAAATATCGCTTATTTATCCGTGACATTTGCATTCAAAAGTGTTTGTGTGTCCTCAAGTGGATGTTGAATGAAAATATCTTTTTATTGTTTTTATTATTTTCTTAAATAAAATATCAGAACTAAGAAAAAAATATTAAAAAGAACAAAAAAAACCATTAAGCAAGCAATCACACACTGTGCAGTCTGCTTCCTCTTCCTCTTCTTCTTCTTCCACTTATGCATCTGCTGTTATCAGCCGTAGTTAGCCGGCACCACGGCACGACACGCCTCATTGCGCATGTCTGCAGGCATTGCCCTGTCGCGCGATTGATTTTCTTTACATATAATCTTCTTATTTTAATTTTATTACTTTTTGTAAAAAAAAAAATGTTCATTACAACAACACATGAACAGCAACAGCGAACGAAAACAATGTTGCTGCTGCTGCTCAGCGTTAAGCGCATGTGATTTGAAAGTGTTATATTAATCTTTTAAAAAGAAAAAGATCAGAAAGTCGCTTTTGTGTTTGTGAAAATGTTTTAATCATTTAAGGAAAAGAAAATCACTTTTATTTGTGACAAAGTTGTTATTAAAACCAAATATGTTATTTTAATAATTCTCGTTTGTATGCCTGTACTATGTACATATGTATGTATGTATGTAAATTTGAACTCTTGAACTCGATTGTCATGCAAGTGCGCTTTTGGAAAAAAAATTTATTTACAAAAGGCAAAAATAGTATAATCTAATCATACTCATAATCAGGCCCGTCGAGAGGGGGGGGGCTGAGGGGGTCAATTGCCCCGGGCCCGTGTTTTAGAGGGCCCGGAAATCTCAAAATGATATCCAAGTTTTTGCCTACAGAAAATAAACAAACAACACCTTTAATCACCTTTCGTAGATAGCAATCGTTTTAAATTTCAACAGATTTTATAAATCTCTTAACGTGTCTGCACTCCACTTAATGAATTGTTAGTTTTTGGCGTCGACTTTGCAGCATAAATTTGAATTCGTTTTCTGTTGCAACAGAAAAATTCGGTATGATGCAAATTCTTATACAGCGATATGGGTATTTCCTTGGAAAGCAAATCTTTAGGCCACAGCTAATGATAAAAGTATGTTAGCGACAGAAATTTAGTTTAATGCCTCTGTTTTAGCCACTTAAACTGCGTTCCAGACGCTACAAAAACAGGTCCATTTTTTTTTAAGTGGAAACAGGTGCATTAAACTAAATTTCTGTCGCAAACATACTTTTATCATTAGCTGTGGCCTAAACCTTTCCCTTTATCAGAAAATGATACAATATTTCGCGATACTTCTGCCTCAAAAGTTCAAAAAATCGTGGGAACATACCGTCCGAAACTCCCAAGAAATGCCCATATATGTATGTACGTGTATGTATGTATGTAAACAGCGATACGCCGAAAACAAACGAAGCTTGCGAAGCTAAAATTTGCTTTGGTGCTTCGTACAGTTGAACTCGATTGCTGTTTCACTAAAGCGTTCAATAGAATCAGTCTTTTGATATACCAAATTCCTACCACAAATATTAGTATTCCAATTTAAAGAAATTTATTTCATACAAATAAAGCAATATGTATTTAAACAGAATTCATTCAGACCTATGGTCCCATGGACAATATTACTCAGTATGACCCATGGATTCAGAAACTGGATATGACTTTTGAACAATACATTTCACCCACCCTAATATGTATATTTCTATGTAAACATATTTACTTGATCTGTATTAATGTATAGATAAATTATAGTTCGTAACTATATCTGTGGCAATTTGCAATAATCGCTTAAGTCTTAAAAAATGATTTCGAGATAAATTGATTTTTATATTCGAAAGCGTTTCTTAACAAGTCATAAAAGTCGATTAAAAACTATGGACGCAAAATCAGTGAGCCATCCATAATGTTACGATCAAATTTTGTAAATAAAAGAAAATGTCATGAAGAAATTTGATTAAGTATATACGTCTACTTTGGCTGTTATAGCAAGTTTAATATACCTCTATTGTAAGTTAAGCCTAAATGTTTTTATTTATATCTTTTGATTGAATTAAGTTATAAACATGGGGGTTTTACAGAAATATAGTGTTTTAAAAGCAGAATAACGTAGTATATATAACTTGAAATCTTCCTAAGTCGACTTAAGCGATTATTGCTTGTGACCACAGATATATTCATTGAATTTTCATTCTGAGAATTTGTTCATTTAGTATGGGGGCCCGTAGTTATTTTGACCCCGGGCCCGGATTTTCTCTCGACGGCCCTGCTCATAATAAATGCTAGCTTCCAAATTGTGCTAGAAATTCGAGGCCACTTACGAGGGGCGAGTAAACGATTTATTACAACGAAACAAAATACATAAAATGGCACATAGCCGAAACCGGTTTATAACCAAATCAAACTTGATGAGGAATGTCGGAAATTCGTTCCACAATACATTAATAAAAATCCCAAAATCATTTTGCGTTCTAAATAAACTATTCTCTTTTCCCCTTCTTCTTTTTTCTTCTTAGTAAACTTTTAATCTAATTACATGTGGCTTAATAGGCGTAGGCAATGCAACACATTAATTTCATCATCATATTCCTCCGTTGACTCTGTCATTATAATGTGCCGTTAATCGTTTAAAATTTTCTAGAGATTGTTAAAAAAAAGCAAAAAAAAGTTTGCAGAAAACCCCAAGAAAAATTTTCCGCTAATTGCGCGTTTTTATTTTGTTTCATTTTTTGCTGTTGGCCTCCAATGATCAGCATATCACGCTTTTAAATTTACGTAATTAATATTTATAATATAACCAGCAAATACCCGTCCCGCTTCGCAGCGACAAACAAAAGCTTTTATGTTATAATGGGTCTCTCCCTTTACCTTTACCTTTACCTTTACCTTTACCTTTACCTTTACCTTTACCTTTACCTTTACCTTTACTTTTACCTTTACCTTTACCTTTACCTTTACCTTTACCTTTACCTTTACCTTTACCTTTACCTTTACCTTTACCTTTACCTTTACCTTTACCTTTACCTTTACCTTTACCTTTACCTTTACCTTTACCTTTACCTTCACCGGGACCATCCATCACCATCCGGGCCCACTACTTGAACCATCTCTGGGAAACCGACTCAAAAAATAACAATGAAAATATCTGTATGTTGAAGCCTTGCTCGACACCTTTCATTTGATACCAATATCGCTTAGAAACATTCGAGGGTCATCCGGGTCCACGTTTTGGCCCATATTTGGGGACTCTGCCTAGGCATTGCAATGAAAATAACTCTATGTTGAAGGCCTGCTCAGCACCTTTCATTTGATCCCCATATTGCTCAAACACTTGCTGGGTCACTCTGGGTCCACATTTTGACCCATATCTGGAGACCCGGCCTAGGCATCGCAATGAAAATAACTCTATGTTGAAGGCCTGCTCAGCACCTTTCATTTGATACCCATATTGCTCAAACACTTGCTGGGTCACTCTGGGTCCACATTTGGGCCTATATTCCGGGAAGTTCCCACTTTTTCGAAATTCTATATACCCTATTATGTGCGCTAATACCATACGAATCTACTGTGAAAATTTCATAAAGATCGGTTGATTACTTTGGGAGTCCATAAAGGACACACACACACACACACACACACACACACACACACACACATCCATTTTTATATAATAGATATAATACAATGGCGCTATTATAACTCTGACGAGTTTTATGGCCGAGCTTCTCTCCCAATTCGAGGTGTGCTCCTTTTTTTTTGTTTTTCCTACAAATTGGTTGGACCTACAGTTTTATGCCGGCTCCGAACGGCGAATGCATTTTTTTGTGAGAAGCTTTTTCATGGCAGAAATACTCTCGGAGGTTATGCCGCCCACTGCCGAGAAGTGACCGCTGCTCTTAAAAAACCCCATAATTGGATTTTTACTAATTAGAAAAATGTTTTTTGGTGTTTTGCTCGGACTGTGGTTTGAACCCGAGACCTCTGGCATAGCAGGCGAGCACTCTACCCACTGCACCACAGCGGGTATTTAACTTGCAATTTTTTTTTCTTAGTCAATCTCTAATCTTATTCTAATTTAAATTTTGCTTTAGTGCGTTTAATTAAAGGGTTTTTACTATCAGTTACTTGAAAGAATAGATTTGAATTTAAAGCAAGTCGTGGAAATTGAGAATTAAACTAAATTTATAAAAAAAAGGCAAACAATTTTCAATTTAAAGCAAGTCATGAAAATTGTGAATTAGATTAAATTTATGAAAAAATAAATTTTTAATTTAAAGCGTCATGGAAATTGAGAATTAAATTAAATTTATTAAAAAAAAAACAAACAATTTTTAAAAAAACAAACAATTTTTAATTTAAAGCAAGTCATGGAAATTGGGAATTAGAATAAATTTATGAAAAAATAAATTTTTAATTTAAAGCAAGTCATGGAAATTGAGAATTAAATTAAATTTATAAAAAAAAAAACAAACAATTTTTAATTTAAAGCAAGTCATGAAAAGTGAGAACTGGATTTATGAAAAAAAATGTATACATAGGTTGATAAAATTGTAAATTCAAACTGAAAAATTTGAGTAAATTTTATGCAAATCATTGTTAGAATTTTACGGATTTATTGCATGCTAACCAAAAATATGCACCTTCATATATGTAGGAACTACATCTCTAGGTATGTAACTACATAAACCCAGAGTCTTACTTATAAGTGTCCAGTGAAACCTTTACCAGACACATATGTACATACATACATCTTGCAGTTTATATAATAACACAAAAAAAAAACAAAAAATACTGCTGTTATCAGTAAACTTTGTGCAGACATAATATGTATGTATATTAGGCCGGGTCGATTTGTAGGGACTAAAAAGAAATTAAGAGAGGCACATCGGCATTACGATTATTTGTGTAATTTTGATATTTGATATTTGCGGTTTTTACTACAAACAAAAAAGTACGGAAGTGACCTGTGGCGGCCCTCAATTAATGCCAAACAATGGATTCCTCGACCCCAGATACACGTTTTTCACTTTTTTAAATACCTACATTTAGATATTTCTGAGAACCAGCTGGGAAAATGGTGTAGATAGTAAAACCTGCTGGCTCGGAATTCATTTTAGACATACATATGCATGTATGATTTCATGCCTCTGTTGATTATTTTGGGCGCCTATAAATCGACCGCCCTAATGTACATGTATATGTATGTACATACACATATGGGTGTTTCCAGCGTTACGGACGTTCCATGCTGCGACATTATTTTCAGTATAAAACATATAGTAGGTTTTGGATCAGAATATTTTTTTTTGTCATATGTAGAATTTGTACTCCTCTATCCAAAGCTATCAAACTTTTTTTCTAGAGATGACACATTACCACTGTAGAAGGATTTAAAGTTGCCGTTCAGACGTTCCTCAAAAGTACCTCGTATTTGAGGTTACACCTGATTTCGTTAAAATTCTGCGAATTGGTTGATGCTACAAAAAAATGATGTATATACGACTAACAGAGGAATATACAAGGACTGTCACTGCATTAAAGTTATACTTCTGTAGACGTTTTTTATTGGAGAAATATTGGTTTTAATTTTGTTCGGACGTTCCCGTTCGGACGTTCCAAATTTTTCTATGAAGGAATACATAAATTTTTCATAACAAAACAAGTGTTGAGCACATATTTTATTGCAATTAACTCATTAATTCAAAATTTACATTACTTGCACATTCTGAGGACTAAAACGATACCTAATAATGTATAGTGGCGATGAATATAAAAAAAACTGATGTAAGTACTAGCAAAATTTAATAAGAATAATATAATAATACAATGGCGCTATTATAACTCTGACGACTTTTATGGCCGAGCTTCTCTCCCAATTCGAGGTGTGCTCCTTTTTACTTTTCCTACTAATTGGTTGGACCTACAGTTTTATGCCGGCTGCGAACGGCGAATGCATTTTTTGTGAGAAGCTTTTTCATGGCAGAAATACTCTCTGAGGGTATGCCGCCCACTGCCGAGAGGTGACCGCTACTCTTAAAAACCCAATAATTGGATTTTTACTAATTAGAAAAATTGTTTTGGTGTTTTTCTCGGACCGTGGTTTGAACCCGAGACCTCTGGCATAGCAGGCGAGCACTTTACCCACTGCACCACAGCGGTATTTTAAATATCGCGTTGCTTAGATGTCGCTGTTCGTCCGGCAGTAATATGATGTCCATTTTCGCATGAGAAACTGTGTAATGTTTGAAGGGCTGGTGTTTGTTTTACTTTAAGCCATCGCATACAGGTAGATTTTGAAGTTTTATGCGGCCAAAAATATTTTATTGTCTACATCTATTCCAAATTGCTTTGAGCATTCTTACCTTCAACGGGTTTTTTTTATGTTTTTCCTAAAAATCTTTTTTCTCTCTCTTTCTTTGTTTTTGAAATCCTTCCTTTTCTGACCATCTTTCAAGTGGTTTAACCTCCACCTCATAGCCCTTTGAACGGAATTCATTGCTAGATAGCTTTATAAGGAACAAACAAAAAAAAATTATCTGAAGAAAAAAAGTGTATACGTTCGGACGTTCCAATGTTTAATATACTTAAACTCAGGAATCCTTTTGATTTTGGGAAAAAAATTAACGCTGCCCGAAAGAGCACCCAAAACTGTGTTTTGTCAAAAAAAATTTGAAAAATATGACAAAGGTAAGTATGTTTATTTTTACTGCAAAGTATATTTTGCGTCCGAACGCTTGAAAAAAAGCACTACTTTTGAATACACTTTATAAAAGATTTGAAGTATTTTGTAAATGTATCTATGTTGATATTCCTAGGTCTGACCTTGGGCTAAGTACTCGTAAAGGCCATTTTTCTGCCGGCGTTTTTGTTGCGAATTCGCTGATGTACTTCGGAAGTCATATACACTTAGCTAAAAAAAAAATTTTATATGGTAGTCTGAAAAACGTAAGTTTTGTAAGTAGCAGTGCTCCAATGTCCATAAAATTTTGTGGCGTGATAAAGGAAATACGTACCTATATAATGGTATCAAAAAGTTTGGCCTAGGTGCATTTTAAAATTTTTCTCTTTGGTTGACTCATTTTCGGAAACACCCATATACTATAAATATACATGTAGATAATATAGCATTTAGTCATCGATTTTGTTGTAAAATTTGAAAAATTAAGCATTTTATATATATTTTTCTTTTCTTTTTGTCTTTTTATTTACTTAAAAAGTCTTTGCGCAATACAAATGTCGCACAGTGGTCGGGATGAAAATTCTAGGTGGACAAAATTATTTATTAAGTCCAAATGGTCACAAATGTCCTTTCCAACTAGTTTTCGGTTGCTGATATCGAATTGGTTGCTAGGTTAAAAAAATTTCAGGTTTTTATGTCATGAAGTGCAGAAAATTATTTCAAGTATTTATATTTGAGTTAGAAAGACATATATATGTATGTAAGTAGATTTAACGAATTCCTAAAAATATGAAATCAATTGACAGAATACCAAATTACTGAATAGTAAGTAACAATTTTATTATAATTTGCTGAGTTCATTGTTCTAAAACAAACCATATAAAACAAGGGGAAAAATAAAAAATTATACCATAGATCCATTATATAAACTAAAATATCTGGCAAAGTAAGAAAAAGTAATGCTTAAGATTTAGTACACGTTTAGTACATATATTTCTTGATTGGGAAAAATAATTTTCTTTTTGGACGAGTCTGGGTGGGCACTAAATTTTGGCACACTGTTAAATGCTAAAAATAATTTTTTTTTTATACTTACTTAAATTGGTTTTTTTGACTGACCTAATTGAACAATTTATAAGCTTCTAATGACCTTAATACAAAATCTGAATTCTCACAATAGTTCGAAAAAGAAGAAAATGGTTACACTAAATCTCTGGCCTGCTAAGCAAAGATTATTCAAACTCTTTGCTTTAAGAAAAAATTATATATGTATGTAAGGTAGGCAACTTTTGAAGACGCGTAAATACCAGGTAGAGTCATAGGATGAGTTACGGATTGGACAATATTGTCACTGGACATTCTATAATAGTTGGGCGACAGAATTAGGCCAGTTTTATAATTTCGTGTTTGAGACTTTTGTCCACCTAGAATTCTCATTCCGACCAGTGTGTGTCGTACCGTTAGCATGACTTGGCTGTCACCAGAAAATTACAAGCACTTACATACATATGTACATATGTGTATGTAAATTCATAAGTGCTTACAGATAAGTACAGATACGCATTGATATGATTGAATTCGCTGTATTTTACCACTCATGTAATGTATTATTGGAAGACATTTTCGTAAAAAATCTTAGGCCCATCCTAGTATTTAGTTGACTAAAATTTAAAGTACACACATACAAACTTGTATTTACATTCATTTAATTAAATTAATTTTTATATGTTACGTTGCATAATTATAGGCGCATCAGCGAATTATGAAGGTATGTATGTATATTCTTCCGGAAATGAAAAGCGGATTCCGCTCAATCCATATTTGATTTGATAATGCGGAAATTATAAGATTTAACTTTCTATTTTGCAACAACAAAAACAGCAAAATTCTTTGTGTATTTATTTTCTTGTACCAAACTGTATCTTTAAAAGTGTGAAGTGCATTTTGTTTATTTTTTTTGTTAAAATGCCGAAACGATAAGACAATTTGCCCAGAAGGGCTGCCCCAAAACGACAAGTGTTGAAGCATAAATAAGTGCATACACAGATATGCATTTCATGTACATACATAGGTGTGTGCAAATGTGTGTTTTTATGAGCATTTTTTTATGAACTGATACCGACCAAATTCTTACAAAAGGTCACTGATAAAAACTACTTACTTACTTGTACTTGCTCATTTAATATACATAAAGAAATATTTTTCTTTATGTTTCACTGATAAGTCGGTTAATGGTAGCCGGAGTAATATTAATTTTTTGACAGACTGCAATTTTAGTTTCTTTTCGAAGCCACGGGCTAACGGTTAACCAACAATTTCAGCAAAGAATTGACGACAGAAATTGTTTATTAACAATAATTTAAAACTTGTATTACTTGATTACCTATGACGATGTGTCTGGAATATTTTGGTTAGTGATAATGCGAAAGAAAATTGATTACTGAATTAATGGTTTAAAAACGGCATTGAACAAGTATTAAAAAATAAAAAAAAATATGTACATATGTATGTAACTATGTATATATATATGTATAAACCAAAATCAGATTATAATAGACAAATATAGAAACAATTTAAATCAATTTTTTGACGTGACTTTTGACTCTCTATATACGTATGTATGTATACATGTATGTACATGAAATTATTTTGACATAACTGATTAGAAATGAAGCTTAATTTGTTTACTTACAATTAACCAGAAGAGGAGGATGATTTTGCTAGAAAGCATAGTTTTGATTATTTTTCGTAAGAAAGATTAGAAAGGAATGCATTTATTTATGTAATAAAAGGTATGCTGCACTTGCATATTTTATTATGTGCAAGCAAGGAACATACATACAATTTTATGTGATACATCAAATGTCATTAATTTTGACATGTAGACATAGCCGTCATTAAAAATTCCGGGTTCATAGCAGTCAAATAATAACTGGTGCAACAACAACAGGAAACGAAAAAATCAAAGTATAAACAAATGTTACAAAAAAAAAATATAAAGTACAACATATAAGATAATACAAAATACAAACAATATAATAAATAAAGTAAAATAAAATAACATAAAATAAAATAAAATAAAGTAAAGTAAAAAAAAAAAAAATAAAATAAATAAATTAAAATAAAATAAATTAAATTAAATTAAAGCAAAATACAATAAAATAAAATAAAATAAAATAAAATAAAATAAAATAAAATAAAATAAAATAAAATAAAATAAAATAAAATAATGCAAAATAAAATAAAAAATAAATAAAAATAAAATAAAATAAAATAAAATAAAAGAGGATATGTATGGTGATTGAATTTAAACGACTGCTTAGAAACCATACTTCTTTAAGCTTTAATATGTTTTTTATTTATACATGTTTAGCTATGTAATTACCATTTATTTTCTATGAATGCATAAATAATATTATATTTCTTTAATTTTATGATCAACCACTCAACCATTCATTACAGTTTCGGCCAAATTTGCCGTCACAATGTTGCCAGAGAAGAATCGTGGGCTTATATATAAGATAATTGGAACGTGTTTGGTGATACTTGGCCTAATACATGCATTTTTCAGTGAGCTAATTTTCAATGGGATTATGGAAGGGGTAATAATAAAAACAAATTAAATTTACACCTAAATTGATAAGATGAAATTTTAGTAATAGATACAAAAATTTAATAATTGGAAGTGAGACTTCAAATAAATTTAGTTTAGTGCATTTAGGCTTAATTAATTTAATTTTCCTTTCATTTAGTTGCAATGCCTTTTAATTATTTTCATTTCATAATTGAGCTTCCCACTAATTCTCACTGTTCTTTCATATACCCTCCATCAGGAAATGGTGCTACGTCCCAATTCAAAAATGTTCGATTTATGGCAAAAACCACCACTCAAACTAACTTTGGATTTCTACATATTCAATTGGACTAACCCAGAAGATTTTCAAAATCCAGATATAAAACCAAAATTTGAAGAATTAGGACCATATCGTTTCATCGAACAGCCAAATAAGGTCGATATAAAATGGCATCCGGAGAATGCTTCACTGAGCTATAAGAAAAGGAGTCTATATCATTTCGATGCTGAGGCGAGTAAGGGAAGTTTGGATGATGAAATTGTTACGCTCAATTCATTGGCCGTGGTGAGTTTTAAACGTGTTAAAAAAAACACCGAATAAATATTACAACAGTATGAATTTTTTTAATGATCCGCTTTCTTTCTAGAGTCTCTCACGCAAAGCAAAATACTGGAATATGTTGCGACGTCGCGTTATCGATATCGCCTTGAAGGTTTATCGCGATAAAATTTCGATTAAGCGCACAGTGGATGAGTTATTGTTTGGCGGTTATGAGGATTTGTTGCTGAATGTGGCCAACTTTTTACCATCCTCACTAACCGATGTGAAGGTGCCATTCGACAAATTTGGCTATTGCTATCCGGTAGGTTGTCTTTTGCAGACGTGATTTGAGAGAGATTTCGTTTTAAGAACTTAAAATTATTATTTAACTTTCTTATTCTTATTCTTTTTCTTTCTCTCAGCGCAACAATAGCGCCGATGTTACAGGCGTATACAACATCCATACGGGCGCTGATGATGTGCGCAAATTTGGACAAATCCATACATGGAATTATCGTCAACACACCACTGCTTATCCACCACAATGCAATCAAGTTTTCGGTTCACCGGGTGAATTTCAATCGCTATATCTGCAACCAAATGAGCCGGTGCACTTTTTCCTTTCGGATGCCTGTCGAACGGTGCGTATGGATTATGTTGCGGAGCAGGAGGTTGAGGGGATTAAAGGATATCGCTATGAAGGTGGCAAGCGTATGGTGGATAATGGTGAGTATTTTAATTTTAATTTAAAGAAATTTTTATAAATGAATTAAATAAATATATATATATATCTCCCTCTCGCTCTCGCTCTCTCTCGTTTCAGGTACCGTATACCCAGAAAATGTTTGCCACTGCAATGGTCAATGCATACCATCGGGTCTAATCAATATTTCATCCTGTTGGTTTGGTGCGCCCATGTTTCTCTCCTATCCACATTTCCTAGATGCGGATCCCATTTATCTCAGTCAAGTTGAAGGTTTGAGTCCACAGAGGGAGAAACATGAGCTGTATCTGGTGTTGGAGCCCAAAACGGGGCTAATGTTAGATATTGCGGCACGTTTGCAATCGAATGTATTGGTTGAGCCCATTTCCGATTTTAGGTATGTTATAGTATTTTTTTTTTTAATTTTTTTCCACTCAGTTTTGAAGAGAAAAAAGCCATTTCTTTCTTAGAAGAATAACAGAGATTCAGGATTTTTTTTCTAATCTTACATGTGTCTTTCTTTCTGCACTCACAGCATGTTCCGCAACAAGCGCCGCATTTTCTTTCCACTCTTTTGGTTCGAAGCACGTACCCGCATCACACCGGCTCTGGGTGAAGAATTCAAACTTTTGCCACGCGCCATTCTATGGTCACGCATTTTGGGTTGTCTTAGCATATTGTTTGGCTTGATACTGTTGGCTTGGTATCCGATCAAGAAACATTTGCAGAAACGTTTAATACAACAAATAAAAATCAATAATTTAGAAAACGAATCACATCGCATCGTGGGCAAAACAATATCAATGCAACCGGAAATATCACCGCTCTTGACACCAACAACGGCGGCGACGGTGCAAGTGAATGAGAAAAGGTTAGAAAGAGCCGATACAACGATGTCGGAATTGAGCATTGAAGGTGTGAGTGGTGAAGAGGAAAGCAACACCTCAAAAGAAGATGTCTTTTGTAGTAATGTAAGCCGTAGTTGTAGTAGTATTAAGTCAGCGCAATCTAATGCCTGCTCAACGTGATTAATTGATTTAGTATGTATATAAATAATAATTCTTATACTCTTAGTTCCTTAATAGATAATATTTTAAGTAAATAAAATGTAGGCATTTAATGTAGTTAAATTTGGAAGATAATGAATTTTAAATTTAGCAATTTAAACACATCGTTAGATATTGAATTGTCTAACGATTGTAAAATCGGAAGCAAACTCCCATCCACTCAATGTGATAATCGTAGCAAATGATTTGAGCATTTTGTTTTTTTGTAAAATACTTGCGCATTCCTCGGACAAATTTATGATTAAATGTAGTACGTAATTTAGGTACTCATAACGAAAACTTTAGGAAAGGAGAATTACGTAGCACATATTAGCTCTCACAGAGAGGTGTCCATTGTTTTTCAATATCTTAAATTTGTAATGAAATATTTTCAAGTGTAATAACATTTAAGCCATCATTTAAAAACATTTAAATATTATCTTGTAATAAAAATTAATATTTTCTTTATTTACATACAAATGTATGTATATGTAGATCTAGCTAAAAATTTGTATTAATAAGTTACACTAGATGCTTTTGTTTATGAAATACATACATACCATATTAATTTTAAGTTATTGTAAAATGTAGCCCAAAAGAAAAACATACCAAAAATTATTTTCACACATTTTTTAAATACATGTTGAATATCTATATATATAAAAATGATTTGGTATTTAATTGTAACGCTAAAACTTGAAAACGGCAGAACCAAAAAAACAGTTCAAGGTAGGGAGCTGAAAATTGGTTTAGAGGTAGGTGATATCAAAACCCTTCTCACTCAGAAAAGTGGGGGTTATCAGAAAAGGGGGCGTGGCACCTCCCATACAACCTTAATTTTTAAACCTGATTATCTCTAAAACAGTTCAAGGTAGGGAACTGAAAATTGGTATATAGCTAAATGATATCAAAACCATTCCCACGCATAAAAGTGGGGGTTATCGGAAAAAGGGGCGTGGTACCTCCCATACAACCTTAATTTTTAAAGCTGATTATCTCCAAAACAGTTCAAGGTAGGGAACTGAAAATTGGTATAGAGGTAGGTGATATCAAAACCCTTCTCACTCAGAAAAGTGGGGGTTATTAGAAAAGGGGGCGTGGCACCTCCCATACAACCTTAATTTTTAAAGCTGATTATCTCTAAAAGAGTTCAAGGTAGGGAGCTGAAAATTGGTATAGAGGTAGGTGATATCAAAACCCTCCTCACTCAGAAAAGTGGGGGTTATCAGAAAAGGCGGCGTGGCACCTCCCATACAACCTTAATTTTTAAACCTGATTATCTCTAAAACAGTTCAAGGTAGGGAGCTGAAAATTGGTATATAGCTAAATGATATCAAAACCATTCCCACGCATAAAAGTGGGGGTTATCGGAAAAAGGGGCGTGGCACCTCCCATGCAAACTTAATTTTTCATGCTGAATATCTATAAAATTGTTTACGCTAGGGATTTGGAAATTGGTGTGGAGATAAACGATAACAATTCCATATTAACGCAAAATAATAGGAGTTATACGAAAAGGGGGTTCGTGGCACCTCCCAAAAACACTTAATTTTTTAAGCTGAATATCTTTAAAAGGATTTAAGTCAGGGACCGGGAAATTGGTACAGAGCTATATGATTGGGACTATGCGTTCTTAATTTTTAAGGCTAAATATCCCTAAAAGCGTTCATGGCATGTACATAGAAATCACTATGCAGATATACGATATCAATACCATGTTCACCAAAAAAAAAAAGATTTATCGAAAAATGGGGCATTGCACCTCCCATACGTACACCCAGAAAAAAAATAGTGTGAAATCAACCAAAAATCAACAAATTTTGTGGTTAATTTTTTTCAACACGATGCTTAATGTATGCCATCATGTAATCGTGTAAATTTAACACTGCTGTCAAGTGTTAGTTTAACAGGATGACAACTGTAGAATTAACACTAAAAAGTATTGAGTCTTCCTGTTGATTTTACAATTTTAACTAGTTAATGTTACAATAAAAGCTGGTTAAATTAACACGAAATGGTCCTGTTGAATTAACAATAACATCTTTTTGATTTTACATTAAATTTATTGTTAAATTAACTAGAAAATCTTGTTGATTGTACAATTTTTTTTTTTAAATAAAAAAACATATAAAACATAAAATATATAATCATCACTTCAATTAAGCACATTCGTACATCACCCGCACAACTGACCAAATTGAAGGCGTCCTTCTCATACGAAAACAAATGTACCAGCGATAGTTTATACATGGGCGATAGTACTATCACTTGCACCGAGTAATGTTTGGCCGCTAATGCAACAACCGCATGCTGCACGCAAACCCCCATTCGCTAAAAAACCTCGCGATATTGCAACATTTGAAGAGGAAGAATAAAATATTGAACATTAAATACTTTTAGAAACAAAAATGTAATCCTCTTTTAACTCACCTGCAAACTGAAAATATAAATCGAAAACCCACTATCGCGAACTGACAATGATGCTAAACTCGCATCACATTTCACGGCACAAAATTTTCCTTTTTATTTTTTAAATTATAATTTGCGTTTTGCACGAAAATCAGACTTCAAATGATCAAAAAAATTATGTATGTATGTTTCAAAATAGTTTTGACGTTCTTTTTTAACACTTTTCTTTAGATTACATTGACACTATGATCGTGTTGAATAAACCAAAATTACAAATGACGTTTATGTTTGAACATTGTTTCGTGTTATATCAACCAAATTTTATTGTTAATTGTGGTTCTTGTTGTTTTCACATTAGTTTTCATGTTGTATTAACACTAAAATTGGGACGTCATTTTTCTAACATTGTTTTAGTTTATATTGACACTATCATCATGTTAAATAAACCAAATTCCAAATGACATTTAGGAATAAAATTCTATATTTGAATCATCTTGTATATTTTAAAATTTCTTCATGTTGTATCAACAATAAAATTTGGTTGAATTTACCAAATTTTCAGATGACAGTTACAAAGCCAAAATCATGTTTCAAACATCGTGTAATTTGAAAAAATTGTTGCTGTTCTATGTGTAAAGATCGATCGTGTTAATTTTACATGAATCGTGTTGATGATTTTTTTTCTGAGTGTACTAAACTTTTGAGGCTGAATATATCTAAAAGGGTTGGAGGAGAGGCCTGAAAACCATTATGGAGGTATACTATATCAATACTCTTACTTACTTAGTTAAAATAGCCAATACTCAGTGAAAATAAATATCCGGAACAGAAAACTAAAAATGTTGTGTATCGTGCAGCCTTAAACTGAATACTAAAATTATATATTTTTGAAGTTGTATACACAATGAAGTAGTGAAAAATCGTTAATTTTCTATTAAAAATAATACGAAATATGAAATTAATAAAAAAAAATCAATTTTGGGCAGAACGAAGTTTGCCGGGTCAGCTAGTTTTGAATAAAAGAAATTAAAACAAGTAAGGAAGCCTAAGTTCGAGTGGAATCGAACATTAGATACTCAGCTGTATACTTTCATTGTTTGTTTGTGTTTGATGGAAACCCGCTGTAATTTATATAAAGCGAGTCCTGCATAAGTGGGCGTAGCCACGCGCATTTTCAAAATATGTACCAATCATCCAACTAAGCATATAAATATTACTGTTAGTGCAACATTTCATTCCTTTATGACTTCCAGTTACAAAGATGTCACGTTACAAATTCCCAAAGGGTGTTCCAGAAATATCTTTGTTAAAAAGTAGGCGTGGTCATAAACCGATTTCAATAAATTTTTGCGTGTCTATTAACACAAGTTGTAAACGTGTATAAACCAAGTTTCGTTATAATATCTCAATTATTTGTCGAGTTATAGGCTAAGAAATCTCGTATATTCCTTTGTCTAAAAAGAGGCGGTGCCACGCCCATTTTCCAAAATTTTTATATTTTTTGTTTCCGGTCTATTGTGGAACTCATGCCACAAAATTTCAATGAATTATCTTTATATTTGACAAAGATATCGCTTAAAATATTTTTATTAGGCCACTTTATAGTTCCCATGTATAAAAGTGGGCGTGGTCGTCAAACCGATTTCGCTAAAATTTTGAACATGTATTACCACAAGTAATAAAAGTGTACACACCAAGTTTCATGATTATATATAAATTATTTGTCGAGTTATGGGCTCAGAAATCTCGTATATTCCTGAGGCGGTGCCACGCCCATTTTCCAAAATTTTTGTGTTTTTCTTTTTATGTCCGCAGTTGGACTCCTGCTATAAAATTTCAATGATATATCTTTATATTTGACAGAGATATCGCTTAAAATGTTTTTATTAGGTCACTTTATAAATCACATATATGAAAGTGGGCGTGGCCGTCAACCGATTTTAACTATTTTCCGTCCAAACGTTTGCCTAAGTAAGCAGATCACGCGTACCAAATTTCATCGATATATCTTCAACGGTTTCTGAGTTATGACTCATAAAACTTTCAATGTTTGCCCCTTAATAAGTGGGCGTGGCACCGCCCATTTTCCAAAATTTTTGTGTTTTTTGTTTTATGTCCATAGTTGGACTCATGCGACAAAATTTCAATGATAGATCTTTATATTTGACAGAGATATCGCTTAAAATGTTTTTATTAGGTCACTTTATAATACACATATATAAAAGTGGGCGTGGCCGTCAACCGATTTTAACTATTTTCCGTCCAAACGTTTGCCTAAGTAAGCAAATCACGCGTACCAAATTTCATCGATATATCTTCAATGGTTTCTGAGTTATGACACATAAAACTTTCAAGGTTTGGCCCTTAATAAGTGGGCGTGGCACCGCCCATTTTCCAAAATTTCATCAAATTTCTTCCTAGGGGCCTGAGCTCAACACGTGGGTAAAATTTCATCGCTCCAGCTATTAGTGACAGATACCAAATTTCCGATTTTTTCTATATAGGAAAGTCATGGTCCGATTTCGCCCATTTTCAATACCAACCGTCCCAGTCTCGATACGAACTTGCATTTCAAATTTCATCAAAATATCTCAATTTTTGCGCGAGTTAGAGTATTTACAGACGGACGGACGGACGGACATGGCTCAATCGATTTCTCTTTTCACCCTGATCATTTTGATATATATAAGTCTATATCTATCTCGATTATTTCATTCTGTTACAATCCACCGTTATGTGATTAAAACTATAATAATCTGTGTACTAGTACAGCTGAGAATAAAAAATATATAATAACGACTTTGTTCGTTTTGTTGTTTGATAATTCCCACAAAGAACGAAAGACCACTATCCATATATATATATATATATACATATGTATGTATGCAGTAAAACCCCCAAACCGATTTCCTACCTGAGATAAAATTTTTTTATTGCCATTTTAAATTCGGGAATTCTTGTCTATGATTTTTCAATAAAGGAAAAACGAATTTAATTACAGATCGTATAGACATATGTAGTTAGAAAATTATGTATTGTGGCAACCAAACAGTAGTTAGAAAACATATAATAAAATTGCACCAGCTTTAATTTCGTAGAATACTTTAACCCTCTAACACCCCGCGAACAAGTCTTTGTGACCCATTTTTAGAAAGAAAAAAATAGTATTTCGAAGATCGTTAGAGGGTTAAAATGTTCCAGAAAATTATTCGCCATAAAATTTCATTAGGGGTATTCTCAAACAAAATCTTTTTACAAGACCGCAGAGAGCAAAAAACAAATATTCCTTGCAATTTGCAAAAAAATCTAATGCTGGATTTGTGTGAATTTTTCACACATATACAATGTACATACATACGTTTAAAAGTTGCCTATTTCATGGCGTAATTTATGGTTATTATATCCTGTGGTCCTTTGCGATCTTTATACAAAGATTTTTTCTGTGGATGCGCCTAGTGAAATTTTATGTAGAATAACTTTCTTGAACATAGATAGCTCAGCGAATAAAGATTTAGCGGCTGCGGTTAGATCGTGCCATCGGACTGACTGAACTAGGGTTCCAACGATACAAGTAAATATTCGATACTTTTGTTACGAAACCGAGTACTTTTTTACTCGATGCTTTTTCGCTCCGCTATTTCGCCGATACCAATAAGTATCGATACTTTGCGATACTTTGGGGGCATCGCGAAGCATTTCAAATTTAACATTCGGATTGGCAAGAAAAACAAAAGACACACTCTTTAATAAAATAAAAAAAAAGAATCGCAAGGCTTCAGAGGTGTGGTCTTATTTTGATGAGATAAATGTCGTATTAGCTTCATGCAAACGGTGTTCAAAAGTGGTGAAGCATTGTGGAAATTAAATATATGAAGGAAAAGAATTTATTAAAATGTTTCTTATAACCTTGTTGTCGCGCGTTTACATAATTTACCAGTAAAAAAGATTAGGATCTTTAAACACCATTTTCGTATTATTGCAACAGGAAAATTAAACTACAATTTACCATTTACATGTCTGTTGAGGTAGTACCTTAATTTTCCCGTTAGAATAATACGAAATTGTGTTCAAAGCTCCTGATTTTTAGCGGTAAATTAAGAAACCGCTCCAGAATAAAATTGTTTAATGATTTTTGATACCAAGTAGGTATCGATGCTTTGTATCCGATACTTACTCGAGTACGGATACTTTGTGGCGATACTAAAAGCGAGTACAAGTATCGATACCTTAATGGTATCGTTGAAACCTAGACTGAACATGGATGCCTGACCACCGATGGTAGAATATAAATATGTAAAGGCCTTCACTGCTTTGGAAAATTCAGACTCAGTAAGACTTGACTTCACTTGATGTTTCTACTTGGCATCAGTTATAAGGAAGCAGAAAAGTGTGGTTTATAAGTAATTCCAATCGGAAAAGTAACAAACGATAAATATTAATTTTTGAGCACACCCTAGTATATTCGAAAACAACAAGGTAAATCAGTAAAGTCGCACTTTAATATGTTAATTAACAGCATAATTTGCATGAAAAACGCAAAGCAAAAAAGTTGACACTACAGAGAATAATATAAAAATCTTGTTTTTATAATAATGAAGTGCAAATTCAATAGACAGAACGAAATAGTACCCTAAACAAGAACGAGAAGACGCGATAGAGTTATGCATGTACATACATATGTCGGGAGAGTATACAAGATCGCTCTCGGAGATCTGTAAACATATACATATCTATATCTACTTATATATGTATGTAGTTATATGTATGCTTATAAAAAGAATTATAAAAATATTTAAATGGAGTACTTACCTGTGTAGGTAAATAGTATGTACCACGTGTATAGTTTGTAAGAAAGTCAACGGCAACCAAATAAGCGAAGCCCACTAACCAACGATAAAATCACACCATTTTCTTTGGGTAAACGCTCTTTTCTGGTTTTCATTTAGTTTTGCCTAGAGTATGTACAAGGTGGTGCAAAATTAATGATACAATTTTGCTTTCGTGCATATAATTTTTTGTACTAAAAAAAGTAATGAAAACTATTCGAACTTCTGGTATTTTTTCTGCCAACCGAAAAATATTAGGTATGTATATCCCTCAAGTGGCTGCCGTCTAGGCATGGGTAACACTGCGCTGCGCGGCGCAATTGCGCTGACACCAACCCTGGTGTTATTGCGCTAACTCCGATTTGGGAAATGAGCCAACTCAATATAGCGCCAACTCAATATAGCGCCAACTCAATGTAGCGCCAACTCAATGTAGCGCCAACTCAATGATGCGCTATTGCAATATAACACTGACTCAATTTCGTGCGCTAACACCAGCTCCAATATAGCGCTAGTGTAAAATGGCGCAACCACAACGCCAATAACAGCATCATAGTATATGTATACGTATGACAACGTCACAATTATGTGTGCTTGATAGTGATCTAAGTGACTCTAATTTCCAGCATATTTTCACATATATACGGAATATTTTTCCAAATGATTATGAAAATTAAAATTAATTGTGCCCTCGTATATGTAAGCAGAATTGCGCCAAAAGAAATAAAATGGGGATGGTAAACAGTAACAAGCGAAAAAATGTTATTTATCGATTATTCGATGACAATTGCGCTAAAGGTGTTATTGCGCCAGTACCGTGAGTTGGCGCCACGGTTGGCGCTGGCGTTATTGTATCAGCGCCAAAAAAATTGCGCCATTACCCATGGCTACTGCCGTCAGTGTTCATACGCGCCCGTTATTAATTTTTCATGATTTCCCGAAAGACTTCCGGTGGCAACTGCTCCTTTTCCTCTCGAATATTCTCCTCTCAAGAAATGTGATTGGCTGCGGCCAATTGGCATAAGCCAGGAACTTTAAATACGCTCAAAGAAAGAAATTTGCAATGTTTCAATCACTCAAACTTAGGCCCGGTTTCACCAACGTGACTAAAGCTAAAACTAAGTTTTAACTTAAGTTAGCCCAGATTTGGGGCTAACTTACTTTTCGGTTTCACCAACTAGTCTAAGAAAATAGTTTTGCAACCAGCAACCCTGCCAGCTTTTTTGCCAAATACTGGTTTTTGGTTGTTTTGGTTGCTGTATTGGCTCATTTTTTGTAATTTTCGCTCTTTTGGTTGATGAATTTGCTAAAACGACTCAAATTCTTAGCTTAGTTTTAGTCAAGACAAAAGCTGACTAACTTGTGACTTAGCTTAGTCGCATGGTGAAACTGAAAACCTAAAAAAATCGGCTTAACTAAGTTGAGACCGGTTGGTGAAACCGGGCCTTAATGGCCAGACTTTGCAGAGTATAGCGCTCATTTGCTTCTCTGTTTATATTCTGCGCCCTATTAATTTTACGTCACCTTGTACAATTTACATACAACCAACCACACATAAACCGATCGAGCGCTACGAGACAATCGTATCGGGTATGTCGTCGAGTTAATTTACTCAGCAGCTACAACAGTGTTAAATATAAAATAAATTATTGTTTATAATAAAAAATTAGTCGAAATTTTGCTATTGCTCTGGAAGTGTGAGGACGACGGAACGTTGGCGCGCTATAGAAAAAAAGAAGAACAAGTAAGGAAGCCTAAGTTCGAGTGGAATCGAACATTAGATACTCAGCTGTATGCTTTCATTGTTTGTATGCGTTTGATGAAAACACGGTGTATTTTATATAAAGCGAGGGCTGCATAAAGTAGGCGTAGCCACGCCCATTTTCAACACTTTTATCAGTCATCCAACTAAGCATATGAATATTATTCTTTGTGCAAAATTTCATTCCTTTATGACTTCTAATTACAAAGATGTCACGTTACAAATTTCCAAAGGGTGTTCCAGAAATATGTTTGTTAAAAAGTAGGCGTGGTCATAAACCGAATTGAATAAATTTTTGCGTGTCTATTAGCACAAATTATAAAAGTGTATAAACCAAGTTTCGTCATAATATCTCAATTATTTGTCGAGTTATGGGTTCCAAAATCTCGTAGATTCCTTTGTCTAAAAGCAGGCGGTGCCACGCCCATTTTCCAAATTTTTCTATTTTTTTGTTTCCGGTCTATTGTGGAACTCATGCCACAAAATTTGAATGAATTATCTTTATATTTGACAAAGATATCGCTTAAAATATTTTTATTAGGCCCCTTTATAGTTCCCATATATAAAAGTGGGCGTGGTCGTCAACCGATTTTGGCAATTTTTCGTCAAAACATTTGCCTAAGTAAGTATATCACGCCTACCAAAATTCATCGATATATCTTCAACGGTTTCTGAGTTATGACTCATAAAACTTTCAATGTTTGCCCCTTAATAAGTGGGCGTGGCACCGCCCATTTTCCAAAATTTCATCATATTTCTTCATAAGGGCCTGAGCTCAATACGTGTGTGAAATTTTATCACTCTAGCTCTATTAGTGACTGAGATACAAAATTTCCGATTTTTACTATATAGGGGAGGTGGGCGTGGTCATGGTCCGATTTCGCCCATTTTCAATACCATCCGTTCCTGTATTGATACCAACTTACATTTCAAATTTCATCAAAATATCTCAATTTTTGCGCGAGTTATCGTGCGTACAGACGGACAGACGGACGGACATGGCTCAATCGATTTCCCTTTTCACCCTGATCATTTTGATATATATAAGTCTATATCTATCTCGATTATTTCATTCTGTTACAATCCACCGTTAGGAAATCAAAACTATAATACTCTGTGTACTAGTACAGCTGAGTATAAAAAAATTGAATTGAATTAAATTAAATTAATAACAAATTAAGACAGTGTGAAACGATGGGCGCCTTAAAGCAAAAAAAATAAACATTTGTGAAAATGCGTTTGTGATTACCTATTTTACGCCAGAACGCATATCTTATGTAGCTACAGTGGTGGCGAAAGTGTTATAACGCAGCGCAAGAACGACTAAGCGAATGACAGAAGTCAATAGGATGTGTTGTGTTTGTTTCGCAAATAAATGGTGATCGGCATAACTACATACTTACATATATTAAATACAAATATGCATACATATATATGTATGGATATCTGCGCATAAAATATTTATACATATTTATGTATGTACATACATATACATACCTATATACTAGTAAAATATCTATTGATTTGAGTGCTTATAATAAATATAATAAAATGTGGATGGAAAGCTTTCGCTAAAAAAAAATTAAATACAGAAAAGCAAAAGAATATAATAAGCGAAATAATAAAATTATATTCCCTGTTTTGTTTCTGCATACATTTTTTAAGAAAGTGGGGTCGAAGACACAAGTATATACAAACATACCAGAAAGAATAAAAAAAATAATAGAAAAATTAAAAATAAAACACGCGGCTGCTCTTTTTTTAAGGAAATTGTGGCGGAAACAAAGTAAGTACATACCTAGTCTCTCTACATTAGAAACAAAGGAAAAGGAAAAGAAACGAAAAAAGAAAACATACTTACTAATGCATAGGGTAAATGCATACAAAATTTGGCGCGCATCTCCAAATCTAACAAGTGGTCAAACAGAGGGATTGTTTCAATACGAATATGAAAATTACGTACATATTTAGGTACATCAGGGTGTTTCGTTTTTTGGCGATAAGTGAAGATTACCACATCTCTCATCGAAGTTAAACCTCCTTTTTAACTTATGGAAATACATACATACATATGTAGGTACTTATAAGATTAACAAAATCAAAAATGGTGGTTGATACGACTCTCAACTGAATCCAGTAGCGGAATTCACTACCCAATTTTATTTTTTTGTCACCTTTGATATTCGTTAGCTATTTCCTTAATAACATTTGGGATCGAATAACCAGCTGTTGCCGTCAACGTCAGTGATTTGACGACATGTAGTTTTGGTTGTTTATTTGTGAGAAAACTTGTGAGAAAGTTTTAAAATCAAATATTCTTATATAAAAGACATCGCTTCTCAATATTTGGCTAATATATCGCACCCTAAATCATAAAGTGGCACAACTCAAAATTCCAAAATTTTCAGGACAGCCAAAAAACTTTTTTTCATTACAAGCAATCGTATGGCAAAGGGCCAGGTATAATGGTTATTTTTCGGTCGAAAGAGACAGTTATTCAAAAGTTTTTTTTTGGCAATCGCTAGAGATATATTCCGTATACCCGTTTATGCAAAAAACTCGATTTCGAAAAATTTTGAGTTGTGCCACTTTTTGATGTAGGGTGCGATATATCCGGAATTGCTTTTGCATAAATATTTTCATAAAATGGACAATAAATTACTCGAATTAAACCACTTTTTTTAACACGCTTTTATTAGTTTCACCTGTATGTATGTATGTATGTATGTATGTATGTAATTTCTAGCTGCTGTCTAAATATATGCAACATATTTACTAATGAGATTAGGTTGTAACCACCGCTATGTTCCAACAGATGGCGCGCGTGTATTTATATTTTTAAAATCATCATATATATTATTTCTAATTGGTGTTTTTTTGCAATCCCTTTTTCTGCTCACATAATTTACCAAAATTAATAAGTAAGGCATCGTACTTTTTTTAATAGTATTTTGCAAAAATAAAGTTTAAATTTAAACTAAACGATTTGCGCCTATAACTATGCCTTCAGAATAGTTTTATTTTTACAAGAGTGCAGAGTTAAACACCAATTTCAAATATAGATGTCGCTCCAGTTGAACAGTCGTGTATATTTTACAACACTTTTATAGGATTCAGCTGTATGTTTGTATGTAAACATCACATTATTTTAGGCGAACACGTGTGTATTCATACTTACAAAAAGTATTATTTTATTCTTGGTGATTTTTGGTGTCGAGTAGTGTTATTTGTCGAGCTATGGGCTCAGAAATCTAGTATATATTATTTCTAATTGGTGTTTTATAAATATCCCTTTTTCTGCTCACATAATTAACCAAAATTAATAAGTAAGGCATCGTTTTAAAGGTATTAATTAGCTATGCATGCGAAACGGTGTTTTATTGGGCGTGGTACTTTATTTGAAAAGTAAGGGGGGTAAAAGGGGGGTTTACCCCCGCAGCGGGGAGTGTTATGGAACCCACATAAAATGTATATCAAATTAAAGGGATTCAAAATACCTATCGAATGGTATAAAAATATTTGAAATCGGTTCAGTAGCTTTTAAGTAATTGCAATTTAAAAAATGCATAATATAAACTTTGACCTTTAATAAATTTGGTTGTTGTTGTTTCCAAAAAAAAATTCACTTTTATACTCAACTTAGCCTGTTTATCAATCCTCATACTTGGTTTTTTTTGTTTCATAATTGTAGAAATTTCACATTTGTACCAGATCGTGCTATTTTTTCAACTTTGTGGGGCTGGGGGCACCTCTAAACATGCGAGTAGGTCAATAAAATTTTAAAGGCTTATTACTGGGCTATAAAGGTGCCGTTCTGGCTTTGGAACAAATTGAATTTCCAAAAAAAATTTTCACTCCACCTTAATATATACGAGTATATCAAAATGATCAGGATGAAAAAAATGATTGAACCATGTCCGTCCGTCCGGCCGTATACACTCTAACTTGCGCAAAAATAGAAATATTTTAATGAAATTTGGTACACAGATTCTAATGGGAACAGAGAAAGTTGGGGTTGAAAATAAGGTATATGTATGTATTTCGAAAAACACGTAAAACATGATAATTCAGTCACTAATAAAGCCCGAGTGATGAAATGACGTTATGCAGTTATGAGGAAACGTGCAGAAATTTTTAAAAATGGGCCAAGAGGAGCAAATTTTCAAAGATTTATAAGTCAAAACTCAGGAACTGTAGCAGATAAATCGATTAAGCCAAGGCAAACGTGTGGAAAAAAATTACCCAAGTCGGCAAGAACCACATATACGCACATAAAAATATATATAAAATATATAAAAATATATTGCACATACCTATATAGGAATTATAAAAACATTTTATGCGATATCTTTGTCAAACATATATCTAGGTAATTCATTGAAAGTTCCATAAGGTCCACCGAACCAAATAAATAATAAGTTTTTTAAAATGGGCGTGACAGCACAAACCATACCGACTGGCGCCACGTATGTTTTGTTATTTTTTGCGCAAGATGCGCACGGGTCCGGCTAGTATTCACTTATTTAACTAACAACTCGATTTGCGTTGTCGTCTAATGTTACTGAATCCCGCTACAGAGTCACAATACGAGGACACGGCCCTGCAGATTACACTGCTCTACAGCCAAAAAATACTCTAAGCGCGACCATCCTATCTATATGTAAAATCGGTCGCTGATTCCGAAAATCTGGTTCATTTTTAATTCTATGGGAAGGTTTTTGAGATATCGGCAATTTACCGTTATTTGGCCAATTGGTCCACTTAATCCTGTATGCCTCTTTAACACAGTGTGCTATCTTCCTTGGGCTAACACAAAACGAAAGAAAATAAAATTAACTTTTCATGGCTCCTATAACATTTTTTCCTAACTCTTATAGTTTCTGAAATATTGACGATTCAATTTGAATTTTTTCGCTTTTTAACGATTTTTTGAAGAAAAAATTGACTTTGTCAGACAATATCTTTAAAACCAATGTTTTCACCTTCGGTTTTACTCCTTTGCGTGAAGCTCCATTTTATTACCAAAAAAATAAGCTATCAACGAAGAAAATCCATGGTAAAATGGAAAAGTTATAGGCGATCATGTAAATTAAGCCAAATCGCGCAATGCCGCTATACGGTACATTCTATGCATATTGTACCAATACCTAAACAGCTGCAGTAGCAGCACATTGGCAGCGCAGTAGATGCAAGCCCATTTACGGGTATAACATGCATAAAATATACCCGTGCAGAGGCATTGCGCGACTTGGCTGTATTTACTTGATCGCCTATAACTTTTCCATTTTACCATGGATTTCCATCGTTGATAGCTTATCTTTTTCCCAGTAGAATAGAGCTTCAGGTAAAGGAGTAAAACCGAAGGTGAAAACATTGGTTTTAAAGATATTGCCTGACAAAGTCAATTTTTTCTTCAAAAAATCGTTAAAAAGCGAAAAAATTCGAATTGAATCGTCAATATTTCAGAAACTATAAGAGCTAGACAAAAATGTTATAGGACCCATGAAAAGGAAATTTAATTTTCTTTCGTTTGGTGTCATCATAAGGAAGATAACTCACTGTGTTAAAGAGATATACTGGATTAAGTGGAGCCATTGGCCAAATAACGGTAAATTGCCGATATCTCAAAAACCTTCCCATAGAATTAAAAATGAACCCGATTTTCGGAATCAGCGACCGATTTTACATATAGATAGGATAGTCACGTCCAAAGTACAGACAAAAAATTTCATTTTGTGATCCAGTGTTATTATTACTTTTTTTGTTGTTTATATTTACTTATAAAACTAAATGTATTATAATAATGAAAATTGCGGAATTGAAGAATGTTTTCTGTGTAGAAAATGTTTGCATCATAGGGATTAAGGTGTAAATAAATATGCACAGTTCAGAATGCAAAAAAACAGTGAAGAGAAACTATTTTTTGGCAAACTAAACTAAATTTAAAATTTGAAATTGCGAAATTCAAAACTATAGCGTTTTGAAAAGTTTTGAAGATACATTACTTCAAATCAGTGGCGGTGCTAGCATGGCTGGGTAAGCCTATGTATGAAGCATAGGGATCGTAACTCTTAAATATTGACTTTTATTTTTGAAGTCATTGAAGCATAGTCATTAGCCATTTATTTAATTTTCTTTGCTGTATTATCTAAAAATCTGATTGCGTTCCGTCATAGACTTTGAGTAAATTAGCTTTGCATATTTGGTTTGTTATTTATATTCATACTGTATGAAGCTGTATATATTTGAATAAATCGAGAAAATGAAGATGATCAAGAATAATTAAGTTTTGATACCTAGACAATGGATAATATGAAGACATGTACATACATATGTATACATATTACAATGTAAATATTTAGGCAAGCCGGGATTTTCGGCTTGTATAAAGCGCCCGCCACTGCCTTAAATACAGGAAAAAAACTGATTTTTTTGCACTTCAACGTTAGGATATCTCGAAAACTGGAGAAAATTAATTTATCAAAATCTAGCATACGAATTCATCACATACAAATGTTTCAGAAATAATACACTGGCTCTGATATAATTCCAACGAGTTTTAGGTCACCCCTTGCGTGTCACACGAGCTTCTCTAGGTCATAATGCTACCACTTTCTTCTCTTAAATTTCATTATCATAACATACCTACGAGGTTCAATAAACTCATGAGATAATTTGCCTAATACTGATTTCACACAGGCGGTTAATGGAGTAATTATCCACATTTTCTTCATTAAGTCAATAATGAAGCTCGATTTTCCATACAGAAGTTCAATTCTTAATGGATCCATTACTAATTAATTGAATTTTTAATCGAATAAAAATCCAATACAACTCTGGGAGGTAAGTTCGTTTTTTTAATTTTGAAATTTTCAGTGTCAACCGTCAATTAGTTTTGGCATGAATTTATTATCCCAGCAAACATTCTCAGAGCACTCATAATTTGGAGTCGGATATGAATCACAAACATGTGTGAATTATGTGTGAGCTTAAGCTTTAAATCAGGGACCGTAACGATTATCATTTTTATAAAAAAAATCATTTTTAATCGTTATAATTTGATTTTTATTTTTTCGATGAAATTTGATCGATATTTTATGATTTTTATTTTTTCGATCAAAAATAATTGTTATTACTGGATTTAAATTTTTCCGATGAAACTTGATTGATATTTTATGATTTTTATTTTTTCGATCAAAAATAATTTTTATTATTGGATTTAAATTTTTCCGATCATAATAAACTCTAAAAACTTGTTTTTTTTTTTGCAAATATTCTTCTCAAATAGAACTGCTCCAATGTTGGATTCACTAACGTTTGAAAAAGTTTACTATGATCGGAGAAAAAATAAAAAAATATTGATTAAAGTTGATCGGAAAATTTAAATCTAATAATAAAAATTATTTTTGATCGAAAAAATAAAAATCATAAAATATCCATTAAGTTTCATCGAAAAAATTTAAATCCAATAATAAAAATTATTTTTGATCGAAAAAATAAAAATCGTAAATAATGGTTATTTAAAAATTTAAAAAATAAAAATCTTTAGAATAAAGATGAGCTCATATTTGGATAGAATGTGCTAAAATCATTGTATCGGCATACTTGCATTTTATTGTTAACGAAGTTTTCATAATGATTTTTTCATCCGAAGAAATGAAAATAACGATTAAAATCGGTCCCTGCTTTAAATAGAACCGACGCCGGACATATTTTCGCGCGGTGCGGCGATGACATTTGTTTGCGAATATCGCCCAGTAAAACAGAATCAATGCGAAATTGCCATATGCATATATTTATAATTACGATGTTTCCTTACTTCTTCAATTGACTTTTCTCTTCTGTACACATTTTCAATTTTTTCCACATCAAAAAACATATACATATTTTTGTTTTATTACATGTTTTTATCAAGTTCTAAATAACTTATTTGACAGGCGATAGCGTCCAAATCAGAAATAAGTCTATTCTGACGAATTTTCGCCGGACGATTTTCGCCAGCGTTTTCGCTCTGTTCATTCTCATATAGTGTATTTTAATCGTTTGACAGAACGCCGCGGCGTAAGGAAAAATTTTTATAATTTTTTTTTTCGTTTTTTTTTTTTCATGATAATTGTAATTCGAAATATGGGATAATGTTGAATGTTCCATTATATTATGGCGTTGTATTGAATTTCAGGTTCGAATTCGGAGGAAAATACCAATAGACAATGGGTGAGTTTCTAAGAAAAAGCTGCTCCGCAACTGTTGAGCTGAACAGTTGCCAACAGTTGTGTAGCAGTTGAGTTAAACAGCTACGTCTTAGCAACGGTTTGATGAATTTATCAGCTGTTTGGCTTTACACAACATGTTGAGCTCAAGTAGCGAAGAAAATTTGTGATGCAAAAAATGGCGAAAAGTTGCCAACTGTTGAGCTGAGCGGAATTACTCAACAGTGCGTTTCTAAGACAAACACTCAACAGTTACACAACAGCTCAGTCTTAGAAACTCACCCAATACTATAAAGCAAGCAATGAAGGTTCCACAATGGTTGCGTTCAGAATCCCAACGGTTGTGCAACAGTTGTGTTTTCATCTTTTGAACGCAAAGATGAGTATTTCTGATATTCACAACATGATTTGAGTTTAGACACTTTTTTCCATCATAAATTGTTTATGCTCACTTCGGACAACATGTTGTGCTTACGATTTTGACATATGTACAAAAATATAAATATGTACCTACATATATTTATGAATTTTTGAATGTAATAAAAATGTTTCAAAGCAGCGAAACTATTGCCGATTATGTTGGGGATAGGTAATTATAATAATAATTTGTTTTTTGTCTGTATCAGCTCGTTCAGAAGGCGCAAATTATATCACTTTCCGCTCGGTGTTTCGCTTAACAGTTGCGACTTCTGAACGCAACCAATGATAGAAGAGGAGAATAATCTGGGATGAAGGGAGAGAGAGGATGAAGAGAATTGGGTCAGGGGAAGGAAAATGAAAAAGAAAAAATATTTTTTTTTGGTTTTAGGTACTACATATTAAGACTCATAAAATGTATGAAATTAGGCTCATATCAGGGGACCACCTTAAGAACAGAAATACATAAATTTCGGACTCCAAAGTGAGCTCATAATAAGTGTGAATGCTCCAGTTTAGGATTCCTTTCGGACTCTTTTATGACCCGAATGTTTACTGGGATTATTTATTCAAAAATTGTTGTCAATAACAACAAATTATTTTATGAAATTTGACATCTCCTTGTTAATTGAGTGTGTGTGAAACGCAAAAATTTATTGTTAAATTATAAATGTAATGTACTACATTAATTTTCTGTCTGAAATCAGTATAAAGATAGTTATTCGCTAGACTATTAAAACAAATTGTAAACTCAGAAAATATGGAAATCAATTGTATTCAATTAAAATTACATACATATGTAATACTGATTTCAGACAGAAAATTAATGAAGTACATTATATCTATAATTTAACAATAAATTTTTGTGTTTCACACACACTCAATTAACAAGGAGATGTCAATTTTCATAAAATAATTTGTTGTTATTGACAACAAGTTTTGAATAAATAATCCCAGTAAACATTCGGATCATAAAAGAGTCCGAAAGGAATCCTAAACTGGAGCATTCACACTCATTATGAGCTCACTTTGGAGTCCGAAATGTATGTATTTCTGTTGTTAAGGTGGTCCCCTGATATGAGCCTAATTTCATACATTTTATGAGCCTGAATATGTAGTAAAACCAAAAAAAATTCTTTTGTTTTTGCATTTCCCTTCCCCTGACCCAATTCTCTTCATCCTCTCTCTCCCTTCGTCCCAGATTATTCTCCTCCTTTCTCACTGGTTGCGTTCAGAAGTCGCAACTGTTGAGCAAAACACCGAGCGGAAAGTGATATAATTTGCGCCTTCTGAAAGAGCTGATACAGACAAAAAACAAATTATTATTATAATTACCTATGCCCAACATAATCGGCAATAGCTTCGCTGCTTTGAAACATTTTTATTACATTCAAAACTTCGTAAATATAAGTAGGTATTTATATTTTTGTACATATGTCAAAATCGTAAGCACAACATGTCCGAAGTGAGCATAAAAAATTTATGATGGAAAAAAGTGTCCAAACTCACATCATGTTGATTATCATTTAAAAAAACAAGAAAAAAAATTTATAAAAATTTTTCCTTATAGCTTAAACAGAATCAGCGTCTTACGAATTTTCGTCGGCCGCGGCGTTCTGTCAAATGACTAAAATACACGGCAGTATATGAGAATGAACAGAACGAAAACGCTGGCGAAAATCGCCCGGTGAAAATTCGTCAGAATAGAGACTATTTCTAATTTGGACGCTATCGCCTGTCAAATAAATTATTTGAAACTTGATAAAAACATGTAATAAAACAAAAATATATGTTTTTTGATGTGGAAAAAATTGAAAATGTGTACAGAAGAGAAGAGTCAATTGAAGAAGTAAGGAAACATCGTAATTAAAAAAATATGCATATGGCAATTCGCATTAGGGTTGGGCGATATATATCGATATATCAATATATCGATATTTTTAAAATAGTACAGCCGATAATATCGACGATATTTTGAACTACCGTGCATCGATAATCGATAATTTTTTGCATTTTGGCGCAAAATTCGATATTTTTCATACATTTCTGATTCGCTTCGAATTTAACAGCAGAACATTTTTTAAGAAGTGGTATAACCATAATGTCCGGGTGCTTGAATTTACATTACTTTCTTCTTCAAGCAATTCTTAATGATTTTTATGTTTATACTTCAGGATTCGTAGAATATCTGTAGATCCATCCAACTTTAACAACAAATATCTAGTAAACTATAAGTCTGCGGCAAGTTTGGATTCCAGTTTTGAGATCTGTGAGAGCACCTCTAGCCCCGTGAAGAAGTGGTTTTTCGCGGGACGTGGTTCCTTAATGTGAAGCCAGCCCTTTCGATATATTGATATATCGATGTTTCTACACGGCATAAATCGATGTTTTTTTAAATATCGATACAATATATATCGATATATTTTTCAAATTTGCCCATCCCTATTTCGCATTGATTCTGTTTTACTGGGCGATATTCGCAAACAAATGTCATCGCCGCACCACGCGAAAACATGTCCGGCGATCGGTTCTGTTTAAAGCTTAAGCTCACACATATTTGTGATTCATATCCAACTCCAAATTATGAGTGCTCTGAGAATGTTTGTTGGGATAATAAATTCATGCCAAAACTAATTGACGGTTGGCACCATGGTATAAAAATTCAGAAGGTAATTTCACTTTAAACTTTTTGACGGCTATTGAATTTTTCTGAAGTATCTTTTTTGTAAACATCATGAGTGACTCTGTCATATTGTAAAAATATACAAATAGAGATTTTTTAAGAAAATTTTGGTAATTTTAGTTTTAGTTGAAGAAAGCTCAGAAATTATCAAAGAAAGTCATATATTATTATAAGGGATGTGAAAAGTGAGAAGTATTTGGCTCGAATATTTAATACAAAGCCTTACGCAATACAACAGACAGAGCATTTAACAAAGAAGTAAGGCTGGAGTCATCGTTATGTCCGAACAAATTTTTTCTTTACATTTTGCTCGTTCTTTTTCACTTCTATCTTACAGAAAGGGAAGAGAAGGAGTACAATACAAGCAAAAATTTGGTGGAACAGAAATGCAGAATTCAGATTAAAGTAAGCAAGAAGCTATATTTTGAAGTTCTTTATTAAACTCATTTAAGTTTTAATTTTTTTCATTTTTTTGTTTTTGTAATCTTTTTTTTTTACAGGATGTCTTCGAGATATTTTCAATTAACGTATCTACAGCTTCGAGATTTTTGTTCTCAAAGCTTTCCACTAATTGCACTCTAAAAAAATACATATTTGTATTTGTATATGTAACGTTTTGTTGTTTGTGCTACTAATATCGCTAGCACCGAAATGCACTGAGCACATCAACGAGTTCTTTGGAAGATCAACTTCCTCTATTTGGCACGCTTGAAGCCATTGATTCCTTATAAACGGAATTGCTGGAAACCTAAAAAACTTCACCGCTTGGCCTTTGCAAAAGTGCACGGTATTTTCGCATCCCCTGAAGAGGCAGCTCATTTTTCAAATCTTTTTTCACAAATTACGCGTATGAAAGTAAATTTATTTATTTATTTAGTTTGCACAAATCACAATTGCTTTTTTGAAAATAAATTAATTTATTTTCACAAACTTCAGATTTCGGCCCAAGAAAACATTTGCTGCTGTTTACTCTGGTAGCATGATTTCAATGAAATGTCATAAATTCAATAAAAGTCAAATGGCTAATGTTATGTTCAGACACAACCTTAATTGAAAATTAAGAGCCTTCATTCAATTTTCAAGCCCAATGATTCTCAATTTACCATACAAAAATTTACTAAGTTAATGCTTCATTAGAAATTAATGAGTTCCTAATGAAGAACAATTCTGCATGCAACCCTGTTAGAAGCGTTGTTTCATAAGCAAAATTAAATGTCATGTTCAGAGAAATGTCATTAGCGTCAGGGTCCACAAAACAGGTTGTTTCGTCAGATCAGCTGAATTCTTGTTCTTCTTCATCACCTATCAAACTTTTTTTTTATTTCTGCTTATTCTATACATGCATTCGTGTTTACGATTGGTAAAAGTTGTGAGCTGAATGTCAAATTATTTCGTCCTCCTTGCAGTTTTGGCATATAGGTCACCAGAGTTTGATATTCAGCTCACGGCGTGTATGTGTGTATGTATCTTGAGCCGACCTGTTAAATGGGCCAAGTAAATTAAATATGTCTGAACACCAAATCTAGAGATTTTCAATCAAGCCCAATTGACTTAATTAATTTTTATGTCTGAACATGATATAAGATGGCTGCCTACGTCAATAAGTGATTTTACCTTCTATTTTTCTACCATGGTTGACACTGAAAATTTCAAAATTAAAAAAAAAACGAACATACCTCCCAGAGTTGTATTGGATTTTTATTCGATTAAAAATTCAATTAATTAGTAATGGATCCATTAAGAATTGAACTTCTGTATGGAAAATCGAGCTTCATTATTGACTTAATGAAGAAAATGTGGATAATTACTCCATTAACCGCCCGTGTGAAATCGGTATAACACAATATACACAATATAGAGTTATGAAAAATACATACTTAAGTGCGTATGTAAATCAATTAACAAAAATCATATATTCCCCTTTATAGTTAAATTTCTTTTATGATTTGGGTTGTCATTGAAGATGTTGTTATTAAATTTGAGTATTTACATAAAAAGTAAAGGAGTAGGTACTTATTAATTGATTTTTTCGACAGCAATACGAAAAGATCTATAACGTAGATGCATATCGGTAGCTTAGAGTGCAAACTGTGTAAGTCCATTTTTATGAAAAAGTGTTTTTAAGTGTAGAAAGCTAGAAAAATTAAATACGCACCACGATAAACAAGTCTGTGATACTTGTCATATTTCTACTCGTTGTTATTCAGTCATACGCAAATTGTGTAAGTCCAAAAAGAGAAGAAAATTGTGTAAGTCCAAAATTTTTATATGAACAGAAAATTTTTTTTCATTTTGGAATTTTTTTATTTTGTGTTTTTGTCTCTCCTACAAAGTTTGAAAAATGGACTTACACAATTTGCACTCTAAGCTAGCGATATGTAAATATGCAAGTTTTACTGAGCAGGAGGAAGATTTCCAATGTTTTCGTTCTCAAGTTTTCTTCCATTGGCATCCATACAGGGTTAGGTGATTGAAGTGTTGCCAACTTCAAACCGGTATACATATGTACATACATATATGGCAACGCGGCATTGGCAACTACATAAAAATAAATATGTACATACTTTGAGCATACAAACAGTCCAAACCTAAATTTATTTTCCATTTCAAGTAACGGAATTGAACCTAGTGTTAAAGTCAACAGGACTTCTTATTTTAGGTGCAGTTTTAAAGCTTTCTGAAAAGAGACAAAAGGTGGTCACATCGAGCTAAAGTGAACTTTTATTTATTTTATTATTTCTATAGATAGGTACATATGTACATTTTTATACTCAGCTGTACTAGTACACAGAGTATTATAATTTTGATTTCCTAACGGTGGATTGTAACAGAACGAAATAATCGAGATAGATATAGACTTATATATATCAAAATGATCAGCGTGAAAAGAGAAATCGATTGAGCCATGTCCGTCCGTCTGTCCGTCTGTCCGTCTGTTCGCACGATAACTCACGCAAAAATCGAAATATTTTGATGAAATTTGGAATGCAAGTTGGTATCAAGACGAGAACGGATGGTATTGAAAATGGGCGAAATCGGACCATGACCACGCCCACCTCCCCTATATAGTAAAAATCGGAAATTTGGTATCTCAGTCACTAATATAGCTGGAGCGATGAAATTTTACCCACGTGTTGAGCTCAGGCCCCTATGAAGAAATTTGATGAAATTTTGGAAAATGGGCGGTGCCACGCCCACTTATTAAGGGGCAAACATTGAAAGTTTTATGAGTCATAACTCAGAAACTATTGAAGATATATAGATGAAATTTGGTACGCGTGATATATTTGCTTACGCAAATGTTTTGACGAAAAATTGCCAAAATCGGTTAACGACCACGCCCACTTTTATATATGGGTATTATAAAGTGACCTAATAAAAACATTTGAAGCGATATCTCTGTCAAATATAAAGATATATCAATGAAATTTTATGGCAAGATTCCAACTAAGGACATAAAACAAAAAACACAAAAATTTTGGAAAATGGGCGTGGCACCGCCTCCTTTTAGGAGCAGGAATATACGAGATTTTGGAGCCCATATCTCGACAAATAATTGCTATATATTATGACGAAACTTGGTGTATACACTTTTATTACTTGTAGCAATACATGTTGAAAATTTTAGCGAAATCGGTTGACGACCACGCCTACTTTTATATATGGGTATTATAAAGTGGCCTAATAAAAACATTTTAAGCGATATCTTTGTCAAATATAAAGATAATTCATTGAAATTTTGTGGCATGAGTTCTACAATAGACTGGAAACAAAAAATAGAAAAATTTTGGAAAATGGGCGTGGATACGCCCACTTCATGCAGCACTCGCTTTATATAAAGTACACCGTGTTTCCATCAAAGGCAAACAAACAATAAGCATACAGCTGAGTATCTAATGTTCGATTCCACTCGAACTTAGGCTTCCTTACTTGTTTGTTTTAGAAGTTGTTTTGGCACCTTCTTCCTTTTGTAATTTGAAATAATAAAAAATAATAAAGCTCATTCTTATAAACTTTGTTATGCCAAATGCTACACACGTACCTAAGTGAATATTAAAATATCTGTGTATATATGCATGTTTATATTTCTGTTGTTGGAATTTCTTACTTTATTCTAAAGCCATATTTGTCCAAATCAACAGCAGTTCTTGCTCTCTGTTTCTTCCACTTTTTTTCGTATGCATGTTTACTGTCAATTGGTTTAATATTTTATTTTAACTTTTTATTTTTATGTTCATTTACTTTTTCTTACGTTTCTTTTTATTTTCTAAATGGTTTTGGATTTGACTGTTGCACAGTGCTTCGATCGTGGACAAAATATATATAAAAGTCGATAGCCTTGAAATTTAGATTTTTTTATATCAAATGAGCAAAAACTCCAATAAAGAAGAACTCATAACTAATTTTGTTATAAAACAGACCTTCAGGACTATAAATCTCCTCAAAGTATAAGTATTTTGTAGCGACCATTTCACATCCACCATCGCCAAACAATTCAAATTTTCCTTATTTATAGGGGTTTCAATAATATTTTGCAATATAACGCATTTTTGAAATCAGCCTGATTTAATTTTTTATGGAGTGAAGTTTCAATAATTTCTGACCACTCCCTCTATTTTTGTCCATCGTTTTTATAGCATCGCAGCACTGTCTGCCCTCTGGAAAAGTACTTAAAGTCATAAATGCATGACTATTTATAGAATATTATATTTCAAACTTTTTTCGATTAATTTAACAGCACAAACTTTAACAAACAAGCGTGAATGAATGAGATCATTGATTTGCACAATATCAAAAATTTATTTTTACTCTAATTACTTCCTAGCAACTAAAAAGCACTAATGAAAACAAGGTTCCATTAAGAGTCGCAGTTTGCAAAAACTTTTTGTTGAATTGATTCATGAAAATCGTACAAAGGGGCTTTAGTTTTAAGTGATGTATTTAATCAACAAACACATCAACTTATCTGGGTAGGACATCATCAATTGTTCAGATAGTTTAAAGCGCCACCTATCGAAGCAAAGTAGTTTTTAACACGCTTTTATTAGCTTCACCTGTATGTATGTATGTATGTATGTATGTATGTATGTATGTATGTATGTATGTATGTAACTTCATCCCATCCTAAAAGTTGCAAACGTTTAACTCAATTATTATTTTTTTTGAAACATTCACTTTACTTTTATTGAGTTCTCTCCTCTATTATTTCTATTCACCTCCGGATTCCAAACGTGACATCAACATGGGATTCAACCCAACAACATCATATAATGAGATTCAACATTATACTCTATGCTTCATTGTGGCTTTTATGTTACCTCTCTTCAAAATAGCCTCTATGAATTTCATTCAATTCACTCCCGTATGCAAGCCAATAACAGAGAACGTAGATGAACAGAGAAGTTGCAACTACGAATAATCGTGGAAGCCAGAGACCCAACAAAATTCTGTTAGTGCATCTGGTGAATAAAAAATTTTAATTCAACACAGCTGGCTGTTAAAATAACAGAAGTAGAGCGAGTTCGTCTGTAGAAAGGAATGTTATATTAAATTTCTGCACATCTGCTGATATGGCTCATTATTCCTCCCATACACCAATTCCATCGATGCACTAATTTCCCAAAACCGCTGGTGTTTTAACTATTGTCTTATCGAATTTGAATTATAAATAAATTAAAAATTAAAAAAAAATCAATTAAAATTAATTTCAATTTGACTTTACTGGGACTCGAACCCGCGCATCAATGCATTTTCTGTATTAAAAACCATACAAAAATGCATCAGTTTGCTACAACCGGTGAGTATTTTTACAATTTCCACATCGATTTTTTAATTATTTTAAAATTTTCGAAATTTTGAAAATGTAAAAACATTTTGTTGTCCATTTCATCTTGTTGATGGCCAACCCATCAACCTCGTTGATGAGCAACGATCAACCATCTCTATACCTATGCCAATGAAATTTAATTGTACATATATAATATATAAATAATATATAAATGTAAATACATATGTACATCTATTGAGCAATAATAAATTGGTGGCTGCTTCAAAACCCTGGTGTATCGGGGCACAGCAGCTGCTAGACTCTGATGACTGATCAACGAAAATCCTACTGTCCCCCAAACATATCAAAAAATTGTTGTGTACACAAAAGCATCTATTGAATTATAATTTTTTAATACAGAAAGATATGCGCAGGTTCGATCGAGTCCCAGAAAATTCAAATTGAAACTAATTTAAATTGATTTTTTTTAATTCTTAAATTTATTTATAATTGAAATTCGATAAGAAAATTTTAAAATTACTTTGCTGTTTTAGGAATTTGGTGCATTGGTGAAATCGGTGTATGTGAATAAAACTAATGCCGTTTTCGTTTCTGGAAAAAATGTTGCCCTGCTTGATTTTCTTAGCCATATTGTAAGCTTGTGTGGTAATTTCAGCGAATATTGACCTCTAGCTAATTCAGAGGGCATCATTATCTACAAAACCAGCCATTTAAAACGAAGACAGGTTACGTAATTTCATAATTGAGATATTAAAGGGTAACATTTTATGCCAGAATCGAAAACGCCATAAGAATATCAGCAGATGTGCACAAATGTAAAGTAACATTCCATTCTACAGCGCGCTGCTAATTTTTTCAACTTTTCTCTCAAATCTGTAATTTACCATCACTCAACTCTGGTAATGTTAACAAGATGCAATAAGCAAAAGCAGAAAAAATGCAAAGACAACTAATTGCTGGAAGTAAAATGAAATCCCCCAAATCGCGTTGCTTTGCTTTTGCTTAACTATACAAGCAAAAACGGCTCAGCTGAAAACGAAGCGAATGAATCGTGTTCTCGTTTTTTACTCGGCTGGCCGAGTTTGCTAATTTACTTTTCATTAGCAAAAGCAAAGCAAAAGCAAATGCAGCAAAAGTAGCTAAGCAATTTCAAACCCTGGTTCAAATTCTATTTATAGCACGGTTGCCGAACTTGGTAATTACCAAAATAGGTTATTTTTCGCTGTTGGTTTCTTGGTAACTTTCACATCTGTTTGGGAATTTTTGTTTTCAAGAAGTTGTTTACTATTTTTGGTATACAAGAAAAATATGGAAGTGATTATAGGACAATGAGAATAATTTGGAGCGCTGACTGTTCATTGTGAATATGCACAGGCAAATAAAGAAGAGCATATCTCCGATTAAAAACTGAAATAGTTTTGCTTCGATAGACATAGTACATATTAGTTGATATTTTTTCGTTTAGGCTTCATTTTTGAGCTCTTATGACCAATTTTTTTTTTTTATAAGGAAAAAATGTATGTGAAAAATTAATATTTTTGGTAGAAGTTATAAATACATATGTATGTAGATCTATTTCGGAGATCACCACATCCCTTCATCAGACTTCTTTTTACTTTTATTCTTGCGTCCGCATAAAACATCCTTTAATGAAAATTTTCACTAAAAAGTTAAAAATAAACAAAAGCTTAAAAAAAACTAAAAAACACGCTTTAATCTTAAAAATCGTACTAAAAATTGAGAAATAATTTAATTAGAAACAAAATGATGAACGAAAATATAAGTATTTAAGGAAAAGCGTGGGGGTGCTCAATAATATTTGAATATGAAAATATTCGATTCGTACGACTAGTACAAAAATATACATACCTAGTTGCGAAATTAAAGAGTACGTTATATGAAATCTCAAAAAAGTCAAAATAAAAATATTAGTTAAAAACAGCGATCTTAAATATTTTTTGACATACTGAGCACCACCCGACGCTTTTCCTTAAATACTTATATTTTCGTTCATCATTTTGTTTCTAATTAAATTATTTCTCAATTTTTAGTACGATTTTTAAGATTAAAGCGTGTTTTTTAGTTTTTTTTAAGCTATTATTTATTTTAAATGGAATACCTGCTTGTTATGCACGTGTTGGGTAATTTTTGAGCCCAAAATCTTTAAATTAAATTTTCGCATAAGAAAATAATAAGAAATAATAGTAAATAGCATGTACAATGTACATATGTACATATCGCACCGTAAATCATAAAGTGGCACAACTTAAATTTTTTTCAAAATCGGTTTTTTCCATAAAATGGTTTACTAAACATATCTCTAACGACCGTCAAAAAATCTTTTCCATCAGTTCATTCGTTTTATTCAATAGGGATTTAACTAGACTGCGGATCTTTATGCAAAAAATTCAAAATGCTTTGTTAAGTGTTATATTGATTCAAAACTATATATTCGCATTCCAAAACGAATTTTCTTGCTCTGTTTTGAATATGCAAAATATATGCAACTTATATGCAAGTTATATGCAAATTAGAAATACACCTTTTTCATATAAAATATAGAATTTTAAGTGATATACACAATAAGTAAATACAGTTGAATGCAAAAATCATTTGTTGTATGCTGGAACATTTGTTCCATGCAAATAAATAACCCATTAACACCCAAAACAAAACTGTAAATGGTAACTAATTTTTACTATAATAATTTTTAATGTAAAGAGATAATTTTAGTTGTAGTTAAGACCACAATATACTACAATTGTTTTATCCAGATTCTGAATGCCGAAATTGTGACGCTTATCGGTTAATATCAGTTTATATGCTGAAAATGAACGCTCAAATTTGGGTCTTTAATATTGTCAACCCAATTTCGAAGCTTCAAACACTTTCTCTTCATTGCTTTTCCCATTGCAAATACAGAAAAATAAAATGATAAGCTTGTTAAACGCTGAATGACAAATTATTATTAAAAATTAAGCCATTAGAAATGACTCATTGCAAAATATATTCCATAAAATTCTTCAATTTGAAACAAATTATAGGAGTATGAAAACGCTAGTGTCTGTCTCACGATAAAATATATGTATATGCAAATTTTCAATTTTTATGTAAATATGCAAGTTATATGCAAATATGCAAGTTATATGCAAATATGCAAGTTATATGCAAATATGCAAGTTATATGCAATATGCAAAATATGCAGAAATAAATATGTAAATTTAGAATATTTAATTAATAACATTCATTTTTCTCTTTTGAACCATATCGCTATCTCTTCTCCTTAAAAATATGCAATTGCATAAAGATCCGCAGTCTAGATTTAACTCAAAAAAAATTTTTTTTGGGAAAACGCAAACAAACTTTTTTAATTTCAAAGAGTTTCCTTCTACGGCTAACTACAAAATCACTTTATTTTCCGCCATTTTGATAGTTTTGAGTATTTTATAAGACGAGACTCAAAGGCATGACCCAGTTATTGAAATATATGGCAAAATCCCAGAAATCGAAAACTTCGAGTTAAATCCCTATTGCATGAAACGTGCGATATGTGGCACTTTGCCATATGTTTGTTAGTAAAAACAAGTAAGGAAGCCTAAGTTCGAGTGGAATCGAACATTAGATACTCAGCTGTATACTTTCATTGTTTGTTTGTGTTTGATGGAAACCCGCTGTAATTTATATAAAGCGAGTCCTGCATAAGTGGGCGTAGCCACGCGCATTTTCAAAATATGTACCAATCATCCAACTAAGCATATAAATATTACTGTTAGTGCAACATTTCATTCCTTTATGACTTCTAGTTACAAAGATGTCACATTACAAATTCCCAAAGGGTGTTCCAGAAATATCTTTGTTAAAAAGTAGGCGTGGTCATAAACCGATTTGAATAAATTTTTGCGTGTCTATTAACACAAGCTATAAAAGTGTATAAACCAAGTTTCGTCATAATATCTCAATTATTTGTCGAGTCATAGGCTAAGACATCTCGTATATTCCTTTGTCTAAAAAGAGGCGGTGCCACGCCCATTTTCCAAAATTTTTCTATTTTTTGTTTCCGGTCTATTGTGGAACTCATGCCACAAAATTTCAATGAATTATCTTTATATTTGACAAAGATATCGCTTAAAATGTTTTTATTAGGCCACTTTATAATACCCATCTATAAAAGTGGGCGTGGTCGTCAACCGATTTTGGCAATTTTTAGTTCAAACATTTGCGTAAGTAAGTATATCACGCATACCAAATTTGATCGATATATCTTCAACGGTTTCTGAGTTATGACTCATAAAACTTTCAATGTTTGCCCCTTAATAAGTGGGCGTGGCACCGCCCATTTTCCAAAATTTATGTGTTTTCTGTTTTATGACCATAGTTGAACTCATGCGACAAAATTTCAGTGATATATCTTTATATTTGACAGATATATCTTAAAATGTTTTTATTAGGTCACTTTATAATACACATATATAAAAGTGGGCGTGGCCGTCAACCGATTTTAACAATTTTCCATCCAAATGTTTGCCTAAGTAAGTAAATCACGCATACTAAATTTCATCGATATATCTTCAATGGTTTCTGAGTTATGACATATAAAACTTTCCATGTTTGACCCTTAATAAGTGGGCGTGGCACCGCCCATTTTCCAAAATTTCATCAAATTTCTTCATAGGGGCCTGAGCTCAACATGTGGGTAAAATTTCATCGCTCCAGCTATATTAGTGACTGAGATACCAAATTTCCGATTTTTTCTATATAGGAAAAGTTGGCGTGGTCATGGTCCGATTTCTCCCATTTTCAATACCAACCGTCCCAGTCTCGATACCAACTTGCATTTAAAATTTCATCAAAATATCTCAATTTTTGCGCGAGTTAGAGTGTTTACAGACGGACGGACAGACGGACGGACGGACGGACATGGCTCAATCGATTTCTCTTTTCACCCTGATCATTTTGATATATATAAGTCTATATCTATCTCGATTATTTCATTCTGTTACAATCCACCGTTATGTGATTAAAACTATAATACTCTGTGTACTAGTACAGCTGAGTATAAAAAGGTTGTTTGGCTCTCTTGAAAATTTTTGAATTTTGAGTTGCGCCGCTTTATGATTTACAAGTGTTAAGTGCATATGTACTTAATTGAGTCAAAGTGCAAATTATAACCACAATTATCTCATTTAACATCCGTAATATGAGCTTTTGACCACAATAATTTTATTTTTGTTTAATAAATTCATATGTATGTACGTACATATGTAGGTATGTATGTGTGTAGTCAATAAAGAAATTTAGGTAAATTTTGTATAATCAAATGAGTGCATATGTACCTACTTTAATACACATATTTTGTACATTTGCACGGTTAAAGCAATCATAAAGATTGTGAATTATTAATGAGTTGTTCTAAATTGAAATTTTACAGTTTGAAATTCCTGTTTCATTACGGCTCCTGTATTCGGTTTGAATTTCAATCAGATATCCCCAAAAATTAGGTATTAACTAAATCGACCCGGTTATCGATTCTTTGATGTGTCTATTAGAGATGGCAAATATTTGGCATACCTGTGAATTTGTCACCGTTCCTCAAAAGTCATTGGTCACTGCTGTGACTGATTTCCAAAATCACGACGACAAAATCACATACTGTGAAAGCATAAAAATTTCAGTTTTCAAACATTTATAGGGACATTCCATCGTGACTCCTGGGACATTTGACTCCAGAGCTTAGTCAACTTTGAATTATAAAACTGACATCGGGACTTAAATTGCTATGAAATATATTTATCGACATGGATAAATATCCAATACAATAAATGCATTAAAAGAATTGGCTAAATAATAACAAATAGCTTTGTAACTACTCAGTAAATGAGTGTGACTCCTGGGACACCGAAATATCCCTTTGTTGCACCTTTATGAGCACGAATACGAATTTTAGTTCAACTATTCAACTTTCACCTACAATTTGTATATGGTCGAAAAAACATAATGCATAGTACCATATTCTATAAAAAATATTTTATATATTCAAATTCAATTAACTATTTTCAATATTTAAAATTGTGACTCCTGGGACAAGTTTTTGTGACTCCTGGGACAAGTGCGAAATATGTAATATACTAGATTATTGAAATCAGTTTTAATATTGTTTTAGCCCTTTTTGACCAAGTTATTCATAAATCTCTCCCAGCAGAATTGAAACCAAGCCAATTAATTGAAAAAAATAAAGTGAATGCAAAATAATACTTATATTTACTTCAAAGTACTGATTAAATATACTGGATCACTAAATGTCTGTACTTTGGACACGACTAACCTATCTATATGTAAAATCGGTCGCTGATTCCGAAAATCGGGTTAATTTTTAATTCTATGGGAAGGTTTTTGAGATATCGGCAATTTACCGCTATTTGGCCAATGGCTCCACTTAATCCTATATATCTCTTTAACGCAGTGAGCTATCTTCCTTGAGGTGGCACCGAACGAAAGAAAATTAAATTTACTTTTCGTGGCTCCCATAACATTTTTCTCTATCTCTTATAGTTTCTGAAATTTTGACGATTCAATTTGAATTTTGTTCGATTTTTGACGATTTTTTTAAGAAAAAATTGATTTTGTCAGGCAATATCCAATGTTTTTACCTTTACGTGAAGCTCCATTCCATTAGCAAAAAAATAAGCTATCAATAAAGAAAATCCATGGTAAAATGGAAAAGTTATAGGCGATCAAGTAAATACAGCCAAGTCGCGCATGATATTTTCTTTCGTTCGGTGCCACCTCAAGGAAGATAGCTCACTGCGTTAAAGATGTATACAGGATTAAGTGGAATCATTGGCCAAATAACGGTAAATTGCCGATATCTCAAAAACCTTCCCATAGAATTAAAAATGAACCCGATTTTCGCAATCAGCGACCGATTTTACATATAGATAGGATGGTCGCGTTTAGAGTATTTTTTGGCTGTAGAGCAGTGATATTTATTTAAAACAAGTCGAATTCAACATCTCTAGAAACAATTATTTAAAACTATATAATAAAAACTAAAAACATTTCAAAATTTCGTTTCAGAATCTTCTATTTTAAGTACAGGGGCCAAATCGTCGTAGTCGTGAACGAGAAAAAATTTCGAAATTTTTAAATTTCGTATCACCACATTCGTTAACGAGTGGACACTATCGAAATTTGATATTCTCTCATTCGTTCACGAGTATTTCATCATTCGAACAGACCGAAATTTCATTCGAATAGAAATTATCAAACGAATAAATAAATGAGTGGGAATGCAAATATGATTTGCACTACCACTAATCGTTTAATAGCAGCGGAAACCTCCCTGCTAGAATTGTGTGACCGAAAGTACTAACACTATTACAAAAAATAATATTACCAACACATTTGCACTCGTATGTGTTTCTAGCCAAGTTCCAAACCAATGAGATAGATAAGGATAAAATGGAATTTGAAAATACACATACGGGAACGTGATGAATGAAACGGTCACAAAAGTTCCCGATGCCCTTAAGAATGTGATAGGAAATATCCCAAAACTTTTGGTCATGTCTGCCGGTCATATGACCGGTAAAATGACCTGCACAGTTCTTGCAGGGCTATGGTCGTAGTTAAGGTATTTAGTGGGCAATCTATTTATTAACGGCAAGGAAGTTTATGGGATATTGTACACATGGAATTAGGCTTAGAAAAGTGAACAACACGGCATTATAATATGTCTTGTGTATATCAATAGGTGTTAAAGTTGTTAATAAATTTCTTTTAAATACGAAGAAGGTAAAGAAATACTTATAAATGTAGTTATAACATAGGACATAGGCCGTGTTGGTTTCCGTTCACTTTTCTAAGCTTAATACCTTAACTACCACCATATGTTTCCTCTTATTCTTCTTCTTCGATTCTGGCCAAATCCAACAAAGTGCACCAATTGTTTCTGTCTCGTGCAGCATGGCGGCATTATGGAATACATAGGAGTCAGCATCCCTGTCCACCTGATTTTCCCAACGCAGTGGAGCTCTCCCCTTTCTTTTGCGTTGAGCGAGTTTCGATAGAAATACTTTCTTCGCCGGAGCACCATAGGTTTCCAATGCTATTAAATGATGAGTGGTAGTGCAAATCAATTTTTCACTACCACTCATTATTGATTGGGTAGTGCAAGGCTGAATGCAATCAAAATTTAGTGCACTTTGCTCAATCCTGATATGAATAATTACAGGAATAAAATTAATATGCCTCCAAAAGGCATAATGGCCAAATACATGATTGAACACATAAACTGGGCCACAAATATGATACCGAATGGCGAAGCTTAATGGTAAATGTCCCCCTATAAAAGATGCTAAAGCATGGCTTAAGGTACCTGTGTATAAATTTTATTATGCAATTTTTTCACACCTTTTAGGTCCTTGCTGACCAAAAACCCAATGTCAAGAAGTAGCCATTTAACAAGGAGTCGAAGAAGAGAACTTGCGAGGCCCTAATGAGGAAAGACCTTTAACGGCGACAAATGGGCAAATCATGCAGGTTTCTGGGATGGATGTTGCTGTTGATGGAATGATTTCTGTTAAACGATTCGGAAATACATATTTTGCCCCAAAGCAGCAATGCCCCGGCGGCAATAATCGAAACTAATCCCATATGATTGCTTCTATCACGAATATCTACATATGTACATATATCTCCTTACGATTGCACAATTGTGTTCATCTTCTGACTCCGAAGAACTCATGTGCAAAAGAACTCATATGCAAAAGAAGTAAGTATATTAATAAAACTCTTCGTTAAAAGTAAAAATGTGTACCAAAATTTACTTTTTTTAAAATAATTTTCCTTCAATTTGACATATGTATGTACATTTGTTTTGTTTTTTATTTGTGGAATATAAGTTTGGATAATAAGATTTCGATACGAACTGTTTCGAATGGGACAATTCAGACAGTCGATACGTTTCTAAATTTTATTCGTTTCGAATGCTCGCTCGTTCACGACTGCCACGATTTGGCCCCAGGTTTGCCCTAATACATTAGAGTTCAGAATCGTGTGACTCCTGGGACATATTTCAAAATAGTCTAGAAACCACAGTATGACCCTATTAACTTAAAAAATGTATTTAGACGGTGAACAGCCTTTTAATCCTTACTTTCATAAATATCTGGTTTCATAGGGTCATACCTGAGGTTACCAGACCAATTTTTATGCCTTTTCGTGTGACTCCTGGGACACCCCATATGAAACAATTATATGAAGATATACGCAAAAATCACATATCCTTTTTTAATTTTTTGTGATGCAATTATTTAAATTTTTCTCTGCTTTACTTGAATGACATGCAATTTTTTTTTTTACAAATTAAAATATAAGCTAATATAGCAATGCAAACATGACCTAACTTTTTCCGCAAAATAGTTAGGTGTGAAGTCAAAGTTCTATGGACAAAAATTTTGGGTTTTTACATATTTTTCTATATTTCTGTTACCAGATTAGGAAAATATACACATTTAGTTACAGGTAACTGAATAAATAGGAATGATTAGTAGCATTTTAAATTTTATGTCGTTTTCCTCTTTTGGCTGGAATGTCCCTATAGTTTTTTATTTTTTTTTTATTTTAAATAATGTTTTAAATTTATTTCAATTGATTTTGTTAAAGATTTCCAATATATATCAATTTTTCTTTTGTTTTATTAGGAAACATTTTTATTTCACACTAAAAAGCATCTGGACAAGCTTAGCTATTATTACTGGACTTGAAAAAATACAATTCGATTAAACACATTTATTTACTTTTATTAAAAAGTGAATAAAAGTCTTGGTTCCTACAGGAACCCTAAAAGTCACTGTCACTGAAAAAATCACAGTGAATAAAAAGTCACAGTCACAAATCACTCCGTTCCTCAAAAAACACGGGACCGGCCATCTCTAGACACTAGACTTTTCTATTACTCTCCCGGATCCTGTTTTGAAGCCTATTTATAACAACATTTCATGTTCATGAAAGGTATTCAAAGTTATTTCCATATAATTATAAAAGTTAGCATCGAAATTGCATAATACATCCGAAAATTTACAAAGTAGGTAAATAAATTCAAGTTTAACAAGATAAGGGACTCCTTTCTTTTCTGTTGTTTGCTTTTCCGACAGGATAGGATTGCGATTATACTGTGTAAAGAATTTCCGTCATCCTTGTCAAGTTTGATTTGATTATAAACCATTTTCGGCTATGTGCCATCTTCAGTATCTTGTTTCGCTCTGCATGCAAACATTTTGTACCATTCATAATCGTCATAAAAAAAGTGAAGTGTTTACAGCTTTTTTCATGTCGATAAACATACATACATACATACGTGATTATACGGGTGTATGAATTCCGATTATTGTTATTTGCGCCGCGAATATTCACTTTTTATTTGTGAGCGCTGTTTTGCACGCGATCAAACAAATAGATTTTATTCAGTGGAAAAGTACTTTGCGTATTGTATGTATATTTACTAGCAAATAACCGTCCCCCTTCGCAGCGACGAAAATTGATTTTATTTAATAATGCGACTATTTTTTTCTCTTTCTCCTTATATTTACCTTTACCTTTATCTTTACCTTTACCTTTACCTTTACCTTTAGCTTTACCTCTACCTTTACCTTTACCTTTACCTTTACCTTTACCTTTACCTTTACCTTTACCTTTACCTTTACCTTTACCTTTACCTTTACCTCTATAGGGGTATACTCTCTCTGCCTTTTCACCGCCATTACTTTACTGTCCTTTTCTCTCTCCCTTTTCGGTTTCTTTTCCTTTCCTTTTTACTTTACCCTTCCTCCCTTTATCTTTCACTTTCCCCTTTCTTTTTTGCTGAAAAACATGCAGTCTCTCTGGGTCCAGTTTTCCAAAATTCTATATACATATCTAAGTACCTACTATGTATGTATATTAATAAATCATCATCAAATAAATCCACTGTAAAAATTTCATTTGATTAATTTGGTAGTTGATATAGGACACAAATACACACATTCATTTTTATATAATAGATGTGTATACCTAAATAGCCAATTTTCTACTATGAAATATTATCAAAAATGTAAAAAAATGATTTATTTGCTTAGACATGCAAGCCATTTAGATAAGAAGAATTTATAATTAAACAAAAACATTTTCAAGTAAAATTTCATTTGATTAATTTCGTGTTTATACCTCAAACAAAATCAAATCGTAGAGGAATTTCGTTGGATGTTGCGAATATCGCTCGTTTGAACATATGTACATACATAGTATGTAAATATATACAAATGTAGTTTTGACGAATTCCGTCCGTCCTTTTAGTAATCAATCTCATATACTTATAGCGTTTTCGATTCTGAACCAAAATGCTGCATTATTACAAGGCAACTTGCGCCCTGTGCCCTAAGAAAATGTTGCACTTTTCATGTGATGTATGAAACAAAAATAATGCAACCCCTTGTTCATATTAAGGGCAGATAATGCTGCCCTGTGGTCGGGGAGAGTGCGACATTTTTTTTCAATAAACAATCAACCCTGAAAAAATGTGTGGAATCTATGTGGAATAGAACAAAAAAATTTGACAGCCCGATAAAAGTGCAGAATAAGTGCGACATTTTGGCCAGAATCGAAAACGCCATTAATGTGTTTTTTAACTTTTAGAAAATTTATTTGGTTTTAATTCCCAATAAACACAACGGATTCGCCTCGAATTCGCGTCGGATTCGCTTTCTCGTAGGCATGTCACCTATCACTAGCGATTCGAGAATTTGTTCATTCTCGGATCGCTGGCGATTCGAATTTTTTATCATTAGCGATTCGAAAATTTGTTCATTAGCGATTCGAGATTTTTATAAATGGCGTTTCGAAAAATTAGAAGTTCAGAGTTTGGTTTACTGGCAATGGGTTAACTCCGTATAAAATAACACAAAGCACTTAAGATATTTTTATAAGAAAAAAAAAATAGAAAAAAATTATATCGCGAAAATTGATTTTCTCGAACTTGCCGAGAACTCGAGGCGAGTCCGAGAAATTACATTCGCGAAAATCTGCTTTCGCGAACTCGCCTCGAATTCGCCGCGATATCATCTTCGCGTCTGTGTTTATTGGGTTTATACGTTATTTTATTTTAACCCTTAAATGCATGAGGTCAGCCCCCAATATTGACACGTGACGCCCCCTACGTAAAATTACCTACTAAACACGAAATAGACACTAATTTTTCGATGAAATGCGCGGTTTTCCAGGAAAAGCTGAATTTTGGTGTTTTTCTAATTGTACCATATATGGTACACTATGCATTGAGACCAATATTATTTTTGTAGGCAAATTTCTGTTAGTTAATTAAAATGAGATGGCTTCCCTGCAAAACTTATATGGATATGCCAAATGACGTTGACTAACACCACCAGCTCCGTCATTCACCTTGTGTAAAACATCGTTTGGCCTCGAACGGCTCGAAAGGACCTCTCCGATGTTTCATGAAAGGTGACCCCCTTTCGTGTGATTTCTTCAACTTGATACTGGAAATGATAATTCGAGCTGCAGAACTTAAACACATGGAAGCATCTTGTATTACAAGAGTGTGCAACTGCGTGTGTACGTCGATGATATTGACATCATGGGCACTAACACTCGTGCTGTTCGTTCTGTCTTCTCCAAGCTGGACAAAGAGGCTATGAAAATCTCAACAGCAAAATTGACAAGGGATGACGGAAAATCGTTCCAAATATAAATCTAAGAAAATGGGTTTGGCGGTTAACGACGACAAAGCGAAGTACCTCCTGTCATCACACACAGAGTCAGCTCAATTATGTCTTGGCAGCCACTTCACGGTTGACAGTTACCAATTCGAAATATTGAACGCTCTAACGGGTTTCGTCTGTTTGGGAACCAGCGTTAACTCTAAAAATAATGTAAGCACGAAAATCCAACTAATCATTCTAACGAATAAATGCTGCTTTGGATTAAGTAAGCATTTGAAAAGAAAAGTCCTCCCTCCACGAACAAAAATCACGCTCTGCAAGACTCTTATTGTTCCAGTCCTCATGTACGGCTCAGAAGCATGGACAATGTCAAAATCGGATGAGATGGTACTTGGAGTATTCGAGAGAAAAGTTCTTCGGAAGATTTATTGACCTTTGCGCGTTAGCGAGGGCGAGTACCGACGGAGATGTAATGACGAGCTGTACACTGTTCAGCAAAAAAAATCCAACGGCTGCGTTGGGCAGGTCATGTCTGTGAATGGATGAAAGTGCTCAAACCCAGAAAGTATATCTATCGAAACCCGCTAAACGCAGAAGAAGAGGGAGACCTCCACTTCACTGGGAAGATCAGGTGAAGACTGACTCGTCCTCCCTTGGTATTTCCAATTGGCGCGGTATCACGAAACAGAAACGACTGGCGCGCTTTATTGATCTCGGCTAAACTTGCCTAGATGTTTACGCGCAATTAAGAAGAAAAATTTATAATCTTCATCCAATAGTGCATACTCGTTTCCGGCTTGATTTCTAATATGAAGCGGTTTTGGTGTTTCATTTATTAGTTCATCTAATTCATGCGTGAATTACCCTATATAAATGGACCCATTTCTATATTTGGGTATATCTACATACCTCAAAATCATTAGATAGCACACATTCTGCATTCTCTGTATTATGCCTCTTTCCTTCAATCATTATGTGATCCATATCCGCACAAAAATTGCATGTAAAACAGCAAGCGCTGGGTAAAATATTTGGCTTAGATGCATGAAGTACCATATATGGTACATACGCAAAAAGGCAACAAAAAATAAGAAACGATCGTATTTAATCACAATTTACTTTATCTATATACTAGCTGACCCGCCAGACGTTGTTCTGCCTAAAATTTATTCCTATAAAGCCTAAAGGAAAAGTCCTAGATTACCGTGTTGCCTATCCCTAATCCCTATCGCTATCCCTATCCTTATACCTATCCCTATCCCTATTCCTATCGCTAACCCTATCCCTATCCCTATCCCCATTCCTATTCCTATTCCTATTCCTATTCCTATCCCTATCCCTATCTCTATCTCTATCTCTATCTCTATCTCTATCTCTATCTCTATCTCTATCTCTATCTCTATCTCTATCTCTATCTCTATCTCTATCTCTATCTCTAACTCTATCTCTATCTCTATCTCTATCTCTATCTCTATCTCTATCTCCATCTCTATCTCTATCTCTATCTCTATCTCTATCTCTATCTCTATCTCAATCTCTATCTCTATCTCTATCTCAATCTATATCTCTATCTCTATCTCTATCTCTATCTCTATCTCTATCTCTATCTCTATCTTTATCTCTATCTCTATCTCTATCTCTATCTCTATCTCTATCTCTATCTCTATCTTTATCTCTATCTCTATCCCTATCCTTATCCTTATCCCTATCCCTATGCCTATCCCTATCCCTATCTCTATCCCTAATCCCTATTCCCTAATCCCTAATCCCTAATTCCTAATCCCTATCCCTATCCCTAATCCCTAATCGCGAATACCTAATCCCTAATCGCTAATCCCTATCCATATACCTATCCCTATCCCTATCACTCTCCCTATCCCTAATCCCTAATCCCTAATCCCGAATACCTAATCCCTATCCATATACCCTATCCATATCTCTAGCCCTATCCCTATGCCTAATCTATCCCTCCAGACTTTCTAGGTTCACCCCTGGTCCACATTTTGGTCGATATCTCGGAAAACGGGTCGCATAGGGTCTTGAAAATCACCTCTTTTTTAAATACTCACCAACACCTTTTATTTGATACCCATTTTGTAGAAAACCCGTTTGGGGTCACACCTGGTTCATATTTCAGGAAATACCTCGAATACAGGGTCTTATATGGGACCAATAACTACACCTTGTTTAAGCACTCGTCAACACCTTTCATTTGATACCCATATCGTACGAACCCGTTATAGGGTTACCCTGGTCCACATTTTGTGGAATATCTGCAAAACCTTCCCGGATTCTTATACTTTTTTTGGCCATAAACCATGTCGGGCTCAATCGAAAACTACGTGCAAAATTTCATTTAATTCAGTCCAGCCGTTCTGGAGTTAAATCATCAGGGAGGAAAATGCGACTTATTTTTATATAATAGATATATAAAAATCAAGCCCATTTCTTTGTCGCCGGCTTTCGCCCAAACGCGTGGAGGGATTTTGACCAAATTTACACACCAGCTTAGTACCTTGCCCTAGATGGTTTATATGCATATTTTTTTCAAATCCGGAAGTCGGTTCCCGATATATAGGTCAAAAGGTCAAAACGTGGACCTAGCTTTCCCCTGAATATTTTTGGACGATATTGGTATCAAACGAAAGGTATTGAGCAGAGAATTTACGTAGAATAGTACTAATTGTGATTCCTAGGTCGGGTCTCCAGATATGGGTCAAAACGTGGACCCGGATGACCCTCGAATGTTTCTGAGCGATATTGGTATCAAATGAAAGGTATTGAGCAGAGAATTTACATAGAATAGTACTCATTGTGATTCCTAGGTGGGGTCTCCAGATATGGGCCAAAACGTGGACCCGGATGACCCTCGAATGTTTCTAAGCGATATTGGTATGAAATGAAAGGTATTGAGCAGAGAACCTACATAGGATAGCACGCATTGTGATTCCTAGGTCGGGTCTCCAGATATGGTCCAAAACGTGGACCCGGATGACCCTCGAATGTTTCTGAGCGATATTGGTATGATATGAAAGGTATTGAGCAGAGAATTTACATAGAATAGTACTCATTGTGATTCCTAGGTCGGGTCTCCAGATATGGGTCAAAACGTGGACCCGAATGACCCTCGAATGTTTCTGAGCGATATTGGTATCAAATGAAAGGTATTGAGCAGAGAATTTACATAGAATAGTACTCATTGTGATTCCTAGGCCGAGTCTCCAGATATGGGTCAAAACGTCGACCCGAATGACCCTCGAATGTTTCTGAGCGATATTAGTATCAAATGAAAGGTGTTGAGCAGAGAATTTACATAGAATAATACTCATTGTGATTCCTAGGTCGGGTCTCCAGATATGGGCCAAAACGTGGACCCGGATGACCCTCGAATGTTTCTAAGCGATATTGGTATGAAATGAAAGGTATTGAGCAGAGAACTTACATAGGATAGCACGCATTGTGATTCCTAGGTCGGGTCTCCAGATATGGTCCAAAACGTGGACCCGGATGACCCTCGAATGTTTCTGAGCGATATTGGTATGAAATGAAAGGTATTGAGCAGAGAATTTACATAGAATAGTACTCATTGTGATTCCTAGGTCGGGTCTCCAGATATGGGTCAAAACGTGGACCCGAATGACCCTCGAATGTTTCTGAGCGATATTGGTATCAAATGAAAGGTATTGAGCAGAGAATTTACATAGAATAGTACTCATTGTGATTCCTAGGTCGGGTCTCCAGATATGGGCCAAAACGTGGACCCGGATGACCCTCGAATGTTTCTGAGCGATATTGGTATGAAATGAAAGGTATTGAGCAGAGAATTTACATAGAATAGTACTCATTGTGATTCCTAGGCCGAGTCTCCAGATATGGGTCAAAACGTGGACCCGGATGACCCTCGAATGTTTCTAAGCGATATTGGTATGAAATGAAAGGTATTGAGCAGAGAACTTACATAGGATAGCACGCATTGTGATTCCTAGGTCGGGTCTCCAGATATGGTCCAAAACGTGGACCCGGATGACCCTCGAATGTTTCTGAGCGATATTGGTATGAAATGAAAGGTATTGAGCAGAGAATTTACATAGAATAGTACTCATTGTGATTCCTAGGTCGGGTCTCCAGATATGGGTCAAAACGTGGACCCGAATGACCCTCGAATGTTTCTGAGCGATATTGGTATTAAATGAAAGGTATTGAGCACAGAATTTACATAGAATAGTACTCATTGTGATTCCTAGGTCGGGTCTCCACAGATGGGTCAAACGTAGGCCCGGATGACCCTCGAATGTTTCTGAGCGATATTGGTATCAAATGAAAGGTGTTGAGCAGAGAATTTACATAGAATAGTACTCATTGTGATTCCTAGGTCGGGTCTCCAGATATGGGTCAAAACGTGGGCACGGATGACCCCGGAAATTTTCTCAGCGATATTGGTATCAAATGAGGGGTATTGAGCAGGGATTTTAGATAGAAATGAACTCATTGCGATTCCTAGGTCGGGTCCTAAGGTGTGGGTCAGCACCGGGATATTTCTCAGGGATATTGGTACCAAATGAACGTGGACCCAGATTTCCCCAGAAAATTTCTCAAAGATATTGGTGTCAGCTGAAAGGTAGGGTTTTTTCATAGGGATGAACTCATTATGATTCCTAGGTCAGGTCCCCAGATGTGGGTCAAAATGTGGATTCGGATGGCCCCGGATAATTTCTCATCGATATTGTTATTTAATCACGGCGCATGGCGATTCCTATGTGGGATGATACGGGTCAATATGTGGACCCGGATAACACCGGGATATATCTTAGGGATATTGGTACCAAATGAAAGGTGTTGAGCGGACTCTCATGTAGAGCCGTACCCATTACGATTTCTTGGTAAAGTCTTCAGATAGCGTACCCATTATGTTTCCTAGGTCAAGTTCCCAGATGTGGGTCAATAAGTGGACCGGGATGAGCCCGTGATGCTTCTGAGCAATACTGATATAAAAGGAAAGGTGTTGACCGGGTCTGCTATATAGAAATTTTCATAGTGATTCTTAGTCCCGATACCCAATTATGGGTAATAGAGACGATTCGGATGCCACGGAATGTTTTTAAGCAATGACGGTATGAAATGAGAAGTGGAATGCAGGGTATGTTATGCTAAACCCAGTTTCCTAGGGAAAGGAGAAGAGTAATGAGACTGGGAAAGGCAAAGGGACGGGAAAGGAGTGGGAGAATATAATAAAAATGGAATGAAGAGGATGGGGAGAGAGACAGTAAGACAGGGAATTAGATAAGGAATAAGAGGGGGGAGAAAGACAGAAAAGGAGAGGTAAGAAAGAGCGATAGAGAAAGAGAAGCGGAAATGTGACGGGAAAGGAATAAGAAAACGGAAATGAAAGGAAAGATAAATGGAAAGAGAAAGAGAAAGAGAAAGGGAAAGAGAAAGAGAAAGAGAAAAGCAGAGTGAAAGGGAGTTGGAGACTAATACGAAGAAAAATGGGATAAGAACATGAAGAGGGCAAACTTTTGAAAATATCAATTTTTTCCTTCACTTTTTTTTTAACTTATCTGAATTGAGCTGAGCTCTGCAGCCCGAGGTAATTTCGGTTTCTAGAGACTTCCAACATATTTTAAAGTGTGCCGTTTTCCGCTTCAAGTACCTATACTAGGAAGTGGGCCAAAGCAAAGCTTGGCTGGGTACAGCTAGCATGTATATAAAAAGGACCAATATACTCATCTGTAATATTTATATACCATAAAATAAAATAAACTAGGTTTTATTGACGAATGAATATCACATTTAGAATATTTCTCAAAATTTTGGTTTGACCAATTGAACTGCCCACTGTCAACTGAATATGAAACTCAGCAAGCTTCGACACTATTCAAATAAAAGTTAGATTTTATAGCTCCAACTTAAATTATCCTGCTATGTTATACATATTAATTTGTCCGATATATTAAGAAATAAATGCTCGTACCATATATGGTACGCCATGCATTTAAGGGTTAACTCATTCAAGATATGAATTTGGATTTAAAGTAGATCTGAGTCATATTTGTCAAAACCTTAATATATGTACATATGTATGTATGTTTGTGTTCTTATGCACATATGGATGTACATTAGGGTGGTCTCCGATAGTATGGAGAAAATTTTTATATATAATTTTTACTCTGGAAGCCGAAATGGTTGAACCATGGTTGAATTAAGGTTAACCTGGGTTAGTAAAGAGCTGATTTGTAGATTTTTTCTAATTTTTTTTTTTCAACTTTTGCTTATGTCAAACTTCTGTCAAGCTCATTGTGATATTGAAAGCCGAATTGTGATTTTGACATAAACAATTTATATGGAGTATGTATGTATGTATGTGCCTACATACATACATATGTATGTATATCGTAATGCGATAACTTTAATTACTGAGCATTGAGGGTTGAACCCAGTGAACTGAAATAAATTTGAGCATTAGTGCAACAACGATCACAGAGTGAAGTTATTTTCTTTTTGCATTGAATACATTAATTAAGTACCTATTAACAACTTTTTGGCGCCGTATATCAATAACTATTTAAATTTATAAATTTAATAATTCGAGGCATGGTCCTTATGTTTTGTTTTGGTCTACTAATTGGGTGGACCTACAGCGTTATGCCGGCTCGGGCATACAAAAAGTGAAGTTCAGTAAATGCCATGCACATAGATATACAAACATATGTATGTATGGATGTACATATATATGTATTTGCGACGCAATTTATTATACAAACGTACCCTGCAGGGTAATCAATAACTAGTGAGCAAAATTTCTAGTTTCGAATTATCGAAAAGAGGTGGCACTAAATAGTTAAATATTAGTTAAACCCTCGCCAGTTCAGAAGGTGCCCTGCAATAAATGCGTTTAATCCGGGACGTGTCCGGGATCAATCGCAAGGGAGCATGCGATTAATACAATTTTACATCCCTTTATATGGAGTGAATTGATCGCATTTGTTCGAGCATGTCCTATTAAGAGACTAATTGTTCAACTTGTATACCCGAACGGGTACCAATGTAGATTAATCACTAACATACCGAACGGGTACAAATGTAGATTAATCACTAACATACCGAACGGGTACAAATGTAGATCAATCGCTCACAACCCGAACGGGTACAAATGTAGATTAATCGCTTTCATCCCCAACGGGTACAAATGTAGATTAATCGCTTTCAGCACGAACGGGTACAAATGTAGATTTTTCCAAGTTGTTCGCCAAGGCAATTTTTAATAACAATCTTTAAAAAATTGTAAATGTTCATGCATATATAAATAAAAATTATATAATGTTTTACTTTTGAAAAAAAAAATCTCAATAAATAAATAAAAAAATTGTAAGTTTTGGGTATGCATTATATGAGCGTAATGTAAAGGATTTTTTCATAGAATATTTTAGGTAACATTTTGTTAAAATTATTATTCATCATTGTTATTAAAAGAAAGGGTGTTCAATTCGTTTTACCGGTTGTTCTACAATTTTTTAAATACATTGCATATTTTTGTAAAATTTCTACATTTAAGGAATCTAGATTTGTACCCGTTCGGAATGAAAGCGATTAATCTACATTTATACCCGTTAGGGAACAATTGGTCTACAATTAGTCTACATTTATACCCGTTCGGGAACAATTGGTCTACAATTAGTCTACATTTATACCCGTACGGGAATAATCGGGGACTAATTGTGGATTGTTCTCGAAAGAGAATATTCCGGGACAAATATCTTTCGGTATTAATCGCACATTTTTTTGCAGGTTGTAAACTGAGTGGCCATTACACCATGACACTTTGATTTATATGCAATCTCGAAGTGGCAAAAATTCTATGAAAATTTGCCGGCTTTGCGTATTTTTGCAATTCTCAGATGGTTACTGAAGCATTTGTGGTACAAAGACTATATATGGCGGTCACCTCTCGGCAGTGGGCGGCATAACCTCCCAGCCCAGTTGTGCCATGAAAAATCTTTTCACAAAAAAATGCTTTCGCCGTTCGGAGCCGTCATAGAACTGTAGGTCCACCCAATTGGTAGGAAAAACAAAAGTTAAGGAGTAAGTACACCTCGAACTGGGAGAGAAGCTCGGCCATAAGACTCAGTCAGTTATAATGGCGCCATTGTATTATTATATATACATAAAGTGCACATGTACATATATTTGCGACTTAATTTATTAATACAAATGTACATAATATGTGCGTGGACATATATGGATGTACCTACATAAAGTGCATATACCTATGTACATACAGATTTGTGACGCAATCATCAATAACCCTCCAAAAAATCTATACCGTGTTTGTAGCAAGTAAATACATCATATCGCACGTTTTATGCAATAGGGATTTAACTCAAAAAAATTTTTTTTGGGAAAACGCAAATAAACTTTTATAATTTCAAATAGCTTCCTTCTACGGCTAACTACATAATCACTTTTATTTCCACCATTTTTTTCTTTTTTAGTATTTTATAAGACTAGACTCAAAGGCACGACCCAGTTATTGAAATATATCAGGGACGTAACGGTTATAAGAGAAATGGGATAAAAGTCATATTTAACCATTATCATGAGAAAAAATTTTTTTTGGTCCTTAATAACCATTATAAAAACCAAACAACCGTTTTGGGCCTGAATAACCGTTATGGCAACCAAAAAAGATTTTTGGGCTGGAATAACCGTTATGGTAACCTAAAAACTGTTTTGGGCCTGAATAACCGTTATTCAGATTTTTATTTTTTTTTTTTGGTCAGCTATAAAAATCAAGCATATTTATTTGTCAATATTTCTGGATGATATTGGTATCAAATGAAAGGTGTTTAGCAGGGATTGTAGCTCTGATTACCTCTTTTCATTTGATACTAATTTGCTTAAAACATTCCAGGGCATCCGGGTCCACTTTTTCACCTATAACTGGGAACCCGACCTACGAATCTTAACAAATACACCTCAATGTAAAAGCCCTGCTCAACACCTTTCATTTGATACCAATATCGTCCAGAAATATTGACTTATAAATAGGCTTGATTTTTATAGCTGATAAATAATAAACTGAATAACGGTTATTCAGGCCCAAAACAGTTTTTTGGTTGCCATAACGGTTATTCAAGACCAAAACAGTTTTTTGGTTGTTATAATGGTTATTAATGACCAAAAAAAAATTTTTCTCATGATAATGGTTAAAAATTCCCAAAAGAAGATAAAGATTATTTTTGCGTAACCTTTTCACCACCAAAAAAAAAATAACCGTTATTTTCGGTCCCTGAAATATATGGCAAAATCCCAGAAATCGAAAATTTCGAGTTAAATCCCTATTGCATAAAACGGGCGATTTGTATGTATGTAAGTTTAGTTTAAAATAAGAAGAAAGTACAGCTTGTACTTGTTTTCTTTACAAACAAAAGACCACGTATAATGGTAATTTTTCGATCAAAAGAGACACTTATTGAAGAGTTGTTTTGGCAATCGCTAGAGATATGCTCTGTGTACAAGTTTATGAAAAAAAATGGATTTCAAAAAATTTTGAGTTGTGTCACTTTTTGATTTAGGGTGCGATATCGATGTGCTAGTGCACAAACCGGATAAGTGCGGGTTTTGGCGAAATTGAGTTAATTGCATTTTTGGAATCATCAACACTATACCTACCTCGTGTGCAATTTTTGTAAGGAAATTATCAATAATGGCGGAGATATGCGATGGCATAATCAGTCAAGTGCTTTGAAAATGAAATATTTGTTGTGCACAAACCGGATAAGCGCGCTTAGAAATTCAAAATTTCTATAAACATAATTTTTCTTGTGCACAAAAATTCCAAGTGCCACAAAATAAAAATTTATGCTCGTATCCTATTTAAATAACCCATAAAAATGTACTATTTGAATTTAATAACTATGTTAGTGTTTTAAATGAACAATAAAATATGTATTAACAGAAATAAATTGAATAAATTTTTCATAGAAGAGCTCTAACAAAAATATTTGCAATTAAAAAAAGTTAGCGCCAAATCGGCTAAGTGCCCAACAAATTTTAATCACTAAAAAAATAGTATAGGTAGTGAAGCGATCAATATAATTTTAGTACATTTGGATTCTACATACTCCAATTAACGATTACGAATATCGTTATAACTGAAAAAAATGTGACAGTTAACAAGTTATTGCTATTTAACACAAAATTTGCTCTCCTGAACATTTTTCAAAATATCACTTATCCGGTTTGTGCACTAGCACATCGATATGTACATAGAGCTCTATTTATTGTGATTCCTAGACCGGATACCCAGATATGGGTCAATACGTTGACCCGGGTGACCCCGGAATATTTCTGAGCAATATTGGCATCATATGAAAGGGGTCGGGCAGCGCCTTCGATGTTATGCTCAATCCGGTTGCCTAGGGAAAGGGAAGGTGAAAAGGAAAGAGAAATAGGAAGAGAAAGGGAAATATATAGAAGGGAAAGGTAACGAAAATGATAACGGAAATGGAAAAGGAAGGGGAGAGGGAAAGGGGGAGAGAGATAGTAGGGAAGGGATATGTGGAAGGAATTGGACGGGAATAGAAAGGAAGAGGAAGATAAAGGTAGTGGTAAAGGAGGATAATAGAGAAAGGGAAAAAAGAGAAAGTGAGGGAATGGGAAATGTGACGGGAAAAGGAGTGGGAAAAGAAAAAGGAATGAAAGAGAAGGGGAGGGGTAAACTTTTAAAAAGTTAAATATTTCACTCACTTTTCTGTGAACTTTTTATTTTTATTTTGTGGAGGCCTGCGAAAAATTTGCAGTCCGCGGAAAGCTCAGCTACTGTATGTTTATGTTTTTGAGAATATGTTAAATTTTTGAGAATCCCTTTAATCAATTGTACTCAATTGTTTGCTGGGAATGATTAAATGGCTGCACAACGATATCAACAAAAAAATTTTGTTTTGTTGAATACTTATCAAATAAAAATTACACTACTCGACAAAAAAAATCTTCAAGAATAAAATAATACTTTTCTAAAGCTAAATTTTACGCTGATTCCGAATATCACCTCCATTTTTTTGTGGCAGACCCAGTTTTTGAGATATCGGTAAAAATGTAGATAAAGCCATATATGCAAGACATTGCATCACATAAGTGCATCAAAAGTTTTATTAGACATCGTGGCAATTTGACATCTAGGAAAATTAGAAGGAGCCCTAACAAACATTTTTTGCCATCACACTCAAAAATTGGTCAAGTAGTTTGATTACAATGGCAAAAAGAATGAAAAAAATTGGAACAAAAATCTAATTTTTTTAAAGAAATTTCAGATTCGACTATCCTAAAATCAGAAAAATTATATGAGGGCCCCCTTATCGTATAGATAAATTAATTGTTAACATTTTACTACTCTTTTGTGGTTTTCTGGATTTAATACCATAAAATTATATTTCTTCTCTTTAATAAAAAAATACTTACATTTCTTTCTCTCATTTCTTTTTAGTGTTAAATCGGTGATCTATTAAAATTGCGTAAAGAAAGATTAACGTAAGGTCTGTGTTAATATTATTTAGCATTAAGTCTAGCCGAATACAGACATTCTGTGCGCATTTGGCACGCTATTGGAAGAGTCGTGAATAACCAACAACAACATTCATAAATAGTCAAGATGACTAATAAACCTTGGCGTTTCATTGTGGTGACGCTGGGCGTACTGATCTTTGCCGGCGGCGTTTACATGTTTGAGCATTGGATTGATATAATTACGCGCATGCGTGGAAAGGTAAGCCTTACATAATATACATAAATAAATCATTTTTTAATTTTGATATCCATGCTTTCTTTTCTGGTTACTTACATATGTACATTAGATGCGTTTTTTTTCGGCAAAGTTTCTCAGATCTTCCCTCCGGCCACAGAATATGAAAATAGGATGTTGTAGGATAACTAAGCTGATTTTTGTTTTTTTTTTTAGACAAAAAACTGAGTGGGCTACTCCAAAAACAGTGATTTTTTTTTTAAATTCCATGATAGGTTTAGATTCATGAAAAAAACCACAGAATTAAAAACAAAACAACAAAAGATACATATTCTCATGTAAAATTAACGGCTTAATCGAATGGTGTACTCAGTTTTTTAGTGCGAGCCATAGGGAAGGTACCAAGATCGCCTAAAGTGGAATTTTATTTTTTTAGTCACGAATTTTCAAGTTTGGACCCTGGTATTTCCAAGATACCTTAAATTTCTTTTTAATCAAAGTATACAGGAATCTGCGCAAATTAATGCAGTTTTCAGAAAAGTTTATTTGATCGAAATCGAGCTTTTTTTGTCCAAGCTACTTTGGTTCAATTGAAATATTCCAAAATCACTTTCATTTTGAACATTTTTTATTGTTGCAAGTACAAAATTCGAAAATTTATTATTTACATATGTACAAAAAAAAATGTTGTTCAATATGAAAATGATTTTGGCATGTTTCATTTGAATCAAAGTAGCTTGGACAAAAAAAGCTCGATTTCGATCAAATAAACTTTTCTGAAAACTGCATTAATTTGCGCAGATTCGTGTATATTTTGATTAAAAAGAAATTTAAGGTATCTTGGAAATACCAGGGTCCAAACTTGAAAATTCGTGACTAAAAAAATAAAATTCCAATTTAGGCGATCTTGGTACATTCCCTATGGCTCCCACTAAAAAACTGAGTATACCATTCGATTAAGCTGTTAATTTTACATGAGAATATGTATCTTTTGTTTTTTTATTTTTAATTTTGTAGTTTTTTTCATATATGAATCTAAACCTATCATGGAATTTAAAAAAAAATCGCTGTTTTTGGAGTAGCCCACTCAGTTTTTTGTCTAAAAAAAAAACAAAAATCAGCTTAGTTATCCTACAACATCCTATTTTCATATTCTGTGGCCGGAGGGGTATGTTAGATCAAAAAAACGCATCTAATGTACATATATACATACATATGATATAATATTCCCATACATACATATGCATGTATGTATGTATATTCTATGTAACTATTTAGTAGTATTAAGTATTCAAACACATTAAACGATTTTTAAGCTCTATCGCGAAATCCCTCTTTTATCAATTTTTTTTAATTTAATTTGTTTAGCTTGTCAGTTAGACGATGGGTGGCAGATATGAAATGCATATACATATGTACGAGTATTTCTATACATATCGCCGTTTAAACTTCATAACCGCCTAAGGGACACTTTCAAAACCGCCTAATCGAAATTTTTGCCAAAAATTATAATTGAATTCCTGACGTCTAATTCTACGAGTTCAAAGCTTAAGAGGACTTTTGAATGAAATATATATGGGTGTTCCCGAAAATGGGTCAACCAAAGAGAAAAATTGAAAAGTGCACCTAGGCCAAACTTTTTGATACCATCATATATGTAGGTACATATTTCCTATATCACGCCACAAAATTTTATGGACATTGGAGCACTGCTACTTACAAAAATTACGTCTTTCAGACTAGCATATAAAATTTTTTTTTAGCTAAGTGTATATGACTTCCGAAATACATCCGCGAATTCGCAACAAAGGCACCGGTAGAAAAATGGCGTTTACGAGTACTTAGCCCAAAATCAGACCTGGGAGTATCAACATAGATATATTTACAAAATACTTTAAATCTTGTATAAAGTGAATTCTAAAGTAGTGCTTTTTTCAAGAATTATCTAAAGATATTTTGATAAGCCTTGGCTTTTTTTCAAGCGTTCGGACGCAAAATATACTTTGCAGTAAAAAAAAAAAACATACTTACCTTTGTGATATTTTTCAAATTTTTTTTTGACAAAACACAGTTTTGGGTGCTCTTTCGGGCAGCGTTAATTTTTTCCCCAGAATCAAAAGGATTCCTAAGTGTAAGTATATATATTAAACATTGGAACGTCCGAACGTACACATTTTTTTCTTGAGATAATTTATTTTTTTGTTCCTTATAAAGCTATCTAGCAATGAATTCCGCTCAAAGGGCTAAGAGGCGGAGGTTAAACCTTATGAAAGACGGTCAGAAATAGAAGGATTTCAAAAACAAAGAAAGAGAGAGAAAAAAAGATTTTTGGGAAAAACATAAAAAAAACCCTTTGAAGGTAAGAATGCTCCAAGCAATTTGAAATAGATATAGACAATAAAATATTTTTGGCCGCATAAAACTTGAAAATCTACCTATATGCGATGGCTTAAAGTAAAACAAATACCAGCCCTTCAAACATTACACAGCGACATCTAAGCAACGCGATATTTAAAATACCTTTGTTTATTGTTATTAAATTTTGCTAGTACTTACATCAGTTTTTTTTTATATTCATCGCTACTATACATTATTAAGTATCGTTTTAGTGCTCAGAATGTGCAAGTAATGTAAACTTTGAATTAATGAGTTAATTGCAATAAAATATGTGCTCAACACTTGTTTTGTTATGAAAAAGTTGTTTTCCTTCATAGAAAAATTTGGAACGTCCGAAATTAAAACCGATATTTCTTCAATAAAAAACGTCTATAGAAATATAACTTTAATGCAGTGACAGTCCTTGTATATTTCTCTGTTAGTCGTATATACATCATTTTTTTGTAGCATTTCGCAGAATTTTAACGAAATCAGATGCAACCTCAAATACGAGGTACTTTTGAGGAACGTCCGAACGGCAACTTTAAATCCTTCTACAGTGGTAATGTGTCATCTCTAGAAAAAAGGTTTGATAGCGTTGGATAGAGGAGTACAAAGGCTACATATGACAAAAAAAAATATTCTGATCCAAAGCCTACTATAGGTTTTATACTGAAAATAAAGTGGCAGCATGGAACGTCCGTAACGCTGGAAACACCCATATACAGCTTCCCGAGCTTCAAAATAGTCACTTGTAATTCAGAAACTGTAAAATTAACTTCAAAATAGTTATGTAATTGTAATTCAGAAATTGTGAATGATAATCACTTGTACTTTAGAACCCGTAAAATGTGCTTCAGAATATGTAAAATACATTTCAGAATCTGTAAAATGTACTTCAATATAGTCAATTGGAATTCACAATCTGTAAAATATACTTCAGAATCTGTAACATATATTTCAGAAACTGCAAACTGATCTTCAGACTCTTAAATTACATTTCCACAGTAGTCCTAGTCAGTAATCAATAGTCTGAAATACATTTTACAGTTTCTGAAGTAAATTTTATGGTTTCTGAAATACAATTGACTGCTCTGAAGTACATTGCACGGCTTGCGAAGTATTTTTTATAGTTTATATGGTTTTATAGGTTTTACGGTTTCTGAAGTAAAAGTTATTATTTTGAAGTTAATTTTATAGTTTCGGAAGTAAAATTTACTTTTCCGAAGTTGATTTAACACTTTTCGAAGTACTTACTAATTGAAGAGGTGTAGAAATTTTTCCAACAGGATATCGACGGCTGAGAATAAGATCGCCCTATTTCAAAAATTGTTTCAAAAACGCCCTATTCCAAAAATTGTTTCAATAACGTCCTATTTCAGATTTTGCTTCAATAACGTCCTATTTGAAACAATTATTCAAAAACGCTCTATTTCAGAGAAATATATATGGAATTTTCTCTGAAATAGGGCGTCTTTGAAGCAAAATCTGAAATAGGACGTTATTGAAACAATTTTTCAAATAGGGCATTTTTGAAATAATTTTTGAAATAGGGCGATCTTATTCTCAGCCGTCGATATACAAACAAAAATATCCATTCCATCTCATTCAAACGCGCTAAATCTTGTTCCGTGGCATTTCACCTTTTGCAATTGAAAATTGATCGAAGAGATTATTATTTTTGCAATTGCATACATATTTACATACATATTACATTATGTATAAATAACGCAAACATTAACCCTTTCACAACTAACGTATGTACATACATTACTCTATCGCTTACAGGAAATGGCGCTCAGTCCTAAATCACCCGCTTATGCGGGTTGGAAAGCCTCACCAATTCCACTCTATTTTGATGTTTATCTCTTTAATTGGACTAATCCAGAGGATTACTATGTGGGCTCTAGGAAAAAGCCACATTTCCAAGAGCTGGGACCATATCGTTTTCGTGAGAAACCCGATAAGGTGGATATTGTATGGCATGAGGGTAATAATTCGGTTTCATATCGAAAATTCGCAGTATTCTATTTCGATGAGAAAAATAGCAAAGGAAAACTGAGCGATCAGGTGACTTCGGTGAATGTTGTGGCGCATGTAAGTAATTTTTGTTTGTCTTTACATATGTACATTAGGGTGCTTTTAATTTGTATGAAAAATTTAAAAGTTCATAAAAAGACTGTATCGCCCCCTCAATCTGTAGTAACATGGTCAAAGATATCACACATAAATTTTGGTCCCGATTGGTGGCGGTTAAGGCGTGGCGCATTGAGGTCAAAGTTCAGAAAACTCTATGAAGGGTCAAAAAATCAAAATATTTTTTTTAATTACCTAATACCCAAAATTAATACGTCTATACCCAATGATAACAAATATAAATTTTGGTCCCGATTGATGACGGTTTACTGGTGTTTCAAGGGGGTCAAAGTTCAGATTGCCATAGAAGACTTACATTTTTAGTGTCGCATATGGTAATCTGAACTTTGACCCCCTTGAAACACCAGTAAACCGTCATCAATCGGGACCAAAATTTATATTTGTTATCATTGGGTATAGAAGTATTAATTTTGGGTATTAGATAATTAAAAAAAATATTTTGATTTTTTGACCCTTCATAGAGTTTTCTGAACTTTGACCTCAATGCGCCACGCCTTAACCGCCACCAATCGGGACCAAAATTTATGTGTGATATCTTTGACCATGTTACTACAGATTGAGGGGGCGATACAGTAAAATATCGTTAATTTGAATTTTAAACGCACTCTAATGTACATATATGGATTTATCAATGCCCATTTTATATGATACACAGGGTGCTGCTTTGCAATCAAAAGATAGCTCACTCTTTAGTAAGATGATGCTGAGCAATTTTTTGAGCATGTCGCAGGAAGGTTTGTCGATCACAAAAACTGCGGATGAGTGGATGTTTAAGGGATATTTTGATCCATTGGTGTCCATGGGCAGCTTTGCCTCAAAAATATCAAGCAGTTCGTTGGTGCCATTTGATCGTGTTGGCTATTTGTATACGGTAAGTATTAGATTAGTTGGGTAGATGTATTAGTTTTTTTGTCTTTTATTTAGTGATCTAATTCTTTTTGTTCAAAGTTGCTTTAATTTATAGCCTCTTATTTTAAACTTATTTAATTACGGAATATCTTTCGATTTTCCTGATTTTTTTTTTATACTCACTGTTCATATTTTCTTTCACTTTTTCTTAGCGCAATGACAGCTCTACATATGACGGTCACTTCAATGTCTACACTGGCCAAGATGATTTGCATAAAATGGGCCAGATTTATGCGTGGAATTATAAAACCCATAATACTGCTTACGAGGGTGAATGTGGTCGTATACGTGGTTCAATGGGCGAATTCTTTCCGCCAAATTTAACACCCACTGATATTTTGGAAATTTATTTACAAAACTTATGCCGCACTTTGCGATTGGATTATATTGAGACGGTGAAAGTGCATGGTGTTACAGCATTTAAATTTGCCGCTACGGAAAGGGCGATCGATAATGGTAATAATAATGCTAATACTTTGCATAAATCTGTGCAATAGATCCACATACATATGTACATACATATTTACACCTTTTTCACTCCACAGGCACGCTCTATCCAGAAATGAAATGCTTTTGCGTGAATGGTGTATGTGAAAAGTCTGGCGTTGTGAATTTGTCACCTTGCGCCTACAATTCACCAGTTTATACATCATTTCCACATTTCTATAAAGCAGATCCAAGTTATTTAGAAGCGATCGATGGCCTCTCGCCCGATCCGGTGAAGCATGAATTCTTTATGGCATTGGAGCCGCATGGCGGCGTACTCATGGATGTCGGCGGTGGCTTTCAAGCGAATTATTTGTTGACGCCAGTGCCGGATATAGCGTAAGTCATTAATTAAATCCATCTCTCTCTATTTCCTATTATATATCTCACACTCTCTCCCTCTATTTTTTCAGTCCTTTCAACAACATTCCACGCACTTTTATGCCGCTTCTTTGGGCTGAAGAACGTGTACGAGTTCCACCAGAAATCGCCAGCCAAATCGCTTTGGTGCCCCTGATAATCACACTGGGTCAGGTGGCGACCGGTGTTATGTTCGCTGTTGGTGTACTACTCATATTTTGGTATCCCGCGAAGTACGTATCGCAGCTATTTAGTGATACGAAGGGTAAAAATGTTTTGCTGAATCCAATTGTTAATAGTGCTAGTCGTTCGGTTGCGTTGGTTCCGACGCGTATACCACAAGCGGATATGCAAACGTACGGCGAAACGGACGAAAAGCGGAGTGATGTAGTGCGTGAAGATAATGCCGGTGTAGCGAGCGAAAGTTTATTGCAGCCAGCAAAGGAATCAGCGCCAACTGATGATGATATTGTAGATAGTACATAGATATGTACATGGTTGCGGTGGAGTAAAGAACTTAACCGTTGTTTTTTATTAGTTATTATAGTTTTTTTATTAATGTTATACAAACGTTAACTACTTTCATAGGCGTTAAAGGAAGTAGCGCAAAGTAGCTCTGTTATTAACTTTTTTATACTTTTTTGTAAATAATAGATACTTATTTAAAAATAACGATCAAAACCTCATAACCACGAAACCTCAAGCCAATAGTCATCTACTCATATATGTACACACATCACATATTTTGTACGCTTATAACACAGTGCTACAGTGAAAATACACTCATGAAGCGACCTAGCTAAGATTGTTTATCTAGTCAAGTGTAACACGAAACGGTATTTGAAAAATCCGCTATACCCTCAATTTTTTTTTTATTCCGAAAAAACCGTTATTCCATGCTTGTCGGCACATAAAAATTCCTAGAGGGGCTATTTTTGAACCGATTTCAATTTTTCCAACGGTTTGGGAAAGCTAAATAATGGTATTCTTAATATATAAACAGCAGTTTGTTAGTTTATAAGGTATAAGAAGAAATTTTTGCACTTAAATCTGAAATTTTCGTAAAATTTTTTCGTTTTTTCGAGTTTGACGCCATTTTTTTTGTACAATTCGCAAAACATGCTTTAATTACAACAAATATTATTGTTCTACTATTAATTCTGAGTAAAACTAGACCTTATTTATTGAAAAATTTTAAAAATTGACGAAGTTATAACGCTTTTTCGAAAACAAGAATTTCAACGTTTTTACCACCCACTGCATAGCATAGCATATACCTAAGATGAATTTCATATCAAAGGCTGAAAAAAAAACGAACATTTTGAACCCGACCCCCTCAGAAATTGATGAAATTTTGCATAGAGGTACATCTTACCTACCCAAACACAACCTCATTTTTACAAATTGCATTTTCGAAAAATTGTGGGCGTGGCAAGGTATCGAAATATTCGAAAATATTCGAAAAATGACGATAATAGGTACTTTTAAAGTGTGATTACTAGGGAATGGCTTTACCGATTTCAAAGATCTTCATACCACTAGAAAGGTATTGAAATTGGCTTTCAAAAAAATATACTGTAAATTTTTTTTGTTTTACTACACTGAAAAAAATGTTTTTTTTTTCTGAGTAAAACTAGACCTTATTTATTGAAAAATTAAAAAAATTGACGAAGTTACAACGCTTTTTCGAAAACAAGAATTTCAATCGTGAGGCCAACTTCCCTGTTTGCCTTGTAGACAATTCCAAATCCCGCACAAGATCACAATAGTCCTGATAGGTCATAAAATGACGTTCCGTTCCTCTTGTCCCAGTTGGAATATACGGTTGGTCAATTCGCTCGTTGGAAAATTGAGGGCTGGATTCAGAAACACTTTCTGGTTTTCTGCCCACAGTCGTCTCATCCGCTTTTTCTCTCAGTGGGTAGAGTGCTGCTATGCCAGAGGTCTTAGGTTCAAACCCTAGTCCGAGCAACCACAAAAAAAAATATTAAAATTTTCTTATTAGTAAAAATCCAATTATTGGGTTTTTTAAGAGCAGCGGTCACCTCTCGGCAGTGGGCGGCATACCCTCCGAGAGTATTTCTCGGTCATAAAACCCGTCAGAGTTATAATAGCGCCATTGTATTATTATTATAATGAAAATTTATGAACAGAAAAACTATTAAAACTATGATTTTCCATTTATACACAAGTAAAAGTTACTTATTAAATAAAAAATATGAAAATTTTTTTTCAGTGTAATATAGAATTTTTACAGTGTATGTTTTCAAAAGGTGATTTTAATACCTTTCTAGTGGTATGAAGATCTTTGAAAACGGTAAAGCCATTCCCTAGTAATCACACTTTAAAAGTACCTATTATCGTAATTTTTCGAATATTTTCGAATATTTCGATACCTTGCCACGCCCACAATTTTTCGAAAATGCAATTTGTAAAAATGAGGTTGTGTTTGGGTAGGTAAGATGTGCCTCTATGCAAAATTTCATCAATTTCTGAGGGGGTCGGGTTCAAAATGTTCGTTTTTTTTCAGCCTTTGATAAGAAATTCATCTTAGGTATATGCTATGCTATGCAGTGGGTGGTAAAAACGTTGAAATTCTTGTTTTCGAAAAAGCGTTATAACTTCGTCAATTTTTAAAAATTTTCAATAAATAAGGTCTAGTTTTACTCAGAATTAATAGTAGAACAATAATATTTGTTGTAATTAAAGCATGTTTTGCGAATTGTACCAAAAAAATGGCGTCAAACTCGAAAAACCGAAAAAATTTTACGAAAAATTCAGATTTAAGTGCAAAAATTTCTTCTTATACCTTATAAACTAACAAACTGCTGTTTATATATTAAGAATACCATTATTTAACTTTTCGAAACCGTTGGAAAAATTGAAATCGGTTCAAAAGTAGCCCCTCTAGGAATTTTTATGTGCCGACAAGCATGGAATAATGGTTTTGTCGCAATAAAAAAAAATTTGAGGGTATAGCGGATTTTTCAAATACCGTTTCGTGTTACACTTGACTAGATAAACAATCTTAGCTAGGTCGCTTGATGAGTGTATTTACTTTTTTTTTTGTAGCACTGTGTAATTAATACTTAATATATATCTATGTATATATGTATGTACATATGTGTGTACATTAGGGTGACCGCAGTGATAGGGATGGAAATTTTTTGAGGAATTTTGTCAACGGGAACCCCATAAAATGATCAGCCTTTGCAGATTTTAAGATAGCCAAAGTTTAAGAACGATTGGATCATATTAACACGTGCCGCTTGGCGCTTAAGGTTTCAAAAAACTTGATTTTGTGGCCGATGAGCGACGTTTTTGGCCGTATCTCCGGAACTCTTCATTATTTTCTCATGATTCACATATCCAGGTAAAGGCATGTTGTTCCCACTAATTTATATCCTATGCATACCTCTAGGAACGCACATCTATTAAAAGAATACCTCTACGAACGCACATCTATTAAAAGAATTACACGTTAAGTTATGTAACACTTCGCATTCCCTTGTATGGTAAGGAGCCGTTCATGTATTACGTAAGCAAAGCGAAATTCCAGATGCTTGCTACAATTAATACTTTGACAATTTCCACTTCACTTCTTTGTTTTAATTTATAAACCTGATTTTTGGTAAAATATTTGGGGAATTTGCTTTTTTCTGCTTATTCGAATGTTATTTTTTACTTTTCTCTGTTCACTTCTGTAGATATACAAACATACCCACACGCACACAAGGGGAGAAGTTTATCAAAGCGTAAAAAAGTTGAGACATGGCTAACTTTATACTTTGCTTTACTCGCTTCACCTCAATTGTGAACATTTCCCTTTGAAAAGCACATGCTGAACGGAACTGTCAAAGCAAAACTCTGAAGCAAAGCGAAGTCAATTGTGCACGGGCTCTTACCGCGCGCTATTTACTTGCCAAATGCCATTTGTGAATTGCATGTACGAGTAACAGGGTCTATTTCGGAGAAATCAAAACTATTGCCGGTCTTTTCGTGTTAAATTACTTATCGAAGTTTCTGCCATACCAATTTTTTCAATTTATTGAGTTGTAAATGAGAATTTGAGTAGTTAATATAGCAGAAGTCCAGGTATTTTCAATAAAAACAATTAAATATGAATGATTTGTGTTTTTTTTTTATTTTGTGCTTCGAAACTAGTGAATGTCTCTTTTTCCCCTCTATTTTTAAGGTTTATCATTCTCATTTTTGTCCCTAAAATAATGGCTCCACTTCTGCCATAAAAAGACGAAACAAAGATAAAATTTTCATTGTAGGCTATCCGGCTCACCAGATAACCGGTTGTAAATTGCTCTCTAATCGCCAAGTTCTGGCCACTTTATTTTACAATTTGCGTAGTGTGAAATTGAGCTTAAAGGTTTCAGCAAAAATTACTATTCAAGAAATACTTGTATTTTGGGGAAAAGCTCGAATTCCTATAAAACATGAAAAAGATGCTATTACTAAATTAGAGAAACTTTACGCAGAGTGGATAAATTTACAGAAGGACCAGAAAAAACAATCGGAAGCTGCAAGGAACAAAATCTAAGAGTTCGCCTTAAAGATATATGATATCTTTGATATCGCTCATCGAGACGCCTTGGCCATGATGAAATCAGAAGAAAAGCAATTTCTTTTGAAACAAAGGGAGAAGGGTCGTCCAGGCTCTATGCTTGGAGTTGATTTGAAGTTAGCTCGAGCTGAAGAAAGAAAACTACAAAGGGAACTTGCGAAAAAGGACACAAATTCGATCGGAATGTTTCAACATAGGCAAGATTTTCTTTTTATTTGGTTTGAATTTTTTTATTTTTGTTGAAAAGATTTGAGTAGATTGGTTTCTAATATTCAGTATTTATTAAAGTAAAAAAAAATAACCTCAACTATTTCAAACCAACCTCATTATTTTCTTTATTTACGGTATTTTCCCTTTTCCTTCATAGATATAGATAGTGATAGTGAAGAAGACGAGGACAGTGATGGAGCGTATGATGGGGATGATGATGACAAAGAACACCCCAGTAGTTGGTCGAAAAACAATAGTTTTAGGGAAGGATTGGAGATTGTGAAGTCACTAAAGGGCGTTAACGATATTGCAGGACGAGGGGTGAAATTAATTACTGATTTCAATGATCTTCTAACCAAAGATGAGGAGCAGAAACAATATATTTTGCAAGTCGTAAGCCAATGCCAAAAGTTGTATCCTGACTGTTCAAAAAGAACATTGAGGAAACCTGTAGAATAGAGTATTCATTATTGTATCCTTGTGTCCTTAAAAATAATAAAAATAATAAATAAATACATTAACGTATGTAAAAAAAACCGTTTTCCCAATCCAACATTTATACTTTAAAGAATACTAGTATCGCCGGTGCTCGAAATTCGACCATGCAATTTATTTTTTCAACTTTGTATTGGTACAAAAATTATTCCTTTTTGCGGAGATAAGCAACACTTTCCAAATTCCAGTTGTACCGCAACACTGATTTACCCTTTTGATCACGGTCCGACGCGAAATCATGGTCAAAATCCAGGCAGATCTAGGAAGGTAGGCCCGGTGGCGAATTCAGAAATTTCCCATGTATTTTGTTATTGTAATTGGTAGAGTGTAATGTCAAAATGATATTTCGCCGTGGTTAAAATCTGAATTTGCTTGGGGCTCGTCCATTCCTATTGGCAATGATGTGAATTCGCTTTGATTTTGACATTACCCTCTACCTTTGTAAATAAAAAAAGAAGTTTTTCAATTCGCCGCCGAGCCTACCTGTTAGATATGCCTTGGTCAAAATTAAAATTACTCAATGTGCTCTCCCGCACTCTCTCTCATTTTTCGCTTTAAGGGAAAATCAATAGGAGAAATTTGGAAGCGTTGATTTTGATCTTAGCGTAAACTGGGCCAATGCATATAAAATAGAGAGAGCGCTTTTAAATTAAAGCGACTCTTCAACTGTGTTTTCGATATTTGTAAACACGTTTACGATATCTATTTCTCTTAACTAAAAATTTTATTTATTAATTATAAACAAATTAAATAATTTATAGAAAAAATGATATGCCTATGCACTGCTGACTCATACGAACACATTCATATCAATTTTATGTGGATATGAGTATGTTAAATGTGCTAAACAGCCTGGCAATTGTTTGTAAGGAAAAAATGTTAGCCTATTAATATATAGATAAGAGATTTTTCATGATATCATAAGTTTGTTCCTAGAGGTACCTATTAAAATTTTTGGTGACAAAGGCTGTAATAGCTCGGTTCGGTTACAAATAACAAAAAATATGTATGGAATATAAATTAGTGGGAACAACATGCCTTTACCTGGAGATACGGCCCAAAAACGTCGCTCATCGGCCAAAAAATCAAGTTTTTTCAAACTTTAAGCGCCCAGCGGCACGTGTTAATATGATCCAATCGTTTTTAAACTTTGGCAATCTTAATATCTGCAAAGGCTGATCATTTTATGGGGTTCCCGTTGACAAAAATGTGACATCGATTTTTTACGGGCAACCTAGTGTACATAATATGTACAAAATTTTTATTTAGGGTGGTATTTACAGTATTATAGGCGCATTTCTGTCGTACCCAAGCATGAAAAGAATACTCGCTTATTCATAAAATTACATTCAAAGCAACAACACCAACTCGACTATTTTAAAAATTTTTTAAATAGTCGAGTTGGTGTTGTTGCTTTGAAGGTAATTTGATGCATAAGCGAGTATTCTTTTCATGCTTGGGTACGGCAGAAATGCGCCTCATATTAATACACATTCAAAACGATTGATTTGAGGCTTCGCTGATCGCCGCTCAATTATGAGGGCATTTAGCGTAAAAATTGTATAGATACATACATATTTGTACCACCCTTCTACTAATTATACAAAGTTATCATGAAAATGTATGTATGTATAATATTGAAAAGAATAATGATAATGGTGAATACAAGTAATGAATTAAAATCTAACAACCACCAAATTACATACATATGTATGTATCTACATACATAAATTTTTATGAAATTTAAATGAAGCAAAAAACTAAAAATATCGATATATTTATAAAAACTTTTAAAAATTCATCACATTAAAAAATTACATTAATTAAAATTTATAAGAAACTTACATATGTATATAAATGAATGATAAAATCATATGTAAAAACTTACGGCAGGGATATAGAACGATAATTTCTTTTAAGAAGTTAATTATTCAAAAGCACTTATAAGATGTCGTAATATTCTAAACTGAACATTGTTCCCAGTGGTGAATAAGATATATAGGTACATAAGTTCAATTAAGAAAATATTTATTGTAAGTAACTGAACTAAGTGGCTGTTTGAACACAATAAGGTTGTTCTCTCTCTGTGATTTTGACCTGGCAAATTTGCGGAGATGACAAGTGTGATAAATTTGCCGAGCACAACAACAAAATACACGTCTTGTCAAATTTGGAGCTTCGGCAAATTTCTCATACCCCAACCAGTGATATAGTTATTACATTCACAATGGTCTTCTATGAGAAGTGAGTTTGAATTTATGTTTCTAGTTCTTTTTTTTAAGTATTTTATTTTATTCAGATAAAAAATTAATTAATTCGAAATTGAAGCAAGCAAAGCAAAGCGACAACAGTTGTATAAAGAGTGGAAAGAATATGACTAACATGCTAGTTCACAATTAAGTCAGTTAGAATTTTATTTTCTTAAAGGTGCGCTCTCTCTGTGTGGCAAATTTCTCAAGATATCATGATATCTCGGCAAAAATATTAGACACAGAGAACAACCTTATTCTTTACAATATAAAAATTTATTTATATTTTACTATAAGCTTCAGGGATGCCACTAAGAAAATTTTTTTCCTACCAAAAACCTACCAAAATGGCTTCGAGCCTACCAATTTTTTTTTTAATGTGAGATTTAACCATATTCAACAAATTCATTTAGGGTAACTGTGCCAGTAACCGACCACCCTGCAGTAACCGGGCACTTTTGTTTTTTTACCGCTTAAAATAAAGAAAAACTGTTTAATTTTTTTTAATTTGGAAAATTTTAGTATTAAATTTAATATTATTTGTACAAATTTCAAGTAATTTAGAATGAGTGATAAAAATGTGAAGGAAAAGAGGAGGAAGCAGCAGTTCCCACATAAACAAAAACTTGAGTTGGCGTTAAATGATATTCGGGCAAGGTTGGATTGGGTATTAGTGTCAGCGCTCGTCCAGTGCGGAGGAAACCAGGATTTACATTTGTGGAATAACATTTGAGGAATAATGAGGAAGGAAACGTAAGCAGATTTATTGAGGGAAATAGCGGACATTGTTTCCACTTGGTACAGCAAACACATTTACTACCAAGGTTGGCCTGATGTGATACCACATAAAGCTCTTTATCCCATTAAACATTGAAAAAGAAATTATCAAACGTTTGAGAAAATATTGTTTCTAAAGTTGAGAATCAGCATATATATCATTTGAAAATAAACATATTTTCAAATGTTCATCAAACATTGTTTATCAATTTTAAAATAACTTACAACACATTTGAAAAAAAACTTGTTTCGCATTTTGTACCATTTCACGAATTTCAACATGTCAAGGCTTGAAGGAACGAAGAAATTGTGTGTGTTAGCCAATTTCAGTCAGCGTTCGTTGTTCTACTCGAGCGGTCTTTTAACGGTTGAAATGATGATGGTTGAAAATGATTGTGTGTAATAATGATTCTGTATATCTTATTATTATTTTATTTGTTTGTGGCTTTTTGTGAAGTTACACCAAATTTAATAGAAACATAGTTTGTTTCTCATATTAACATACTCATGTAACTGTACAAAAGGCACCGGAAAAATTCACCCGCACGGGTAAATGAAAAACATCACATCAGAGTACAAATATACATATAATACATATGTACATATGTACATCTATTTATTCCATTCCATTTCTGCGCTCACAACACGAACTCTCACTCTCACTATCGCTCAAATTTTCTGCACTCTAGGGTACATATATGTAATACATACAAACATCTATTGATTGCATTCCATTTCGTACCACCTTTGAAATAGGTTTGAGAAAATGAAATGAATCAAATTGAGAATCAGCCCAAAATCCCATACTAAAAATGAGCCTTTTTGTTTGAGAACGCTATCAGGGGAAATTTGAGGTGCATTTGATAACAAACGTTTGATATTTGACAATAGGGTTACTTCTCAAATGAACCTCAAATTGAAAATGAAGAAAAATGTTTATTGGGATTACACACCATGTAGACGGACAACCTTATTTGCTTCATATAGCGTAAAATGTCAGATGCCTTTCTGTTTTCAATCTCCTCCAATTGTGTCTGTGGGGGCAAGTGTACTTGAATCTCAAAGAAAGCTTTTCTGTTTAGAAGAGTTCTGTGGCAAAACTCTACTGAGAAGACACGTTTTCTCAACAGTGTGGTGGCAAAGTGACAAATGTACCAAATCAGTGATGTTAGTTGAACGAAGGCAAAAACCTACCAAAATTCAAATCGTCCTACCAACCTACCAAAAGGAATAAAACCTACCAGTTTTGGTAGGAAAAGCCCAAAAGTGGCATCCCTGATAAGCTTATCTACTAATATATATATAGCGTTCGGTGAGTTAACTAAACCGCATGGAGTAACGCGCGAGATAGCACAAGAATTGAAAAAACAGAGATGATATGACAGAGCAAAGTATCACTTTCATTTGCCCCGAACTTCACAAAAACTACACAGAGAAGTTATTCGGATAAATTTGTTAAAAGTGTCAAAATCAACGGATAGCTGGGCCGAAGAGGAAATATTAATATGTACATATGTATATACTTTTTTCTTAGAAATGTCTGTGTGTTGCCATTCTCCGAACTGGTAATGTGGTGTTTTGCGTTCGTTGAATTGTTCATTAAAATGAGAGTCATTTGCCTCATCGTCTGACACTTTTGACAAATTTACCCAATTTTTGAACGAACACACTTAATATAGAAAAGGAGTGCAAATTCAAGAATTATCTAAAATTTGGAGGAATAATCGCAGGTACTGATGAGAGAGTGCAGCTAAGATTCGTACAAGTACATCATATACACAAGTGTACACATCGCACCCTAAATCATAAAGTGACACAACTCAAAATCCAAAAATTTACAGGAGAGACAAACAACAATATGTAAATAAATAAATAAATAAATATATATATATATATGTATGTATATATATGTACATACATATATACCAATAATATTTAGTATTTATAAGTAAATATGGAGCTGTGCCTTTTTTCAAAATTTTGATACTACACTCTTAGAAATTTTCGTGTAATTTTGCATACAAAAAGGTAGGTTACTTTTTTCCTACCTTATTATGCGCAAAATCGCACACTGAAAAATTCAACAGATAAGCTGTTTAAATTTAAACAATAAAAGTGTAAATCCTACACAAACAAACTTTAAATCTAAACACTAATCGAGTAATAAATTGTAATTTCGCATGTAAGTTAAACAAAATTACCAATTCACTATGTAATTTTACCCCACTCAATTGTAATTTCGCGCACGAGATTTGAAATTACAATTTCCTTTAATCCAAAATGCGTGTAAAATCGCATGATATGCTCACTTTTGCTGAAAAGTGCGTAAATTTCGTTTAGAACTGTAAATTACACACTTGTAGTGTAAATCTACGAAAAAAGTGTAATTTTCAACTAAAAATTACATATATTTTGGTAGCATATTTACACGCAGTTTTTAGAGTGTATAGTCTATAGATACAAAAGTAAAAGGAAAAATTTAAAATAAGTTCGAAGGACAATATTTAATACATGTAAATGAACACAAAACAAAAAAGTTATAAAAAGAAAACCCTTTCCTGAATTGTTAAATAGTAACCAAAAGCAGAAAATGAATAAAGAATACATATATACCAAAAATAAATATGAACCGGTTTCATATCTTTCGAATTTCCCTGCAGACAACTGAACTAATCCATACACGCATGTATAAACAAGTCGCTGGTGGCAATAAAGTAGTCCCCAAACTGCCACATTTCATCTAACAAAATTGGTCCAATTAACATTGCGATGTCCTAGGACAGGACCACTACCAAACTGCTATTTATTACAAATTAAAATATTCCTTAAATTACAGGCCAGTGGTCCGCTCTCGATTGCATCAAACTAGTTCATAAACTAACTTGCCGTGGCCACTCTTAGCTGTTATACAGGCATGGAGGGGTTAGTCCTCTCCTAGGACATCGCAATGTTAATTGGACCAAATTTTTTGTATGAAATGTTTCTAGTTTTGGACTAGTTTGTTGTGACACTGTAGGGCTATGGTCAAAACGAGCAGTGATCGTGAAAAAACGAGCGACGGTCGTAGCGAAATACCATAGTGTACCTGCATCGCACTAGCCCAATGGTCAAACATATGTGACAAGCTTGTAGCTAGTTGACTTTGGCACAAATGTACCAAGTAGTCCAATAATTTTTGCAGGGATACATATCGAGCCGTATGCGCCGGAAAGATGTAAAGGCCAAATTCAAAAATGTTCAGGAGAATGTTTTTAAAATTTTTTTTTTTTAAATTTTTTCTTAATTTCGATTTTTTTTTTTTTGCTTTTCGACAATTTTTAATCAACTTTAACCACCAAAAATATAAAGCTATACTTTTCTAAAACGAAATTTAACGCTGATCCCGAATAGCATATCCATTTTTTTGTGGCAGACCCTGTTTCTGAGATGTCGGTAAAAATGTAGAAATAAAAATAGGTAAAAAAACTTTTTAAGTTAAACGGTTTTATGTTATACATACATTGCAATGTTTAAGATAAATGTACTAAAAACCAAAAAATAATAAAATAGATACAGTCGTGGGAATTATAAACATTTACATAGACTAGACTAAAATAAAACCGGGGGGCACGTCAATTGTCTACAAATTATCGACTTAATGTGCGATAGAAGAATCGTTTAATTCGTCGTTAGGCAGTTGGCCCGCAGACGGTGAGGAAATTACTTACTATTTTCTTGCTCATGGAAATTCCAATAGTTATACACTCCATGTTAATAAAAGAGATGTTTCAACTAGTTTATCGTTGGACATTCACACGAGGAATCGTTTCACTGCTCGTAGTTTGTCTTTAGTCGACAAAACATATGATAACAGTACTACTCGCTCACCACTATGAAACCCTAAAACTCGCTTATAATCGAGCTTGCTAGCTTTTTTCCACATTCTAGCCAAGAATTATCTAAAGAAGGATATCGTAGTAGATAAGCTGATTGGAATTGTGTATGTATACTAAAAAGTGTGAATGTCAGACAAAACGAATTGGGAAAAATTTTACATTGAAATTCATTTCTCTCCTCTTTCACATTGACATTTTTAAAGAAGAAACAAGATAAAGCAAACGCAAGTAACTTAACCTGTATTGGATAAGCCTTGATTCTAGCCCTACTTATCACACGTCCATCGTTTTCGGTTGAACAACTGCCTAATTATATTGTAACATTACAAAACAAACATTTTAATCAACGATTGTAGACAATTGACGTGTCCCACGGTTTTATTTTAGTCTAGTCTATGCAAATGTTTATAATTCCCACGACTGTATCTATTTTATTATTTTTTGGTTTTTAGTACATTTATCTTAAACATTGCAATGTATGTATAACATAAAACCGTTTAACTTAAAAAGTTTTTTTTACCTATTTTTATTTTCTAGTTTTTAGTTTTAATTCGCATTCTGTTTAATTCATTTAGTGCTTCATTATTGCAAGGTTTCTTGCCCGTTAGTTTATTGCAGTCCCACGCCTCTATACGTACTCCCTGCAAAGTTCTTACTCTACTAAGAGCCACGTAGGCTTGACCTTCTTCAAACAGTTTCGCACCTAAGATTTTCAGTTTTAATTACCCCGAGCTCAGCTCCACCTAGCGGAATTTTTTTAAAGAAAATATTTCTTTTCAAGGTAGTAATACATGTTCCGAATTTCAGCCAAATCGGACCATAAATGCGATTTTTGTAAATATAGCGACCCACGCGCCACCTAGCGGAATTTTTTTTAAAGAAAATATTTCTTTTCAAGGTAGTAATACATGTTCCGAATTTCAGCCAAATCGGACCATAAATGCGATTTTTGTAAATATAGCGACCCACGCGCCACCTAGCGGAATTTTTTTTTAAGAAAATATTTCTTTTCAAGGTAGTAATACATGTTCCGAATTTCAGCCAAATCGGACCAGAAATGCGATTTTTGTAAATATAGCGACCCACGCGCCACCTAGCGGAATTTTTTTTTAAAGAAAATATTTCTTTTCAAGGTAGAATACATGTTCCGAATTTCAGCCAAATCGGACCATAAATGCGATTTTTGTAAATATAGCGACCCACGCGCCACCTATCGGAATTTTTTTTTCATAATATTGCATTGTCATCGGGGTTATACATGCCTACAAAATTTCAGATTAATCGGTTGACAGGAAGAGGGTGAAATTTGAATTACTAAATTTGACCCAAGAATAATAAATAAAACAAACGGGGTGAGCTAAATAAAACCGTTTAAAAACCGTATATACAAGACATTGCATGACATACATAAGTGCATAAAAAATTGTATTAGCCACCGTAGCGATTGGGGGACTCGAATTCGCTATACGTATTCGTTTCGATATGCAGTATTCGTAGTCGGTATTCGGTATATGTACGTGTTCATACTGGTATCCGTATTCCCCTTCACACACTTTTCATACTCATATTCATACATATTCATATGCATATTCGTACGCATATTCGGTTCTCGGTACTCGGTATTCGTATTCGATATTCGGTATTCGCATTCGCTTCTGTATTCGTATACACATCGACCTATATACCAAATATGACCCAGATGCCAATATTCATTGATCTACGCCATTTTTGATTTTTATTTTTGACGTAAAAAATAAAAATTAAAATTTAATCGTTATTTTCTAACGTATAAAATAAAAGTCAAAGTTTAATAGTTATTTTTTGATTTTTTCGACAAAAGTCAAAAAAATAAAAATCACATCGGATTGACCATCTGTGGCCCACGAGCATCACAATGGTATATATAAATGTTAAAAATATTAACCCTTTCCCTTTGACTTTTTGAGTTGAAATTTCAAAAATAACAATTATTTCCCATCCCTGCTTTCAGCATCTACGTTTGCAGGGAAATTATCGAGATTCAAGAAATTAATTTTGGAGAAATTTTAGAAATACACAACCAGTTTGTTTAAAACTGCTCTAAGCAGTAACAAAAGGGACCCTAACTATCGTGAAATCGTTAGAACTTTATTCCAAAATTATGGAGCAATAAAGTGCAATATGCCGCTCAAGAAAACCATATTGGTCATCGATATGTAATAAAATACAAAGTAGAAGTCTTCAAAGTGATAAAACTCTTGGTTAAATTCCAACAAAACCCCGTTAAATTTGTTTATTTGTCACTAGTCTTCAATAATTTGAAAATCAAAAAAGATGTAAAAGCCTCTTCGTACTCACAAAAAAAGTAAACAAACTGAACTTATGTACTTAGTAAGTACTACTTACATCAAAATTGCTTTTCATAACGGTACATTTTTCAGACATAAAATTTCTGGAGAAGGTGTGGGTGATGACAATTAAGCCATTTCTACAAAAAAGTGAAAATCGGAAATCATGGCCTTTACATCTTTCCGGCGCATACGGCTCGATATGTACATGCATACATACATATGTACATAGGAATAGCGTCGATCAAAAATATAATATATCTACATATGTGTGTACATACCTGTGTATATGTTACTATAGTAAAACGTGTAGATCAGTCTCAGCTCTCCGATTACGTTTCGGCCTAGCTGTTTTGGAAAACGATTTACTCTATAAAATGCTGTTTTTGTAATACATATAAGCGAACAAGGTACACAAAGGCAGTGCTGTAATATCCCTGCAGAAAAATGTGCGATCAATCCCGAAAGAGATTTGTCCTCGATTGATCTCTTTCGAGAACAATCGGTCCACAATTAGTCCCCGATTGTTCCCGTACGGGTATAAATGTAGACTAATTGTAGACCAATTGTTCCCTAACGGGTATAAATGTAGATTAATCGCTTTCATTCCGAGCGGGTACAAATCTAGATTCCTTAAATGTAGACATTTTACAAAAATATGCAATGTATTTAAAAAATTGTAGAACAACCGGTAAAACGAATTGAACACCCTTTTTTAATAACAATTTTAATAAAATGTTGCCTAAAATATCCTTTACATTATGCTCATATAATGCATACTCAAAACTTACAATTTTTTAAATTTATTTATTGAGATTCTTTTACAAAAATAAAACATTATTTAAATATGCATGAACATTTACAATTTTTTAAGGAACAATCTACATTTGTACCCGTTCGTACTGAAAGCGATTGATCTACATTTGTACCCGTTGGGGATGAAAGCGATTAATCTACATTCGTACCCGTTCGGGATGAAAGCGATTGATCCTCATTTGTACCCGTTCGGTATGTTAGTGATTAATCTACATTGGTACCCGTTCGGGTATACAAGTTGAACAATTAGTCTCTTCATAGGACATGCTCGAACAAATGCGATCAATTCACTCCATATAAAAGGATGTAAAATTGTATTAGTCGCATGCTCCCTTGCGATTGATCCCGGACACGTCCCGGATTAATCGCATTTTTTGCAGGGATAATGCTAGCCACACACATTGCGATTTTGTATACAACTTGAGCTAGTTGCGCTCGAAATCGCAACGTTTTTGGGGCTGTTGCATGAAGATATGTCTCGGTTGTACGAAAAATCAAAAAGTTTTGATTTTTTGGCAAGTTGTACCACCTGGTTGCATCGTTTAGAGACATGTTGTTCAACATCTCATTTCATGAGAATTTTTGCAGTGAACACATCAAATAAAAATAAATAAAAATAAACGAATTCAACACAAACATATGTATGTATGTATATTTGTTTACAAAATGAGGTTGTAAAAAAAGATTGTACAATAATCGATTGCAACCGAGTCGGGTCAACGGTCCCACCGTGTATGGCCACGGTAACGAGTAACTCGTAACTCGTTGTTCTCCATTGGATTAGCCTTAGAATCTAAGGCTTATATTTATAAGAACTGGTAGAAAAAACATTTTTCTTATTTTCTCGACATGTTTATTTCATCAATAATATTTATGTATGTAGGTATATGGATATTTATGAAAAAATAAAATCTTGCTTTAAAATTAGGTAATACTTGCAGCTCTTGTTTCGTGAACATATTTATATGAATGTATATGTATAAATTTCTATATTAATTTTAATTTTTTTTTTTTTTTTAATATTAGTTATATTTGTTTTATTTTCCACTACCTCAATTTTCATAATTCCAATATTTGTACATAAATATTTTTATAGCCTTATACGACTTAGCCACATGCTGGCCAAAACCAAACATGCGCTAATAGCACTAAAACTTAGTAAAGATGGCAATCTTGCCGATATTTGTGGCGAACAAGCTTTTGCATGTTCCAAATCCAATTGATCCGCCAATTTATTGGGTATATCTAAATAGACACGATCATGCCCAAGCGAAAATATTAATTTTCGTAACTTTTCGACATCGACAAAATCATTGGCCGATGACCAAATTGTAATTGAACTCTTATTTGTTTCATTCACGGCATCCACCAAATTATGCATTTGATCTAAACTATTGGCAGCAATGCCAGCTCGTACGGGGAATGTGATGGGATGATGTTTGGTGGTAATGTTGTTTTTCTGAAATGAAAAGATTGATTGATGAATGTGAGAAGAAGAAAATTAGCAATTAATTAGGACACCGAAAAACAAACTAAGCTTACCCTAATGGCGACCAACATCTCATCGATTTCGTCATCCGTATAACCGCTTTCACAGTAATTGGCATCCCATTGGGTGGTCCAGCCAATCGAAAGTACGGCCGTTTCGAAATTTGCTGCGCCAGCAAAGAAACGTACTGGGTCGACGGGTATGCTTTCGGTTTGGCTCACCGGTCCGTTGATTATGTCGGCGTTAAGCCAAACGGGATTGGACATCTGCATGAAGCAAGGAGAGATTTAATATTCGGTTATGCGATTTTAAAAATAAATTGAAAAATTTTCATGCCTTCCTCAATCACTTACCAATGGTATCAATTGACCCAAAATATCCAACGAACCCTCAAATACTTCAATCGATTTAAAATCCAATTTAACTCCCTTTGCAGCCTCTGTATGCTCTTCATTATACTCCAAAATGCGCAGTAAAAATTCCATCAATGACAAATCTGAAGATTTGGCTGGCGGATGTGCCATTATTGGTAAATCATCACCAGTGTTGTTAAGCTTTCCAAGCACGATGTCCGCTTCAATCATATGGATATCACCTAAAAATGTATTTTAAATACATATGTACATACCTATGTATGTACATATTTTTTTTGTATGTATGCAGATGTCTGTATGTGTATGAGGAATGTTGTATGCAACTATAAAAAAAAGAGATATTACATATAAAAAATAAAAATAAAATGATATTGGCTAATTAGTTTTTGTACATATTCAATTAATTAGAACTAGTATCGCCGGCAGTGTTTAAAAAACTGGCCTAAGTTTCATTTCTGTTGATTTTGATTTTGATTCCGCTTTTAAAAAATCAGAAGTCGCACTTAATCAATATGAAAAAATATGAAAATGAACGATTTTGCCTGATTTTGATTTTGCGCTGATTTCATATTGCTCAAAATCAAAAGCAGCCAAATATCAAAATTAGCGATTTTGCCTGATTTTGATTTTGCGCTGATTTCATATTGCTCAAAATCAAAAGCGGCCTGATTTCAAAATGAACAATTTTGCCTGATTTTGATTTTGTGCTGATTTCATATTGCTCAAAATCAAAAGCGGCCTGATTTCAAAATGAACAATTTTGCCTGATTTTCATTTTGGGCTGATTTCACATTGCTCAAAATCAAAAGCGGCCGGATTTCAAAATGAACGATTTTGCCTGAATTTGATTTTGCGCTGATTTTCCTATTGCTCATTAGCGATTTTGCCTGATTTTCATTTTGTGCTGATTTTGATTTTGTGCTGATTTCATATTGCTAAAATGAAAAGCAGCCAAATATCAAAACTAGAGATTTTGCCTGATTTTCATTTTGTGCTAATTTTGATTTTGTGCTGATTTCATATTGCTAAAATCAAAAGCAGCCAAATATCGAAATAAATGCTTTCACAGTTTTGCTATTTACGCTTATATGAACACATGTGTGTATGTACATAATTTCTTACCCTCTGTATTCCCTGCAAAAAATGCGATTAATCCGGGACGTGTCCGGGATCAATCGCAAGGGAGCATGCGACTAATACAATTTTACATCTTTTTATATGGAGTGAATTGATCGAATTTGTTCGAGCATGTCCTATGAAGAGACTAATTGTTCAACTTGTATACTCGAACGGGTACCAATGTAGATTAATCACTAACAAACCGAACGGGTAAAAATGTAGATCAATCGCTTTCATCCCGAACGGGTACAAATGTAGATCAATCGCTTTCATCCCGAACGGGTACAAATGTAGATCAATCGCTTTCATCCCCAACGGGTACAAATGTAGATCAATCGCTTTCATCCCGAACGGGTACAAATGTAGATTAATCGCTTTCATCGCCAACGGGTACAAATGTTGATTTTTCCAAGTTGTTCCTTAAGGCAATTTTTAATAACAATCTTTAAAAAATTGTAAATGTTCATGCATATATAAATAAAGATTATAAAATGTTTTACTTTTGAAAAAAAAATCTCAATAAATAAATTTAAAAAATTGTAAGTTTTGAGTATGCATTATATGAGCGTAATTTAAGGGATTTTTTCATAGGATTTTTTAGGAAACATTTTGTTAAAATTATTATTCATCATTGTTATTAAAAGAAAGGGTGTTCAATTCCTTTTACCGGTTGGTCTACAATTTTTTAAATACATTGCACATTTTTCTAAAATTTCTACATTTAAGGAATCTAGATTTGTACCCGTTCGGAATGAAAGCGATTAATCTACATTTATACCCGTTCGGGATGAAGGCGATTAATCTACATTTATACCCGTTAGGGAACAATTGGTCTACAATTAGTCTACATTTATACCCGTTCGGGAACAATTGGTCTACAATTAGTCTACATTTATACCCGCACGGGAACAATCGGGGACTAATTGTGGACCGATTGTTCTCGAAAGAGAACGGTATTAATCGCACATTTTTTGCAGGGTTACGCCATACATATGTATGTACGGGTATGCGCATGTAAGCGTAAATAGCAAAACTGTGAAAGCATTGGGTGAGTTTCTAAGACTGAGCTGTTGTGCAACTGTTGAGTGTTTGTCTTAGAAACGCACTGTTGAGTAATTCCGCTCAGCTCAACAGTTGGCAACTTTTCGCCATTTTTTGCATCACAAATTTTCTTCGCTACTTGAGCTCAACATGTTGTGTAAAGCCAAACAGCTGATAAATTCATCAAACCGTTTCTAAGACGTAGCTGTTTAACTCAACTGCTACACAACTGTTGGCAACTGTTCAGCTCAACAGTTGCGGAGCAGCTTTTTCTTAGAAACTCACCCATTGATTTTGATAAAATTGGCTGCTTTTGATTTTAGCAATATGAAATCAGCACAAAATCAAAATTAGCACAAAATCAAAATCAGGCAAAATTGTTCATTTTGAAATCAGGCCGCTTTTGATTTTGAGCAATATGAAATCAGCGCAAAATCAAAATCAGGCAAAATTGTTCATTTTGAAATCAGGCCGCTTTTGATTTTGAGCAATATGAAATCAGCGCAAAATCAAAATCAGGCAAAATCGTCATTTTAAAAAGCGACAAATATCAAAATCAAATAAAATCAAACATTTCACGACTTTTGCTAATTCCGACTGCAGTTTTTTAAACACTGATCGCCGGTGCTCGAAATTCGACCATGCAATTTATTTTTCCAACTTTGTAAGCAACACTTTGCAAATTCCAGTTGTACCGCAACACTGATTTGCCCTTTTGATCACGGTCCGACGCGAAATCATGGTCACAATCAAGGCAGATCATGTAATTTGTTATTGTAATTGTAATGTAATGTCAAAATGATATTTCGCCGTGGTTAAAATCTGAATTCGCTTGGGGCTCGTCCATTCCTATTGGCCATGATGGGAATTCGCTTTGATTTTGACATTACACTCTGCCTTTGTAAATAAAAAAAAAAGTTTTTCAATTCGCCGCCGAGCCTACCTGTTAGATATGCCTTGGTCAAAATTAAAATTACTCAGTGTGCTCTCCCGCCCTCTCCCATTTTTCGCTTTAATGGAGAAGCAATGAAGATATTTGGCCGCGTTGATTTTGATCTGAGCGTAAACTGGGCCAATGCATATAAAATAGAGAGAGCGCTTTGAAATTAAAGCAACTCTTCAACTGTGTTTACGATATTTATAAACACGTTTACGATATCTATTTCTCTTAACTAAAAATTTTATTTATTAATTATAAACAAATTAAATAATTTATAGAAAAAATTATATGCCTATGCACTGCTCCTGACTCATACGAACTAATCCATATCAATTTTATGTGGATATGAGTATGTTCAATGTGCTAAACAGCCTGGCAATTGTTTGTATGGGAAAAATTTTAGCCTATTAATATATAGATGTAGATGCCAAGTAATTTACAGAGCACAGCCACGCGTAGGTACGACCAAACAAACTGAAGCCGATGGTTACGTTTACGTCATGTGTGTCTCATTTAAAAATCTATTGTATGTTTGTTTTTCATCTTCAATTTTAAACTTACTCTCAAGCGCTTTATCCAATTCCTGTTGACTATTTACAGCGTGTGCCCACGTAATGTCTGTAAGATTTATTTTATCATTAAATGCCATATTGTTGTTGTTGCCACGTGCAGATGCAAATTTTGTTTTGTTGAACTTCCCTCTGGCGTTGTTTCCCTTCTCTTGTAATGGATGCGTTTACTGCTGCCGCTGTTATGATGCCTGTTAGCGGTACATAAAGCACTTACATTAGGGCAGAGATGCTTAACGAACGAACGGATTCTATTTCGTTTTGTTAATTCACAATGCTAAATTATCAAAATGGTTTTGTTTCGTTAATTCGCAACGCTAAATTATCAAAACCATTTCGTTTCGATAATTCACAAAACTAAATTATCAAAATGCAACCGGTAACGTTGAAACGAAGTAAATCAACAAAAAGATTGCCTGCACGAAGCGCATACATACACAGCTGTCACTCAAATCGTAGCAGTTCGTGTGCATATGCTAGTGATGGGCGAGTCCGAGATGTTTTATTCGATTCTCTCGATTGTTGAAACATCTCGAATGCTCTCGATGGTTTTCATTCGTATTCGAGTCAAGTCGTACATGGCCGTCAGTCGAAACAATCGCTAAAACATCTCGGACTCGCCAACGATTCCTCTCGTTTTCAAAGCAACCCTACAACATCTCGGACTCGCTGCAAAAAATACATATGTAATAATTGTTGTTGCCGCTTGAATATTAAAATTGCTTTATAGTCCGAGATACGGCAGAACAAATGTATCCCCTCATCTGTTATTTACCAATGGACAGTGGTAACTGACAGTTCCTAAGCATATTAACACATCGCACATGGGTTGCCTAGCTAAAACGCGTACGAAAGGTACTAAATATTTAAAACAAAAACTAAAATTTTTAGGTATACTCCCCTTTTCTGTTATTTAAAAAAACGATACACCAGACGATAGAGGGCAATTAGGAGAGTCCAAAAAACATGGGTTGCCTATCAAAATCTGGGGCAAACTGGAGGGTTGCCACCTTTGAAAAGTGCAAAAAAATAGGTTATCTCCCCTTTTCTGTTATTTAAAAAAACGATACACCAGACGATAGAGGGCAATTAGGAGAGTCCAAAAAACATGGGTTGCCTATCAAAATCTGGGGCAAACTGGAGGGTTGCCACCTTTGAAAAGTGCAAAAAAATAGGTTATCTCCCCTTTTCTGTTATTTAAAAAAACGATACACCAGACGAAAGAGGGCAATGAGGAGAGTCCAAAAAACATGGGTTGCCTATCAAAATCTGGGGCAAACTGGAGGGTTGCCAGCTTTGAAAAGTGCAAAAAAATAGGTTATCTCCCCTTTTCTGTTATTTAAAAAAACGATACACCAGACGATAGAGGGCAATTAGGAGAGTCCAAAAAACATGGGTTGCCTATCAAAATCTGGGGCAAACTGGAGGGTTGCCACCTTTGAAAAGTGCGTGAGTGATTTCTAAATAAAGGAAAAAACCGGTTAAATACATGTCGTATAGAAATATGTTGTTTGGAAACATATAGTAAAATTTCACGAACTTTAATTTTGTGGAATACTTTAACCCGCTAACACCTCCACGAAAGGGTCGTTTTGACCCCCCTTTTTTTATAGTCCGAAAAAATAGTATTTTGAAGGTCGATAGAGGGTTAAAATATTCTAGAAAATTATTCGCCATAAAATTTCACTAGGGGTCGCCTCAGACAAAATCTTTGTATAAATAACCCAAAAGACCACAGAAAGCAAAAAACATATTCCTTTGTATTATTTGTAAGTATTGTTCACATACAGAACCAATTTTTCTAACAGAAATAAATTCACGCCATGAAATATGCAACAACTTTTATATGACTTTACCTACATTAGATAGGGTCGAAAAAAAGTTGTAAAAGTCCGCACCTAAATTTGAAGCTTATGTTGAGAGGGTTAATTCACACAAAAAAAAATTTGTTTACCCCGCGAAATACCGCCGTAGTCGCTTTTTTATTGTAGCATTGTTATTTGACATCTGATTTTTTAAGTTTATATGTTATCATTTTGGTATTTTAAGAGCTTTATATTTTCTTTCTAATTCAATTCCATACAATTAATATATGTATTTACTCTTTAATAAATTCATACTTTATTTAATCAATGAAATGTGTACATACATATTAAAATACAAAGTTTATTCTGAATCTGACTCATCAGATGATGCTAGGTCGTAATTTAATTTTTCTTCTTCGTCGCTCTCTTTGTGAAAACGACTTCAGAGTTCAAAAGGACATCAGAAGAAAATATATAGCTCTTAAAATACCAAAATGATAACATATAAACTTAAAAAATCAGATGTCAAATAACAAAGCAACAATAAAAAAGCGACTTCGGCGGTATTTCGCGGGGTAAACAAATTTTTTTTTGTGTGAATTAACCCTCTCAACATAAGCTTCAAATTTAGGTGCGGACTTTTACAACTTTTTTTCGACCCTATCTAATGTAGGTAAAGTCATATAAAAGTTGTTGCATATATCATGGCGTGAATTTATTTCTGTTAGAAAAATTGGTTCTGTATGTGAACAATACTTACAAATAATACAAAGGAATATGTTTTTTGCTTTCTGTGGTCTTTTGGGTTATTTATACAAAGATTTTGTCTGAGGGAACCCCTAGTGAAATTTTATGGCGAATAATTTTCTAGAATATTTCAACCCTCTATCGACCTTCAAAATACTATTTTTTCGGACTATAAAAAAAGGGGGGTCAAAACGACCCTTTCGTGGAGGTGTTAGCGGGTTAAAGTATTCCACAAAATTAAAGTTCGTGAAATTTTACTATATGTTTCCAAACAACATATTTCTATACGACATGTATTTAACCGTTTTTTTCCTTTATTTAGAAATCACTCACGCACTTTTCAAAGCTGGCAACCCTCCAGTTTGCCCCAGATTTTGATAGGCATCCCATGTTTTTTGGACTCTCCTCATGGCCCTCTTTCGTCTGGTGTATCGTTTTTTTAAATAACATAAAAGGGGAGATAACCTATTTTTTTGCACTTTTCAAAGTTGGCAACCCTCCAGTTTGCCCCAGATTTTGATAGGCAACCCATGTTTTTTGGACTCTCCTCATTGCCCTCTTTCGTCTGGTGTATAGTTTTTTTAAATAACAGAAAAGGGGAGATAACCTATTTTTTTGCACTTTTCAAAGCTGGCAACCCTCCAGTTTGCCCCAGATTTTGATAGGCAACCCATGTTTTTTGCACTCTCCTCATTGCCCTCTTTCGTGTGGTGTATCGTTTTTTTAAATAACAGAAAAGGGGAGACAACCTATTTTTTTGCACTTTTCAAGGGTGGCAACCCTCTAGTTTGCCCCAGATTTTGATAGGCAACCCATGTTTTTTGGACTCTCCTAATTGCCCTCTATCATCTGGTGTATCGTTTTTTTAAATAACAGAAAAGGGGAGTATACCTAAAAATTTTAGTTTTTGTTTTAAATATTTAGTACCTTTCGTACGCGTTTTAGCTAGGCAACCCATGTGCGATGTGTTAATATGCTTAGGAACTGTCAGTTACCACTGTCCATTGGTAAATAACAGATGAGGGGATACATTTGTTCTGTCGTATCTTAGACTATTACAAAACATACGGAGTGGTACAAATCTATTGCCGTTGTTGCTACTCGTAAAATTCATTTGTTTCATAAGCGTATCACTTCAGAAAATTTATTAATGTTTAAATAATTAATTATTATTATTATGCACGACACTGTTTTAGTTGTGATTGCAATAATGCAGCGTCTATGTATAGCATATTTTTCAATTTGGTTAATTTATTTATGTATTTGCCTCACTTCCATTAAAAATCCTACTTTCTTTATCAACAAACCTCATTCAGTTTATTTTATCAACTAAAACATATCATCAAAACAACAGCCGGCCCGCCGACTCGGAACAATCGCAAAAACATCTCGATTGTGTAGTCGAGATGTCATCGAAACAACCTACGACTCGCCGACTCGGAACAATCGCAAAAACATCTCGCTTGTGTAGTCGAGATGTCATCGAAACAACCTCCGACTCGCCGACTCGGAACAATCGCAAAAACATCTCGATTGTGTAGTCGAGGAGCGAGTCAACTTTTGACTCGATTGTGATTTTGCAACGATGGCGATTCTCTCGATTGTCTAAACATCTCGGACTCGCCCATCACTAGCATATGCATATACATATGTATGTATGCGAGTACTCGGCCGATTGTTCGCGACGCCATTGCGAGCGCACTAAGCATTTCAACGTTATAAATTTGGTTATGATAACGCTAATCAACGAAATGAAATTATTTTGATAATTTCTTTTCGCTAATCAACGAAATGGTATTATTTCGATAATTTCATTATCGTTATTTTGCGACTATAAATTATTTTGATAATTGCGCAAACGGTAAAAACCTGAATAGTTTCAACGGAAACGATTGCTTTTTTTCGGTAAACGATAATATTAACGTTACGATGCATCCTTGCATTAGGGGTATTCGCTATCCATAGCATAACCCTAGCACGTAGCACGGATTGCACGGACTGCAAAGTTTTACAACGCACAACAACAAAATACAGGCGCAAAGAAATATTCTAGACCTCAAAAATATGCTACACCAAATCCTATGTAGGTATATTTATTTGCTATGAAGTGTAGGAAATTAATTGCGACCCTGCGTCAGCTGACATTTGCCAATTGCTAATTTCAATTTCAATTTGAGCATTCGAACTTTGCTTATAATGTTATTTTTTATGTGTATTTATTAAATTTACTAAAATAAAATGATTTATTTATTAAAAAGTGAGTGATAAACGCGTCCCTTTGGCTAAAAAGAAAAGCTGCTTCTTAAAATTTCCTACGGCTGTGCAATGGGGTGCTCTCGATGTGTAGCATATTTTGGTCTAGGATATTTGCAATCCGTGCTATCTTGCTAGGGATAGCGAATACCCCTATTATCAATTTTAGTTAGGACCTAGAAGAATGAATAAATTGAGGGCAATTTTTTTTTATTTGAAAATTATTAAGGTGTTTTTAACGCACTGCGTTTCAGTTTTATTTCTTGTTGCAAAGTGGCTTACTGGGTTTCTGCAATGCTCAACCCTGCAAGAACACTTCCGAACATTTGATCAATAATCTGGTCGATAGTGCACTATCAGGCATTTAAATGCACACTGGATTAGCGCTAACAGCTGTTCATTTTTGTTCAACAGCAATTTTTTTTGCATTAGCTTGCTAACAGATTACACATGTGAAGTGCTTATTTGTTGTTAATTAAATTTAAGTTTAAATAAAAAGAACAGCAAAAAATGTGATAACACAAAATTAAATTACTATTCATTGCACTTCATGATTGTTTTGCATTCTATGCATGCAAATTTATACATCGTATATGTATATAATACCTATACGCAAGTACATATGTTTGAATGTATTGCAGATAAATGTACATTCCCTCACGGAAAAAAAAAAGTTAGTTGCAAAAATAAATATATTAAAAAGTGATTTATATTCAACTAATTTTAAAGTAGCTTTAAACAAATGCAGCGCGGGACAGTTTCTTGTATATGTACATATTTATATGTAAACACATGTTTTCATATCAAAGTATGCCAAGATTGTTTTTTCCTTTTTTTGGTTACCGTTTTTCAGCTTCACTTCCCATTAAACACCGAAAACGAAATTCTCAAACGGAGAAAATATTGTTTCATATTTATCATTTGAAAATTAAGATAAATTCAATTGTTTCTCAAATATTGTTTATCAACTTGAGAACAATTTGCGAAATTTGAGGAAAATTTGCTTCGCATTTTTACCATTTCTTGAATTTCGACATCAAATGCAGGATTAAGTTATTTATATTAAGCTACAAGTAAAGTAGTTGAAAAGAAACTCAAGATAAAGTTATTTATTTTAAACTACTAGTAAAGTAGTTGAAAACAAATGCAGGATAGGGCAATTGACTGCTTGCTATGACATCGCCGTGTTAAAAAAGTCAGTTCATTGCAAAGGAAAAAGTCACATTTTCAATTAGTTGTTATTGAAAATAAAGTAGTTTATAAAGTGATTTGAAATTAATTAAATTTCCTACAGGGTTAGTATATACCCCGCAGTAAATGTCCGAAGTGAAAACCTCATGAATCACTGATGAAATTCCCCACCTAGTGAGGAGGCATCGATGACAAGTTTCATATAAAGACTGCTGAATTTTTCATATAAATGGTTTGAGTTCATCAATGATTTTATTGAGGAGCACTGCATGACTGTTCAGCGCTGACTTCTACATGAACTACTGATGAACGGTATGCAGTAAACAAGAAAAAATTGGGAGAGCTCTCATTCGAAATTGAAAAAGAGATTTCGAAAATAGGAATATTCACTGCTGAATGTGTGATGATTACTTAATGATTTCTAACGGAACAGGGCTTGCTGATTCTTTAATGAATTTTTGATGAAATATCCACAGTAAACCAAAATAAAATATAATTTTTTTCTTTTTCTTCTGTTTAATTTCTTTATTTAATTTATTTGTACATACATATGTATACATACATAAATGTATATTATGTAAGACAATAACAAGAAATCGGTGGCGCATCCGGAAGCGGTAGCAGAAGACAACGTGGTGCGAGTGTTACCAGGAGGAGCGATTACGGTGAACTAATGCCCACCTACCCGGACGCCGTCAAAGAAAGCCATCTACCAACTGAGTGACGGCAGCTCCAGCATAATCATTTCTCCTACTGGCTTTTGCTTATTTCCCGCGATCTGGATTTGATTTTGTCCTCTGTCCTCTTCTATTGATGTATGTATTTGGGGAGTTACTGGTGGTGCAATATTCGACAAAGAAAAACAAACTAAAAAATTGATTCATAAACTTAAAAAAATCTCAATTTTCTATATTTTCGAAAATGTGAGAGAAAAGAGCTATAAAATATTGAAATTGCGCTCAGTGATGACCGTCTGATGAATTTTCAATAAAGAATCATCAGTGATCATGCAGCAGTGAAATATATTTACTGCATGGTAGTAGAGTAGTAGAGCTCCAGATTTTTTTTGAACATTTTCGAGTAGCCCGAACAAATGTTGTTCAAATGCTCGAACAGTCGTTTGTTTGTTTATTACCCGTATGTTTGTACGGGCATTTGAACAATTCGGGCATTTTGAAGTTTGTTTTTTTCTTTTGTTTATTATTTTTTTTCTTCTTCGTAGGTATGTAGTTGTTTTTATTTTTGTTTTTTCGATACACATTTTTTTTGTTTATAAGCTCGAATGCTCGAATGTTTGTACGGGCATTTGAACAACAAACAGGCTTCAAACAAAAACGATCAATTCGATTTGTATAAGTATATTAACCCTGTTATGGTACGGGTTTTATACGAGTGGAGCAGCAATGCATGGCGGTCGGCATGATCTAGGGTTGCACTGTGGCTAGTCATTGTCGGCTGGGCGGGGTTCTTGCCTACATTGCTGTCCTGCGCCATAAACAGAAAAAATTCATATCATGCCTTTTCAAACCAATAACGAGAAAATCACACGAAAACAGCATCCGGTTTGGCCGGATGCCACGGACGGACCGTTGAAAAATTCAAATATTCAAAAGATACCCCGAAAAAAAAATCAAATTCAAGAGGCCAGGCATCAGTTAAATTTAAATAAATGCAAACCGAGGGAAAATTTCGTTGAAATTTGAATATGAATTTTGAATGTACGTTAAAGTCAGACGGACGTTAGCAAAATATTTAAACCGAAATTTAAATCGGACGGGAATACTGAAAATCGACGGAAAAATTTAAAAATAGTTGAGCGCACGTTAAATTTAAATAATCGCGGACGGACGAGAAAATAATCGTTGCACCAAAATTTAAATTTGAATGTACGTTGAAATCGATATGCACTGAATTTGAATAACCACTGTCAAAAAAAAACTGTCAAAGTGAATTTAAATTTGAATATATATAATTCGCAAAAAAAATCGTTAAATTTGAATTTAATTTGAATCAACCGGAAGGACCGGTTATTAACAGGCATCTGAAAATACATAAAAGAAGCTGAAATTTAAAATATATGAACAATCAAAAAAAGTTAAAGGCCGAACTCACAAGGGGGTGGCGTTGCCGATGTTGTTGCAGCGCCGGTGCGTTTTTGTCCCACCCTAATCCATGGTTACAGTCGCACCCGAATACCAGTAACCCCTTACCTGTGTTGCGCCGCTGGTGTTGTTGCAGCGCTGGTGCTTTTCGAGCCCACCCTCATCCTTGGCCATCGGTGCACCTATATTTCGATGACCCCGTACCTGTGTTGCGCCGCTGGTGTTGTTGCAGCGCTGGTGCTTTTCGACCCACCCTCATCCATGGCCATCGGTGCACCTTAAATTCGATGACCCCGTACCTGTGTTGCGCCGCTGGTGTTGTTGCAGCGCTGGTGCTTTTCGACCCACCCTCATCCATGGCCATCGGTGCACCTTAAATTCGATGACCCCGTACCTGTAATCCCTATGCCTTTTTAAAAGAAGAGAATCAGCATTCCCATTTTAAATCTACAAAATTTATTCACAATTCATTTTGGTGAAATTCATAGAAAGATAGGTTCTTAAGGTCTATATACATATGTATATCCTAACACTATAATTATTGTAATAATTTCATACAGGAGTCAAGTTTACTAACATTAGGTTAGTTACTAGTGCGAGGAGAAAGCAAAAGGAACTGTAAGGATTATATAAGTATATAGCCCGCAAGTATAGTAAAAAAAAAGGATCGAGGAGTTAAGTGATGGCAACTTTTCGATTATCGTTTTTATGTCATTTCATTATTGGCCCATATGTATATATTATTTATAATATTTATTTTACTAGGTTTCGTGGTTAACGTTGGGTTATAATTCCCTAAACTACTCTTCTCCCTCCCCCTCTTTGTTGTTAACGATTATTATTATTTTTTTTTTTTTTTTTTTTTTTTTTTTTTATATAACGTGTACGTTGGCTAACGTATATATATATATTTAAGTACAACGCACATATGTAGCCATCCACGCTATCTTCCTTTCATTTCCCTTCTTCCTCTTACATGTATATTCCTTAATTTATCTGATCCGTCTTAATTTTAAATATTCAAACTTTTCCCCCTTTGTTACACTACCTTTTCCAATATAATTCGTGTTTTTTTTACAAGCTTTTATTTAACTTCACTTTTTGTATGTATGTCGTGGAATTTTGCAACGAACATTTAAGATACTTCTAGTTGAGCTAGGTACTTGAAATTTGTAACATAGTTCAGGACCCGAAGACAATGCAATGTGAAATAAAAAAAAATCCGATAGATGGCGCTGGTGTCGAGATATTTGTAAAATTCGTATTTACCGACCGAATTTGTTCATATTCGGTATATATATTGCCTATGAGAAAGTAAATAGATCCGTGGAAAAAAATCGCCGCTAGGTGGCGCTGGTGTCAAGATATTTGCAAAATTCGTATTTACCGACCGAATTTGTTCATATTCGGTATATATATTGCCTATGAGAAAGTAAATACATCCGTGGAAAAAAATCGCCGCTAGGTGGCGCTGGTGTCAAGATATTTGTAAAATTCGTATTTACCGACCGAATTTGTTCATATTCGGTATATATATTGCCTATGAGAAAGTAAATACATCCGAGGAAAAAAATCGCCGCTAGGTGGCGCTGGTGTCAAGATATTTGTAAAATTCGTATTTACCGACCGAATTTGTTCATATTCGGTATATATATTGCCTATGAGAAAGTAAATATATCCGTGGAAATAAATCGCCGCTAGGTGGCGCTAGTGTCAAGATATTTAGAAAATTAGTATTTATGAACCAGATTTGTTCCTATTTTGAACACGTATTACGAAGTAATCTATTCACAAAAGAGTATAGTAAAACCAGATATTAGATGTAATATGCATTGTAAAACTAAAAAGGCAAAAATAAAACAAAGTAAAAAAAATTTTTTAAAAAAGCTTTTATTTATCTAATATTAATATAACAATTTACTAAAAAGGAAGAAAATAATTTTTTTATATTTTTGAACAAGATTTATATTAGTCCTTAGTTCATTTGGATCTTAATTTCAATCTAAACATACATTTAACGTATTTCTTCAAAGCATTTCTGTATATGTATCAACATAAATAAAAGCGCGGGTACTCATTACATATTCATGTTATAAAACCGTATTGGTGAAATGGAAGGAAGCGATAAAAACTTTAAATTCCAATTACGTAAGATATGCATTACGTAAAGAGCACCCGCGCTTTTATTTATGTTGATACATATACAGAAATGCTTTGAAGAAATACGTTAAATGTATGTTTAGATTGAAATTAAGATCCAAATGAACTAAGGACTAATATAAATCTTGTTCAAAAATATAAAAAAATTATTTTCTTCCTTTTTAGTAAATTTTTATATTAATATTAAATAAAAGCTTTTTTAAAAAATTTTTTTTACTTTGTTTTATTTTTGTTAATACGCAAATCCCAATATTATTTATAAAATTGACAATAATTTTGACGCAGCTTTTAAGCGATTTAATTGAGGCAAAATGTTTGATATTACAACTTCAATGTATGCAATTAGTGTATCAATTTGGCCTATTGCAATGCGCGTATGTATGTATGCACCTGCATGCGTGTCTACACTTGATTACTTCACAATTTTTCAAAACCTCAAAAAAAAACTATTATTTGCAAAAGAAAACGTAGTTCAATCAAAATTCCGATATCATAAGTACACGCTTTCATACATACATACACGTTGTGGTGTGAATTTAGTTGATACAATTAATTGGGATTTTTTTTTTCTGTTACGTATTTTAATATTAGTAAGTTGAACAACTAAATTAATTAACCGGTATTTAGAAAGCCATTCACACATACACGTATATATTACTGTAAGGGCACCAAAAGCAAAAGAAAGGAAATGCGAGCTTATTTGGAAGCATTAACGTATAATCCGATTTATATTGTCCCACACTCGTAACACATACATGTATATGCGTATGCGGATTTAAGGACACATTAGCTACTAAACTATCGCCATAAATATGTACACAAAATGTTTGGAAAAAAAATTTTACATCCCTTTTGGACTCACCACCCGTTGCGGTGCACCTTTGGTGGTGGTGTCACCGATTTGCCGCTTGTTGTTGTTGCACCAAATCCAATTTGCTGTTGTTGTTGCGGTGGCAAAATTTTACGCCGTTTGTTGTTGTTGCGCCAAATCCAATTTGCTGTTGTTGTCGCGGTGCCAAACATACGTCAACTTGCTGTTGTTGGTGTGGTGGCGCTTAATATTGATATTGTTGTTGTTGTTACAGGTACTATTGCTAGTCTTGTTATCGTGGTGGCAACATGTGTACGTTTCATTCGCCTTTTGTTGGTGTTGTGGTGGCACGTATCTTGCGCCTGGCTGTTGTATTGATTGTACACCGGCTGTGACGATTGCCGCTATTATTGCTGTGCGCCATAAGTGGCACTGGTTGTTGTCGTTGCAGTTTAGCTTGTACACCACACGAGGCACTTATTACTGTTGTTGCGGTTGTGGCACCGTTGGTGTTGATGCGGTGCATTTAAGTTGTGCTTACCAGTTGTTGTTGTGGTCGCCGGTTTGTTGGTGGTATTGTGGTGCCCAACTTTTCGCTGATTGCTGTCGTTGGCTGTTGGTTGTTGTCGTGGCAAACCTAATCCGTCTCGTCGTTAATCAATTTTGTTGTAGCAATTCTGGACATTAGGCATGGGTAACACTGCGCTACGCCGAGATATTGTGGTAGCGCTAACCCTGGCGGTGTTGCGCTAACTCCGATTTGGAAAATGCGTCAGCTCATTATTGTGCACTTTTTGTTGTCTTTATCAATTTTTCACTTTTCGTGCGCAAGTACATCACCTCGTGCGATAATATAATTGAGTATAACTATGCGCACATTTCCACATACAGTATCTACATAATTTGCGCGAACACACTCAAATCTAACGATTACAGTACCAAAAGTAAATTCGTGCTAAGCTAAATGTTTCATTAAAATTGACCGCAGCTATCTTCTTTTAAATTTATGTCAAATTCACGCAGCGCGGTCAATCCTCTGCATAACACAACCGCAACCATAAATTAACCGCCATTGACTCTCATGACCGCACTTCTCAGACGACTATCTCCAACTCTGGCCACCGCTGTACTCAAATTTTTCTTTTTATTAGAAGTTATGTATGTATGTACCTCATTTTCTACACAGTTTTGCAGAATGTGCAAACGCAATGTACCAAGTACAAAGTATGTGTTGCGATTTTTTTTTTTTTTTTTATTTTATTATTTTTTTTTTGCAATCTTAATCTGTGTTTGTTAATGTCTCACCTCACCAAAACGCTTTTCAATAGTATTTTTTTTAATAAGAACTCAGAACAGCAAAAACCCAGCAGTATTTATCAGCTGGAAAACAGCACATATTTCCTACTGAATATTCAGTAGAGATGTAGTTCTAATATCTGAACTTTCCCTTTCGTTTTTATATAGAGGTGGCATCGAAAATCAACTACCTAAAAACTGCCGAACGAGAAGGGAGAGTTTCTGTAGGAAAAAAGGCCTGAATACGCAGGGAGAACTTCCATAGCATGTATTTCAGTACACCTGACGGCTTCACTTCGTGTTCAGTTATTTTTTCAGTAATGAATTTTGAACTTACTTTCAGGCTATTTTTCATAATGAATATTCTATTGAATATGCACCTCCTTACCTCAAATACTGCTGGGAATACACTTTTCCACAAAATAAAAATCTTAAGCGGCGTTTTAATTTCAAATATTTTATAAATTTTTTTTTTTTTTTCGAAATATTAAAATTTATCAATTTCAGAACTGCTTTGCTTTTCGCGTACCATCCGCGATCGCGGCTCAATATCCACCACTTCCTATCTTAAAACCTCTAATCAATCGTGCCTAGCTAGACGCTCACTTCCCCTTTTTCTGTATTTGTTTGGAAGGGTCCCGTTTCCTATCGTATAACAATGTAGTGACGTATAACAATGTAGTGACGTGTGCATAATAGTGGCGTGACTTTACGGTTACCCGAATGTCTATATCATGATGTGACGCTAGCAATGATACAAGCGAGATGGAATGCGGTTGCCATGACACATAAAAAAAAATTTACCAAACTTTCGGGATAAAATACCTCAAGCATTTTTCCCATGAATTATCTCAAAAAAAAAAGTCGATTGTATTCGTGCCCTAGTAAATTTTGCTACGGTAAAATTCTATTAGTGTGCGTTGGGAATATTAATAGACATTGTTGTCCCACGCTCAAATTACGAAATTGGTAAGAGACAGGAAAATCTGGTTGATGAAACAATAGTACATGAATAATTAATTAATTTTCTGAGAACTATGTAAAATTTAAAATTGCACAGAGCGCATGAGAATAGTTTATAATATGTACATCTGAAAGTACCAAGTCACCGAATAACCATGTGTTACGTATTTTCATAGTACGAAGTGTTCGTGGCAACCCTGGAAGACCCAGTTTGTCAATCACCAATACATGTGCATCTTCCGCCATTGGAACGATTGTGAAGATTCGGAGGGGAAATTTGAGTTAAGCTTTCCCCATGAAAGGCCTACTTTTAGAGGTTGGCTCGAAAGCTTGCCTATTTGCAAAAAAAAAATTTACGTGCAATCTATATAGATTGAGATCTGGAAATTACAGCAAAACCATATAACCATCTAGAAGAATAAAAAGAAATCAATGTAAATTTCGGATACAATCACTCATTTAAGATTTGTTTAGACTCTTAGTTTAGGAAGAAAAGAATTAATTACAGGATTAAAAAAAAGAAGAAAAACAAAATGTTACAATTGAAACATCTGGTGACTGAATAGGAAAATAAAAATCGTTATTTTTGCTAGAACACCATAATTGGTAAATGAAATTACTCGAACAGGAAAGTTACTGACGGCTAAGAAAAAAAAATTGTAAGCTGTTCTATTGAAACCACCCCTATAATACAACCTCATTCTCCTTCACATGCGACCAAGGCTAATTTATAGAAGGTTAACCTACTAAACAGCTAATTGCAAACTTTTCCCTATTTTTTTTCTTCTTTTTTTTCATATTGTGGTGCTTATGTCAAAACTTATGTAAATTTTGATCTTGCCGCAATATGATTTCTACCACGGCGGGCTATGATTTTGACAGAAGCATCACAGAATACACAACCAATTTACATGGAGTGTGTATGTATGTATGTCCGTATATAGTACTGCAAAACCCTTCTATAATTGAGCCATGCATGCGACGACCTTTCATGTTTGGCCACGCGTCAACCATTCTTCTTCACCATGTCAGCACGTCGGCCATTATTAATTGGAAGTTATTGGAAACTACTAAGAAAGAAGCTACTGAAATAGTGGTACTGCCACACAGACAGAATTGAGCAACCGAAATTAACCCGTTTATGATCGATATCAGCATTGATATCGATAGCAAACCATAACAGGCCTGCTTCGCTTCGAAGACCTGACGAGGGAGCGAACAGGAAAAATGGTTTGCCTGTAAGGTTGTTGCGAAAATACTCAACTGTTAACTACGTGGGGCACGACTCACCCCTAGATAAGAGTCTCAAATTCTACCACAGCTAACCGGGCACCAGAGGCTCCATCAGGTGATACCAAAAAAAACGTATGCTATATGAACGTGCAATCTAGTAGTGTATGGAAATCCGAGAATAATTGAAAGTCAGGTATAATAAAAAAAAAATTCATTTGGTAAAAAAAAACCCAAGATGCGTAAGTCCGGTGTTGCGGTGTTTCTCTATTGGTTTAGGCCAGAGAAGCCTACCCCCCCCAGGAGCCCTCCTCCTAGGTGCCGATCTTGGTCGGTCTTAACAACCTGTCCCCCCCGGCTGATCCAACCCCGCACGCTGGACCCAGGACAGGCGGTCTTGAAAAAGACCCTTGGTCCGCTGGTTTCTCGCCCCCCGGAATGGGCTTTACAAAAAAGAAAATTATTTTGTTTCCTATTTTAAGGCTTCGCGGCCTCAGACATTTTTTTTACAGGAGAACGCGTCTAAACTCCGAATACAATCACACTATGAGCTGGTCTATGGTCCCTAACCTCGCGAAGCTGGGCAAAAAAAAAACTTTAGCAGGAAAATCATCAATACTCCGTTTGAATAGACATTTTTGTATTGGAGAACTCGTCAAAACTCCGTAAGGTTAGGCATTTGATATAGGAGAACTCGCCAAAACTCCATAAAACTAGACATTTTAATTTGGGAGAACTCGTCAAAACTCCGTATAAGCAGACCAATTGGAATATGGACTGCTAGATGGTCCACGGTTCCCGGTGGGAGCGCTTGTGATCCACCTATTATTATAACTGCTCGGGGAGAATACTGGGCGAATTGTCCCCGACCGCCAAGACGCCCAACGGAGTCTTATTGAGGACGGATATCAGAAGCATGGAATCGTCCTATTAATCTCCCTGTTAAGTCTTCTAAGTCATACAGTGCATTGCCTACTTTTCCACGAACTCGACACTTAATATATTTTGGCAGGAATTTCGCGTTTATGCCCTGTTTGAAATTGCTCAAGGCAAAATTTCTTCTAAATACTTCCTGACCTTCCCTATAATTCACAAGCCTAGAGCGCTTATTGTAAACCTGCTTGACTCTATCATTTGCATGCGCTAAGTTTTTACGGATTTGCTCGTGGATCCCTGATAACTTGTCAGCTTTACTTACTATCGGTACACGATCTTCTTTGAGGCTATCCAATTTCTCCAATAACTTATACGCGGATGCGTGTTGGACCATATTCTGACCATATAATGCAAAGTACGGAGAGCACTGAATTGACGTATGAAAATCACTTCTTAGAACTGCTAAAATTTCGGGTATATGTTTGTCCCAGTCCGTATGATCCTGCTTATCTTTTAAGAAAATTCTTATCTTGGAAACTATCTCTCTATTCACGCGTTCGGACGCATTAGCTTGTGGGGAATACACTCCTGTTCTAACATGCGTCACACCGTACTTCCCAAAGAACGCCTTCATTTCTTTTGAGACGAATTGTTTCCAATTATCGCTGTGGATATATTCTGGGACCCCTATGGCTGGAAAAATATCTGTACCGAAGTAGTTCATTACATTAACAGTTGTCGCTCTCTGCATTGGCTTCAGCCACACATACTTTGAAAAATGGTCTAAAATAATAAAAATAAACTGGTTCCTACGTTTGGATCTAGGATAAGGTCCTAAGAAGTCGCAATATAAGCGCTGAAAAGGTCTCTCTGTAACAAAAGCGCTTCCTATAGGTGGTCTTGACTGCTGATTCGTTGTTTTTACAGCCTTGCAAGTGTCACAATCCTTTACATAATCTCTAACGTCCCTAGCTTGTTGTGGCCAGAAGTATTTCCACCTAACCCGTTCCAAGGTTTTCTGCCAACCTCCGTGATAACTCCTAACTGCGTCATGTGCCATTCGTATTGCTTCCTCCCTGAGCCTTTGGGGTAACCACAACCGCCATAACGAGTCTTCTTCACCCTCCACACCTTTTCGAAACTTAACCCTTTTAAAAATCAACCCGTCTCTGACGCACAAATCCGGGAGAGCCTCACCGTTTACTGTGATTGTTCTGATAAGATCCAGATACTCATTGGCTCTAAATTCAGATGAGTCTAAGTCTATTTCGTAAGGCGCGGGAGATGAAGTCAACTCGTCAACGTCAAAACGCGACAGAGCGTCCGGTACTACATTCAGAGCACCCTTACGGTGTTGCATTTCGAAATCATATCTCTGTAGTAGCAGTGACCATCTAGCTAACCTACCACTAAGGTCTTTTTGCGTCATCAACCATTTAAGGCTTGAGTGGTCCGTGATGATACGAAATGGCAGCCCCTCAACGTAGGGTCTGAAACGTTTGACACTGACAATTGCGGCGAGGCATTCCAGCTCGGTGACTGTATAGTTGCGTTGAGCATTATTTAATTTTTTTGAAACGAAAGCTATTGGATGCTCTGCACCATTATCATCGACCTGGAATAACACGCCTCCTACTCCTATTTTGGAAGCATCACATTGAATGACAAATTCTCTGGAAAAATCAGGTTGAGCTAAGACTGGAGCGGAACTCAGAGCTACTTTAAGTTTTTCGAAGGCTTCTATTGCTTCTGGGGTGAGTTTGAAAGGACCAGGTGACTTACGTAAACAATCTGTTAAAGGGCCTGCTAAATCAGCGAAATTGGTAATAAATGCCCTGTACCAATTTGCCATACCCACGAACCTGCGAACCTGTCGAGGAGATTTGGGAATGGGGAAATTTGAATTGCCTCAATTTTTTCTGGGTTTACTTTCAAACATCCACTGCCTATAACATACCCCAAGTATCGAATCTCTCTCTGGCAAAATTTACTTTTTCTCACGTTAATTGTAAGGCCTGCACTTTTCAAACACCTCGCAACATCTGCTAAAAGTTTGATGTGGTCGTCAAAATCCGCACTACATACCAACAGGTCGTCCAAATAAACAAAAACATGTTCTCGCATATACGAGGGAATTGCTTTGTCCATGAGTCGACTCATTGTTTGTGGCGCGTTACACAACCCAAAGGGCATAACTTTGTAATGGTACAAAGGTTTACCTGGCACCGCAAACGCTGTCTTCTCTTTTGACGACTCAGTTAGTTTAATTTGGAAGAACGCGTCTTTTAAGTCGATACCACTAATAAAGTGCGTATCCTTTAAACGACTCAATAACCCGTTGATATGCGGCAGCGGATATGAGTCCTTTTTCGTAACGGCGTTTACCTTCCTAGAATCAATGCAGAGCCTAACCTTACCAGGTTTCCGTACTAACACAACTGGGCTACACCATGGCGAATTCGACTCTTCGATGACTCCCATTTTCAATAATCTATCAATTTCGCTGTAGGCTTCAGCCTGCCTTGGTGGCGAAAGAGGAAAATGTTTACTTTTTATTGGGACAGCGTCACCCGTGTCAATATGGTGCTCCACTAGCTGTGTTTGCCCTAGACCTAATTTTTCAAACGACGGAAACATATCAATAACTTTTTGCAAATCGTACTTCTGGGATGGAGTCAAATCATGAAAATTGGGACTTTCTTCTATATCTTCCTTTGCTTCTAGACAAGATACACTTGGAAATATTTCGGGAGCTAAAGCAAAAGCTTTCCAAAAATCTACCCCGAAATAGGCTTCCTGGAGAAGCGAAGGAACAAGGTAAAAAGATATAGATTTTGTTGTATTTTTAAAAGTGACAGGCAATGAACTGCAACCTATTATCTTCCGTTTGTCGCCGCCTGCCGTATATATACATTCATTCATTTCACGATATTTAAGATTGTTCTCTTCTAGAAATTTCAAACAGTCCTTACCCAGAATAGAGACATTTGCTCCTGAATCCAATAATCCCACTAGTGACCCATTTCCTATCCTCACCCTAATCATTGGTCTTTCATCGTCTGTAAGGACGAGTGTGGTGCTTTCCAAAAGCTTTCGCACCTGGACACGTTTGCTATATCTCTTTCTACACTGCAAAATTCTTTCGGGTGGATATGGTTGGGAATCATTCGTGAAAATATTTGACCTCACCAATTGATAGTTTTGTTCTCTTTCTTCTAAACTGGGTCGGAAAATGGTCTGACAACTAACATTTCTAACTGAAGCTTTCAAAATACGAATTGGTCGAGAATTGGTTTGTGACGAAGTCGGGCTATCTGAATCCGAACTATTTGAATTATCCGTACTATCAGGGAAAGTTACTATTGGTGTTTGTTGACTACTTGCGAAACTGGTCGAAAATGGACTAGGCTCAGTACTCGCGATGATTGGCTGGGTATTGACTGAAGTGGGGGCTATAGTCCCGAACGAGTTTCCCCCTCTCTCTTCTCGCTCGGATAACGGTTTCCCTGACCACGGTGGTCGTTGGGACACTTCGGAGTCAACACTCCTCTCTGACCGCATTTGAAACAAAACTGAGATTTAATGGGCTCCTCACAGTAAATATAAGAATGGCCCATTGCCTGGCAGTTCCAACATTTAATCCCTGAATAGTCTGGTTTACCCATACGACGATAATTCAATGCTTCCACCTGCGGATCTACTATATAATCTTCGTTTTCAACCCTACATTCCGGAGCTATGGCACGTGCTTCGTTTACGCTTGGCCTATGGTAATTTGAGACTAAGCTTCTGCTCTCTTTCAATACTTGCTCACCTCTTCGAGCTACATCGCGGAGGTCATGCAGACTTCTTACATCCGCGTTAAACAGCATTAATTTCAAATTACCATTAACGTTGCGTTTGATGATATCTATTAACAAGGCTTCAGACATGGGCTCTCTAAGTCTTGCGTTTAATGCCAGAATGTCCGTGTGGAAAACGTCGTATGTCTCATTCACTTTCTGCTTACGCACAGATATTTCCATCATCAGCTCGTGGTCCGTTTTCATTGTACCGAATTCCCGTTTTAAAGAATAACTCAAAAATGGATAGTTTGCGTTGGAATTTTGTTTGGTAAATAACCAATACCATTCTTCGGCACGTCCTGACAAGAAAAGGTGAAAACTGGCCATAAGCTGATCTTCTGTACACTGCGTGCGCTCACGCAAGGTGTCCAATTTAAACAAAAAATCTGAAACACTACCAGTACCGTCATAAGAAATCTTCCAGTCTTGTGGTTTCACAACCGTATTACTAGGTATGGGAACAATTGAGTTGTTAACAAAAGTCTGCGCTTGGTTCGGCTGCTGTCTAGCATCATCCCTAGTATCATATCTAGCATCACTCCTAACAAAATCTGCCGCCGTTCGAGAGGCTGCGACTGCAGCGTTCAGGGTATTCACGTTTTCCTTAATAGCTCTCATTTCATGGCGCAGTTCTTCTTGTGACGTTTGGAATAACTGATGCAGGACATGTACCCACGAATTCAAAGGAGTCACTTCGGGATGGGTCTCATGATTGGAAGCCCTATCGTTGTAAACGTTTGGTTGTAACCGAACCTGTGGTAAAGCGCTAGCCTCGTCTACTGTATTTGTCGCGCCTTGCTCAGGCGGCTCCGGCATATTCCTAATAAGACTGTCTAGATCAAGGATATTTGCACTAGCCGGTCTATCATATTTTTCGGAAGGGTCAGTATTTGGAACATTCCTGGATGGATCTACTGTTGTTCGGCTGACTATTGGGGAATGCATTACTAAAGGTCGGCTCGCTGGGGGTTTCGGAGTTGTACCTCCACTTCCTCTTCCTCTATAATATACCCCGCTACCTCTGTTTTTAGAACCACTACCTCTAGTCGAACTCCTAGTTTGCATCCCTTCAGCCGACTGCTGAGTGTTTTGAGGCATTTTCAAAAAAAAATCGAACGTTTGAGCGCTTCAAAAAAAAACAAGGCACGCTTGAACGGTTGTATCAAATCTAAAGCAATTAACTGCTTGAATAAGTCACGTTTGGTGTCAAAGCTCGAATGTAAATATTTGTACAATTAACGAAATTTAGATCTTTATCTCGATTCAAAATTATGTCGCATCCAAAAGAAAATAACAAAACTTTGGTTTTGTGTTTGATCAAGCTTTCAGCGAATATTAATAATGATTATTTGCTATTTAAATCTCTATGCCGGTACAAAATTATGTCACATCCGAAAAAGTAGTAAAACTTTAGTTGTCGCGTTTGGTGTGAAAAATCAAGCAATAATTGTAATAATTATTTGCGATTCAAAAAAAAATTTATCTTAAGTTTTGCTAACAATATCGATTCAAAATGACTTCACTTCGCTTATCAAAAAAAAATTGTATAAATAAACGTGTTCATATACGTGAATATGTAAATGTAAATGGATATATAATGCAAAATATATATATGTTCGTTATTCAATGGGAATGCTGACCTCCCATTATAAAAGGCACAGGTTACAGAAAAAAAAAAATATAAACCCCTTGAAAAAATAAAAACACAAAAAAATTAGGACGGTGTGTGCCAACTGGTCTCCAGCGCACCAACCGCAATGCAGGTTTGCTCGGAAGCTAAATCCCTGAGACAGGCTGGCTAACTAAAAGATAGTTAGCAATAACAAAAAAAATTAAAATTTTTGCGAAATACCAACCTATCTCCGCCGCAATGAAAGGAACGGTTTCAATCCGCTATCCCCAGACTTGCGGGAGATAGACAATACATCCTTCGGTCTCAGCTCAGCTCATCGCCATGAAGTGGTGCTAAATGTTCCAAGGCACCCAACTCAAGCATGAGATGAACTGAGGCCTGCATCGCATAACAAAAGAAAAAGACAGAACAAAAGAAATTCGCAAAATACCCCTCTAATCTCCGCCGCAATGAAAGGAACGGTTTGAATCCGCTTTCCTCAGACTTGCGGAGATGAAAAGTGCAAACTCAGGTCTCAGACCAACCCATCGCAATGAAAGTGGCGCTAGGTGCAACCAACTCAGACGCGGGATGGCTGAGGCCTAAATTGCAAAAAAAAAAAATCACGAAAACAAAAAAAAATAAAAGGACGAATTTTCCTCATGGCCAACATCCTTGGCTCCGCCGCAATGAAAGGCACGGTTTGAAGCCGCTACCCCAGACTTGCGAAGAAGGATTGCTAGCTTAGGATCCAGCTCAACTCATCGCAATGAAGGCGGTGTTCGAATTACCACCCCAGACGCGAGATGAGCTGGGCCCCAAAAGAAAAAAAAATCCGATACACATAACTGCACAAAAGACATATTCGGCAAAAGAAATTTATAAAAAAAAATAAATACTGAATCTAGCGGACATGCCCCTCGGACGACAGTGAAAACAAATTTAAATTACAAAAAAAAATACGTGCGTTCAACACTGCCTCTTCGGGTGAAATGCAAAAGAAAAAAAAACAGACTAGGTGACGTAAAGTCGCGTGGAGCCTTGAGCCACTGACATCAATGACTCTCCAATCATCCCGATCAATCTCGTCATTCCGCCGCAACGCAGTGGCGGCTACTGAGGCTGCCAATCTGGGACTTGCGGAATAATGAAACTTCACTGAACGACCAGAAAACCACCGAAGCCAGTACCCCAGGACACGTCGTTGGGCGCCATCTGTTATGGTACGCGTTTGACCTCGATTACGATCTGCGCTTTGTGGCGCCCTATGCTACCAACAGCGATGACCCCCTTGGACAACCTGATCAGCCCCACCATCTCGCCGCGACGCAGTGGCCCATCTGGGACTTGCGAGATAGTAAGGCGTCACTGGCTGACCAAAAAGCCATCGAGTCAGCACGTTGGGCGCCATCTGTTATGGTACGGGTTTTATACGAGTGGAGCAGCAATGCATGGCGGTCGGCATGATCTAGGGTTGCACTGTGGCTAGTCATTGTCGGCTGGGCGGGGTTCTTGCCTACATTGCTGTCCTGCGCCATAAACAGAAAAAATTCATATCATGCCTTTTCAAACCAATAACGAGAAAATCACACGAAAACAGCATCCGGTTTGGCCGGATGCCACGGACGGACCGTTGAAAAATTCAAATATTCAAAAGATACCCCGAAAAAAAAATCAAATTCAAGAGGCCAGGCATCAGTTAAATTTAAATAAATGCAAACCGAGGGAAAATTTCGTTGAAATTTGAATATGAATTTTGAATGTACGTTAAAGTCAGACGGACGTTAGCAAAATATTTAAACCGAAATTTAAATCGGACGGGAATACTGAAAATCGACGGAAAACTTTAAAAATAGTTGAGCGCACGTTAAATTTAAATAATCGCGGACGGACGAGAAAATAATCGTTGCACCAAAATTTAAATTTGAATGTACGTTGAAATCGATATGCACTGAATTTGAATAACCACTGTCAAAAAAAAACTGTCAAAGTGAATTTAAATTTGAATATATATATATCGCAAAAAAAATCGTTAAATTTGAATTTAATTTGAATCAACCGGAAGGACCGGTTATTAACAGGCATCTGAAAATACATAAAAGAAGCTGAAATTTAAAATATATGAACAATCAAAAAAAGTTAAAGGCCGAACTCACAAGGGGGTGGCGTTGCCGCTGGTGTTGTTGCAGCGCTGCTGCTTTTCGAGCCCACCCTCATCCTTGGCCATCGGTGCACCTATATTTCGATGACCCCGTACCTGTGTTGCGCCGCTGGTGTTGTTGCAGCGCTGGTGCTTTTCGACCCACCCTCATCCATGGCCATCGGTGCACCTTAAATTCGATGACCCCGTACCTGTGTTGCGCCGCTGGTGTTGTTGCAGCGCTGGTGCTTTTCGACCCACCCTCATCCATGGCCATCGGTGCACCTTAAATTCGATGACCCCGTACCTGTAATCCCTATGCCTTTTTAAAAGAAGAGAATCAGCATTCCCATTTTAAATCTACAAAATTTATTCACAATTCATTTTGGTGAAATTCATAGAAAGATAGGTTCTTAAGGTCTATATACATATGTATATCCTAACACTATAATTATTGTAATAATTTCATACAGGAGTCAAGTTTACTAACATTAGGTTAGTTACTAGTGCGAGGAGAAAGCAAAAGGAACTGTAAGGATTATATAAGTATATAGCCCGCAAGTATAGTAAAAAAAAAGGATCGAGGAGTTAAGTGATGGCAACTTTTCGATTATCGTTTTTATGTCATTTCATTATTGGCCCATATGTATATATTATTTATAATATTTATTTTACTAGGTTTCGTGGTTAACGTTGGGTTATAATTCCCTAAACTACTCTTCTCCCTCCCCCTCTTTGTTGTTAACGATTATTATTATTATTATTTTTTTTTTTTTTTTTTTTTTTTTTTTTATATAACGTGTACGTTGGCTAACGTATATATATATATTTAAGTACAACGCACATATGTAGCCATCCACGCTATCTTCCTTTCATTTCCCTTCTTCCTCTTACATGTATATTCCTTAATTTATCTGATCCGTCTTAATTTTAAATATTCAAACTTTTCCCCCTTTGTTACACTACCTTTTCCAATATAATTCGTGTTTTTTTTTTTTGTTAATACGCAAATCCCAATATTATTTATAAAATTGACAATAATTTTGACGCAGCTTTTAAGCGATTTAATTGAGGCAAAATGTTTGATATTACAACTTTGGCCTATTGCAATGCGCGTATGTATGTATGCACCTGCATGCGTGTCTACACTTGATTACTTCACAATTTTTCAAAACCTCAAAAAAAAACTATTATTTGCAAAAGAAAACGTAGTTCAATCAAAATTCCGATATCATAAGTACACGCTTTCATACATACATACACGTTGTGGTGTGAATTTAGTTGATACAATTAATTGGGATTTTTTTTTTTCTGTTACGTATTTTAATATTAGTAAGTTGAACAACTAAATTAATTAACCGGTATTTAGAAAGCCATTCACACATACACGTATATATTACTGTAAGTGGGCACCAAAGCAAAAGAAAGGAAATGCGAGCTTATTTGGAAGCATTAACGTATAATCCGATTTATATTGTCCCACACTCGTAACACATACATGTATATGCGTATGCGGATTTAAGGACACATTAGCTACTAAACTATCGCCATAAATATGTACACAAAATGTTTGGAAAAAAAATTTTACATCCCTTTTGGACTCACCACCCGTTGCGGTGCACCTTTGGTGGTGGTGTCACCGATTTGCCGCTTGTTGTTGTTGCACCAAATCCAATTTGCTGTTGTTGTTGCGGTGGCAAAATTTTACGCCGTTTGTTGTTGTTGCGCCAAATCCAATTTGCTGTTGTTGTCGCGGTGCCAAACATACGTCAACTTGCTGTTGTTGGTGTGGTGGCGCTTAATATTGATATTGTTGTTGTTGTTACAGGTACTATTGCTAGTCTTGTTATCGTGGTGGCAACATGTGTACGTTTCATTCGCCTTTTGTTGGTGTTGTGGTGGCACGTATCTTGCGCCTGGCTGTTGTATTGATTGTACACCGGCTGTGACGATTGCCGCTATTATTGCTGTGCGCCATAAGTGGCACTGGTTGTTGTCGTTGCAGTTTAGCTTGTACACCACACGAGGCACTTATTACTGTTGTTGCGGTTGTGGCACCGTTGGTGTTGATGCGGTGCATTTAAGTTGTGCTTACCAGTTGTTGTTGTGGTCGCCGGTTTGTTGGTGGTATTGTGGTGCCCAAATTTTCGCTGATTGCTGTCGTTGGCTGTTGGTTGTTGTCGTGGCAAACCTAATCCGTCTCGTCGTTAATCAATTTTGTTGTAGCAATTCTGGACATTAGGCATGGGTAACACTGCGCTACGCCGAGATATTGTGGTAGCGCTAACCCTGGCGGTGTTGCGCTAACTCCGATTTGGAAAATGCGTCAGCTCATTATTGTGCACTTTTTGTTGTCTTTATCAATTTTTCACTTTTCGTGCGCAAGTACATCACCTCGTGCGATAATATAATTGAGTATAACTATGCGCACATTTCCACATACAGTATCTACATAATTTGCGCGAACACACTCAAATCTAACGATTACAGTACCAAAAGTAAATTCGTGCTAAGCTAAATGTTTCATTAAAATTGACCGCAGCTATTTTCTTTTAAATTTATGTCAAATTCACGCAGCGCGGTCAATCCTCTGCATAACACAACCGCAACCATAAATTATGGTTCCAACAGTCATCAACGCCCGCACATACCCGTGTCAGCTGACACGATCTATCTTATGGGAGTTGCATGTAAACGAAATCTCACCGACGCTGACATAAACGCCCATAGCCGCCCGTATCGAAGAAATCAAACGAGTTTTGATTTTTCCCATAACAACGTGTCAGCTGATTGCTTTTGCTCAACGCGGTGTTGCCGAACGAACTTTTTTAGCCACTAAAACATTTGAACGGTATTTTTCATTGCATTATTAAACGAAATCAATGCGAGTGTAAAATGTAATAGAATATATCTTTGTTCATAGGAAAAACCGCTTAAGTTTACTTAAGCGAAATATGAGTTATTAGATAATTGTTTAGCTCATTTATTGAAAATAATTATCATTTCTGTATATGTTATTAATTCACATGTAACCATTTTTAATGCCATTATTTTAGTTTCAAATAAACTTAAAATCGATATTATCCAGTTATAACTTTTATGTTTTTCGGATCATAACTTTTCGCACAGGATGAAATAAAAAAGTTGCATAAATGATGTTATAGTTGAAAAATGTACATGTTTGCCTGAAATAATAGTTATTTTATATCCCTGCTACATAGGAAATGGATAGCGTATTTTTCAAATAAATGAGAAATTAGGCAATGAAAAGAAAAGAGTAATTTACGATAAATAAAAGTAATTTTTATTTCAAAATTATCCCTTTTACCATTTTTGAACGGATCAACGGATAGCGGGCCAGCGGGTAGTGAACAACTGATATTTTCCGTCATAAAATCCACACAGGCAAACAAAATTGCGACGAAGGCAGATTTTAGAAAATTGTTTGTGTAAGCACGAAATAAAAAATGCTTATGGTTATTCCTTTATTTATTGCCAAAAAAGTGTATTTTCTTTTACTTATTTTTCACTGTTCAACAAGAAAATTACAAAATGCATCAGAAATGCAACTCTGACTCCTGAGGATGGACAGGACCACACCACTCAAAAAACTGTTTTTACCCCGCCGTCTTTTGTTAACAATTTTTTATTGCGTTAAAAAATTAAGTTCCGCTTCGAATTCGTGTTCATGTGATCAAAACGCGTCGATTGACACCCCAGTTCTTGAAAATTTACCAATTTTCACCATGTCACCTAAACTAGATAATTACCAAAACTTTGAATAAAAAATCGAGCATATTTTTATTTAAAATTTCCTACGTCTTTTTTTCTGAAAGAAAACAATATATTTAAAAATTTAAATCGAGAATAAATATCGGTACTAAGTTTGGGTATTTCATGCGAAATTTTTGTGTCTTCCCATTATTTCAAATACGGCAACACTCACACGGCTGTTCAAAATAGAAAACAGCTGATTTTTGTGTTGTCATGCGGGCATGAAATTCGTTCAACTCGTTATGTTTACGGGTACTCGATTCGTTCGGTCGACTCGTTGATGACTGTCGGCACCCTTAACCGCCATTGACTCTCATGACCGCACTTCTCAGACGACTATCTCCAACTCTGGCCACCGCTGTACTCAAATTTTTCTTTTTATTAGAAGTTATGTATGTATGTACCTCATTTTCTACACAGTTTTGCAGAATGTGCTAACGCAATGTACCAAGTACAAAGTATGTGTTGCGATGTTTTTTTTTTTTTTATTTTATTTTATTATTTTTTTTTTGCAATCTTAATCTGTGTTTGTTAATGTCTCACCTCACCAAAACGCTTTTCAATAGTATTTTTTTTAATAAGAACTCAGAACAGCAAAAATACACTTTTCCACAAAATAAAAATCTTAAGCGGCGTTTTAATTTCAAATATTTTATAAATTTTTTTTTTTTTTTTTCGAAATATTAAAATTTATTAATTTCAGAACTGCTTTGCTTTTCGCGTACCATCCGCGATCGCGGCTCAATATCCACCACTTCCTATCTTAAAACCTCTAATCAATCGTGCCTAGCTAGACGCTCACTTCCCCTTTTTCTGTATTTGTTTGGAAGGGTCCCGTTTCCTATCGTATAACAATGTAGTGACGTATAACAATGTAGTGACGTGTGCATAATAGTGGCGTGACTTTACGGTTACCCGAATGTCTATATCATGATGTGACGCTAGCAATGATACAAGCGAGATGGAATGCGGTTGCCATGACACACAAAAAAAAAAATTACCAAACTTTCGGGATAAAATACCTCAAGCATTTTTCCCATGAATTATCTCAAAAAAAAAAGTCGATTGTATTCGTGCCCTAGTAAATTTTGCTACGGTAAAATTCTATTAGTTTGCGTTGGGAATATTAATAGACATTGTTGTCCCACGCTCAAATTACGATATTGGTAAGAGACAGGAAAATCTGGTTGATGAAACAATAGTACATGAATAATTAATTAATTTTCTGAGAACTATGTAAAATTTAAAATTGCACAGAGCGCATGAGAATAGTTTATAATATGTACATCTGAAAGTACCAAGTCACCGAATAACCATGTGTTACGTATTTTCATAGTACGAAGTGTTCGTGGCAACCCTGGAAGACCCAGTTTGTCCATCACCAATACATGTGCATTAGAGTGCGTTTAAAATTCAAATTAACGATATTTTACTGTATCGCCCCCTCAATCTGTAGTAACTTGGTCAAAGATATCACACATAAATTTTGGTCCCGATTGGTGGCGGTTAAGGCTTGGCGCATTGAGGTCAAAGTTCAGAAAACTCTATGAAGGGTCAAAAAATCAAAATATTTTTTTTAATTATCTAATACCCGAAATTAATACTTCTATACCCAATAATAACAAATATAAATTTTGGTTCCGATTGATGACGGTTTAGTGGTGTTTTAAGGGGATCAATGTTCAGATTGCCATAGAAGACTTACATTTTTAGTGTCGCATATGGTAATCTGAACTTTGACCCCCTTGAAACACCAGTAAACCGTCATCAATCGGAATCAAAATTTATATTTGTTATCATTGGGTATAGAAGTATTAATTTTGGGTATTAGATATTTAAAAAAAATATTTTGATTTTTTGACCCTTCATAGAGTTTTCTGAAATTTGACCTCAATGCGCCACACCTTAACCGCCCCCAATCGGGACCAAAATTTATGTGTGATATCTTTGACCATGTTACTACAGATTGAGGGGGCGATACAGTCTTTTTATGAACTTTTAAATTTTTCATACAAATTAAAAGCACCCTAATGTGCATCTTCCGCCATTGGAACGATTGTGAAGATTCGGAGGGGAAATTTGAGTTAAGCTTTCCCCATGAAAGGCCTACTTTTAGAGGTTGGCTCGAAAGCTTGCCTATTTGCAAAAAAAAAATTTACGTGCAATCTATATAGATTGAGATCTGGAAATTACAGCAAAACCATATAACCATCTAGAAGAATAAAAAGAAATCAATGTAAATTTCGGATACAATCACTCATTTAAAATTTGTTTAGACTCTTAGTTTAGGAAGAAAAGAATTAATTACAGGATTAAAAAAAAGAAGAAAAACAAAATGTTACAATTGAAACATCTGGTGACTGAATAGGAAAATAAAAATCGTTATTTTTGCTAGAACACCATAATTGGTAAATGAAATTACTCGAACAGGAAAGTTACTGACGGCTAAGAAAAAAAATTGTAAGCTGTTCTATCGAAACCACCCCTATAATACAACCTCATTCTCCTTCACATGCGACCAAGGCTAATTTATAGAAGGTTAACCTACTAAACAGCTAATTGCAAACTTTTCCCTATTTTTTTTTCTTCTTTTTTTTTTCATATTGTGGTGCTTATGTCAAAACTTATGTCAATTTTGATCTTGCCGCAATATGATTTCTACCACGGCGGGCTATGATTTTGACAGAAGCATCACAGAATACACAACCAATTTACATGGAGTGTGTATGTATGTATGTCCGTATATAGTACTGCAAAACCCTTCTATAATTAAGCCATGCATGCGACGACCTTTCATGTTTGGCCACGCGTCAACCATTCTTCTTCACCATGTCAGCACGTCGGCCATTATTAATTGGAAGTTATTGGAAACTACTAAGAAAGAAGCTACTGAAATAGTGGTACTGCCACACAGACAGAATTGAGCAACCGAAATTAACCCGTTTATGATCGATATCAGCATTGATATCGATAGCAAACCATAACAACCCAACAAAAAATTTAAGCCTTATAAAAAGCGTATTTCATACGATGATAAAGCCATTCAAAATAGCTATAGTCCTTTGAAATATGCCTTATAATAAAACTTATTTTTGTGTGTCGAAGTCATCAGTCGATAAGTACTGTTATATCTTTCTGTTAATTTATTTTCCATTATATTTTAAAGCATACATTTAGGGTTGTTTTAACAATCTGCGAGTAATTTAACCGGTGGTTAATTTGACGTAAATTGTATGGCGAGCTGTCAAATAAATTGCTTAACCGGGAGAAATCCTCCGGTAACTGCATTTAGCGTTGCACTTGTAATGCGGCAACTTCCCCTTCATACGAAGGTCGTGGGTTCGAATCTCAGTAAAATCTTGTTGATTATTTTTTTTTATTTAATGTTTTTTTAATACTGATTAACAGCAAGCAGTAAAACTTATTTATTCCTTATTTCCTAACCATTTTTTGCAAATATGTACATATGTACATATATATAAATGAATGTACTTATTTACATATATGGAGAGTTTAGGTATAATAAACATATGTATGTATGTATAATCATATCTACCTACATATTATGTACAAATGCATACGTTGGTATACATATACATTAGTATGTATATAATCGCTAAATTCCAGGGACCGATTTTAATCGTTATTTTCATTTCTTCGGATGAAAAAATCATTATGAAAACTTCTTTAACAATAAAATGCAAGTATGCCGACATAAAGATTTTAGCACATTCTATCCAAATATGAGCTCATCTTTATTCTAAAGATTTTTATTTTTTAAATTTTTAAATAACCATTATTTACAATTTTTATTTTTTCGATCGAAAATAATTTTTATTTTTGAATTTAAATTTTTCCGATGAAACTTGATCGATATTTTATGATTTTTATTTTTTCGATCAAAAATAATTGTTATAATTGGATTTAAATTTTTCCGATCAACTTTAATCAATATTTTTTTTATTTTTTCTCCGATCATAGTAAACTTTTTCAAACGTTGAATCCTATATTTGATGGCTTGTAGTTGACGATTGTGCCAACATTGGCGCAGTTCTATTTGAGAACAAAATTTGCAAGAAAAAACCAGTTTTTAGAGTTTATTATGATCGGAAAAATTTAAATCCAATAATAAAAATTATTTTTGATCGAAAAAATAAAAATCATAAAATATCGATCAAGTTGCATAGGTCAAGATCAAGTCGAAGTCTGGCAACCTTTGAGAACAAGTGTTAAAAATTACCGCGGAAATAAGTTTTATATATAATAGCTTATTTCAGTCAACCTCGAGTGTTAAAAAAAGCCAAATACATCGCCCTAAGCGTGTTCTAAGTGCTTTCCACCTCGGGAGTGAAAAGTGTATCAAAATAATTAAGTGCTCGCATTTAATTGAAAAATAAAATCTGAGACTCCGCATAGCGGAGGAGGTGAAAAAGAAAAACAAAACAATCCAAATACATATATATAGCAACAAAAGTAGTGCACCAGCCAAAGAACGTATATTGTACGCAGGTTGTGGACCGTGCTAAATAATCTAGCGCCTGAAAGCAGGCAACAGGGATAAAAATCCAAAATACTTTAGAGTTGCCAGAGTGCAAATTTAAATAACGACCCTTTTTTATTAATAACTAATAAAAATTTACCCCATTAATGCCCAAAAAGAAAAAGTAAGTAAGAAAACAATATAAAATGCCCACTAAGCCTACCCCTCCTACGGGAGGAGGCCCCCAACTAAACCAATCCCAATTACAAGCCCAAACCGAAATGCAACAACAAACTCCGAAATCCCTAGGAGCAACCCAAAAACTCACCCCATCCCACCTGCTTAGCGCTAACGTACCTAGCGTTCAACAGCAAATTGAAGGCCTCGAAAGGCAACTCAAAATGCTGTATGCCCAACAACAACAAGCGCAGAAATCCCAAACTGCCACCCCAACTAACGAATGGATAACTGTTCAAAATTCCAAACGCCAACGCGATAGCCCAGGTAAGGGTACTGACTCTAAAAAGCAGGCTATGCTCGACCAATATTGGCTTGGAACCAATGAACCAAGTCGAAATAAATTTGCTCCTCTAGAAGATGAGGAACCAAACCAACCTGCTGAAAAAGTACCCAAACCACCTCCAATATTCATAGACAAGGTTCTTAATATTCCCCCTCTAATGAGCTTATTACAAGAAGTTGCCCCAAACTCGTATGATCTCAAGCTCACAGGTAAGGAGCAGGTAAAAGTTCAAGCATCATCCTTGGATGCCTACAAAATCATTGTGTCCCAACTAGAACTGAAGGGTACAGAGTTCTACACTTATAAAACAAAGCAAGAACGTGCCTTCAAAGTAGTTCTCAGAAACATGCACTCCACAATAGACCCAAAAGAAATTGTGGATTCTCTAAAAGATCTCGGTCACTCAGTCACAAACATTTGGAACATAAAACATAGAGTCACAAAAAAGCCTCTTCCTATGTTTATTATTGAACTCAAACCCGAATCCAACAACAAGGAGATATATCAAGTTAAAAGTCTCCTGCACTCTAAAATTACTTTCGAGCCCCCACACCCGAAGCGTGAAATACCGCAATGCGCTAACTGTCAGCAATATGGCCACACAAAGTCCTACTGCCGTCGAAAATCAGTATGTATAAAATGTGCTGGAAACCACCTCTCCTCTGATTGCAAGCGAAAGACAAGATCTGACGATGTCAAATGCGCTCTATGTGAGGGTAACCATCCAGCAAATTACAAAGGCTGTATGGTATACAAAAGCCTCCAAAGCGCCAAATACCCAACTCTGAGGAAAAAAGCGTCTACACAGCCTCAGGAGAAACCAACACAGCCAAGTGAAACCCCAATTCAAATTGAGCCATACCCAGTCACATATGCTCAAGCAGCAAAGAAAGGCGTAACACCCCGCTCGAACCCTAATAATGCTATTCCTAATAGTAATGAAACCCACACACCAACGCAAAACACTAACGAAATGCGAGAAATGATACACCTACTGAAGCAAGTCATGCAACAAATGACAGCAATGATGAGCCTCCTCGTCACCTTCACGACTAAAAACTGTGCATCTTCAACCCGTTAAATATTATTATCTGGAATGCCAACGGCCTATCCAAACACTTACTTGAAGTTAAAGCTCTACTTCAGACCCATGATATAGATATACTCCTCATATCGGAGACCCATTTTACGGACAAAAGCTATTTTGAAGTACCCAACTACAAGTTTTACCACACAAAACACCCAAGTAACAAAGCTCATGGAGGCTCAGGTATCTTGATACGGAAAAGTATTAAACATTACAACACGAATTCGTTCCGTACAAATGCTATACAAGCCACAAATGTTGTCATTGAAGACCCGAGTGGTCAGCTTACACTCACTGCTATCTATAGCCCGCCGAGGCACTCAATCAGCACTGCAGAATATGAAAATTTCTTCAAAACTCTTGGAAATCGATTTCTAGCTGGCGGCGATTACAATGCCAAACACACATTCTGGGGCTCTCGTCTCATTACTCCTAAAGGAAGACAGCTATACAATGCTATTAGCAATCTCAATTTAACCCCATTCTCTACTGGAACTCCCACTTATTGGCCAACAGATACAAATAAAATTCCCGATTTAATCGATTTTTGCGTGGTGAAAGGCATGGCTTCGTCAGATATAACTTGTAAATCCTGCTTTGAACTCTCTTCCGACCACTCTCCAATCGTGGTAACAATTGATAAAAATTTTACACCCGCAGCGGATAAATGCAGCCTTTACAATCGGAAGACTGACTGGGAGTACTTCCAACACATCATCACGTCTAATCTTGACTTGAAATTAGCGATGAAATCTGCTGAAGATATAGAGGCAGCAGTCGAACATTTTAACAACTGCATCCAACAAGCTGCGTGGAAATCAACTCCCACCCTCACCAGACAAAAAAGGATAAATGTTACCCACAACATAAAAGCTAAGCTCAAAGAAAAGCGACTCGCGAGGAAAAAGTGGCAACAAACCCGTCACCCCGACGACAAGAAACGATTGAATGCACTCACAAAAGAACTCAAAAATATCCTCAAAATTGAACACAACAAACAGGTTCAACAATACCTCAGTAATATTGATGCAAAAGCTGCAACTGATTACTCCCTCTGGAAAGCTGCAAGTAAGCTAAAAAGACCGATTCTCTCTAATTCTCCTATACGAATGGAAAATAACGAATGGGCGAAAAGTGACGCAGAGAAAGCAAATACCTTTGCACGCCACCTAAAATCAGTATTCACCCCACATGATATTGAACCCTCACTAAGCACAACAACGGAAGTGAAAAATACTCTGAGTCATCCCTATCAAATGGACCTCCCCATAAAAAGATTCGCAATATCGGAGGTAAAAACCGTAATAGCGAAACTCAACACAAAGAAAGCTCCTGGATACGATATTATTAATGGCAATGTACTAAAGCACTTACCTTACGAAGGCATAAAATTTCTCACCCAACTGTTTAATGCAGTACTAATAACTGCATTCATACCCCCACAATGGAAAGTCGCTCAGATGAAAATGATTCTGAAACCAGGAAAGCCCCCTGATACGGCAACGTCTTACAGACCTATTAGTTTGCTGCCCATTGTCTCAAAAGTCCTGGAAGTTCTTTTCCTTAAAAGACTCTTACCCAAAATAGAAGAACGTAACATTATACCTAATCACCAGTTTGGCTTCAGAAGAGGGCACGGAACAATTGAACAAGTACATAGACTTACCGAGAAAATCTACTCTGCCTTTGAGCAAAAAAAATATTGTACAGCTGCTTTTCTAGACATATCCCAAGCTTTTGATCGCGTATGGCACAACGGTCTCCTATATAAAATAAAAAATACTCTCCCTACAAATTACTTCCTATTTATACAATCTTACCTACAAAATCGTTACTTTTTCGTCAAAGAAGGAGCAGAGCAGTCTGAGCTTTACGAGAGCTTAGCAGGCGTCCCGCAAGGTAGTGTAATGGGCCCAATACTCTACCTACTTTACACGTATGACCTCCCAATAGCAGAAGGAGTTACTATTGGCACTTTTGCCGATGATACTGCCGTACTGGCTGCAGATCCCAACCCTAATGTGGCCTCACTCAAGCTTCAAAGAAGTTTAAATAAAATTACCCATTGGCTGAAAGACTGGCGGATAAAGTCAAATGAATCAAAATCTGTCCAAGTGACGTTTACCACTAGACGTAACACTTGCCCACCCGTAAAACTCAATGGCATTGATATACCACAAAGTGACGTAACAAAGTACCTTGGTATGCACCTTGACAGAAAGCTAACATGGAGAACCCACATATTCACCAAACGAAAAGCTCTTGGTATAAAACTGAGAAATCTTTATTGGCTCATGAATCGAAACTCCCAACTATCAATCGACAACAAACTCCTGCTTTACTCAGCTATCTTAAAACCCATCTGGACCTATGGCATACAGTTATGGGGAACCGCAGCAAACTCAAATATAGAGATTCTCCAAAGATTCCAATCGAAAACTCTTAGAATGATTGTAAATGCACCCTACTACGTCACAAACGACCGTCTGCATCGTGACCTAAAGATACCTACTGTCGCTCAAGAAATCAGAAAGTATGCTACATCATACAAAACGAGACTACTATCTCACCCCAACCCCCTCGCTCTAGCCCTGACGGCAAGACCAACTAGTTTCGTACGCCTCAAAAGAAAGTCTTTTACAGATCTTTATTGATGGACTACAATAAATGGATGCACTACTGAGAGCAATCCATACATGCCCACCAAGTTATTAAGTCATAATTAATTATTAATTACTTTTAACGAACCACAAAATTGTTAGATGTATTTTATTTATACAGTTGACAAAATATATTGGATGATAAAAAAAAAAAAAATAAAGTTGCATAGGAAAAATTTAAATCCAGTAATAACAATTATTTTTGATCGAAAAAATAAAGATCATAAAATATCGATCAAATTTCATCGAAAAAATAAAAATCAAATTATAACGATTAAAAATGATTTTTTTATAAAAAATGATAATCGTTACGGTCCCTGCTAAATTCACATTCTTGTAGAAGTAACAACATACATATGGACACCCCAGTGCAAAAATTACTTATATTATTTGCTAGCGCAAAAACGAACTATCGAACAAGCAAAAGGCGCAAAAACATGCCGACAAAACTCTTTAGTTCGTATTTTCCCCTAAGATAAAAGGACAAAAACGAACTAAAATGTTTTGTCGGCATGTTTTTGCGCTTCGAGTTTTCGCTTCTTTTGTTTGTACGATAGTTCGTTTTTGCGCTAGCAAATAATATATATATGTACATAAGTCATTTTTGCACTGGGGTGTATATATGTATGTATGTATAATATACATACATTGTACATATATGTATCCACGCCAATTGCTTCAAAATGCGGTTTTTAACCTCTGTTCGTCATTCGTTTTCCAATAAATACATATTACGTACATATATAAGTATAAGCATATGAATATTCTATCCACATATGAACCTATATGTATATACGAGTATGTGTGTAGCTATTTTTTAAAACTTATACACACCACTGTTCTTATGCGTTTTAAACCCCAATTTATCATTTAAATCCGTCTACTTTTTTTCACATTTTTCCATTAGGAAACGATTCCATTCCATGCCACGGTTCTAACCTTAGAATTCGAAAGTTTATATACAATTGAGTTTTGTATAATGTTTGCAAAATTTCTCTAAGTACATAGGTATCAACAGAGGCATATATGTAAACATACATATCCAGGTACAATACATACATCTGTACGGCGCTCATTTACTTTAATAGTGTCGCAACTTATAAATGCTGTTTTTCAGAAGAGCCTATTAAAATTTTCAATTGTCATATGTATATGGTTGTACCTACCCTTTAAAAAGTGCAAAGAGTGTATATGGATAAGAGGCTGCAGTTTGAAAAAATTCACACTAGATGTCACATTTCGCGCGAGATGGGACCCGCGAAGTGTGACATCTAGTGTGAAGTTTCGCTGACTGCACCCTCATCCATATATGCTCTTTGTGAAACTTCACACTAGATGTCACACTTCGCGGGTCCCATCTCGCGCGAAATGTGACATCTAGTGTGAATTTTTTCAAACTGCAGCCTCTTATCCATATCAAAGAGTGTATATGGATAAGAGGCTGCAGTTTGAAAAAATTCACACTAGATGTCACATTTCGCGCGAGATGGGACCCGCGAAGTGTGACATCTAGTGTGAAGTTTCGCTGACTGCACCCTCATCCATATATGCTCTTTGTGAAACTTCACACTAGATGTCACACTTCGCGGGTCCCATCTCGCGCGAAATGTGACATCTAGTGTGAATTTTTTCAAACTGCAGCCTCTTATCCATATACACTCTTTGTCCATATACACTCTTTGAAAAGTGTACCCTACCTTTAAAAAGTGTCGACATAATTTTGATTTAAGATGGTGGAATTTCAAGTTATTTCAAATTATGAAATTTCTTTTATGATAAAATAATATAAATCGCGATAAATCGTTACCTTTCATACTGAACTCACAATAATATTTTTCAGCTATGACACTGTTGAAGTAAATAAGCGATATACATACATATATGTACCTAGTATACACTTCTACTTTTTATGTTTTATACTGTCTTTCGCAGAGCAGCGCACGCGAACTTTGTGTGTTTGGCTCTCACGAACAGTGTTTAAAATTTAGTTAAGAAAGAAATATGGATTGTATCGGTAAAACAAAATAGTTTTCCCACTAATGCCGTAACAAAACTACCTTCAGCTTACCTCATCAACTTTTAGGACTGATAGAAACCTCTAGGTTTCTTAAATGACACACTTGAAAGTTAACAAGAACGCCCCAGGCCTAGTTGTCTACAATAACTTCTCATCGTTCGATCATAAACTGATCTTATTGCGCCTTGATGGCGTTTCTGCTTCTCCAAACGATTCGAATTATATTGTTAAACTCGGAAGCAAAAGAAAAAAAATGATATCCATAAGCTTGCGTATAGTTTAATAAATTATTAATAATAATTTAATAACGATATTTGTAGGTGACTATCGGTATACATATATTAATAAAACTTAGTTTTTTATATGATTACTTTTACTTTTTAGAAATAAACTAATAAATGAATAAATAAAATACATACCTCCATACAATGCACTGAAAAATTTCATTAGTGAAAAATATTTTTGTAGACCATCAGTTTCTGTTCAATACCGGTGTGAAACGTGTATAACCACCTTAAGGGAATCAGCTGATCGTTTGCTTTTGCCCATTTCTTCATTGTCGCGCGATTCGCATCTTTACGTTTTATTTTTGTTTACACCGAATTCGCCTATTTACACACGAATTCGCTGGAAAATTATTTTTTACCAAGGCAAATTTATTCATATGGTAATGGTACGTGAACAGCTGATTTCTTCTTCTTCTCGTTTTTAATTCACCGTGTACAGAAGAATACAGGAGAATGTCAAACAAGGAAAAATTTTACTTTGAGTTTGACATTTTGATGGACAAAAATTTAAAGCGAATCGAAGCGAATATTGTCGAATTCGCCGTGCCATTACCATAATGAATTTGCCTTGTTTTTTACGCACTAGTACGGCGAATTAGGGTTGGGCGATATATATCGATATATCAATATATCGATATTTTTAAAATAGTACAGCCGATAATATCGACGATATTTTGAACTACCGTGCATCGATAATCGATAATTTTTTGCCATTTCGAGCCAAATTCGATATTTTTCATACATTTCTGATTCGCTTCGAATTTAACAGCAGAAAATTTTTTAAGAAGTGGTATAACCATAATGTCCGGGTGCTTGAATTTACATTACTTTCTTCTTCAAGCAATTATTAATGATTTTTATGTTTATACTACAGGATTCGTAGAATATATCGCTCATTTGCTGCAAAACCGGCATAAGTAAAAAAAATCGATTGTCCAGAAAACGCTTTTAAAGTTTTCAACTGACTCCAATCTTACACAGAAAATAGGAAATCCTACAAATTCAAAACAAACCAATTCAGTATAATATATTTAACATATCCATAAAGGAAAATCAACACCAAGTATCCATTTATGGTTGTTTCCTGAATAAGAACCAACTCTCCTTTGCATAATGACGTTATTGTTGCAAAAATATATTCAATAGAGTGTCTTAAGTTATAATGTGTCATTATTGTTGAGAAAAAAAAACAATAAGTTCGTATTAATTCATTTTATTTTCAATCTTTTGAACTTCAAATATACATATTATGTACTTATGAATATCACAAAAATAAACATAAATTAATTATAATTCATACACCGAGAGAAAAGATATTGGTAGATCAACGGGATTACGGGTTAAAACAACAGATTCCACAGTCAAATCACATCCAAAGGATATATCTGATAAATTGATAGACGCTATTCTGTTTTAACAGTTTTATTGTTGTACTACTCTGAAAACAAAAAATCGCTGTGAATCCAAACACTTGCTGTTAAATCAACAATTTTCCGCAGTTGAAATTTTGTCACTTAAAAATAAATCCCTTTGTGTTTTACATGGCCATTTATTACTAACAATTACTTTATAATGTGTATTTTTAGAGCTATTGGCAAGTTTTTTAAATATTTTGTTTGCATTTTTCTCTTCATCCTCCCTCCGTTCTGTTTCCAAGTACAAATATGTAGCTTCATCTCCGCTTGTTTTCCATTGCGGCACCTTCTTCGCCTTCACTGCTTGCTATATTGTTTTCTCTATTTTATATTCTCCTCCGATTTCAAACCATGACATCAACCTGAAATTCAATCCAACGGCATCATATTGCTAGCTTAGAGTTCAAACTGTGTAAGTCCATTTTTATGAAAAAGTGTATTTTTATGTAGAACGCTAGAAAAATCAAATACGCGCTACGCTAAACAAGTTTCTGATACTTGTCATATTTCTACTCGTTGGTATTCTGTGACACGCAAATTGTGTAAGTTCAAAAAAACGAAGAAAATTTTGTAAGTCCAAAATTTTATATGAACAGAAATTTTTTTTTTCATTTCGAAATTTTTTTATTTTTTTTTTTGTCTCTCCTACAAAGTTTGAAAAAAGGACTTACACAATTTGCACTCTAAGCTAGCGATATTTATGTTGAATATTGAACTTTAGTGGCTATTATACTTACCTTTGTTCGAACAAGCATCCGTGAATTAAAACTCACACACGCAAGCAAAGCAACAATTAACAACGGAGAAAGCTGGCAAAATAAATACTTTTTCTTTTGATAGTCAACAGTAATGATTTGTTGAATCAACAAATAAATATAAAGGTTACAGCAACAGATATTAGGGTTAAGTTAACAGTGACTCAGTTATATCAACGAAAATTTCTTTTAATAATTGACGATCAGTTGTGTTGAACTAACAAATAGGTTTTAATAGATATATTTGTTAAAGTAAAAGATGTTTTCGTTTATATAACTCTAAATCTACTTAAACATATTTCTGTTAATTTAACGAATTTAGGGATTAACAGAAGAAAACTGTTGATACTACTGTGATTATTTTTCTGAGTGTAGAAACAGTCTTTTGAACTTAAGAAATTAAGGAACTCTTTAACATCTTTTCATCTTAAGTTATAATTCATAAACGAAAAATGTTAATTTTTTACTTCAAGTAATTAAAAAATTAATGTATTACATGTTTCGTCTTGCTATCCTCACTATCACTTTCTTGTTGTGGTGATTTTGGACAGTATGTTGCATCAGCCACGGAGTCGTCAAATTCTTCCGAAAAAGAGGATTATCGGGATAAACTCGAAGATGATTTGCTACTGTTGCAGTTTGACATTTTAAAATAACCTAAAACAACAACTTTTATTATTGTGATCGTGCGTTTTATTCATACATAGCTATATTTTTTATCAGCAATAGCATCATATTTTGTGTTAGTGAGAGCAATTTATTGGTACTGTTAATAATTCTATATTCAACAACGACACATTTTGTTATAATGTAAAATGATGACTGTTTATTAGTCATTCTTTTATATGTAATAACGTCATATCACGAAATACTTAAGTTGGCGTTAGTATTTTAATCAACTAGAACGTCATATTTTGTAATATACCATGTTTGAATTAAATCAAACTTTTCAACAAGATAGTCATAACTCAAATTAGCGCTGTGTACTTGAAAAAATCTAGATTAAAAATACCATTACCTTTTCACGAAGAACTCCACAACACAAAATATGCCTCTGTTTGAGAAAGCCAAACGATCTTAACACGACGGCAGCAGTGGCACAACTGAGATATGTCGTTCTCACGTATAAAAAAAGTTGAAACAGATGAAATGAAATAACGGCATATTCTCTTCTCAAGCGGAGCATATAAGAGATATTCGTATGAATTTTTTACTCAACTTGAAGTATGATATAGCGAACAATTCTGCATCATTAACTCAAAAATCACGTTTTTTGATTTATGCCGGTCTTGCAGCAAATGAGCGATATGTAGATCAGTGGTAGGCAAATTTGAAATTGAGATTGCATTAGTGAGAGCGCTATGGTCGGTCGAACGAACTGTGATCGGGCAAATGCAATGCGTAAATAATACATATATATGCAAGCAAGCCTCAAATTGACGCACGCCCGCAAATTTTCCATATGCCTTGAACCGAAATTGACTTACGTGCGTATACAGATAAAGAAATTGAAAAATATAGAAAATCCGAGAAAATCTTGTTATTTTGTGGAATATGTACCTAACATACACGATATCAAAAGCAAATGTAATTTTTTTTGCAAATAATCATCCACAATGCTTAGTTTCAACTGTCAGCAAAACGAAAATTGGGAGTCGAATTTGCTTAATACGCACGCCGTTCAATTTCGGTTACAGACATTATAGAATTAGTGTGGGTATGAGAAATTTTTGATAGCAAAATGACGACGTGCGTCGATATTAGGTAGCATAGTAAATTGTTTTCAACGTGCAAAGAAGCGACAAGCACTCTCGATGTTGCTACGCCACTTGCTCAGTGACGACTAAATCATCTAGTAAAGAAAGAGCGTAACGTGTCGGTGTGATTTGAGCGCAAACAATTGTTTGCAGAAATGCGGACCACTGATGTAGATCCATCCAACTTTAACAACAAATATCTAGTAAACTATAAGTCTGCGGCAAGTTTGGATTCCAGTTTTGAGATCTGTGAGAGCACCTCTAGCCCCGTGAAGAAGTGGTTTTTCGCGGGACGTGGTTCTTTAATGTGAAGCCAGCCCTTTCGATATATTGATATATCGATGTTTTTACACGGCATAAATCGATGTTTTTTTAAATATCGATACAATATATATCGATATATTTTTCCAATTTGCCCATCCCTACGGCGAATTTGGTACACAAATGAATTGACGTTTGAGCTAGAGTTGGGAAACTATCGATAGTAGCACCATCGATAGTTTTTGATAGTTTAAAAAAAACTATTGATAGTTTTCGATAGTCTTAAAAAAATGAACTATCGATAGTACTATCGTGTTTAAATGATTCCTGGAAAAAATTTTTTAACCGCCAACAAATTCATATTAGTGTCCGACCGAATATTCGGCCAAGCTTCGGTATTCGGCCTATTCGGCTGGTATTTTTATTCGGCTTCGGCTTCGGTCTTCGGCTGAAAAGGCCGAATAGTCGAGGCCGAATAATAGATGTGTTTAATAACAAAAAAAAATTGACTGGATTTTACGGTTTTTTGATTTTTTATAAGCGACAGAATATCGTAACTTCCAGTAATATATTTTTGTTATTGAACAGGCCTAAAATTTCGAACGATAACTTACGCTAATTATTAAATATCGTCGCCGTAGTGTGTCCATCAATTCTTTTAAAGTGTCATTAGATTAAACATAGTTTATTACACGAAAAAGTGGTTTATTCACTTATTGGCCATAAAAACAAAGAGATCGTAAGTAAAAATTCAATACCGTTTAAAAAGATATTTTAATGTATGTATTATACTATGTTACAGCCAAAAAATACCAACAAATTCAGGTATTGTTATTGTTTTATGGTTAGGTTTTTGAGATAATGGTAATTTTGTGTTTTCTTGGTTATCACTTCATTCAAAAATTATTTTCGCGGAAGTCGCAGACCGTGATTGGCACAATACAATTTGAGTATACATATACAACTCCAATCAGGTGTTCGACTAACTTAATCTTAGTTGCTGATCAACTATACACCGATGCAGATAAACTCTTTTTTGGCGTACAACATAAAGCTGTTGAACTTTAAGGGCCGGTTTCACCATCTCCGGTTAATTTAATCGCTGGTTAGTTTGACGTAAATTGTATGGCGAGCTGTCAAATAAATTGCTTAACCGGGCAAAAATCTCTGGTTAAGTGCTTATAACCGGAGATGGTGAAAACGGCCCTAAGTATTGAATTTTTTTCCTACAAAAAGGCTGATTTTTTTTATTTTTGTTTACAACTATGTATGTATTTTTGTAAGGTGTTTTGCTTATTCAAAAAACAAAAAAAAAATTAGTTGTTATGAAATAAAAACATCTCAAACTTAAGTATATATTTTTCTTATTTTGGTATTCGGCTTCGGCTTCGGTTTTCGGCCGAATAAAGGATTATGCCGAATATTCGGCTACGGCTTCGGCTTCGGCCTAAAATTCTAGCTTCGGTCGGACACTAATTTATATATTATACATATTACACGTATGTATGTACACACAAGACCACGGATGCCACTGTTGGTTGTTTCCAAACAACTTGGTAGTTTTTTTTTTTCTGATTTTGAGTTTTTTCAATAAATTTTGGTTTTTTGCAATAAATATGTGAAATTCAAATTTTTTTATTTTGGTTGTTTTTTTTACAAGTACCAACCATTCACAAGGCATTCGTACGCCTATGCCAAAAATATTGGAAACGCGACATTTTTACTATGTAGTTTTAGCCAAGGACTCAAAACTTACCAATAGCTGATATTCTCAATTCACAACTTGAAATAGTAATGTAGATGGAGATGGAGATTTAAAAGTTGTAAACCTATCGATAGTATACATTACCATCGATAGTTTTCGATAGTTTTGAAAAAACCATCGATGGTCTTCGATAGTCTAAAAAAAAAAAACTATCGATACTATCGATAGTGCCATCGATAGTTTCCCAACTCTAGTTTGAGCCAGACGTAGCCATGGGTAATGGCGCAATTTTTTTGGCGCTGATACAATAACTCCAGCGCCAGTCGTGGCGCCAACTCACGGTACTGGCGCAATAACACCTTTAGCGCAATTGTCATGGAATAATCGATAAATAACATTTTTTCGTTTGTTACCATCCCTGTTTTATTTCTTTTGGCGCAATTCTGCTTACATATACGAGGGCACAATTAATTTAAATTTTCATAATCATTTGGAAACATATTCCGTATATTTGTGAAAATATGCTGGAAATTAAGGTCACTTAGATCACTATCAAGCATACATAATTGTGACGGTGTCATACGTTTACATATACTATGGTGCTGTTATTGGCGTTGTGGTTGCGCCATTTTACACTAGCGCTATATTGGTGCTGGTGTTAGCGCACGAAATTGAGTCGGTGTTATATTGCAAAATTGAGTTGGCGCAATATTGGGTTGGCCCTATATTGAGTTGGCGCATTTCCCAAATCGGAGTTAGCGCAATAACGCCAGGGTTGGTGTTGGCGCAATTGCGCCGCGCAGCGCAGTGTTATAGCCCAGTTAGTCGAGAATATGTGGTCCTCTCGTTGACGCAACGCCCGTATGCAATTTTTAGGATTTTTTGAGCCCGTAGCAATCAGCTGTTTTACTCACACATATTTACATATTTATAAAGTTTGTTTACATTTTGGCAGGGTTTCCATTTAGTCATTTTTGAGCAAACAAGATTTTTACTAATCTTCAAAGTGTTATGCGGATTACTCTTCAATACACAACTGTGCATTATTTGCCAAATGACAAGAAAATACTAATTTAATCGTTTTTAAAGTTGTCGTTGACGACTTTTTTTTAATAATTTAGTTACTTTTTTACTGCTTAGTTGGTAATTAAAACACATTTTTCTTGTAATTTTGTTGCTGCCCAATATATTTCCATCACACCTTGGTGATAGTTATCAAGGGCTAAAACATAAAATAACAAAAAACACAGTCAGAACATTAAATTTACAATTGAAAATCCATAAAAAAATTATATTGGGAAGCAACAAGATTCTCACAAAAATCTGTGTTTAATTAAGAAATCTGTACTGAGTTTCTGTAACTCATATCTTTTCTAGTATAAATAGGTGGTGACAAAGTGTGGATCGTATTAGTGTGACATCACTTTAATTGATTTTGTTACAGAAACTCAGATTTATTGTGGCAATTTATAACTTTTTAATGTAGAAAAATTGCAGAAGAAGACCACCAAGAGTTATCAATTAAGAAAATACCGCCACCATTGTGGATAAATACAATTTTGCTTTAATTTTCAGTAATATCTTCATTTATTAGGAGTGTTCAATATCTCAAAATTTTTACATATTTTTACGAAAAGTTACGAATTTATGTTCAATAACCCAAAAAATACGCAAAAGGGAGCCAAATTGAGAGAGTAAGACCTCGAGAGAGTTGATAAACGCTGCAAGTAAAATTTTCACTTGCAACTACTAGCAGCTTTAAAAAAAATAGAGGTGTCAAAAATATATGATCACAAAAATTTCAATTGGAAATATACAAACATTTTAAACGCAAATTTCTAATTGTGTACTAAATAAGTTAGCGCAAAAACGAATCGTGATGATGTTGTGGAATAGCCAAAGTAGAATTTTGTTTTCCTAATTCAGTTATTTCCATTCATGTCCAATTTCAAAAATTTCAATTACAACCTAACCTAAAAATCAAATTGTCAAAGCAGCGTATCAGACATACTATTTTACTGGCAACCATGCGAGCTATCAGCTGCCACGTTTTTACGTAAAAAATCAAAATGATTTTGATTTCTGCGGTACGGGCTTCTGCGTCGTACGTCGTTGAATAATCGGCTACATACAAATCCCATTGAATAGGTTGGATCAGCTGACACGGTACACGGGTTTACGTTCTCGACTAACTGGGCTATTACCCATGCCTAGCCAGACGGCATAGATAACCCAGACGGTAAAAAAAAAACACGTCAAATACAGTGCTACTCATAACCTAACTATAAAGTCCATGCAAGGGAGAGCAGCTCTTCTTCAGCAAGGCTTATCCAATACAGGTTAAGTTACTTGCGTTTGCTTTATCTTGTTTCTTCTTTAAAAATGTCAATGTGAAAGAGGAGAGAAATGAATTTCAATGTAAAATTTTTCCCAATTCGTTTTGTCTGACATTCACACTTTTTAGTATACATACACAATTCCAATCAGCTTATCTACTACGATATCCTTCTTTAGATAATTCTTGTTCTTCAGCGAGTTTGTAGCTTATGTCAAACTATCGTCTTTTGTTTTGATTTTGCATTCTTGCACGTGTTTTTCTTGGAAAGAGTTTGTGTGTTCGGTTGTGTGTTTGTATGTTCGGTTGTGTGTTCGCTGGCGTTTTCTCTGCTTTTGACATTCTTGAAAAGCGCCGTCTAACTGTAATCACCTATTCTGCTTCACATCAGACGACCTGTATGGATTGGTCTTGGTGCTACTGCCATGGAGGAACAAAAAGGAGAATGCATAACGACATACCTTCATACATAGTGGGGCCAGAAGTGTCATGCAAAGAGGAATGTAGAAGAATTTGACAGATACGGCCCCTATGGAAATGCTAGGGTGCGTGTGTGTGGCATATGTCAACAAAAAAAATGCTTGTGTTCGTGTGTGTTTACGAGGATTGAAGAAGAAGTCAGCTGATCTTATGCATTCTCCTTCATTGTTCCTCCATGGCTACTGCGAAAAAATTGTGAAAATTTCATAAAATTGATTGTACGGTGATTTTTTTAATACAACTTATTTGTAATTAAGCCGATTTAACAAATCAATTAAATTTTGTACAGTAAAAAATGAAATAAATTGAAAATAAAAGACTCCACTTACCACCTTCAACTTAACCTCAAAAAATCCATGAGACTTCCCAGTGAGCCTTTGACGACAATGCGCCGCTAGCTGGGAAAATTTTTAAACTGCTCTGCCGGAAACGTTATAAACGCATAAATTTAATATATTTGCATTATAAAATTTGTAAGCAAAACATTCAAAATTAGTAGTTACAAAATGACGACGGCAGCTTTGGTGCAGCAATTCGTTGCTGGCCTGAAGTCGCGCAATCGGAATGTGCAGAGCAAAGCGGCGCAGGATTTATTTTTGTACGTAAAAACTGAATTGCGCGAAATGTCACAAGAGGATTTGGTGGCATTCTTCGATGATTTCAATCACCAAATATTCAGCATGGTAAATTCGGCGGATATTAATGATAAGAAAGGCGCTGTTTTGGCCATAAGTGAGTATGACTGGATAAAATCTCTGTGTATTATGACATATACATACATTTATTCTTTGTTACTGCAGAATGTTTAATAAGTGGCGATGTTGTGAACACAATGAAACGCATATCGCCCTACTACAATCACTTGCGCACGCTGCTGCCCTCAAATGATATATCCGTAATGGAGATAGCGGCGCGTACTTTAGTGAAATTGGCAAATTTGCCTGGTTCAAAGGGTGCGGAATCGATTGATTTTGATATAAAACGCGCTTTCGAAATGTTAAGCGGTGATCGGCAAGAGGTAATATAATAATGAAAATTGGAATTAAATATTTTAAACTCAATGTTTCTCTCTTTCGCTACCAGTATCGTCGTCATGCTGCCGTCTTCATACTACGCGAATTAGCTATAGCGATGCCTACATATTTTTACCAACAGATATCCACCTTTTTTGATAATATTTTCAATGCTATATTCGATCCAAAAGCAGCTATACGTGAATCAGCCGGCGAAGCTTTACGTGCAGCGCTCATTGTAACGTCACAACGTGAATGCACAAAACAATCAAGTGAGCCACAATGGTATAAGACGTGTTATCATGAGGCTAGTGCCAGCTTTGTATACGAACCGGCTGGTACGAAAGATCAAAAGGGCATGACACGTGACGATCGTATACATGGTGCTCTAATTATATTAAATGAACTATTTCGCTGTTCGCATGCTGCATGGGAGCGTCGTTATGCTGCTTTGAAGGCGCTATTGCCCGATCCACAGCACAATAAATTCGGCGAAGTTATGCACTCGAGCTCTGTGGGCAGTCAATTAACCACTATAGTGCCTCGCTTGAAAGCACCATTTATAAGTAAACTAGGTTCGACACATGGGGATCATGATGGTCAGCCTGGTGGTACACACAAATTTTCAACGGTGGGTTGTGGCTTAGGCTATGTTCAGAAACGCAGCATGAAACGCAACAGCGGCAGTAATTATTTTTCACGTTTATGAATGCTCTGCTTCTACTACAAAAGCAGGTTGCGCTTCAAACTGAGTTTCTGAACAAAGCCTTAGTTGGAAAAAGTTATTAATAATAATAAGTACTAAAATATTTTTTTTTTACCTTTTTTAGGCCACCGTTTTGGAATCCGCTTATTCACGCGCCATACTCACAGATAACTACATAAGCATTTGCGATAATGTGTTCGACCAACGCACATCAAAATCGCCATACGTTCAGCAAGCACTTCTACAAATACTACCACGTTTGGCCGCATTCAATCGTGAAATATTCGTACAGCGTTACTTAGTGGAATGTGTAAATCATTTACTTAGCATTGTGCCACGCAAAGAGAAAGATCGTAATATCGCCTATATAACTATTGGCTATATAGCTGTGGCTGTCGAACGCGACATTGATAAGCATTTAAGGACCATAATGTCTGCCATTAAAATGGCACTGCCACCCAAGAATACGCCCAGCAAACGCAAGGCAGCTATTGATCCAGCCATATTCTATTGCATCACTTTCCTTGCACATGCTGTGAAATCGGGCATCACCGAAGATATACGCAATATTCTAGAGCAAATGTTTTTTAGTGGCCTCTCACCGGCACTAACGGTGTGCTTGCGCGAACTGGCCGAGAATGTGCCACACTTGAAATCGGCCATCGCTGAGGGCCTGATACGTGTGTTGTCACAAGTTTTAATGAATAAACCTATGGCGCTGCCCTATCAAACGCTGGCCGTTATACCTTTGGATACATCTATTAATTTACAACATGATGTGCCAACTGTTGTTTTAGCGCTCAAAACACTCGGCAGCTTTAATTTCGAAGATCAAAATATGTTGGATTTTGTGCAACGTTGTGCCGATCATTTCATCAATCATGAACAGCAGGAGATACGCTTGGAGGCGGTGCAAACTTGTACGCGTCTACTCAAGCTAGCCGTGCTATCGGCCGATAGCGCTGAAAGTTCAAATACGCTCAGCGAAACTGTTTCGCATGTGATTGAACGTTTACTGATTGTGGCCATTACCGATACGGATTGTAATGTACGCATACGCATTTTACGTTCATTGGATGAAACATTCGATGCCGAATTGGCGCAACCGGAATCGTTGAGTGCGCTCTTTATAACGTTGAATGATGAAATATTCGAAATACGTGAGCTGGCTATGGTAACGGTGGGGCGTTTGTCTGCTATGAATCCGGCTTATGTCATGCCAAAGTTGAGGAAGATCATGATACAATTACTAACGGAATTGGAGCATTCGGGTATGAGTCGTAATAAGGAGCAGAGCGCTAGAATGTTGGATCATTTGATTATCAGTACGCCGAGGTGAGTTAAGGGAATGGAAATAAAAATGCATTTGTGTTTCTTAATTGAAAAAAGAAAACACAGAAACAAAAACAGAAAAAAAAACAAAAAGCAAAAACAAAAAAAAACACAAAAACAAAAACAGAAAGAGAAAAAAAACAAAAAGCAAAAACAAAACACAAAAACAAAAACAGAAACAGAAAAAAAACAAAAAGCAAAACCAAAAAAAAAAAACACAAAAACAAAAACAGAAACAGAAAAAAACGAAAAGCAAAAACAAAACACAAAAACAGAAACAGAAAAAAAACAAAAAGCAAAAACAAAAAAAAACAAAACACAAAAACAAAAACAGAAACAAAAAAGAAAAACAGAAACAAAAAAAGAAAAAAAAAGAAAAACAAAACAAAAAAACAAAAACAAAAAAAGGAAACAAAAACAGAAACAGAAAAAACCAAAAAACTGAAAAAAAAAAACAAAACGAAACATACAAAAACAAAAATAGAAAAAAGAAAACACAAAAAACAAAACCCGGAAAAAAACAAAAAAAACTGAAAAAAAACAAAACGAAACATACAAAAACAAAAATAGAAAAAAGAAACCACAAAAAACAAAAACAGAAAAAAAAAACAAAAAACTGAAAAAAACCTACAAAAACAAAAATAGAAAAAAGAAAACACAAAAACAAAACCAGAAAAAACAAAAACAAGATAAAAAAACAAAACAAACTGAAAAAAAACAAAACATAAAAACAAAAATAGAAAAAAGGAAACACAAAAATAAAAACAGAAATAAAGAAAAAAACAAAAAAGAAAAAAATGCAGAAACAAAAACAGAAACAGAAAAAAAAACAAAAACAAAAAAAAAAAAACAAAAACGAAAACGAAAATAAAAACAACAAAACCAAAAAAACAAGAACAAAACAATAACAGTGACAACAACAAAAAATTATAAAAAAAAACTATAGTCGCATTTTAATCCCAACAAAACCAGAAAGGGAATAAAAATCCGATATCGGAACTGGTTACACATCAATACTAATGAGCACTCGTTACTCACGCTCTAATTTTTTTTTTTCTTTTCCAGATTAATTTCTTCCTACATGCATCCCATACTCACCATACTCGTGCCGAAGCTGCGCGAAGCCGATTCCAATCCCGGTGTCATATTAAATGTGCTACGCGCTATTGGCGATTTGGCTGAAGTGAATGGCGGTTCAAATGAAATGGAAGCATGGGCCGATGACCTACTCTCCATACTGTTGGAAATGCTGGGCGATGCTGGTAGTCCGGAAAAACGTGGCGTAGCCTTGTGGACACTTGGCCAATTAATAAGCGCCACTGGTCGTGTTGTCACACCCTATCACAAATATCCTGGACTAATTGATATTTTAATTAACTTTCTAAAAACCGAACAACGTCGTTCCATACGTCGTGAGACCATACGTGTTTTGGGTCTGTTGGGCGCCATGGATCCATATAAACATAAAATGAATAAGGGCTTAATTGATAGCCAAAAGGATAGCGTATTGATATCATTGAGCGATTTTAAAATGGATGAGAATCAAGATATCTCCACCGCCGAGCTGTTGGTGAATATGAGCAACGTTTTGGATGAATATTACCCGGCCGTGGCAATTGCTGCACTGATGCGAATTTTACGCGATCCCACGCTAAGCAGTCGTCACACCAGCGTTGTGCAGGCGATAACATTCATCTTCAAAAGTTTGGGCATTAAGTGTGTGCCATATTTGGCGCAAGTGTTGCCGAGCTTGTTGGAGAATGTGCGCACGGCTGATATAAATTTACGTGAGTTTCTGTTCCAGCAGTTGGCCATATTGGTGCAGATTGTTAAGCAGCACATCATCAGCTATATGGGCGACATATTCAAATTGATTAAAGAATTTTGGACTGTATACACGCCGCTGCAAATGACTTTGATCAATTTGATTGAGCAAATCGCATTGGCTTTGCGTTGTGAATTTCGCAATTATCTGTCACAGTTGATACCGCAAATTTTGCGTGTGCTGCAACATGACACCTCCAAAGATCGCTTGGTCACTAAGCGTTTGCTGCAGGCCTTGCAGAAATTCGGCAACACTTTGGATGATTATTTGCATTTAATTGTGCCGCCAATTGTGAAGCTGTTCGATGCACCCTACGTGCCACAGCAGGTGTCGCTCGTTGCGCTGGAGACTATCGATCATTTGGCATGGATTCTGGACTTCACAGATTTCTCTTCGCGCATCATACACCCGCTGGTGCGTGTGTTGGAGGCTGAGCCCGAGTTGCGCGAGCAAGCAATGTCCACACTTTGCTCGATGGTCATACAGTTGGGCAAGAAATATCTCGTTTTTATACCGCTGGTTGAGCGCACCATCACCAAGCATCGCATTGTCGATTCGAAATACGAAAAATTGCTAACGAAAATACAAAGTAATACCACAATGTGCCTAGACGATGAATTTCATATGCGTCAAGCCAAGTTCAAGTCCAGCGAAATGGTAGCGCCCAATAGCGGCAGCAACTTTGCCATGAAACGCTTGAATGTCTCCACCAGCAATTTGCGCGCCGCTTGGCAGGTGACGCGCCGCGTCTCCAAAGATGATTGGGTTGAATGGCTGAAACGTTTATCCATCGGTTTGTTGAAAGAATCACGTTCGCAGGCATTGCGCGCTTGTCATGTTTTAGCGCAGGACTACGATAAGCTGTTGCGTGATCTCTTCAATGCCGCCTTCATATCGTGTTGGACGGAATTGTCGGCAGAACATAAGAATGAGTTGACAAAATCGTTAATACAAGCACTGCAGGTCACAGATATGCCAGAGATTACGCAAACCATTTTGAATTTGGCTGAATTTATGGAGCATTGCGATAAGGATCCCATACCGATTGAGACTAAGCTGTTGGGTACACGCGCGATGGCATGTCGTGCGTATGCGAAGGCGCTGCGTTACAAGGAGGAAGAGTTTCAAACACACAAAGATCCGCAGGTAAGTCGGCAACAACAACTTTCAAGACACCCTTTTTTTTTTGTGTCGTTCTAAACCGGGTGAGACTGAAATAACCTACCCTTGCTCGGAGAAAACCCGAGTCATTCCGGTGCGTAGAACCGGCTATTGTGGGAGTGGTATGGTCGCCGGCGAATTACAGAACCCATTCGCAGAAACTCCTGGCCTGTCAAAACTCAGCCCTTAAAACAGTCACGGTTAATCTCTTGACGGCACCGGAACAGCACCTACGCCATGAGGCACAGGCACTCCCAGTCAGGGAACAAAACATCATGCTAAACAAGCAGTTACTGCTGGGATGCCACCGCTGACGGCCGCTGCGTCCTAATAGCCACCGGTTACAATTGGGACCTCCGCCCGGCACGTCAGAAGCCATCTATTCGACCTCTCGCCAGAGGTTGGAAAATATATATATAAAACAAGCGCTAGACCGCCTTAGAGGCACGCGCTAAAGCAGATCCATACCGATACCATATCCAACTCCGTTTCAGTCCGTCCGTTATATAGAATATTGAAAGACCAACCACCCCCCATAGCAGAAGAGGAATTGATAGCTGCCGAGGGAAACTCGCGTCACCCTTGCACAAGTATGATCAAGCTAATGCAGCCGCCTCAAGTCATATAGGGCAGAATTGACCCTGACATACCTAATGTATGCCGGACATGTGTAGAGAGGCCACATGACGCACAGCATCTCTTCACATGTCCACACAAACCAACTCACTGAATGCTGAATCATTCCCGGGGCCTCCCGTGAAGTGAGCCTGACGACGATCTATGAGCCATACGTGCCGGCTAAGGGTGGTGGGGGCCTAGCATATGCCCGTGGTAAGGAATGCCTGTCGTAAGAAGCGACTAAAATCCACCGGCATAGCGACAGTCGGACTAGTGCCAGAGGGGACTAGTACCCGAGCGTACCGGATTTACACTCCAAACGATTACCAACGCTCTGCCCATTTTTCTCAAGTTAACTCGAAAATAAATAAAATAGTCCGGATTATCGCTAGGGTATCACTACACTGTCAATGCTATTACTTCCGCTACACTCTCCAAACCCGTCGGGGAGTGTCTTAGTGCCTACTACAACAAAAGCAGCAACAACACACTTTTGTACATTAATCAACTACTCATTCCCCTTCTATCCCCAAAGGTACTTGAATCACTCATACTCATCAACAATAAGCTACAACAAAAGGAGGCCGCCGAGGGCTTACTCACCACCTATCGCAACGCCAGCAATGAATTCAAAGTGCAAGGCCGTTGGTATGAGAAGCTGCACAATTGGGAACAGGCGCTCAAACATTACTCTGGCAATTTGGAGGACAACAGCAACGATTTGGAAGCGCGTTTGGGTCACATGCGTTGCTTGGAGGCGCTGGGCGAATGGTCCGAACTCAGCACGGTGGCCAAACAGGAATGGGACAATTTGAATCGTGATGCGCGCTCACGTGCCGGCCACCTGGCCGCCGTCGCCGCATGGGGCATGCAAGATTGGGAGGCGATGCAAGAGTATGTGCGCTGCATACCCGAGGAGACACAAGACGGCAGCTTCTACCGCGCCGTGCTCGCCGTACACAATGAAGACTTTGAAACTGCGCAGCGTCTAATCGACAATACACGCGATCTGCTCGATACAGAACTCACATCCATGGCTGGCGAATCGTATGAACGCGCTTACGGCGCCATGGTATGTGTGCAAATGTTGGCGGAACTGGAAGAGGTCATACAATATAAGCTGATACCCGAACGCCGCGAACCGCTCAAGGGTATGTGGTGGAAGCGGCTGCAGGGTGGTCAACGTTTGGTTGAGGATTGGCGTCGCATCATACAGGTGCATTCGTTGGTGGTGCGTCCGCAGGAGGATGTGCACACTTGGCTGAAATATGCGAGTTTGTGCCGCAAATCCGGCTCGCTGCATTTGTCACACAAAACCCTGGTGATGCTCTTGGGCACCGATCCCTCCACACAGCCCAACGAACCGCTACCCTACAATCAGCCACAAGTCACTTACGCCTACACGAAACACATGGCGGCAGCGGAGAATATGCAAGGCGCTTACGAGCAACTCAGTCGCTTTGTGAACGCCTATCGCGCACAACTCAACTGCATCGCACCCGAAGAGGCGGCCAAGCAGGCGGATTACCGTTTGCTGGCGCGTTGCTATTTGCGTTTGGGCAAGTGGCAGAACAAGCTGCAGAGCTCGCTGGAGCCCGAGGCGGTGCAGGGCGCATTGGATTGTTTCGAGAAGGCGACCGAAAATGATCCCACCTGCTATAAGGCATGGCATTTGTGGGCGTATATGAATTTTAAGGTGGTGCAAGCACAAAAACAACAACTCGACAAGTTGGCGCACACCACCATCAATGGTGAGGTGCTGATGCAGAAGGAGAAAATGATTATTGAACAGTATGCCGTGCAAGCGGTGGATGGCTTCTTCCGCTCCATCAGCCTCATCAAAGGCAATTCGCTGCAGGACACTTTGCGCTTGCTTACGCTCTGGTTCGATTACGGACAATATTCCGAAGTTTATGATGCGCTTTTGACCGGCATGAAAACCATTGAAATCAATACTTGGCTGCAGGTCATACCACAGCTGATAGCACGTATCGATACGCACCGCAAGCTGGTCAATCAGCTGATACACCATCTGCTCATCGACATTGGCAAATATCATCCACAAGCATTGGTCTATCCACTCACCGTCGCTTCGAAATCCGCTTCGGTTGCACGCAAAAATGCCGCCTTCAAAATACTCGACTCCATGCGCAAACACTATCCCACGTTGGTGGAGCAAGCGATGATGTGCAGCGAGGAGTTGATACGTGTGGCCATCCTGTGGCACGAGCAATGGCATGAGGGGCTGGAAGAGGCATCGCGGCTCTATTTTGGCGATCGCAATGTAAAGGGTATGTTCGATATACTCGAACCGTTGCATGCGCTGCTCGAACGTGGTCCGCAAACGTTGAAGGAGACCTCATTTTCGCAGGCGTACGGTCGCGAACTGACCGAGGCCTATGAATGGACACAACGTTATAAGTCCTCATCGCAATTGATGGATTTGGATCACGCTTGGGATATTTACTATCATGTTTTCCAAAAGATTTCGCGTCAATTACCGCAGCTGACTTCGCTGGAGTTGCCCTACGTTTCGCCCAAGTTGTTGGCTTGCAAAAATCTGGAACTCGCCGTACCTGGCTCATACAACCCCAATCAGGAATTGATACGCATTGATTATATAAAAACTAATTTGCAAGTGATCACATCCAAGCAACGTCCGCGCAAGCTGTGTTTGCGCGGCTCCAATGGCAAGGATTATATGTATTTGCTGAAGGGTCATGAGGATTTGCGTCAGGATGAGCGTGTCATGCAACTCTTTTCGCTTGTGAATACGCTGCTGCTGGACGATCCCGATACGTTCCGACGCAATTTGGCCATACAGCGTTATGCCGTCATACCGTTGAGCACCAATTCGGGCCTGATTGGTTGGGTGCCGCATTGCGATACGCTACACACGCTGATACGTGATTATCGCGACAAACGTAAGATACCGTTGAATCAGGAACATCGCTTGATGTTGAGCGTCTCACCCGATTATGATCATCTAACGCTGATGCAAAAGGTTGAAGTGTTCGAATGTGCTTTGGCGCAAACGCAAGGCGATGATTTGGCCAAATTGCTGTGGCTGAAATCACCCTCGTCGGAGGTGTGGTTTGAGCGTCGCACCAACTACACACGTTCGCTGGCCGTCATGTCCATGGTCGGCTACATACTCGGCTTGGGCGATCGCCATCCATCCAATTTGATGTTGGATCGTATGAGTGGCAAAATTTTGCATATCGATTTTGGCGATTGTTTCGAAGTGGCAATGACACGTGAGAAATTCCCCGAAAAGATACCCTTCCGCTTGACCCGTATGCTAATCAAAGCAATGGAGGTCACTGGCATCGAAGGCACATATCGGCGCACATGCGAAAGTGTTATGTTGGTGTTGCGTCGCAACAAGGACTCGCTGATGGCTGTGTTGGAGGCGTTCGTTTATGATCCATTGCTCAATTGGCGTCTACTCGATATGGATAAGAATCATCGTTCGAAATCGAATAATGATCCGGGTGGTTCGGGCATGTTGGGCGGTGGTGGCGGCAATGGCGGCAACGGCGGTAGTCTTAGCAATTCGGTTGAGGAGCCACTCTTGCACAGCCAGCTAATGAGCGCCAATTTGATGGTGGGCGGTCCAATAATGGTGGCGGATATAACCAACAGTAAAGCGAGTAAGGTTATTAAGCGCGTGAAGAGTAAGTTGAATGGCACCGATTTTCAGACGCAAAATAGTGTGGCCGTGCCGCAGCAAGTCGATTTGCTCATACAACAAGCCACAAATAATGAGAATCTATGTCAATGCTATATTGGTTGGTGTCCATTTTGGTAAAAAAAAAAAATCTGAATATAAGAAAATGCGAAAAAAGCATATTACAAAATAATAATCCTAATTTTAAGTATCCATATAGTCACAAGTGTATGCGTGTGAACAATTTCTACTTTAGTAAGCTTGATTATATTTAGGTATATTAATGTACTAGCATGTATGTAATGGAATTTGACTTTGTATGTGGTTTTAAACTTGAATTAAACCATTTTTAAATGAATTAATGTTTGTATGTAAAATTGGTTTATTCGGTCAAAAAAATAAAAATAAAATAAAATTCTATATATTAAAAATTTTGTTCGCTCAAATAGTTTAAAATTTAAATTGTTAAATATGGCTATGTTCAGAAACGCAGCATGAAACGCAACAGCGGCAGTAATTAATTTTTTGATGATTGTGATGAGCGACGCTTCATGCAAAATTGACGTTTATGAACGCTCTGCTTCTACTACAAAATCAGGTTGCGCTTCAAACTGAGTTTCTGAACACAGCCTATTTATGCATTTAACTAGCTGGCCCGGCAGACGTTGTTCTGCCTAAAATAAACTGTCAATTCTCTGAACAAAAGAGATATACATATATTCGCCGCGACAAACCTAATTTCTCCTATCCCTATCTCTGTCTCTATCTTTATCTCTATCCCTATCTCTTCCTCTTTGTCTATCTCTATTTCTATCTCTATCACTATCCTTATTCTTATCCCTATCTCAAAATGTATGGGAAAATAATTTTTTTTTTGCATTTTTCGGGAATTTTATTGGATATTCTCCTATTCTGGCCAAAGAACAATCTGAATTGGTGTCAATCATCCAAATCGGTGCAGGCGTTCTTGAGTTATACGCGTTTGTACTAACGCCACTTCCTTTTATATATATAGATATAAATGAGAGTGGTTTGAAAAACAAAAAAAAAATTTAATTCAGCGTTATTTTTCCCACACAAAACGATGCTTTCGAAGTTTTCTTAATTTATTATAATTATTTTTTAATTGCATTTTGCTAAGTTATCAGTAAAAAAAATATATACAGATTTAATTGTATTAAAATAAGTTTCAATTATTTTGGGCAAACTAAATAAAATTTCACATTATTAGGTATGTTAGTGTCTAGCACGAAATTATTATTTTTAATTTTAATTTTTATACTTTGGAATAAGCGGAAAAATCCAATTAGCTCATACAGCGATGGTAGATGTGATAGCTATTTCGAAGAAAAACCACTTTCGTAGGTTCGAAGCCTGGTGTGCTCCCGAGAAGATGTCTGATGATGAAGAAAGTGGTTTTTCTTCGAAATAGCTATCACATCTACCATCGCTGTATGAGCTAATTGGATTTTTCCGCTTATTCCAAAGTATAAATAAAATTTCATTTATTTAAAATAAAAAAAAACAAAGCTTTTTATTTGCTTTTGCAAAAATATCAGCTGTACATGATGAAAGTTACCAAAATCAATATTTTGTGGCATATCCGAAGTTGCAGTCCACGACCGGTGCAATAGAATAGAATTAGTGTTGAGGATTTTACGTCGACTTATTGATCTATTGTGCCCTCTCCAAATCACAATACATCATCTAAGTCGAACTTCTCCAAGAAGAGAATGCCACTCCGCTTTAGAGATTGAATGTGCCCGTGTTCGGGCCGAGGCATGCCAAGAAGTGCTTAACGCTTCCTAACAATAGCATCACACTCAGCCAGTATGTATTCTGCAGATTCAGCAACCTTATCACAGAAGCCGTATAGGCTGCTAGACGGAATGCCTGGTCTCTTCGTGTTTTTTGAGCCTGCAATGCCCTGTCAGAATTCCTGTAAATATCCTAAGTTTGTTCTTTGAGAGGTTCCTAATCGCTTTAAAATTGTTGCTAATATACCCTTCCATTAATGCCTGTGCCTGTCGTAGTCCAGTTATCTGGCGCCAGTACTCTTTCCCGAATTTCCATCTTTCTTTGAGTGCCGCCTGACTGTCACAAAAAATTATTATATTCTCATTTGAGTAATCACGTTGCAGTATTATGCCTGCACACCGACTTATGGCATACAGTAAAACCCGCATAAGTGCCTTGCCTAAAATTGACAGGAATTTGAGGTACTTAAGCGGGTTGTGTACTTATAAGAACCCGCTTTAGTACCTCAGGTTGGGTACTTAAACAACCCCGTTTTAGTACCTTCTATTGGGTAGTTAAACATTTAATAATTTTAAGAATATTGAAAATAACTTATTTAAACACAAACAAAAAATTTATTCAACAAACAATACTTTGATTACATATTAATTAAAAACGTATTTCATATCGCATATACGCTCTTTGTTTTTACGAATCTTTATTTTATATGTATATATTTATCTTGATTTTCGATAAATTAGTAATGGTATAAATAAACAATCGATTATAATGAATTGCCGATTGAAAAAAGCAATTGTATTCAGAAAGGTACTTAACCGGGGGAAAACGTACGTAAAATTTTATTTAATGCACAACAAATTATGGTACTTAGGCGGGTTGAGTATTTAAGCGGGGAGGTACTTAAAAGGGTAAATTTGTTCGATATTTTTTACAAAAACCATAGTGTCTGCAGATGTTGGGTACTAAAACGGGTTAGGTGCTTAAGCGGGGAGGTACTAAAGCGGGTTTTACTGTATATGTACTTTAGCCTGGAAAGTCGTCGGGTAGACCCCCATAGCAGCGGATATCTTTGCTCTGGGGCCGAATATTTCAGCTTCAATCTCCTCAGAGGTTTTGAGCCGTCAGTATACTATATTAGATCTCAATTCTAGAGACATTCCATTTCTTTTTTCCTCAAAGTTTATGGCGCTGTTGATATCATAGCTTCTCCATCATTTTCGCCCTGTTTTGCGATGATACATCAACCAGTTAATCCTTTACTGAGTCGTCTTGGTCTATCATGCGACAGATCCCAAAATGCCTTGCTGTTTCCTGCTTTCAGACATCTCACCTTGCCATTGTATATCCAAGGCTTCTGCACCAGCGCTATTGCCAGACTTTCTGTAGTCATCATATTTGCCAAGACCGCAGAAGCAGCCTTGGCGTGGTGGAGTTTATTCTGAACTAAATTCGTGCTGGTTGCAGTGGACATTACTGCTCCTCCATCGGCTCGAGCGTGCTCGACAATCGAATGTTTATGTCGCTTCCTCCATCTGGTCTTCTAGTATCTCCTGAGTATTCAGAACTCCACAGGGCATGGACTGGCAGCCATCGGTGGGTAAAAACGGCAGTTCTGTACGGGTTACACCTACGTTAAAATTTCTGGTTTTCATGAATGGAGCAGTGCTGATTTTACCGATTTCAATGTTACCATTCCAAATAAGCGAGCAGATGAGCGCATAACAGAGTTGGGTTTTAAAATTTTCAGAGCGGAGCGAATTATTTCTCAGTTTTTACACACGTTTTCAGCCTTTGTTCTTAATTGGCGCGTAACCGTCTATGTAGGCTCTAGACCAGGGATTATCACACTAACACTCTCACATATTGTGCATGTGTTAAAAGCACAAAAACCTCTTGCCTACATCCAAAAGAAACTAAATCATGGTCGAAGACTAAAATTTTGAACTTGGAAATGGATATTTCTATTATTATTTACTTCACAAAAAAACACAAACAAAATACGAGCAAGAAAACAAAGCCTAATAAAAATATTACGTAAAAAAAATTAGATAAAAAAACCATCCCCAACGCACAATCATTTACAAGCGTTCAGAGACTCCGAGAGCAGCACAACCTTCTAGCTCAACAGCCTAACCACTGTAGAACTGTAGGCAAGCTTTGAGATGGGATTTTGGGAAATTCACCAAAATTGGTTCCATTGACAGAAAAGGGTTGCCGGCGCAGCGAAAATATGTGAAAAAAATATTTTAAGATCGTGGTATAGTTGTACAATAAGTAGTTATATCAAAGTGCACTCCTTAAAACAGATTGAGAAAATGTTTTTAAGTGATCAACGAAGGATAGCTGAAGTTAACAGTTAGTTTTGTTTTCTTTCCAAGCTCTAAAGTTTTGTAGAGCAATTCAAATGCAACTCTGTGCTGCTACTGTCCACTATATTCACCTAAATGAGTTCCGTCATTTTTTCTTTTTCACCTAACCTTGCCTACGGGTCTACAGTGAGCCTAACGCTGACTAGAAATCGTTGAACAAAAATTTGCAAACAAAATTTCTTTTAGTGCACGAAGAGTTCTGTAGGGCACTGTAGAACTGTAGGCAAGCTTTGAGATGGGATTTTGGGAAATTCACCTCCCAAATGAACATCGACAGAAGAGGGTTGCCAGCCCAGCGAAAATATGTGAGATAAATATTTTAAGGTCATGGTAGAATGGTGGTATATTTTAATAATATAGAAAAAAACATATGTGTATTCATTTGCATAATTAGAAAATGCTCTTTGACCTCACTACTTTATGACAAATACGACAGTTTTCTTGTTTTTTTTTTTTTTGTTTTCAAGTTGTAAAGTTTTTTAGAGCAACTGATATGCAACTCTGATGTGTGGTGTGCTGCTAATGTCCGCTATATTCACCTCCAGAAAGGACAATCATTTTTTCTTTTTCACCTAACCTTGCCTACAGGTCTACAGTGCTGTAGGGCTTTGTTCAGAAGCTCAGTTTGAAGCGCAACCTGATTTTGTAGTACAAGCAGAGCGTTCATAAACGTAAATTTTGCATGAAGCGTCGCTCATCACAATCACCAAAATAATAATTACTGCCGCTGTTGCACTTCATGCTGCGTTTCTGAACGTAGCCTAGTGTCCGTGTGAGGCTGTCGGTGTGAAAGCTACAAAAAGCTTCTGCACGCGTGCATAGCAAAAGCAAATCTCTGCTCTAGACGATTTTGGTCTTGACGGAAAATCATTCCACAATACATCATATTCAAAACGCTGTCGGAAAAGCAAGCAACCAAAAACATCCTTCATTTTTGGTACAGCTAAAGCACCTCAGCTGTGGTGCAGTGGGTAGAGTGCTCGCCTACTATGACAGAGGTTTCGGGTTCAAACCCCAGTCCGAACAAACACCAAAAAAAAAATTCTATTAGTAAAAGTCCAATTATTGGGTTTTTTAAGGGAAGCGGTCACCTCTCGGCAGTGGGCGGCATACCCTCCGAGTGCATTTCTGCCATGAAAAAGCATCTCACAAAAAATGCATTCGCCGTTCGGAGCCGGCATAAAACTGTAGGGCCATCCAATTAGTAGGAAAAACAAAAGGAGCACACCTCGAATTGGGAGAGAAGCTCGGCCATAGAACTCGTCAGAGTTATAATAGCGCCATTGTATATATCAGAGCTGGGCGATAAGGATTACATGTGCAATCGATTACACATAGGATTACGATTACATTAATCGTAATTTCAAGTTTTTTACGATTACGATTACAGTAATTCTTATTTTTGTAACGACGATTACGATTACAGTAATTGTAATTTCAAGTTTTTGACGATTACGAGTAATCCTTATTTTCTGTAATCTTAAATTACAAAATTTAAGAATTACATGTAAAAAATTATTAAAATTGCTTTTTCATACTAAACGGTGTAGGAAGGAAAATATGCTTGGCTCTGAAAGAAGTGCTAAAAACTATAAATAATTATGTAAAGCTTGCAATTTCACACACATTATATACATTTTGAAATATTTGCGGTTGAGATAGCAGCTTTTAGTGGGCTGGAGACAATGGCCTCATGCATAAAAATCGAGCTGTAGCTCACACTAATTTTCTTCGTAAAATGTGGATTTTGCATGTATAAAAAATATGTATTACAATTGCTAGATTTTACTAAATAAATTACTTAGGTTTATCTCATAACAAAATTAAAAAAGTAATAAAACTCCACTGCAACTTTTGAAGATGTAAATGACCATAACTATGAAAAGCCAATATTAGATGAAGATTTTTTTGACTTCGGCGGTAAATACCTAACTACATATCTATATAACAACTTAATTTATATTTTATTTAAAACTCAATATACCTTTAGAAAACACTGATTTACCTGAAGTGCTTCCTGGTAGTGGCTCAAACATTACAGGAGAAGAATTTTTTAAATATTTGAACGATGCTGATAGTAGCCATGTCTGTTTTAAAAGATATCCTCTGATAAAGAAAGCATCTTTAAGATTCAACACCCCGCTTACATTGTCAGCACCTGTGGAAAGGCTATTTTCGTTGGCGGTCATTATAAACAGTCCTCGACGCCATGCACTTTACGATGTTTCTTTTGAAAAATTAGTTCTGCTTAAGGCTAATATTGAATATAATTGAATATAAATTATCCAAACAGCAGTCTTAATTTTGTATCTTTATTATTTCCTCTAATTTTCTCTCTTCTTAATACACATCGCAGTTTTAATTGTTTACTTAATGTGTGAGAAATAAACACATATGTATGTATGTATGTAAAAATTATTATTATTTCTTGCCAAACGATGTTGGGTAAGTATATCACTGTTTTTTACACATTGTAATCCCAGAAAACGAGAACAGTAATCGTAATTTCAAGTTTCTTACGATTACGATTACAGTAATTCTTATTTTTGTAACGACGATTACGATTACAGTAATCGTAATTTCAAGTTTCTTACGATTACGATTACAGTAATCGTAATTTTTGTAACGACGATTACGATTACAGTAATTGTAATTTCAAGTTTTTTACGATTACGATTACAGTAATCGTAATTTTTGTAACGACGATTACGATTACAGTAATCGTAATTTCAAAATTTCTAAGATTACGATTACTGTAATCGTAATCATCTTGTAATCGTAATCCTTATCGCCCAGCTCTGGTATATATAATAAAGCACCTCCCTTTATTATCTTTGACCAGCGTACATTTGTTTTAGAATCAACATGGTTATACCGTCTGGATCGTTTTGATTTGGAGGCTTTCGCCTTCCCGGTGCCTTCTCAAATTTCTACGTGTTGGTGAGAAAGTAAAGCATGAAATGAAATATGTGCGCTAAATAATTTATAAGATTATAAACTTTTAAAGAAATCTATAATATTTATTTACGCACGACGTCGACGATGAACGTTGACCAACGCTGTACATATTTTTTTGCTGTTTAATTTTAGTTTTAGCGCTAAAGACAGCTTACAAATTAAGATTTTCTCTATTTTGTATGCAAGTATGTACGTGTAAATAATAGTTATATGTATATATGTATTCTAAATATGCATGTTGTTTATTATATGTAAATAATATTAGCATGTTTTGTATGTCTAATTTCGTGTAAATGTATGTATTTATGTACGCTTTTGCGTATTTATGCATGTAAAAAATTGTATTCTATATGTATGTACATATATAAATCAAATATGTATGTATGTACGTATGTTTAGACCCCTCGCATTGTATGCATGTAGATGATAGCACATATACAATTATTTTATTTATTTATTTATTTATTTATTCTTCTTTATTTAAATTTAATTATGCGCCGTTGTCTCATGCTTCATCACTTAACTTCAAGCTAATGTTTACATACAAAAAAAAATTGCATAATTTTTAAATTTTACTTTTTATACGCCTTGTTTGGTTTTTAGTAGTTTTCCGTTTACATTTTTTATTTTCATTCCATGCATTAAGCTGTTGAGTCTAGTTATGCATTATTATTAATTTTTATTTAGATACCTTCAAATAAATTGACCCTAAACTATTTTTATTAGATTGTTGGAGGGCGCAAGTTCAACACCAACTCAATTTCAATTTGTTTTCTTATTTATTTTTATTTGTTGTTGTTGCTGCCTTTCTTTTGCTGTGTCGCTTTATAGACATGGGCGTGCACATGTATGTCTAAGGAGGGATGTATGTATGTATGTCGCCGATTAACGGCATTTATAAATGAAAGAAAGCACAAAAAACGACATTTTTGTTTACAGTTAAAAGTAAGAGTAATTAAAAATAGTATTAATAACAAAAATGTTATAACTAATGCAGAAAATAGCAATGAAACAACAAAAAAAAAATAACAAAAAAAAAAAAAAAAAAAAAATGAAGCCCTTTAAGAAATGCTAAATTCGTTGCTGTATTTTAATCCTCTTCTCTTTTCGCTTTATAATAACAAAATATGAATTTGAAAAACTAATTTGTGTCATAATTTCGAGAAATGAATTTAATACTATTTATAATAGTAACAAAATGTATTAAAATAAAAAATTTAGGAGTATTGGAACTAAGTATATTTTGTTTTACATATATCGAAGAAAAAAACAACGCAAATATGTATATGTTTCTATGTATAATTCAGCGGTTATCTCAAAGTTTACATATACAAAATTATTAACTAAAAATATATAGTAGCAGAAAATGCTTTGCAAATTCTATTCAAACACATGCACACATATACAAAAAAATAAATACGAGTAATAAACAAAAATTCGATTCACAACGTAAGTATCTAGATAAATTATGCACGCCAAATTCAACCGCAACAACAACAAACAATGCTGCTGCTGCTGCTGTTGCATTTTCGACACACGCCGTTAATGCGCGACATCAAAGCAAATTTGTGTACTAGAGCAGTGACAGACCGGCAAACAGTTAGACATTGTCTACTACTAACACTTCCTTTTTGTCAATCTCTTCGCCATTGCCTGCCACTCACACGATACACCCACTTTTTTTGTTGTAGCTACTACATCGTCTTTTTTGTTTGTTCGTCTACTTCTGCTCCTCCTCACACATCCATATGTATGTAGTACATTTAGTAGAAAAACTCTAAAAACTATAAAAAAAAATTGACGCTTTAACTACTCTTATCTAAACGCACATTCTGCGTATCTTGTTGTCGCTTGAAACGTTGCTCCTTCCGCCATGCATCAATGCGTTCCTTCAATTCGATATTTGGCACGAGCATATCCTCCGTCAACGGTTGACGATTAAACGGATCCGTACTGCTATTTAACAAATGTCTTGTGATTATTGCACGATCCATAATGGTGCCCGATGGTAGCATAACCGGATCGGACATTAGTGTATCCATGAGCGGGTCTTTAAACTCATCTGGTGCATCGGCGCATTCGTCTTCGGCTAATTGATTTGCAACTGTAAAAAGAGTAATGCATTAGAAATGAAAATCCAAAGCCAAAAATCACACACACACACTTACCATAAATATCATGCGCTCGCGATATTAACGCTCTAAATTTCTCCACTTCAATGGTGGAACGTATGCCCAAACGTTCGATACGACTGGCCGCATCATCGAAGAGATGCTTTTGAAATGAACGCTCATCGGCGGCTAATGCTTGCGCAAATCTATCACAGTCTAGATGTAAATATATATCGAAGATTTCGCCCAACAACCGCCGCGGCTCCCAACCATACTTGGCTGGATTACGCACTTTCAGATCATTGCATTTGGGTCCGCATAGTTGTTGTAGATTGAAATTTAACATTGAACTGAGCCGATCGATTAGTTCGTCGCGCATGAATGGCTCTTTGATGTCTTGCTGTAATGATCAAGCAAAAAATTAATTGCAAATGCATATGTATGTATAACGCATGGCAGTGGCGTAGCAAAATTGGGTTTGGGAATTTGAAATTCTAATCCTATGAATTGTATTAAGTAGGTAAATGGGTTTATTCGAGAAGCGAAGGCAAAATATAGCCTTTGCTATAGTCCGCTAGATGGCGCTGCATCGAAATGGTTGAAAAATACATATAACAATTTAATGAAATTTAACTTATATTTGAAGCATCATCGTGGGATTTCGGTATAGCCTTAATGTGCATTACATGATATTGTAACCAAGCATAGATCAAATGATACCCTCCGAATTACGATCAGCATAAAAAGCGACAAACCCCCAGCGGATTAGCGGGCTTAGAATATACCCGTGGTAAGTAATGCCTGTTGTAAGAGGCGACTAAAATCCACTGGCCTAGACGGTTGATTATGGCCAAAAAAAATCGTTCGCAAGACAGTCGGGGTAGTGCTGGTAGGGACTAGTACCCGAGCGTATCGGATTTATGCGTCAAAGGGCTGTCACATCCCCAAAACCTTCGGGGACTGTCTTGATGGCTACAGCAACGACAACCACAACAACAACAACAACAAACAAAAAATTCACTATGTTGCTCCTGTGCAGACTTCTCCAGGAGAGAGGGCCTATTTTGTCCCTTTTAGTCCAACGTATATTTAATACAGCTGCTTGGACTCAGTTAATAGCATAGGCAGTCTTGCGGTTGACAAGATTTCCTATGAAAACTAGTGTTATTAGCCAAGAATGAGAAATTCGTAAGTCACGAACATAGCAAATGCCAAAAATTCACCTCTTTTTACATTGCTTTTTGTCTTAGGTCGTGAAACGACGGTTGTTGTTGTTGTTGTAGCGGTACTAAACTTTGCCTAACCGACAAGTTTAGCTCACAAGTTGTCATCAATTTCACTTAACGGGTGGCCTAATAATGTTGCAGCTTCTTTTGGGCTTGTTCAGAGGGACAAGTTTTTTGGTTTGAGATGGCATGTAAAGAAGGCGTCTCTCCACATGCCGGACATGTACGTCTGGATCTGGCCCTGTAGGAATTGAGCCTACTACAGTAGCCCGACCTTAATTGTGATAAGGTGACGCGGGTTTTTCTGGGCAATTCCATTCTTCTGCGGCTATTGATGGTGCTTGTTCTCGAATTATTGTGTACGCGGGTTGGGCTGAAACAAAGGTGGTGCCTGTTTCATTATGTTTCCACTTCAAAGCCTGCCTGTATGCCATCCGTGGGGTCGAGTTGTTGTTTTATGTACTTTTCAGCTTCGGAGTTGGGGTTGCTGACGTGCCGGGCTCACGATGAAACGACGATCAATGCTATTGGTTGTTCTTTTAACATTCCAGACATTAAATACATATCGTTGGCTTCGTGAGCAAATGTGCTAAGTCCAATTTTTTTCAAAATTGAGATTTTAATGCAGTAAGATAGTACAACTAAAAATACATCGTCTGCCAAAAAGAAGTTACCATAATGTCTGTTTATCATGGTGTAATGCAGTGTTATGCAAATGTGCTAAGTCCATAAAAAATTTTTTTTTTTCAAAAATCTACGTGCTAAGTCCAGGTGAAAATAAGAAATTATTAGTTTTTTTAATTTGTTTTGTAGAATGATATAGAATTATTACTACATTGCTTTAATAAGCATGGCTTGGGACTGCAAACGTTAATAATTTGCGGGAGTGGCTAGCTTTCCCACCAATTTAATATGCAAACTAGTTTGCGGTACTTTTTACATTTTTACTATATTTTTTTACATTTTATTATATTTTCTATAGAGAGGTACAGCATAATGTGGGCGTGGCCACACCCATTATCAATAGTGTTATCTCTCATCAGACCCAGCCTAAAATATTCTTGTTAGTGCAAAATTTCATCCCTTTATAAGATGCCACGTTACACGTCACAAGTTTCCAAAGGGAGTTTTACAATTTGTTTTTAAGTAGGCGTGGTTAAAAACCGATGTTGCTAAAATTTTACTACAAGTGATAAAATTACATATGTACCTACACCAAGTTCCGCTGTAATATCTCAATTATTTGTCGAGTTATGGGCTCCGAAATCTCTCAGATTCACGATGCCAGGCCCATTTGCAAAAATATTTATGGTTTCTGTTTTTGTCCATAGTTGGACTCATCCCGCAAACTTTCAATGAATTATCTTCATATTTGACAAACACGTCGCCACTTTATAGTTCCCATATATAAAAGTGGGCGTGGTCGTCCACCGATTTGGACAATTTTTCGTCCAAACGTTTGCCTTAGCAAGTAAATCACGCTTTCCAAATTTCAGCTATGTATATATCTACTACCGTTTCTGAGTTATTGATGACTTATAAAACTTTTAGAATTTATCCTTTCAATCTATTTCTTTATAACGGCGTAAGCTCTTTGCATGGATGGAAATTCATCCATTATCACTTTTTGCGTGTTTTTCGGTATATACTATATAGGGAAAGTGGGTGTGGTTATCATCCAATTTCGCCTATATTCAATACCACCCTTCCCTGTCTAGTTAGGAGCATCTGTACCAAATTTCATCAAAATATTTCAATTTTATTACGTACGTATGTTGAGTATAATAATTTTTGAGAAAATGTGCTAAGTCCACCCAAAAAAAACAAAATCACAGAAAGCAAATGTGCTAAGTCCTAAAGAAGCTCATAACTTTGTACAAGCTTTATATTAAAATGTGCCGATAACTGGTATTTTAGCACGATCATCTGAGGAAGAAAACTGAATTTTTAGATTTCTAAAATAGTAACAACAAAAAAAGTCAGGAGGTTTTTTGTCTCTCCTGAAAAGTTACCAGAAATGGACTTAGCACATTTGCTCACGAAGCCAACGATATGTATCATTATGATTTTTATTTCAATGTTAACGCTTGCCTAACATTTCATGTATGCCAGTGGTTTATGCTGCTGTTGGTGTAACTCACTACATCACAATCTGCACGTTATATTCAGGTCAGCTTTAGTTCAATTGACCTACTTTGCATTACATTCGGAACACTTTAAGTACAATTATCTCACTTTGAACTATTTGTAAATACAATTCACTCGCTTTGAACCATTTTTAGTACAATTCTCTCATTTTGAACCATTTTTAAATACAATTCACTCACTTTGAACCATTTTTAGTACAATTCACTAACTTTGAACCATTTTTAGTACAATTCACTCACTTTGAACCATTTTTAGTACAATTCTCTAACTTTGAACCATTTTTTAGTACAATTCTCTAACTCTGAACCATTTTTTAGTACAATTCTCTAACTTTGAACCATTTCTTAGTACAATTATCTAAATTTGAACCATTTTTTAGTACAATTCTCTAACTTTGAACCATTTTTTAGTACAATTCTCTAACTTTGAACCATTTTTTAGTACAATTCTCTAACTCTGAACCATTTTTTAGTACAATTCTCTAACTTTGAACCATTTCTTAGTACAATTATCAAACTTTGAACCATTTTTTAGTACAATTCTCTAACTTTGAACCATTTTTAGGACAATTCTCTAACTTTGAACAATTTTTTAGTACAATTCTCTAACTTTGACCCATTTTCAGTACAATTGTCTAACTTTGAACTATTTCTTAGTACAATTATCTAACTTTGAACCATTTTTAGTACAATTCTCTAACTTTGAACCATTTCTTAGTGCAATTATCTAACTTTGAACCATTTTTTAGTACAATTCTCTAAATATGAACCATTTTTAGTACAATTCTCTAAATATGAACCATTTCTTAGTACAATTATCAAACTTTGAACCATTTTTAGTACAATTCACTCACTTTGAACCATTTTTAGTACAATTCTCTAACTTTGAACCATTTTTAGTACAATTCACTCACTTTGAACCATTTTTAGTACAATTCTCTAACTTTGAACCATTTTTTAGTATAATTCTCTAACTTTGAACCATTTTTTAGTACAATGCTCTAACTTTGAACCATTTTTTAGTACAATTATCTAACTTTGAACCATTTTTTAGTACAATTCTCTAACTTTGAATCATTTCTTAGTACAATTACCTCACTTTGAACCATTTTCACTCACTTTGCATTATATCGCTTTCACTTTTTTACCATTTCTGCTACTATACCTAAGGTTGTATTATTATTATTTTTTTTTTTTTTTTTTGAAATTCAATCTTTCCTTCAGAGACTTACTAACAAAAAAGAAAGGGTCATAAACTGGGGCCTTGCGAATTTCAATACAATTCCACTTACACACTCCACTCACCGTTAAATAATGAAACATTTCAACAGTTTCACGTGCAAGCGTTAAATATGAACGACACTGCCGTTCATCCGTATTCAATTGGGACAGTCTGCTTTGTTGTTGTTCGGATGTCATTTGCGACCATGCCGCGTCGTTCATCATAAGCACCTGTTGAAAATTTAAAAAGCATTAAAGTACATACGATAAATAGAGCGTATTGCATATACATATTTTTGATTAAAATAAAAAATAACAAAAACCTGTGTCTGATGTATGCGTTTCAAATTTTCCAAACATTCGTCCAACAGGAATGTCGTATCGTTCATTAACATATTTATAAATTTAACAAATTGTTTGCCCGAATTCGATTCGGTTATCATAACTTGACGTAAAACGGGATTATCCCACATCGATTTAAATAGATGACTTATGTGATATCTGAACAAGTAGAAGAAGAAAGTAGAATTAATTTATCATTTTCTTAGTGTAGTTTTTTGCAACACGCACAAACCTTATTGTAAATTTATCATAGAATTCAGTGCTTTGTCCAGTCGTTTCAATATCAACATAAAATTTCATTAGAGCGCTACAAAGTACAGTCTGTGACAATTCATGATTCCACATCTAGTGAGGAAAAGAAAACGAAGAAAAAGAAAAAGGAAAAGTTAGTAAGCGGTATTAGAGTATACAATCAATCGCCTTAATCGCCGTAATTTCATTTTTACTTACCATCACACTTAGCGAATTTTGCGGTCCCAGCGAGAATACAAACAGCACTTCAACTAATTTGGCAGTGACATAGGGATTCTTAATTAAATTCGGCACACAAACGCATGTTAGTAACCATGTTATAATCGAATGATCAATTGTATGCCGTATATCGTTGAGGGCATGTTGCATAGCGAATAATATAAATTCGGCAATATCATCCACATACCATTCGGGCAGTGCGGCAAATACATCGGTTGGTTTTAGTTGTGATACCGTTGCTTTAGCTATATACGGACCCTCAATGGCGCGTCCCTCAATCTGATATAGTAAATATTCACAAACCGTTGAATAGAAATACATGCAAGCGGATAAAAGTTTTGGATCGAGTAGACATAATTCGCTGCAGATTTTAGATCTGTAAAGTGGGAGATCGATTAATTACATGTTTTTTTTTATGAAAAGTAAATAAAATAAAAAAATAAAAAAAAAATCTATGCAATTTCGCACAAATCTTCTACAAACCTTGTCAACTTTTTCAATTGCTTTTGCCAACGCTCACGAAATTGTTTATTCCTCTTCGCAAACGGTGTATTCTCCCAATGTGAACGCGTACGATCAATTTCATCAATCAACTTTTGTAATTCCTTAATAGCGCGCGCCTTTTGCCGATAACGTTGTATGGCTGGCATATAGCCCAAATGATGAGCTTGTAGCGTGAGGAACCAACATTGCGTTTGGAAATTGGCATTTTGTTGTTGCTGTTGTTGTGTGTGCGTAGCAAATTCACGTTCGAGAAATTGTTTATACTCGTCGCCGGTGAAACGTAATTTCGTATCGCCTTCGATGGAGATCATCGAATCTTTATAGAATGGATATGCGGGATCGATGCGATCCAATTTGATTTTTACCGACAGCTGTTGCAACACGCTCATTAGATTTATGAGAAAGCCATCGCGTGCTAATAATTTTTCATCGCAAGCGAATTGTGCACGACGTTCATTGAAGTTCAACACTTTGCTAATGTAATCGAGCGTTTTGGGGCGGCTGTTGACGTTGACGAGCAGTGAATGGAAAACGGTATGCATTGATGTGCGCATCGAATGCATTTCCTAAAAAATGGAGAAAAGAAGAAGAAAAGAAAAATACGAAATTAAATTAGAATTTAGTTGTAAATCTATAAAAAAAAAATGTATTCTCATCGCTCGATAAGCGCTGAACGAAGGCACAGCTAATTATTTTCAGCCGGTGAAGGTTATAGGCATATTTTTAATATTATTGAAAAGCAGGAATGGGCACCTGCCATGCAAGATTCTTATTCAATTCGTAATATATCTTGAAGTATTTGTACTAAAATACTGAAAATTGGTGTGAAGGAATACGACGTGATTAGTAATTATATACTCAATGGATAAAAACGCTAGGTATTACAATAGCAGTGATGGGCACCTCCAATACAAACTGAAATTTTCACAGCAAATATATCCGGAAATATTTGGCTAGCGTAGAACTAAACTGGTCTATCTAACAAAATACAAAAGTGGAGAAAACAAATGAAACGCGTTTTAATGCGGTGTGCGATTGTTGGCGTATGTTAAGTGAATATTGTAAATTATTATGTTAGCTTAATAGTTAACTTAACATTCTGCATTAAAAAAAAATTATTATAGAAACGTTTTTTATATAATATTTGTTTGTAACAAGAAAACTTGTTACATAGGCCACTTTAGAATTTTTAATTTTTAAGGAAGTTTGAACTACAAATTGGAAATTATATGAATAAAACAACAAAAACTATGTGAAGGGAAGTACTTTAATTGCAAAAATAACATACACATGTTCGTAAATGATCACCTCTGCATTAAAAGTAACAGTAACCTAGTTTTATCCACGGCGGGCTGGTAGAAAATCTTCTAGATTGTTTTCTGTTTCATCTCTGCGGCTGACTTGTGGAGAGACAGGTAAAAGGGGTGATGAATCGGTGGCACAAATTTCAACATTTTTTTTATGTCCTGCATTTTTTTGAATTTCAAAACGCGTATGTCGTTGCCCTGATCTGGTGTAAAATTCTGCAAGAACTCTATGAAATCATGTAGGTTCACGCTAGATTTCTTTATATCGACGGATTTATGTTTCAAAATAATCATTAAACTGCATCACAGATTCACCCTTGACAAATTTTGCCTTTCGCATTTGGGAAACTTTTGCGCCGTCGTCTACTATACTCTGGTAGTCCCTGAACATTGCCCGTAGTTCGTCAAATGACATAAATTTCCCCACTATATTATTAACATCAAAAAGAGCATGCTTTCTACAATTTTTAACCAATTCCATCCACTCATCTGGTGTAAGATCATACTGGTGTATGGTAGTCTATGCTAGTTGGACCACTTTAGAATTTCTTGAAATGACAAAAGGACGTGAATTCAAAAGTGACATTTTTAGCGTTTGGACACTTTGGTGCAGAAATAAGACCTACATCAATTTTGCACGGATAAATTTATGATTTTCAAGTTCAAAAATGTACATAACTCGATTTCTGAAAAAATGTTAGATAGACCAGTTTAGTTCTACGCCAGCCATTTGTAGTAGGGTACTGAAAATTGGTGTAGGGTAAGATAATTACGTACGCAGGTATGGGCACTTCCCATACAAACTGAACTTTACTTTTAAACACATCATAAAATGTTTATAGTAAAGTACTGAAAATTGTTGGAGCGACATATAAAATAACTAACCCAAGGAATAAAATAGTTATTAGAAAATCAGGTATGGGCAACTCAAACACAAATTGATATTCAACTGAACTTTTAATTCTGAGCATCTATTGAAATACATCTCTAGAGTATAGTACAGAAAATTGATGGAGAAATATTTAAAACAAGAACAATAAATCCAAGAAAATTCCCTAAAGCCTAGACCGGGTCCACGGATATGAGTAAAAACGTGAGCCCAGATGACTACGGAAAATTTCTGCGCAATATTGGTATCAAATAAAAGGTGTCGAGCTGGGCTACAAGATATGCCATATTTCGTGGTGATATCTAAAAGTTCCTTTTCCAGAGATGGCTCGAACCGGATGGTCGCGAAATGTTTCTGAGCGTAATTTGCATCAAGTGGAAATAAAGATTTTAAGAGATATTGGCATCAGATGAAATCTGTTGTGCAGAGTTTCAAAATAGAGCTCTTTTTATTGTGTTGGCTAGACTAGGTCTCAAGATTTCGGTCGACGTGGAACCAGATGAGCCCGGAATGTTTGTGAGCGATATTGCTATCAAATAAAAGTGATTGAGCAGGGCTTAAAGAGATTTTTTTGTGTTAGTGTCTAAGTTCGTTTCCCAGAGATGGCTCATAACGTGTAGCCGGATGTACCAATGGAGTATATTTGGTATAAAATGAAATCGGGGCTTAAGTACAGAGCTCTCTTCGATGTAATGCTCAACCCGGTGCACTCGGGTAAGGGAAAGAAAAATAAGGAGAAAGCGGAATGGAGAGGAAGGAATCGAAAAGATAGTGGGAAATGGAGTAAGAGTATAATTGGGGTGAGTGGATGAATAAAAAGAGAAGAAAGATAACAGAGAGAGAGAGAGAGTAGAAGTAAAATGGAAAGAGGAGAGATAGAGGTTTAGATGGGGATAGAGATTGAGATGGAGATAGAGATAGAGATAGAGATAGAGATAGAGATAGAGATAGAGATAGAGATAGAGATAGAGATAGAGATAGAGATAGAGATAGAGATAGAGATAGAGATCAGTGTTCTGCTTCGAGTAAGGTTTTCGGCTCATCGATCTGACACAGTGCAATGCAACTCATACACATGATGTTTACCCGAATAAGCGATACGAGTAAAGCTTTTGTACGTTCGATGTCAAACGAACAAATGTTTGGTTGGAAAGAAATGTACAAAACAATGATTTGTACATAAGTAGAAATTATCGTTTGATCGATCGGTGTATGAGTTGTACTTAAACAGAAATGATCGTTTGATCGTACACTGTACGATCATGTACATTTTTAATATGTGTGTGTCGTATAAATATATGTATGTACCCTGCAGTAAAAATCCGCAATGAATCCTTAATGAATCACTGATGCAATTCACCTATGACGAGGAGGCATCAGTGAATACTTTCATATAAAGACTGCTGAATTTTTCATATAAATGGTTTGCTTTCCTCAGAAAAAAAAATAAAAACAAATAAAAATATACTGAGCTATGACGACAGTGATGAATATTCAACAAAGAATCATCACTGATCCTTCAGCAGTGACACAAATTTACTGCAGGGTACATACATATATATGTATGTATGCTGGATTTAGTTTTAAAGCCGTTTTTCTTGCATTTTCAATTCTTTATTTTCTGTAATCTTTGTATGAGTGCGGATCAGCCGCTTTATTTTACATATCAAAAGTTTAAATAAACGATTAAAAACTTTTCAAAGCGATAAAATGAAAAATCAATTTGTTTTATTTTCATTAGTAGATACTTTTTTATTTCATTTTTAATAGAAAATTAGAAGTTATTACGTATATAAAAGGAAAAAATTCGTGCATACAAATTAGGCATTATTTCATTTCTTTATTCTTGTTTTCATTAATACTTTTTATACTCAGCTGTACTAGTACACAGAGTATTATAGTTTTAATCACATAACGGTGGATTGTAACAGAATGAAATAATCGAGATAGATATAGACTTATATATATCAAAATGATCAGGGTGAAAAGAGAAATCGATTGAGCCATGTCCGTCCATCCGTCCGTCTGTCCGTCCGTCTGTAAACACTCTAGCTCGCGCAAAAATTGAGATATTTTGATGAAATTTGGAATGCAATGGGCGAAATCGGACCATGAAAATGTGCGCTCACTTGCTGCACTGCTAGCTGGAATGGATAATATTTTAAGGGCAAAATTATAAAGAGTTGGAAACTCATTTTTATGATTTTCCCACCACTGCATGGCATCAAAATTATTTTCGAAGGCTGTTTGCAAATCGGTAACATTTTTCTCTATGGCAAAATGAGGTAGAACATTTTTGCCATATTAAAAAAAAAAACCTATTTTGCTGTGCCAAACGGAAGGAAAATTTTGACAGTTACAAAGATACACATTTGGGCGAAAACGGGCAACGATACAATTTTAAGCCGTAAAATGCATATAATTGTTGATGGCAGTATTAATGCAACAGAAGAAATGTATTCATGAAACGATTTGATGTTATTTTGTATTTAAATATTTGTGTTACTTGTATGTGTATGTATTTACAAATGTGTATGTATTTCAAATCCACCACGAATACTTTCAAAATTTTACTCCCTTATGTCAAAATTTCATTTTTTCTACCGATTGGCACACGGCCGAATTGTACAAATTCATTAATTTGACACCCGTTTTCGTCTTCAATTTCACAAAAAACTTCCCACACTTCACTACGGCCTTTTCTTTTATTAGATTTTTTGTAAACACCACTTTTAAGTTTTTCGTACAGTCGAATGATCGTATAAACATGCAATGATCGCGATCGATCAACTGATCGATCGGTTCGTTATAGTATGTACATATGTATACTCGTAAGATCATACAGCGATCGTATCGTTCAACCTGTACATATGTTTGTTTCAAACCAAACCGTTCGATCGCTGTGTTGTTTAGTATGAAAGCATACAAACGAGCTGTAGCTCGTACGTTTACGGTTTGCCGGGTATCAAACGTACGTACACAATGAGTTGTATGCTATACCCGAACTTCAAACTGATCGAAGCAGAACTCTGATAGAGATAGAGATATAGAGATAGTGATAGAGATAGATAGAGATAGATAGAGATAAAGATATAAATATAGATAGAGACAGAGACAGAGATAGAGAAAGTAGAGGGAAAAAACTATTTTTTTGATATTTGCTAGTATATTATTATGTACGTAAATTTGTAAGGTGTTCGATACCCAGCAGTGCAACATAAAACGCCTTTTCTATAACAAAATACAATCAAACCGCCCTTTTTCGGACAAACCCACTCCTTAGATTACTCTACACAATCAAAAGTAGACACTTACCCAACGAAAACAATTAAACGCAAGCTCATTTGTATTGCCATGCGTCTCAGCGAATTTCACATTTTCCTCCGCAAACAGCGACACGGATAAGAATGGACCCAAATAGCTGCATTTCACAATCTCACGTCCGGGTATTTTTGTGCACATTTCTGGTAGGAAATTCACTTGTGCCGCAATCAAATCACAAATTGGCCTTGCTGCGCCAACTTTAATCGTTACCAATTTTGCCAATAAATCAATTTGTTGCGTATTTATAGTGGGCGCACATATATTGCGTTGCATACCGATGTAGAGACCACGTAAGAGTTGTGTGAAAATTTGTTGAAAGTCTTCAGGCAAATTGGATAATGTAGCGATTAAGTCATATAAGAAGCCATCGGGTATGCGTGCTTGATAGAGCATTTCCAGTAGGAGCGATTGATCGAGAAGGTAATTTGGATTCTCGTGTATACGATCGGTTAGGGCGAGTATGGTGATGCGCATTATAGCGTCATAGACTTGTTGTAAAACATTGTGAATTTTCGTTGTCGCCTCAGTCGAGTCGTCAGCGGCGCCAGTATTGTTGGTGCTGTTATTGTTGCCGCTGCCGTTGTTGCTGTTATTTTCGGTCAATTGTTGTTGGCGTAGTCGATGACAGTTTACTAAATATGCTATTACCTCCTGTCTAACGTCTTGTTTGGTCGAAGTAATACGATTTGTTTGAGATGTTGATGATATTGGGGCAATGGGATCCAAGTTGACTTGCGTAGCTGACGAGGCATTTGCTAAAAATTAAAAGGTTTATTAAGTCTTTATGCACAATGGATAATAAATAGATATAAAGTGATAATAATTTGTTCTTTCAAATACAGGCGGTTCCTTCATATCGAGCAGCAGTAAATAAACCAGTTAGTAATAACATAAATAATAAATCATAAATCATTAATTACCCTGTGATGTTGCTGGCTGCTCATCATCGTGTGTTGTTGCTGCACTACTGCTACCACCACCGCTCATAGCATTTTCTGAAAAGAAAATCGAGGGTCGTGTACCACCAGCACTACCTGGTGCAGCATTAGCCAATATCTCTTGTACTTCGGTATCATCGCTTTTTATTTTTTTGGGTGTTGAATATGTAGGATTTCCTCCCGACGAAGCTGTTGATGTTGTTGGCGCTGCTGTCGCATTGCTGGCCGTTATCGATGAGATCACTTTATTGTCGGTAGTGCTTGCAGATGTTGTTGTTGTTGCTGTTGTTGTTGAACTACTGCCGCTCACTGTTGCTACCACGCCACCATCACCGTCTGTGATTGGCTTAGCGCTACCGCATGCAGCCGAAATTGCGTCTGCGTCTCCGGCATACAATTTCAAAACGCATTCCAATAATACATTATGTATGATGGATTCAAAATCGAAACGCATATGTGGATATTGTTCAAGGAAGCTGGCAGTTCTTGGGCAAATAATGGAGCCAACACCATGTTCATTCCAAGTAGCATTGAATATTAGTGAAAGCATATATTCGATACGTTCATCCAAAGACATCTCAGACTTTTTATTATGTTCGTTGTTGTTCACAATTGTCATATCTATTATTGATTCGGTTTCCGTTTCACTCATTGTCACTGAACCTGATTCTGCGTCGGCAGTTTCCATGCCTTCCATATCAACCTCAGCAACTCTTTTTCCATCGTTTTTCACGCGATCGTCTTTGATGTAGTTATTGTTGCCGCTGGGTGTGGTGAACAGCGATGTACTTGATGATGATGAAGATGATTGTGTTGTTAGCAATGCGGAGCACTTTTCGATATCCATTGATTGTGTTGGTGTTGTGCTTAATGATTTCATTTCTACATCAACATCCATTTTGGGTGATTCGCTAGTAGATAATACATTTTCCGTTAGATTTCCTGCTGGTGCGCTGAACTGGGTGCGTAATAGGCGAGAATCTTTTGTCGCAATATTATGACTGCGTTGAGCTGCAATGGCGAAATATTGATATTATAATTTGTTAAGTTTATAAGAACAATAGTAGTCAGATAAAAAATAATACGAATGTGACGCCTATTTCCAACGCCCTAAGGACATTCTTCGTTCCATCTCTCTTTTATGAAATAATCAAATGTACAAATTTTGAAACGGTAAGAAAGCTTTGCTTATTTATATTTTAATATTTTCTTTCCACAACCGTTAGCAAAACTATGCTAAGTATATGTATGTATGTGTAGATACCTACAAATGTACATAAATCAAGAAAAGGCGCTTCTATGTACCCCCATATGTGCATTTGTAAATACATATATACCTTTTTCACTTTCATCCGTTGTTGCTAGCGGCGTTGTCGGAATCGTGTTGCTGGCCGTGCTTGAAGTACCTTCTGTTGTTGTAGTTGCATTGCTGCTGGGCAAATTTATTTTTGATGACGTATTAGCTGCCGCTAAGGTACGCAGCCTGCGTGCGCGTATCTAAACAAAATTTGTAATGATTTTTTTTTTAATTTTTATATTTTTATTATCCTAACTTTCATGTTTACCTCTTCCGGCGTTAATTCATTCATCTTGGTATTTTGCTCGTCAGCTGATGACATATCTATTATCAACTGCTTTAACGGTACTCAATCTGCTCAGCTACAGAGTAGGTTTGTATAGCTAGGTTTCTTTTTTAGTTTTTCACTTTTTTATACTGTTTAAACAATGCATACATGCAATTTTTATTATTCTTTAATATCTCTTGCTTTTTCTCCTCTCCTCTTAATCATATACTGACTTGCAATTTTTGTTCTGGCCTACGTTCGGTTCAAAGTCAAGGAAAAACGCGTTGTTTTAATTGCTCTACTAGCTATTGCCTTCCAATAACAACAATTAAAATGTGTTTCTGTTTGTTTTCCAAAAAAAAAAAAATATTCTCGCTGTCACTTTGATAGGCGATGAATTTTCCGTTTACAAACTGAAATGCTGGCCAATGCTATCTCTACAGCTTCGTGTTGTTGCTATTCAGTTAATATATGTATGTATACTATGCATATCTGTGCACAAAGCATGTTTTTATAATGGCGTTCGGAGGGTGGAGATCGAAATGATGACTGCGGACGAAATCGTTGCGGCGCTGTTGCTGCGGTTGAACGAACTGCATGAATAAATACACACAAAAGATAAATAATTATACATACATATGTACATACATCATATGTTAATGCATAGAATATGTGTTTTCAATATTTTCCTTTTTATTTGTCTATTAATAAATTAAATAAAGTGTTATACTAAATTTTGTGTATGTGCATCGGTACAAGTAACAGCGACAAATTTTCAATCAGCTGGCTTGTATGTATGTACCTACATATGTATGCGGACAAGTTTTTCTAACAGGATTTATGTTAATCGAGCTTCTTTAATAAACTGGATTTCCAGTTGCCCCAACTGAGCAATTGAAAACTTTGTGCACAACAAACCTAACAGCTGTCTTCTCATATATGTAAGTCTAATCTTTCATCCTCAGTTTTTAAATGCAGTTGCGTAGCTTCTAAGTTTGTACATACATATGTATGTATGTACATATGTATTATATACGCCCTTAAAAAAATCTTTAAGGAATAATCAGGAAATGTACATACATACATAAGTTGCATAAAAAATGTGAAATATGCAGCTCAACAAAAACGCCTCTTTATTATCTTTTATGTATATAAGCCTTACTAAGTAAAAGGTACTTTAACTTTATATATCATCTTATTTTAAGAAATGAGATAAGCCTGGCAAATACACCTTATTAAGTATTAGGTATTTAAATGCTAAAATAAGTCATTAACTTTATTATAAGTTATAAAAATAAATTAGTTAATTTATAACCCTGTGTGCATTCAACTTTTGTCCCTTCAAGCATTATTTCATAAACCTTATTCATCTAAAAAAGCCTTAATAGGCGTAGTTTTATATCAAGGGAAAACAAAGAACACAAATTCAACATACTTATACAATATTTTCAATATATACATATGTATATATATATGTACATACAGTGCCGAACTAAAGTATTGGCACAGCAAGATGCTTCAACTTTAACACTGTTTTTTGGCCGCATGTGAAGACATTTCTTAAAAATATAAAACATCCCTGGATAGAATGATAAATTGTTAACCATTTCCATTTTATTATATTTAATTATCTCTTTTATTGAATTAACGGCAGCGATTCTAAGAAAAAAAGTACTGTTTTGGCTGAACAAAAGTATTGGCACAGCTAAATATTACTGGCTATTTTGCGCTGATTTATCGGTCTAGCAACTTTTTTTAATTTGTCATGCTACGAGAACGTGTAACTTACGTACGTTGCTCTTAAAATACGAGCCGCGGACGTCGCAGTGTCTTAAATAAGTAAATTTTTCATTAAAGTGACTAGCAAAAAAGTGACACCACCGAATCTCGGCGAAAAATTATGTCACATTTGCATAATTATGGAAAATCATTCTCTGGGATGGGTGAAATGTGATGGACAGAAACCGCCACACTATTCGGAGCATTGTTCAACGTTTCAATAAGGCTTATCTTTGCAAAGTGTACAAAGAACGGATAGACCTACGGCTTTAAACGACCGTAAACGCAGTCAGATAGTAGGAAGAGTAAAAAAAAATCGTAGAATATATTCCACCAACATTACAGATGACGTTAAGACAGAATTAGGAAGAGATATGCGATCCGGGGAGCCGTATATGAATATAACTACCATTCTCGTATAGCTAACCGAAAGCCCCTTATTCCAAAAATAAACCTAAATAAACGCTTAGCTCATGTAAAGGATATTAAGTAAGCCAAGCAACTGCTGAAACAATGTTCTTTACTCGGATGAAAAAAAATTTAGCATTTTCCAACTTGATGACCGGCAAACTGTGTGGGGAAACCATAACAGCTTGCATCTAGTTATACGGGAATCATAGTTATTTTCCTGTAAGGCTCTCCGGATCGTTATGGCGAGCATATCTCTTCCGAATTCTGTCTTAACCTAATCTGCAATGTCGGTGGAATATATTCTAGGATTTTTTTTCACTCTTCTTACTATCTGACTGCGTTTACGGTCGTTTAAAACCGTAGGTCTATCCGTTCTTTGTACACTTTGCAAAGATAAGCCTTATTGAAACGTTGAACAATGCTCCGAATAGTGTGGCGGTTTCTGTCCATCACATTTCAGCCATCCCAGAGAATGATTTTCCATAATTATGCAAATGTGACATAATTTTTCGCCGAGATTCGGTGGTGTCACTTTTTTGCTAGTCACTTTAATGAAAAATTTACTTATTTAAGACACTGCGACGTCCCCGGCTCGTATTTTAAGAGCAACGTACGTAAGTTACACGTTCTCGTAGCATGACAAATTAAAAAAAGTTGCTAGACCGATAAATCAGCGCAAAATAGCCAGTAATATTTAGCTGTCCCAATACTTTTGTTCAGCCAAAACAGTACTTTTTTTTCTTAGAATCGCTGCCGTTAATTCAATAAAAGAGATAATTAAATAAAATAAAATGGAAATGGTTAACAATTTATCATTCTATCCAGGGATGTTTTATATTTTTAAGAAATGTCTTCACATGCGGCCAAAAAACAGTGTTAAAGTTGAAGCATCTTGCTGTGCCAATACTTTAGTTCGGCACTGTATATCAAAAGCATACAAATACGTTGTACCAAATTACGCACCAAAATTTCTTTAAATGTAGGTACTTACATATCTGCGTTTTAGAGACTTACACAAATTAAGAAAAATAATAATGCAGTCAATCACATTTTAGCAGAGACCATAACAATTATATGCAAGTTATATGCAAATTAAAACTACACCTTTTTTACATCAGATATGGAATTTTAAGTGATATACACAATAAGTAAAGTATAGTTGAATGCAAAAATCATATGTTCTATGCTGAATCTTTTGTTCTATGCAAATATAAAACCCATTAACACCCAAAAATAAACTGCAAATGGGAACTAATTTTTATTATAATAATTTTTAATGTAAAGAGGTAATTTTAGTTGTAGTTAAGACCACAATATACTACAAGTGTTTTCTCCACATTTTCAATGGAAACAGTGATGCTTATCGGTTAAGATCCGCTTATATGCTGAAAAGGAACGCTCAACATCACAAGATGTAACCGGAGCATACTTAAATTCGCTCCGAAATTGACTGGGAATCTGTATTCCAGTTTCTAATATTTTGTTGTCACCTGAAAGTATTTTGGCTACTTCTAATATGACTTCAAAAGCAGGTTTTTTTGAAATAGCTTCAATTTTGACCAAAACTATTTGCCCACATGATCCTGACGTAGCGTCAAGTTCTTCAAAAGCTTCTGTTATTAGGGCCATTGAAGCCATTAGGGGAACTCCGCGAGACTCTAACTTGCGGATTAAAACTACTAAACCTCAATTATTATGCAAATATGCAAGTTATATGCAAATATGCAAGTTATATGCAATAGGCAAGTTATATGCAATATGCAAAATATGCAGAAATAAATATGAAAATTTAGAATATTTTGTTAGTAACTTTCATTTTCCTCTTTGGAACCATATCGCTATCTCTTTTCCTTAAAAATATGCAATTGCATAAAGATCCGCAGTCTAATTATAACAAATAAATATAAAAATCACTCATAACAATTATTGAGCAATGGAAAAATTTTTCCATCATAATAACAATTACTCAAAGATCGATATATGTATTTATTTTTAATTTCATTTCATTTCGATATTTATTTAAGTTAGTACAATAAAATCTTAAACAGATGATATACAAACGAGTAACAAAAATAAAAATTAACCAAATAATACATATCTTAAGTTATATTAAAACTAAAATTAAAACTACATTTAAAAATAAACAAAAACAATACAATACAGCTAAGTAGTAACTTTTGAATAAAGATAATAGGCAAAACTCAGCGCCTAACAGGCCATTTATTATTTTCGATCAGATCATAATGCCCGAATCGCAATTTGGCGTTCGGTCGGTCGCGCTTCTGACAAGTGAGTAGAAATGTATGGAAATATATGGAGCAAATCGCATTGTGACCTCAAGCGTTTGATCGTAAAATTTTTGTAATATCGTATGTTCATTGCAACCCTGTATAACGCCTGAGTTGAACATTTCTCTAATAAGTCGGGCGTTTGACATTAAAATTGTTTATTTTTCAATGAAAAATTATGAAATTTATGAAAAAATTCAACAAAATGTTCGTGGCAGTGACCACGTTTACAATCTAACATCTAATATCGAATGTCAGTGTAAAGCGGCTTTGAGGTACGATCAACGCGCGACCGACCAAACGCCAAATTGCGATTCCGGCATTACTTATGAGCAATTTATATTTTTTTTTTCGATCTTCCATAACAATTACTGGATGATGGATATTTTTTAGATAAGTTCATAATTAATTAAGACTCGACCAAATGATAGCCCTAGCCAAGCGCTTTCATTTATTTATTTTATTTATTTATTTATTTATTATTTTGCGATGTTCGGTATTCAATATTCAATATTCGTATTCCGTATCCATATTTACACGTTTTTCCACAATTATGAGCTGATCTAAAAATTCTCCACCGCCCAGTAATTGTTATTTAAGATCAAAAAAAAAAATATAAATTACTCGTAATAATTGTGCCGATCAAAAAAATAAAATATGAAATTATTAATTTTAACGATTGTCGATATTAGGATAATTGTTATTTTAGGTCTCTGCATTTTAGCATTCAATTGCGTATGTACATATAGCTATGTATACCTACATATGTATATATGGATATGTACATAGATATGTATATTTATATAGGTATATATATGAATGACGTTTTTATCATACATAAATCAGCAGATTTTCCGTTAATTGGAAACAATTTTAATATATGTAACACATTTATCCCTCTACCTACTTACTATTTTTGCGCCATTATATATTTTCATACATAGATATACAAAAGGTCCTGAATTTACGTATGCACTTTCTCTTTTAATTTGTAATTCTTCACATAATATGTATGTATGTACATATTTTTTATTATCGAAGCTCTATTCTCCGCCGCCTCTGACGACGACGACGAAAAATATAATCCTACCTGCATATATGTATGCATACATACATGTATTAAAACCGAAAACTGAAACAATGCTTAAAATTATGCATCAGAAAATGTAAAAATTTGGCTATTTTATCATGATTTTACGAGTTATTTTTAGTGTAAATTTAATTGAATTTCACTGCGCACCAAACCTTATAAACCAATCTTTGACTTTTCGAGCTTTTATATATATTCGTTCAGTACATACTTTTCCTTCTTGGACCTTGCGATTTTCCTTTGTTCTCTGTGCGTGCACTGAATGTTTATTGCTGTTTCAGCTTCCTATACATAACACAAATAAATTTCAGTTTTTTCATTAGTTAATTTAATTTCTTTCAACTTTTTTTTACTATCTTTAATTTTTTTCATGTAATTTTGCACTTCACCATTTCTCATTGACTGAACGCAATTTGTGGCATTTTTTTGCCAAAAATGAACGCGTTCAATAGACGTGGATTCATTAGAGTTGCCAAGATGCGTGCAGAAACTGAGTAATTATTTTAATCAATATTTACTACAAATAGAGTAGTTATTTATGTCGAAGTTGTGAAATAATACGGAATATTAATATTCAAAAGGTATCGTTTATTATTTATTCTTAAAGTTATAATATAATACAATGGCGCTATTTTAACTCTGACGAGTTTTATGGCTGAGCTTCTCACCCAATTCGAGGTGTGATCCTTTTTTGTTTTTCCTACTAATTGGGTGGACCTACAGTTTTATGCCGGCTCCGAACGGCGAATGCATTTTTTATGAGAAGATTTTTCATGGCATAACTACACTCGGAGGGTATGCCGCCCACTGCCGAGAGGTGACCGCTGCTCTTAAAAAAACCCAATAATTGGATTTTTACTAATTAGAAAAATTGTTTTTGGTGTTTTGCTCGGACCGTGGTTTGAACCCGAGACCTCTGGCATAGCAGGCGAGCACTCTACCCACTGCACCACAGCGGCCACACTTCTTAAAGTTAGAGCGCTTTCACATTACTCGGTGCGGTATCGGATCGACATTTTTTGTTTTCACCGAAAGTATACCGAAACCTTACTGACCACATGTATTTCAATTGGCACTTTCACATTAGTGTTGCATACATGAAATCGGAGCGGATTAATTTCGGTATACCGCAACGCGGTAAGACCGGTCAGTAAAATTTGAGGAATTACTGCACACATTTTTGCGGCGTGATAAAAGAAGAAGAACAAAGTCAGTAAAAAACTCGTTTCGCTAATAAATGTAGCAAGTTATAATGTCTTCGTCTTCGCTAGAAGACATTATTGTTATTATTGAGTGATTTGTTGAAGTTAAAAATTTTGTTTTGCAAATTTCGATGTTTGTTTTCCTATTTTCTGCCGATTACGCACCGAAAGTATTCCCACAAGTGTGAAAAACACAGCAACGCGGAATCGTTTCGGTAAGCTGAAAATACCGAGCAAAAAATGTCGATCCGATGTCGTACCGAGTAATGTGAAAAGGCCCTTATGCTAATACATAAAAAAATGCTTATTAATAAATGCGGTAGTCCCGACTGTTGGCAACTCTATTGTAGAATGACTTTTGAAATTTATCGCAACTTGCCATATGATTTATCTGCGGCGAATTCATCGATGCAAGCCCAGCGAGTGTGTTCGCTAGAATGGTGATCACAGATGTTTAAAAACCAGCTGTTCATCGATGTAGTGCTGCCAATTAGATACTTCTGGTTTTTGCAAACATTTCAGATTATAGGTAAATTCAATTAGATTATTTTTCGTTTGGGGATTTTTAATAACTGAAGTCTGATTATTAATCTTACACTTTGTTTACTTATTTTTCTGGCGATAGTGCAAAGCAGATTGGCTAATAACAAAACTACTCCGTGCTTAATTAAATGCTCAAATATGGCAGCACTATAAATCTCGCATGACAATAGGTTCGTTTATTATAGACAGCTCCTAATTTCAGCTAGTAAAATTTTCACTAGCTGAAATTATTTATTTCAAAGTAAGAAACAGCTGTTGAAAAAATAAACGAATACCTTTGATTTTTTTACTTTTGAAATTTTCTGAATTTTTGAAATAGAAATAATGAAAATTAAATGTTTTTTTTTTTAGAAAATATAGCCATTAACAGTCCGTTTTGCTCACTTGACAGCTAGATGCTAGTTAATAAGAAACAAACGTAATTAGGTATGTTTCTCTTCTACTACTTATCATTACTTGGCCCAGTCTTGTGATAGCAAACCATTTTTGATTAAAAAAATTAGTAGTGGAGGGCAAAAACTTGAGAGGAAGTCATTGAGAGCTCCAAGTGTCCCCTAGTAAATCTAATAAATAAATAAAGATAAAAACACGCTTAGGGCCGTTTACTCAACCTCTAATTAACGCTAACCACGGTTAAAGTTCGGTTAAGCATCATTATCGACTTCATCAGACCATGTATTTAACATGTGGTCGATAATGCAGTCAATAACTTAACGGGACCTTTGTCCTCCGGTTAGCGTTAATCAGAGGTTGAGTAAACGGCCCTTAGATTTCTTGGCTCAGATTTCCATCTGTCTACCCAAAGGGTCGGCTTTAAATTAAGGTACTAAGGTCTGAGAAAATTACTTTATAACAGATCTCAAAGCTGAAACCAGAACCTGACGGAGGTTTATCGTTCACGAGATATTTGTTGGTAATTTGTTGGAGATGGTGAAATCGGCCATTAAATACATACATATATACAGGTGAAACTAATAAAAGCCTTTTAAAAATGTCATTAATAGTCAAAAATAACATTAAAATCTTTAATTGCTAATTTTTGTTATTTTTCCGTGTCTTAATTTGTTCGTTGGCTCTTTTCTCTTTGTTTTTACTCGACAGTTAGATGTAGATGCTGGTTTCGTTAGCTTTGTTCAACAACTTTACTTGCAAGAAGAGCGTCAGTGATATATTAAGAGTAAAAACGAGAAAAGGAGAAAATGATCAACCAAAATTATTGAACACAAAAAGTCTGTTCGGCACAAAAATTTGCAAGCAACATAAGGAAAGAGAGAATTATGTCAAACTCTCTCTAAAGCTGAAAAGTACAAAGTTTCCGCCGAACATGACTTTGTCAACATTTGCAAGCAAAACATATGTTATGTAATACATATGCAGTTTAAAACAGGGTTTGAAATTGCTTAGCTACTTTTGCTGCATTTGCTTTTGCTTTGCTTTTGCTAACGAAAAGTAAATTAGCAAACTCGGCCAGCCAAGTATTCAGCTGAGCCGTGTTTGCTTGTATAGTTAAGCAAAGCAACGCGATTTGGGGGATTTCATTTTACTTCCAGCAATTAGTTGTGTCTTTGCATTTTTTCTGCTTTTGCTTATTTTGCTGAAACGATTTGTTTACGCATATTTCGATTTTTTATACATATTTACTTATGTGTATGTATGTATGTACACATAATATGTATGTATGTCCATTTGTAAACATCTTTTCATGTTGAATTTTGCTTAAAAACTAGTTTCAGCAAAATAAGCAACTGTAAGCAAAAATTTACTACTCAACTAATTGCTGGAAGTAAAAGCAACCCTCTCAAATTGAGTTGCTTGGCTTAACTATACAAGCAAACACGACTCAGCTGAAAACTGAAGCGAATGATTCGTGTTTTCGTTTTTGGCTCGGCTGAATTCAGCAATAAGCAAAAAACATCGGCTATTGCTGTTTTGCAGCAAGCAAATTCAAACCCTGGTTTAAAACATATTGGGTCGGCTTCGGTATATTGCGCCCGCCGTATTTATTGCAAAGAATAGAGAATTTTTCATTTAAACTTTTAGGAAGTGCTCTGTGGATGTTAATTTTACTAATTTTAACACTCCGCACTACGCAAATATACTGTAGACCGCTCCACGGCTGAGGGTTATTTTCTTAAAGCGCGGCCGAAGGCCACCAATGCATAAGAGTGGTCTACGCTAAAATACTGTATTATTAATAAATTATAAGTTTCAACAAGATTTGGTTTCCATTTTAGTGATCCATATGAACCCCTACCACCCAAACAATCAAAAAATTCCGAGGTCGGTGCATTATATCGAAATTTCATACAAATATTTAAAAAATAATGAAGTTTTACAAAAATTTAAAATTGTTTTCCAGACTGAAAATTCTTTGTCAAGATCAGCAGTTTTCAACTTGCAAATCTTTACTGAGTCCAAGAGACTCCTACTACTTTGGATATTCCACAACATCGTCAAGATTCCTTTTTACGCTAATTTATTTAGTAAGCAATTAGAAATTTGAGATTAAAATGTTTGCATATTTCCAATTGAAATTTTTTGTGATCATATGTTTTTGATGCTTCTATTTTTTTTAAAGCTGCAAGTAGTTGCAAGTGAAAATTTTACTTGCAACTATTTTCAACTCTCTCGAAGTCTTACTCTCCCAATTTGGCTCCCTTTTGCAAATTTTTTGGGTTATTGAACATAAAATTCGCAACTATTTGTAAAAGCAATTACAAATTTTGAGTTATTGAACAAAGCTATTGTTAATGCTTGTTTTATAAGAAACAAACCTATTGTCAATCTAATAGCCTAGTATGCAATTTTTAGGATTTTTTGAGCCCGTAGCAATCAGCTGTTTTACTCACACATATTTACATATATATATAGTTTGTTTACATTTTGGCAGGGTTGCCATTTAGTCATTTTTGAACAAACAAGATTTTTACTAATCTTCAAAGTGTTATGCGGATTACTCTTCAATACACAACTGTGCATTATTTGCCAAATGACAAGAAAATACTAATTTAATCGTTTTTAAAGTTGTCGTTGACGACTTTTTTTTTATTAATTTAGTTACTTTTTTACGGCTTAGTTGGTAATTAAAACACATTTTTCTTGTAATTTTGTTGCTGCCCAATATATTTTCATCACAACTTGGTGATAGCTATCAAGGACTAAAACATAAAATAACAAAAAACACAGTCAGAACATTAAATTAACAATTGAAAATCCATAAAAAAATATATTGGGAAGTAACAAGATTCTCACAAAAATCTGTGTTTAATTAAGAAATCTGTACTGAGTTTCTGTAACTCATATCTTTTCTAGTATAAATAGGTGGTGACATGGTGGTGTGGATCGTATTAGGCACTCTGCACACGAGGCGTATCGTCATAGACGCGTACCAGACATTTCATGTAGCGTCGATTTCCCTACGCCTCAAGATCTGCACACGAAGCGACATAAAACTTCGCTGCACAAAACAAACAAACAAATTAATAATACGGCATTTGCTTTAAATTTCGAAGCTTTAAATAGAAAAGATGAAAAATTTTACGGAATCTTCAATTTTCTTCCATTATACACTCTTTTTTTCCGATTTTTTACACAAATTTTACTGCTTTCATAAATTCCACCAAGTGGAAAAATGTAAACAAACATCTTCTTCTTCCTGTTTTCTAAGCGTAGTACGCCTAGCTACCAGCACTGCTTTACGCCAAGCGACATGTAGCTAGCATACTTTGACGAATGCATGAAGCTGACGACTCGTGTGCAGCCCTCAATTGAAATATACGTGCGCGACATCAAAGCGTATAGCTTTCGTCTGTAGTATCTAATACGCGTCTAAAGCAGTACGCTCCGTGTGCAGAGTGCCTTAGTGTGACATCACTTTAATTGATTTTGTTACAGAAACTCAGATTTATTGTGGCAATTTATAACTTTTTAATGTAGAAAAATTGCAGAAGAAGACCACCAAGAGTTATCAATTAAGAAAATACCGCCACCATTGTGGATAAATACAATTTTTGCTTTAATTTTCAGTAATATCTTCATTTATTAGGAGTGTTCAATATCTCAAAATTTTTACATTTTTTTACGAATAGTTACGAATTTATGTTCAATAACCAAAAAATTCGCAAAAGAGAGCCAAATTGAGAGAGTAAGACCTCGAGAGAGTTGATAAAAGCTGCAAGTAAAATTTTCACTTGCAACTACTAGCAGGTTTAAAAAAATAGAAATGTCAAAAATATATGATCACAAAAATTTCAATTGGAAATATACAAACATTTTAAACGCAAATTTCTAATTGTGTACTAAATAAGTTATCGCAAAAACGAATCTTGATGATGTTGTGGAATAGCCAAAGTAGAATTTTGTTTTCCTAATTCAGTTATTTCCATTCATTTCCAATTTCAAAAATTTCAATTACAACCTAACCTAAAAATCAAATTGTCAAAACAGCGTATCAGCTGTTTTCTTGCGAATGTTTACGATTTTGTGTTCAATTACTTTGGTTGATAATTTTCTCTTTTTCTCGTTTTTACTCTTAATTTGACATTGACGCTCTGTTTGCAAGTACTTGCAAGTAAAGTTGTTGAACAAAGCTATTATCTTGTTATTAATTTATATATATATATATATTTACATTTTGTTTGGGATTTAAAAAAAATGTATAAACGGGTTCTTTCCTTTCTTTTTAAAAATTAAAGTATCTAATAATAAATGGTTCGTTTAAGTAGACATACTATTTTTTCCATGTGAACACATATATGTATATTCGATAACATTTTACAATCTTGTTGAGTTAGTTGTATAATACTGTGAAAATTACTGTTTAAATATTTAATAACTAAAAATGTTCAACTGGCAACCCTTCTACCTTGCAACCATGCGAGCGATCAGCTGCCACGTTTTTACGTAAAAAATCAAAATGATTTTGATTTCTGCGGTACGGGCTTCTGCGTCGTACGTCGTTGAATAATCGGTTACATACAAATCCCATTAAATAGGTTGGATCCATGATCCAAATAAAGAAGATTGTGTATTCAGCGGTTCCGCTATGCGTTCATCCAAAATTTGACAGAATCAGCTGATTTAGTGACGTAGAAACATAAATTCTCTTTCACCCAGTTTCGTTTCCGGTTTTCTAATAACTAAAGATTGTGTGCGATAAATGTGAAATTTATATTAGAAAACTATTTTAAATAAAGAAAAATGAAGTGCCGCGTATTTATTTGTGTAAATATTTGTTCAATAAAGGTATTTTTTTGCATGTTTGCAAATTTTGTTCTCGTCGATAACGTAGTTGATGACGTACTAACCAAAATGAACCCAGTCTCATGGATGAATATTGTGGCGAATATAATCGGTTCTCCACTTACATCTCTAAAATGATTGAACACATCTCTAGGGAAAGTGGCAGAACTAGAAGAAGATACCAGATAATTTCCAGTGTTGCCAGAATTTTCCAGATTGCGTTTGACAGACTATATAAGGCGGCGAGCAGGCGCTCCAGAGTCAGTCGTAATTTAACCGTAGAAGTGTTAACATCAAGTCAAGTAAAACAAGTGTAGACTTTTTAGTCATGAAATAAAGCAGTGTGAATTAAGAAGTAAATAAAGACTTTTATTTAACAATTCAGCGATACGAACCCTATAGAAATAATCGAGCTATCGACAAATACGTAACAATATTTTGCTGAATATGGCTGAGTGCACAATCTTCTTTATTTGAATCATGGGTTGGATCCATAGTGTAAAACGTCTAGTGAGCCAGCTCATCGAAAAATCGATTAAAAAAAGTCGATATATGGTCGATGTGCCATCGCCAAATGTCAAAATGATGGGCAGACCAGCATGGCGGCCAGTTTTGAAGGGCAGTTCAGCATGGCAGCCGGATGTGGTTGTTGTATGAAAAGGGACCATAATGACATGGTCGTAGCAAGCAGGACAGAAACGCAATTCTGGAATTGGGAATTGAAAAAACCATTTCATAATTCCGAAAAGAAATTAAGGCCGAGTTGGCTAAAACGCAATTCCCAGAGAGGGCGTAAACCCCAGACATTTCACGAATAACATGTATAAGAATGTAAAATCAACAACCTACAAAACAGAAAGAAGAAGAGCAACATATTGCATTCACGATCGTTATTGGGCCATAACAACAACTTCAAAATCAGCTGAGCACAGCTGTTCGACCTGTTTTAAACACATCCCAGAGTCAATAATAGCGTTTGTTGAGTGTAGGAAAGCGTATGATTTGCAGGTATTTTACCACAAAAGAGCGAGAGGATCAGAGGATGTGAGCGAGAAAGAAGACTAGCTATTTGTAGGAATCCGCACACAGAATTTGTGTGGGTACTTTCCTAAAATGTGTCAAAATCTCTGAAGAAGAGGAAGAAATTGTAAACAGTGTTGCCACAGCCTCAAAAAATTTGGTATCAAAAATTGATACATTTATGGTTTTTTTGGTATCACCGAAAAATGTTTGAAAAAAAAAAATTAAAATTAATAAAATATGCTGCTTTTGGTGTTCTAACACAGAAAAATTTTTGAGAAAAAAATTAAAATTAATAAAGTAAGCTACTTTCGTGGTTTTAACGATATCGTTTTTTTTATAATATAAAAATATAAAGATAATACTTAAATTTCAAATGCAAATAAATATGAATACTTTGGTACTGTACCGAGTAATATAAAAGGTCTATAAAATGCAATGGGTCAAACGAGCTGGGTGATCTAGTTGCCAGAGATGATTCTGGAATTGATTTGGAGTCATTGAATCAGTTCTTAAATATTTGTCGCTATGTCCTCCTTTAAGTCAAAATGCCTGCTATGCGGAGTGGTCCAACCAAAAGTTTGATAAAAATAAAATTTGTTCTAAGCCAAAATAAAAAATATCTACGTATCATTCATATGTAATTGTGTTTAGGGGTTTTTTTTATATAAATTTAAGTACTCCCTCATGAAGGCGATGAAGGTATTCCACGCAGGATTACTGTGGATGGGTACGTAGACTTTGCCCCAGAAAGATTATGTGGTCCTTTCAACCCGTTATCACCAAAATAAAGGTATTTTGAAAAAAACAAATATTTATATTTCGAAAACTATCGGCCTCCGGACTGTTCCGTCTTCAGATATGGGATCGGAGGACGGTGCAACGCCCCTTTTATAAACGGTTTTTACGATCGGTAAAGGAAAGCGTGACCACGAAAAAAAACCATGAAGGCATCAATTTGTGATACAATAATTTTTGAGGCTGTCGCAACACTGTTCCTAAGCGTCATTTTTGACACTAAATAGAATTTCGCACAAATGCGTTTGTTGAACTTTTGCCTTCATCTTCAGTTTGACATAAAATAGCATTCTACCCAAAATCTCACCAAACAGACCTATTATGTTCTTCTTACACAATGGTTGGATCAGCTGACACGGTACACGGGTTTAGGGATGGGCAAATTGGAAAAATATATCGATATATATTATATCGATATTTAAAAAAACATCGATTTATGCCGTGTAAAAACATCGATATATCAATATATCGAAAGGGTCGACTTTACATTAAGGAAGCACGCCCCGCGAAAAACCACTTCTTCACGGGGTTAGAGGTGCTCTCACAGATCTCAAAACTGAAATCCAAACTTGCAGGAGACTTATAGTCTAATAGATATTTGTTGTTAAAGTTGGATGGGTTTACAGATATTTTACGAATCCTGAAGTACAAACATACAAATCATTAAAAATTGCTTGAAGAAGAGAGTAATGTAAATTCAAGCACCCGGACATTATAATTATACCACTTCTTAAAAAATGTTCTGCTGTTAAATTCAAAGTGAATCAGAAATGTATGAAAAATATCGAAATTAGCTCGAAATGGCTAAAAATTATCGATTATCGATGCACTGTATTTCAAAATATCGTCGATATTATCGGCTGTACTATTTTAAAAATATCGATATATTGATATATCGATATATATCGCCCAACCCTACACGGGTTTACGTTCTCGACTAACTGGGCTATAATACTCGCGCCAGAATAATTCACATTTCTTAAATAATTTTTTTTATAACATAATATACAATTTAAGATAATGCCAAAGGCCAAGAAGGACACCAGTAGCTCTGATAGCGATTCCGGACCCGATGATGTAAGTTTAAATCAATGTAAGCACATACATAAATTATCACAATGCCTTTGTACCGCCCGAGCAGAAGAACCCACCAGCAGCGAAAAAATCTAAAACTGGTAAAAATGGTAAGGACGCTAGCAGTTCCGGCAGCGGTAATGCAGGAAACAGTGGACCATGGGTACTGGAAAAAATGCGCCAAGTTCGCATAAACGAGTTCCGTGGACGAAAAATGGTGGATATTCGGGAATTTTATGAAAAAGATGGCGAAGTTTTGCCCGGCAAGAAGGGAATTTCATTGCAACCACAACAATGGAGGCGATTGCTTGAACTCGCGCCGGAAATAACTAAGGCTTTGGAGGAAGGAATTTAATTGCATTTAATTTACAGTTAAGTTGTTTTTCTTTTATTTATTATTTCATTCACTTTGATATGAATATGCATACATACCTATGTAAAAATGCATTTACAACACATGTACTGTGTATAAAAAATAAATTCATTAATTGAAAGCTGTTTGAAGATAAACGAGTAAAATTATTATTTGCTGGATTCTACGCAATGATACGCATAGTAGGTATGGATATACAGATGCCAGTTTTCTAATCTACGCGCGTACTCTGATACATATATGTAGGTACATGAAATGTTATGATAAGCGTTCAGAAGTTGGTGTCATAAATTTGATAACAAAAAATCAACTTCCCAAAATGGCGATGAAAATTGATTTAATAAAATTAAAGTTCGCATTGGCTATAATACATTTAACTTTATTTACCACAAAACCTATTCAACTTGGAATACAGATAATTATCATTTCCATTGAAGCTAAGAATTTGTATTAGTAAATTTAATAATAAATATTACATTAAAAATATTGTTAACACCTCACATAGAGGTGTGTATATCCAGCTTAATGCCAATATATTTCCCCACGCATTACCTAAAGGTACAATCCCAAAAAAACAGAGAACGACACAGCTATAAAAAATGGTAACCAAGTCTTTATAAAACCTGTTATACCAACATATTTTCCAAAAAAGAACATTCTAAATGCCAAACCGATCATATTCCAATTTGTTTGCTTATTGTAACGCATTCCCGTTAATGCTGTTGCCACATGCGAATGACAATTGTCCAGGAAGAGATTATGCATACGTGTGCCATAGATAACAGATGCCTTTGCCACCGCCTCATCCCAAGCATCTCTGCCACCAACGACTTTCTGCGGATACATTCTTAAGTATCTAGTGGGCTTGCCGAAGCCCATATTGTCTTCTGCAACAAAATATGATCCAGCAAAATCACGTATGACACCGGTCGAAGTGCATATACCCATGTGTCCGATCATTGGCAATAACCAAGTGAGCACGGGAATTGGTGTCCAAACAATACAATATGGATAACGATCGTTCTTGAAATCAATTGGTGGTAAATCCCCCTCACCAACAGTAACACTTATCCGTCGAGGATGTGTTGATTCTGTTTCGCTCATGTCTTTATTTGCATCAACGGACATAACTGCAGTTGGTGGTACTCTAACTGGTTCCTCCTTATTTTTTGGGTTCGTTGCCATTAAAGAAAATTAAACGTTTATATACATAAATTGTTTTCGTTTGAATATTTATAAATTTGTGTAGGTACTTATTCTATTAATTCTATTAATTGTAGCAAAACAAAACAGCTGTTTTCTGATAATCACGGCGAATTCGACTGAAGAAGGCACAGCAAATGTTGCCAGCTAAACCTTTGATGGAAAATATCTTAAAGCCCGTCTCCACATAACTTGATTCGCCAGCGAAACATCTAGGGAAACATCTCGCTAAATAACCCGTCTCCACGTGGCTGATCGTGATGCAATTTAACATTTCTCTTTCTTGTTCTTTTTAAATGTTTGTATGTTTGCGTTTTTGTTTTGGTCTGTGTGAGATTTCGATAGATTTTCGATACAAAATTAGAGAAGGGATCGATATCATCGCGTTTGGCAAAAGGATTGAGAACGAAACAAGTGTTTCAATCTTCACTCGCTCTCAGAAATTTGTAGGGAAATTGGCGAGATTCGGCACTCGTTTTGTACGTCAACTTATAATGAGTTTTCTTAAAATAAAAAAAGGAGGTAGAAAATTATAATCAACCACATTTGATTTGACCCCTTATTGTTTTATTTCAATAAAATTGTTTTAAAAAAAATAGTTTAATATAGCAAAATTTCACTTTTCGTTTATTACTCGTCTTTGATTTATTTTTCCACTTCCTCACTGCTAATTTTTACTGGACAGATTTCAACAAGTAAATTTCACTAACAACAAGAGCTTTGTTTCTCTATCCACTAATTAACGTTAATAAACACTAATTTTTAGATTTGACATATAATTTGTGTTTCTTTGGTTTCTCTCCAGTAAAAGAGAGCGAACTGAACGAAAATTGAGAGAGCACTGAACGAAACTGGTGAGAGCGGCAATGATAGTTCTACTAACTTTTTTACTGGACAAATTTCCACTAGCAAGACACTAGCAAGAAGAAGAAGAAATGTCAAATGTGGAAAAAGGAATTCAAATTTGTATTGGAAAATACAAAAGTCAATACATACGTAGTAAATCAAGTTATATAGCTATTTTTATTTAAAAAAAAAGGTTTAATATCGACACGGGAAGTTATTTATAATGTATGGATGCAGGCAAACTAGTCCTATATTGAAATATATATACATTAGACAGCGGCTCAAAACAAGAACCACTATGAGAGTGCATCTTCCGCCGGATCGGCTGTAATGGAAGATGTAAGAAATTTTATTCTTACAATTCACTCTTTGCTATTAGACAAATTCATATTCATACATGCAGAGATTTTTAAGAACTATAACAATGCTTATGGAGCCTATTGAAAGCGATGATGAGATTGAACAAGTAGCTGTAGAAAGTTTAAGGTCAGTCGACATCGGCTTGTTTCTAACCAATCGAAATACGAGGAATTGTTTACTTCAGTATATTGAAATTGTTGTTCCGAGCTATCCTCATAATTTTCGAATTTCCAGAAGCTTGCTTGAAAGCATTGAACCCCCTCGAGCGAGTATGTCAGTCGAAATTTGTTTTTCTAAGGCAATAGAACACTTAAAGGGATATATTAAAATCCATATTTTTCTTTTCAGATGATGATCTCAATTTTTTTTCTTTCTTAAATTTTCGGGCGTGTCTTTTATTTTTTTTCATGCGCCAAACAATCATATCGTCGTTTAAACTGCATAACCGCTTAAGTGAAACTTTCATAACCGCCTATGCCAATATTGAGATTTTCCAAACTTTAACTCCTGGTGGTCTGCTCTATGGATTTATACCATAGATTTGGCCTTTGGAAAGCTCCATATTTCCTTCTAATGTTCTTTTCACCTCTGAAGTCGGAGAGTTGGGCGGTTATGAAAGTCTGACTTGGGCGGTTACGAAGTGTAAACGGTGATATGTCACTCACATTTGCTGATTCAAGTTTCCTAATCTATTTTGCTAATATCTCTCACTGAGAGCAAATGTCACTTTACTCTCACAAATTTCGTTAAAAGAGATTAGCAAGAAATGTTAGTTAGTTTTGCTGGAAAGTTAAGAAAAGAACCTAAGAATTTGTCGAAGCATTGTACGGCAAACAGCAGCTGCTGCAAGGCGAAAGTTGCTGTGAATGAGCAAATAGTAATAGCGTTTGTTGAGTGTAGGAAAGCGTATGATTTGCAGGTATTTTACCACAAAAGAGCGAGAGGATCAGAGGATGTGAGCGAGAAAGAAGACTAGCTATTTGTAGGAATCCGCACACAGAATTTGTGTGGGTACTTTCCTAAAATGTGTCAAAATCTCTGAAGAAGAGGAAGAAATTGTAAACAGTGTTGCCACAGCCTCAAAAAATTTGGTATCAAAAATTGATACATTTATGGTTTTTTTGGTATCACCGAAAAATGTTTGAAAAAAAAAAAAATTAAAATTAATAAAATATGCTGCTTTTGGTGTTCTAACACAGAAAAATTTTTGAGAAAAAAATTAAAATTAATAAAGTAAGCTACTTTCGTGGTTTTAACGATATCGTTTTTTTTTATAATATAAAAATATAAAGATAATACTTAAATTTCAAATGCAAATAAATATGAATACTTTGGTACTGTACCGAGTAATATAAAAGGTCTATAAAATGCAATGGGTCAAACGAGCTGGGTGATCTAGTTGCCAGAGATGATTCTGGAATTGATTTGGAGTCATTGAATCAGTTCTTAAATATTTGTCGCTCTGTCCTCCTTTAAGTCAAAATGCCTGCTATGCGGAGTGGGCCAACCAAAAGTTTGATAAAAATAAAATTTGTTCTAAGCCAAAATAAAAAATATCTACGTATCATTCATATGTAATTGTGCTTAGGTGTTTTTTTTTATATAAATTTAAGTACTCCCTCATGAAGGCGATGAAGGTATTCCACGCAGGATTACTGTGGATGGGTACGTAGACTTTGCCCCAGAAAGATTATGTGGTCCTTTCAACCCGTTATCACCAAAATAAAGGTATTTTGAAAAAAACAAATATTTATATTTCGAAAACTATCGGCCTCCGGACGGTTCCGTCTTCAGATATGGGATCGGAGGACGGTGCAACGCCCCTTTTATAAACGGTTTTTACGATCGGTAAAGGAAAGCGTGACCACGAAAAAAAACCATGAAGGCATCAATTTGTGATACAATAATTTTTGAGGCTGTGGCAACACTGTTCCTAAGCGTCATTTTTGACACTAAATAGCATTTCGCACAAATGCGTTTGTTGAACTTTTGCCTTCATCTTCAGTTTGACATAAAATAGCATTCTACCCAAAATCTCACCAAACAGACCTATTAATCAGCTGTTACTTGACGTTTCAAGAGTTAAATTTTTGAGATAACCCAGACGCCAAAGTTCATTGCTACTTTTTTTCTTTCACAAAATAAACAAATGGGTGGAAAAAGTTATTACTGCGATTATTGCTTTTGCTATCTAAAGAATGATATAAATGTGCGTAAAACACATAATTCCGGTTTAATTCATAAAATTGCTAAATTACGTTATATGCGGCCGTACGAAGGTATGTTCCACTTCTACGTACATACACATATTTATGTACATAATATTATTCACTTATTTAACAGATCCTAAAAAATTGTTGGAGGAAGAAAGTAAAAAAGAACCATGTGGGCGTTTTTTGAATGGTAAATATTGCAAATTTGATTTAGTTTGTAATTCAACGCATTTTGATCAGAGACTGATGCAACGTTTACGGCAATTAGGTAGGTTATAACAAAATTAAACGGTGGTAAATTATACAATTGAAGATTTTGTTCTCCTTTCAAAACATAGCTGAGATACGAGAAAAGTTCCAAGCACGCAAAACTGCAAGTAAATTAAATTTAAGCCAAAGTGAAAATCCGATCGCTTTACCTTGGCAAGCCACGACCAATAGAAGGACGAATAGGAAAAGGAGTTGCCGGCAAGTCAAACGTTTGCCAGAGTCCTTAAAACCCATAAATTTCAATCGCATGAATGGGGATTTTCTAAATTTGGAATGGGGATGAAGGCGTGTTAAATAACACAAAGAGAACAACAATTTTAAATTTTTGACATAATAATGCCTAAGTGTTTTCTGTAAGTTTCAAAATCTTAAAATATTAAAATCTAAGCTTTCTGTAAGTTTCGTAATCTTAGTACATATATTGACATCTGAGTTTTGTATAAATATTAACATCAATTCGTAAGCTTGCCTTGTATTTTGTGTACGCTTAAGGAGACATACATACATATATCAGCCAGGCCCGTAGCCAGGAATTCGTTTCGGGGGGGCTTACAGAAATTATGGACAAATTGCACTCCCCCCCCCCCCCCCCCCCCACATACATATACATATGTACATACATAGGTCAAATGAAAGTTATTCATATTGGTTGATTATTTTGAAAATGAATATGGAAAAAATTTGTACATATGTACAAGATTACTGAAAAGCTATTTTAATTGACTTTTATTATGTACATACATACATACATATACATATGGAATGTGGTACAAAATTTCATATAAAACTTTCTTTTACAATAACCTTTTCATCAAAGAAGTAGCCTTCTGGATTTGTTTTTTGATAAAATATCTATGACATGGTCAGGATCAACAGCAATATCCCAGTGAATGGAGATCATAGCGAGTGAACTCAATCTTTCATGACCCATTACACTCCGAGGTAAAGTTTTGATTCTTTTCATGGTAGAAAATGATCTTTCCACGCTCGCCGTTGTCACGGGCAAAGTTGCCAAGGCAGTGAGAAGAATTTTTATACCACGGAAATAGTTTCCATCGCAGTACTCCAATAGTTTTAAAACCTCGGGTTCGTTTTTAATCGACGATATTTTCGCACACCACAACCTATATTCGGCCTTTACTGCTGATGATGATATGTGATCTTCGAAGAATGGCGCCAAGTTGTCAAGCTCATCTGCTTTACTTACATCAGCGAATCCTGGAAGAAGCAGTTGGAAGCTCGGTAGAATATCTTCGTTTTCTAAAAATCGTTGCGTTAAGTTTTCAATTAATAACTCGATGCATGGCAGGAATATTGCGATTCTGAAATACTCTTCACTCGACGTTGTTCCCGGGTTAGCTCGGTTTCTTTCACGCGATACCACTCTTGGAGCACGGATTTCACCGTCAAAAAAGTCTTCGGCGATTTTTGATGCGGAAACTAAGAAGAAATCATTAGCAGATTGTCTAATTTCGCGCAAAGACTGTATTACTTCTTTCGTGCGGTTTATAGCAGAGATAAAGTCTAAAGAAAAAGTCTTGAAAGAGCTAAATTTTTTAAAGAAAATCCAAACCCGCTTTCGCCATGCTTGACATTCGAATTTGTGAGACGCGAGTTGAGGAAATTACAAAAAAAAATACTTCCTTCGAATTTCGGGGGAGGGCTTGAGCCCCCCGAGCCCCCCCTGGCTACGTGCCTGATATCAGCCATATGTACATATGTATTACTCTAATCTCCTAAATTCCTTTGTGTTTTCATAATATTTACCATTTATCTGCTCAATAATACTACAACGCTTTCCATAGCTTTTTCCACCTCCAAACTTAAGTTGAGTGTTTTGTCGAATTCCTCTAAATAAGATTGGGCGTCTTGTCCGCAAAAGTTTACCACACGCGGATTCGTAAGATGGGCCAGTAGGAAAAATGCAAAATGCTCTGCAGGAAAAAAAGAGAAAAATGATCCCAAGAATTAAAAATTGAATTAAAAATCGATCATTTGGCATTGTATTTTATATGTATTTGCGGCTCCTTAATAATTTTAATTTTTAAGATAGCCGTATTTGAAAAACTTTCCCATCACTTACCCAATTTATTTTCGATGGCGTAAAAAAGCGCTGTACTACCAGCTTTCCGATCACCAGCTTCTAACAACTTTTTCTTTAATTTCGTTTGTGCATGCCTGGTCATATCAAGCATAGATCTCTCTTCCAGTTTTTTGCATTCATCTTCATAATATTTTCTAAATTCGGTTCTTGTCATCATATCATATTCATGTCGTTCAAATAAGGATTTGGTTTGCAGACGTTCGTCTAGTGTATTCAACATAATTTCTGCATGCATAAAGCAATCTTGACGCACTGCTATATGAAGGGGTGTATAACCGTCATCGTTTAATTGTAATAGTAATTTTAAATCTATTTTTTTCATAAGGAAACACATCGATTCCAGTTCAATTTCGTTGAGTATGGCCATATGTATGCATGTATTCGAGTTGTAATCAACGTCGTTAGCACTGAGACCCTCATCTAGTAAAATTTGAATAACTTTGGGATAGCAATCCTGCACAATGGCCAACTGTAGGCAATTCTGCAATGAAATTACAAACATAAAGAGTATGGATTTTGGAAATATATATACATATGTGGAATTTAATGAAAATCTCACTTCATCCTCATCAGTTAGTAGGCCATTTAAATCGCTGACCTTTCGCATTTTTTTCCACACAAAAATCTGTCTACGTAATGCATGTATGTCATTCGCTACAATCGAACGGTGTATAGCGCTATATAGGTGGAAAAAAATTGTTAATTTGTTGATTTCAAACTAAAAATAATGTTATTTTACAGCAATCCATTTATTCGGTTTTCAGCAGCCACACATTCTTCGGCCATGGTGAGCATAATGCGTTCCTCTTTTGAAATTTCTTCCTGCTCGTCATTAAATATTTCTTCTATAAATTTTTCGGAAAGCCAAGAACCAATTGAATCCCGTCGTTCTGGGGTGCTAGCTCCAGTTAAATCTTCTATCGACACCTCATTTACAATCGGTTTCTTGTTAGTACTCTGTGTAATATTTTTACTCGGCGTAATATTTTTACTCGGCGTAATATTTTTACTCTGCGTAATACTTTTACTCTGCAAAACACAAATACAAACGTATTACTAACACTATCTGATACATTTTCGTGCAGCCCGAAGCTCGGATCTAAGTACTGAAATTATCTTGATTTTATTTAACCAAGGAGGAAACAAAAATACTTCCAAAAGTCTTGGCAAAATGATCAAAGGACTTCCAGGGAGGGGTTTTTATTTAATTCACGTACTTAGATCAGAATGTGACAACGCTTGGCCTTACCGTTTCCACTTTTCTTAGTTTTGGCAGCAGTTGACTTTGCACAGTCAGCTGCGCGTGTGAACGCTTAAGCACCTGCGGCACACGCGCTTTTCGTTTACACTTGCGTTTTACGGGCTTCTCATTGTCGGTTATTGCAGTGGTCGTGTTACTGGTAGAAACGACACTTACGTTTCGTGGTGGTTGTTGAATAGGTGATGTAGTTCTGTTGTTAGTAGCTTCTTTGTTTTCTTCCTGTATATCTTTTTGTTGCTGTTGTTGTAAGGTTAAGACTGGATGTATACTTAATCTCTGAGTAGCGGCTCTATTAACCACCACTGGCTGTGGTTGTACTCTTACAATATTTTTCTGTGTCGCTATTGTAGTCGTTGTTGGCGCCGCTGCCAATACAACAACTTTTCTCACCGTTGGTGCAACTATTCCTTGTCCATATGTTGTGCTTGGGACAGGGTTTGCTTTACTCGGAACGATATCACCCCCTGCTTGTGGAGTCGTTATTGTGATCGTTTTTGGTGCTGCTGCAGATACCAAAACTTTATTCATCATTGGTGAATATTGACTCACTCGTCCTTGCCCATCACCATTTGTATTGCTCAAGACAAAGTTCAATTTATTCGTGACGGCATCACCCACGTCTTCCGGAGACGTTATTGTGGTCGTTCTTATTGACGTTGTATCACAACTCAGTTTATTCGCTACATCATCGCCGTCTTTCGGAGTATCACAAAGTAATCCTTTAATCCGTGATATTTGACTACCAACTTGTGAAACAGCTTTAACTTGGTTATTGAATTGTTTTTCATCGGTTTGTGTACCAACTGTTGTTGTTGCTTTGCTGTTGGTTCCCGCTGACGCACCACCAGTCGTGTTCTTGCAATTGGGGCATGTGTTAGATGAAGTGCTTTGTCCAGGGAAGTACGTGACATTATTAATTGCCTCCAAAATTCGTAGCTGCACATCCTTTTCAGGTATTTGTAGTACCGCGCGGAATAATTCTGAATAGGCCAATCGCGTCTTGGTGTTATCTGGACTGGTTATATTTAATGCACTGGCAACTGGTTTCTCTATGGGCTTCGTCAAAATAATTTTTTTCATAATTATGTATATCACACCGTGAACGAATTTGTTTCTTTTCTATTGAATCGCTTTCAATGATCACACGAAAAATCTAAATACGTTCCGGGCAAAGAAATCACAATTTATTTGGGGAAATACCTGTTAAACAATCAATATGCTTCTTCTTATTGCCAAGAGAGTTCACAGTTAGAGAATGCATTTCGATATGATACCAATCAGGGCACCGGAGCGGAGTAAAGGTCAAGTCTTCAAATGTATTTAAGTTAATTGGGCTTGATTGAGCATCTCTAGATTTGGTTTTCCGACATATTTAATTTATATGGCCCATTTAACAGGACGGCTCAAGATATATACACACATACACGCCGTGAGCTGAATAGCAAACTCTCGTGACCTAAATGTCAAAACTGGAAGGAGGACGAAATAATAAAATTCGATAGGTGATGAAGAAGAATAAGAATTCAGCTGATCTGACGAACCAAACTGTTTAGTGGACATTGACGCTTATGACATTTCTCTGATCATGACATTTAATTTTGCTTATGAAACAACCTTTCTAACAGGGTTGGATGCAGAATTGTTCTTCATTAGGAACTCATTACTTTCTAATGAAGCATTAACTTAGTAAATTTGTTTATGGTAATTAAGAATCATCAGGCTTGTAAATTGAACGAAGGCTCTTAATGTTCAATTAAGGCTGTGTCTGAACATAACATAACGTTATTTATAACAATCAAAAAACAAAATTTGTTTCTGTTGAAATATTCGATTTAAAAAAAGCATAAAAAATCCACATCGTTTCTACAATATTTTTCCGTTTTGATAATTATAAAAACAATTATTTCAAAAAAAAAAAATTGTTTCAACTATAAACGAATAATTTAACTTTTAATGATTTCGTTTTCTTTAAAGAAACAAATATTGCACAAATGCATGTGCTTACATAAATAAAGTAGCATATTTCTTTTAAAAACAAATGTAAATTATTTTGATATTTTTTTGATACCAACGAAGCAAAATTATCTATATGAAAAGTTTATTGATTATTCTTGAAACGAAAAGTTTTATTTTTGATAACCAGAATAATCTATGAATATTTTTTATTGATTTTTTTAAACAAAACTTTTTTGTTCTTATCTGATTTAAGACAGTCTTGACGATTGTTATAAGTGCCAAGATGCTACCCAAAAGGCCGAAAAGTGCACAGGCCTGAGTAATTTTCAATCACTGGTACATAAGAAGATAAGGTTTAAGGCTGGTATCGACCTCTCAAGAAACAGATCAAGAAATTTTTGGATTTATTTCTTGAGTAAAAAATAGTAGTAGGCGAGAAATTTTGACGTTTAGTAATCCACCGTGAATACCAAGTGAAATGAAGAAGAGCATCAAAAACGTAAGCAAAATAAACAATTAGTTAGTTCCTAAAAAATATTAAATAAAAGCTTTAAATATATGTTTTCAATAGTTTTATTTTGTTGTTATTTTAGGAAATCATCGAAAGCGATGAGGATGATCTTATATTACTGGTAAACTGTGGTATATTGATGGCCGGAATGGAAGAAAATATGAAAAATCGATGCCAACTATGCCCTTGCATCATTAGAAAAATTGTGCATTGTATTTTTCGTTTCTTTTTTGCCATTTTCACTAACGATTTCCACGATTTTTTTCAACACGCAACAAACGTCAAAATTTCTTTAAGAAATAAATGCTCGATGATATATTTCTTGGCAAAACCTGTGTGGCTGTGTTCGCATAACGTTGAAAAATAGTATTAAAAAAGTGTACTAAATTTCTTGACAGGTCGATACTCGCTCAAGAAAGTTTCACAAGAAAAATTTCTTGACCATTTCTTGTACGTCATTTTATATGAAAATTTTGCGTTTCTTGAGAGGTCGATACTAAGCTTTATTGTTCATAGAAGCGAGAGCGGAGCTCGGACCAAAAAAATTGTAGACCTAAGAACGGAGCTAGAGGAAAAAATATTGGGAGCGTACCAGGACCGAACAAATCGAAAAATGTCCTTTGCTCCGGCGCCCTGATAACAAGAATCGATTAAAAGTTATCGAACAAGGTTCGCGGCAGGGATGCTACTTTTAGCATTTTTCTACCAAAACTGGATGGTTTTATTCTTTTTAGTGGGTTGGTAGACCGATTTGAATTTTGGTATAATGCCACCCATTAATCATACAATTTATAGTACTACACCGTCGTACGATAAATCGCATGCTTCGCCACCAACGTTCCAACTTCTACGTCGATTTACAGTCAAACATCATTTTTACCAACGCTTTGAATAGTAAACAACAAGCCAATGCATACGGATTGTACATGTAATAACTAAAAAATGCAAATTTTTATGTTATAAAAATATATAAGTTAACTGTTCACATTTTTCGCAATTAATATTGCACATGTGGCAATATTTTTGTAACCATTTATTAAATTTTGCGACTTTTATTTCTTATTTCCAACGTGCGCGAATCTTTCACTTCAGCGAGAAAAAAATTATGAAGTTTGTCAAAAATATCCACTAACCTTCCACTTAATCGTTTGATCTTCATCCAACTTGCAGTCAAACTTGTACAACAAGCCCACTAACCTGACGATTTGTTATACAACGAGGCCAGGTCGTACGATAAATTGCACGGTTAGTGGGCTGCATAATACGGCCCATTAAAAAAAATTTTTAGTTTCGAAGCCATTTTGGTAGGTTTTTGGTAGGAAAAAAATTTTATTTGTGGCATCCCTGGTTGGCATCTCGCACATATTTACTCGCTACTCGTTGTGCTAGCAAATGTGAAAAAATCAATTTATATTTTGGCCGCGTGAATTAATGTGGATATTTTCACTTTTCCTCCAAAAATACTGAAAATAATTAAGCAGTAATTTTGTAAGCGCTGCAAAGAGTATTGGAAAGTAATAATAAAAAAGGTCATAAAAGCTTTTCGTGTTTGATTCCGAAAATTTAAGGGGTGTGCACTCAACTCGTTGAAAAAACGAGAAAGTTTCATCAAATTAACATGGACAGACGTGAGTTTCTTTCATTGCATTGGTAGCTAGTGTTAAGCTTAATTTTTGTGTTTAATATACACATTTTTCATATTTATATATTGGCCATTATATTTCAATTGGTGGAAATCAATTTGTAGGTTCGCGTAGTATATCTCCGGACAGTCGCCGATATCGTAATGGCGGCGGCATGGCTGGCACGCTGGGCGGAGTCTCCCGGCGAGACCATCGTCGCTACAGTCGCTCCCGTTCACGATCAAGATCACGGTTAGTATGAAATAAGTTTAACTTAAGAAGTAAATATTGATAAAATACGAAATCTTTTTTCCACAAGTGAACGTGTTCGTGATCAAAATTTTCGCCGCCGTAATACACGATCTAGATCACGAGAACGCTTCCAACCACACCGTCGTGGCGGCAGCGTTGAAAAGGACTTATATCGCGATATAATCAATGATGATTATCAGGATGATAAAACTTATAATAATAGTAATAGTAACAGTCGTGGCGGACATCGTGGTGGTCGTGCTGGTGGTGATGATGATTTTTGTGAGGAACGTGAACGTTTTTGGGCTGAACGCGCAAGGGATAAAGGACGTGATTATGAACGTGAGAGAGAGCGTGAACGTGAGCGTGATTTTGAGCGTGATCGTGATAGAAGGTGCGTGATATTTTTACATTCAACTGTATTCTTTTCATTACAAAGTTTAAAATTTCTATTTATTTAATTTATAGTGTGTTCTTTCATCTTAAGACTATTTTTCATTTCTATTATTGTTCCTTCATAGGGATCGGTATACTCGCTATAGCAGACGTTATGAAGAACGCGACAGTGATGACAGCGATGAAATTTTAAGTCATCATCATTTTAATAACAAAACACCTTCAAATACAATCATTGTATTGGGTCTGCAATCACACATAACCGAGGCTGATGTAAATACTTTTCATGCTAATCTATGTGTATTTGCTTATTTATGATTTTTACAAAATTTTCAGTTATTGAGCAAATTAATACAACAGGGCATGACCGCTTCAATACGCTTGATACGTAAACGTGTAACAGGTGGGTTTCCAAAGCATTGTTTGCATTACTTACATGTATAGTTGCTAAGTAGCTTAAGCTTTAGATATATTTGTATATATACATACATATGCATATTTGTAATATTAAGAATGTAAATGGTAAGAATTCAATCATACATTGATTGATAAAACATAACACGTAAGTACTTAATTCCATGTAAAATGTTTGATGATGATGGGATCATTTGTGTACAATTGCAACGAACGTAAGAAGCAGCAGCTAAAGAAAAGCCAAAAAACAAAGGAGATTCAACACACAATTATAGTGATTTGTTAACGATAATGATAATAACAACCAGCGATTTACATACGTACATTTGTTGCAAATTCTTGTAATAATAAAAAAAAAAAAAAAATCAACCCAACTACTATTTTCAACAACAACAACAATACATTATTTTTTTGACGTAAATGTTTTGTGTTTGCTTCTATCTAAAATTTAGGTGCATCACGAGGCTTCGCATTCGTCGAGTTTAGTACCGTTGATGAAGCTGCACATTGGATGGAAATAACTAAGGTATCACTTGTTGCTCAAGCAAAAATCTACATACAACAACCATCAATAAAAATATGAGATTTTATTTATTGACCAAGCTAATGACTAATGACGTGACTGTATGAGTACAAGAGGTCTTAGTTGTACTAGAGAATGATTTTTTTTTTGTGAGAATAAAGCGCATTTTTTATATATAATTTTGTTTTTGGAATTTTGTTAAGAGTTTAGCACTTGAAAATTGCTTATTCAAACAATTTCAAAATTTTACAATTTTTAAAATCGCATTTTGTATTATTTTCTATGTAATTGTATAACACAAATTGCTTAAGTTCCTTTTTTGCGCTTATTTCATGTCAGTTTAAAACAAAATTGTCCGAAAATTAGCAGAATTTAGTACTAATTTGTAGAGAGAGAGACACACACAAACGCACATACAACTTTTATTAACATAAATGCTTTAACTCAGCTTACACGAAAGACATTAATCATCAAGAAATTAAAGCCTTTAGAAGCAAAATATATTTTTAATATAAAATTGCATACAATCACAAATATATACATACATATTTACACACATTTCGACGTTTTGAAATGTTATTTGGTCAACTTGCATTCAAACATACAATGACTTGCCTATAATTTGCTTAAAAAAAATGTTATAAAAATTTAAAAACCGTATAAAAAAAAACGTATGCAACTACATACATCTGTACCCTGTACCATAATCGAGTACTAAATTAGAACGTATACCGTGTGTGCATCCGGCAACAAGGAAGAAATTCAACCAATCCGGTGACTGTGTAGTCTGTGGGAAATTTACAAACGAACTTCTACTAATATATTTCTCTTTCTTTCATTCTCTTTCCTTTTTTCCATACACTTTAGGGTTCGTTACAATTGTCTGATCAATCAATTGTGCAACTGCAATACAGCATGTCGCCTAAACAGAAGAATCAGAATCCCACTGATTGGCATTGTGGCAAGGTGAGTTATACAAATAAATACCAGGGTGCGAAGAACGCTCAAAACAAACTCACTCAAACGAATTATCACTCTATAATTCTGAGCTATGCCACGCTCACGAGCGCAAATACACAGTGACAACGAACGCAAATGAACGAACGTCAACAGCGATCGATGGGTCTCTGCAGTGGCGATAAACTCTTACATAAATTCATTTTAAAATGAGAGATCGTTTGAAAATTCATTTTTTGAAAATTCATTCTATGAGTTTATTTTATAATTTTTTGCGCTAGCGATCATTTTTTGAGTTTATCATTTTTTGATCGCTCTTTGAGCTTATCATTTTATGCGTTCACAAGGGTTTGTTGTGAGGTTTAAGCAGCTAATGGCATTGTGAAGGCGCAATTTTTGGATAATGGCGTGCGTTTATTAGACCATAAATATGATGTATGTATGTATGTACATACATATTCATGCATGTGTGTACATACGTATTAGACCTCTGCACAATACCATTTGCCTCTTCTATATTTGCGAATACTCTATGCATTGTACAATTAGTCACAGCACAATTTCAATGCAGATACGAATATAACCCATACTTTTCATTTGGAATACAAATACTATTTCTATTTGCTCTGTTGGAGCGATTAGTGTACACTATTCGCCACGATAGAATAGAGCATAATAATAACCATGTTATGAAGTATTCGCAAAACCTTGTTGCTTCTTTGGTTTGTTTGTTTATTTAATGTGCATATGGCATTAAGGTGGACCAAAAAATAAAAGCCCAACAAACATATCTTCCATTTTTTTAATGATAAGAAATGTTTTTCTTGTTCATTAAGGACTTTGAAAAAAATTATGTATCATCACGGCATTTGCACGACCTCTAAATTTTAATATATTAAGGAGAAATTTTAGGTATAGATTTCCGTATTATATTCGCATGAAAATCGGGTTGTTCCGCAAATTTCGGGAGAACTTTATTTCCTTCATAAAACCACCTTAATATGCCAAATAAGTTTCCTAACTAATGCCGAAAAAATCAAAAGAATCGAAGTATTGGTTACCGAGTTATTTTAAAATATATAGAACAGTTGGAAATATGTAGATCGTAAAAAGCTCTGGTTCGAAATTTATTTTAGACATATGGTTTCTTGGGCAAAAAAGCTTGAAATTACCCAAATTTTTTATAATTGCGATGTGTCCATTAATTTTTTTTTGGCCACTACCAATCGACCCGCCCTAGTGTGTATGCATATGCACATACACACACTCACACTAGCAGCGTAATTTTGCTGAACACAACGTCTTAATGTGGGTTTATGAAAATATGTATGTACATACATATATTTCGATTATATTCGAAGTATTCGCAAGTAGTGTACACTATTTGCAGAACCTTTTTAAGGTCATGTAATTGTCGCTACGAATAAGTAATTGTATTGGTTCTGTTTATGGTTGTGCTCTACTTGCGTTTATTCTAAAACGACAGAAACAAGTAGGTACTGTAATTGGACGGCCGCGAATATTTTGTTGGCCGTTTCGAATCCATTCGTGCAGCCTTCTAATACGTATATATGGATGTACATACATATGTATGTACATATTTATAATATTTTAAAAAGCCTTAGCTCTCATAGCGATGTACACAAATATGTATGTAAACTCATACATATATAAAATTTTTATTAGATTGAATAAATACATAATAAAATTGTTAAAGTGCAACTTCAATATACATAGGTATGTACATATATATCGCTATAAGACCTAAGGCTTTTTAAAATATTATAAATATATACATACATATGTACATACATATATACGTACACCAATGCATTCATATGTATGTACATACATACATACATCATATTTATCATCTAATAAACGCACACCATCATCCAAAAACTGCGCCTTCTCGATGCCATTAGCTGCTTATGTTATGTTCAGACACAGCCTTAATTGAACATTAAGAGCCTTCATTCAATTTTCAAGCCCAATGATTCTCAATTTACCATACAAAAATTGACCAAGTTAATGCTTCATTAGAAATTAATGAGTTGTTAATGAAGAACAATTCTGCATGCAACCCTGTTAAAAGGCTTGTTTCATAAGTAAAATGAAATGTCATGAAAAGAGAAATGTGATTAGCGTCAGTGTCCACTAAACAGGTTGGTTCGTCAGATTAGCTGTATTCTTGTTCTTCTTCATCACCTATCAAATTTGTTTTTATTTCTGCTTATTTTATACATGCATTCGTGTTTACGATTGGTAAAAATTGTGAGATGAATGTCAAATTATTTCGTCCTCCTTGCAATTTTGACATTTAGGTCACGAGAGTTTGATATTCAGCTCACGGCGTGTATGTGTGTATGTATCTTGAGCCGACCTGTTAAATGGGCCAAGTAAATTAAATATGTCTGAACACCAAATCTAAAGATGTTCAATCAACCCCAATTGAGTTAATTAATTTTTATGTCTGAACATGATATTAAACCTCACAACAAACCCTTGTGAACGCATAAAATGATAAACTCAAAGAGCGATCAAAAAATAATAAACTCAAAAAATGATCGCTAGCGCAAAAAATTATAAAATAAACTCAAAGAGTGAATTTACCAGAGAAATTGTACGATAATTCATTGTCGACGTCCAAACACGGAGACACGAAGTTGAGCAACCCGCTGCTTTTGGTCGTTTGTGGGTGAGAAGGCGACGAGGAAAGGAGGGGGGCACCAAGTCGTCGGTGCTCGGACAACACGCTTTGTGCAGCAATTCTTATCGCCAGTGACCAATCAGAGCGTTCGAAGAATGCCAGAACAAAACATAATGAACAAAAGTTGGCCAGCGACGAGTTGATGTGTTTGGACAAATGGAAGACAGAACAGCGGCACAAAAGAGAATCGTTGGATAATTTCGCAGCAGAGTTGCTGTGTTTGGACACGGACATTTTTGACTGAATTTATGAATTGAGTTTATCGCCACCGCTATGAGCGATCGATGGCTGTTGTGCGTTAGTTCGCTCACTATTTGAGTGGTTATACGTTTTTCTTTGAATATTTGTTTGTGATTTGAGAAGAATGTGTTTTTGAGCGTTCATGAGTGAGTTTTTCCGTACCCTGATAGTATACCCTGTAGCGCTTATAAAACTTTCTTTTTTTTCCCTTCTTTAATTTCATTCACTTGCAGTGTGGCGTTTTGAATTTCAAGCGACGTGATGTCTGTTTCAAATGTTATGCCTCACGCAACGATTGCGATAAAGTTGGCGAGGGTAGCGAAGAAGTTAGCAACATTCTTACCAAAAGTATATCAAACAAATTAATTACTAAACAAATTTTAGAGAAAAAACAATTTTTCTGCAAGCAATTGCAATCCAAACAAATTTAAGCATCTTTAGTAACATAGAACATTAAATTACATTGAAACTAAAATTCTTCCGATTCCCTTCTACAATCTCCCCATCCAAAAATACAGAGATCATGTTACGCAATTTGGATGCGTTAACCACCGAGGAGAATGTGCTGACCGCCATGCAACAGTATGTGCCAGATTTGGCGGGCAAAATTACGAAAATACTCGTTAGTCGCGATACGCTAACGCAGACATCGCGTGGCATATGCTATTTGAATTTTGATAGTTTGATTGATTCGATGAATTTGTATAGTGCGCTCAAATCGCTGGATCCACCATTGACAATTGATAATCGACAGTGTAAGTTGGGCATCTTTTGTTTTTTTTGGGAGATTTCGCTATAGTGTGCCAAGACACGAATTTTTTTCCTTTTTGTTTTGGGGGTAGGGGGTCACATACATAGATCCAGTGTTTAAAAAACTGCAGTCGGAATTAGCAAAAGTCGTGAAATGTTTGATTTTATTTGATTTTGATATTCGTCGCCTTTTAAAATGACGATTTTGCCTGATTTTGATTTTGCGCTGATTTCATATTGCTCAAAATCAAAAGCGGCCTGATTTCAAAATGAACGATTTTGCCTGATTTTGATTTTGCGCTGATTTCATATTGCTCAAAATGAAAAGCAGCCAAATATCAAAATTAGCGATTTTGCCTGATTTTCATTTTGTGCTAATTTTGATTTTGCGCTAATTTCATATTGCTAAAATCAAAATCAGCCAAATATCAAAATCAATGCTTTCACAGTTTTGCTATTTACGCTTCCATGAACACATGTGTGTATGTACGTAATTTCTTACCCTCTGTATTACGTTTGTATACATACATATGTATGTATGCGCATGTAAGCGTAAATAGCAAAACTGTGAAAGCATTGATTTTGATATTTGGCTGCTTTTGATTTTAGCAATATGAAATTAGCACAAAATCAAAATTAGCAGAAAATCAAAATCAGGCAAAATTGTTCATTTTGAAATCAGGCCGCTTTTGATTTTGAGCAATATGAAATCAGCACAAAATCAAAATCAGGCAAAATTGTTCATTTTGAAATGAGGCCTCTTTTGATTTTGAGCAATATGAAATCAGCGCAAAATCAAAATCAGGCAAAATCGTTCATTTTCATATTTTTTCATATTGATTAACTGCGACTTCTGATTTTTTAAAAGCGGAATCAAAATCAATAGAAATGAAACTTATGCCAGTTTTTTAAACACTGCATAGATCACTAAAATACAAAAGAAATATTGCGAAAATGTATAGTTTGTTAATAATACAGTATTTTTGCATAGAACACCCTTATGTGTTGGCGGCCTTCGGCTGCGCTTTAAAAAAATAAGCCTCAGCCGGCAGAATGCTCTTTCTGTAGTAAAATCTCTGGACCGATACACAGTACTTTTGAGTAGAAAAACCTGCGTTAGCGGCCTTTACCTGCGCTTTAAAAAAATAAGCCTCAGCCGGCAGAATGCTCTTTCTGGAGCTATATTTGTGCAGCGATCCACAGTATTTTTGCGTTGTGAAGATTCTTACAAAGAGTAAAATTAACATCCACAGAGTATTTCCTGAAAGTTTCATTGAAAAATTCGTAGTGATTTGCAAATAAATACGGCAGGTGCATTATATCAAAGCCGACCCGTTTTTTTTTTCGTTGATTCAAATTTAATAACAATTTTTATTTGTTTTTACTTCAACAGTAGCCGTTAACTATTGCGTTGATCATGAGAATCGTCAAATTGTGCCCAAAAAGACGGAGTCGTCTTCAACAGTCTCCACCACCGCAGCAATTGGTCCAATGACCGCTGCCGAAATGCTGTCTGCTTCGGTGGGTGCCGTCGCAACCGAATACACATTGGCCGATGTGCCACGTTTAGCCGAATACAGCGCTGCTATGTACGCTTCCACACCTGCCGAACATGCTCAGTATTTACAATACTACACCGAGTATTACATTAGCGAAATAAGTAAGGGACAATTTGGTAATTTGCCAAGCTCCTCACAAATTTCGGAAACCTCGGCGAATTCGGGAGCAGCGGTGGCACTCTCGGCCATACAGCGCAAACAAAAGAAAATGAGCAGCATCGAAACGACAGCCACGCAGGCGGCAGCTGCTGCTGCAGCAGCGGCGGCGGCAGCCAAAGCTACTTTAGCAATGAAGAGTATCGTTACGCCGAAGGGCAATGATGGCAAGACTTATCGTAAGACACAGTGTTTTTGTTTTATTAAAGTTATTATTTACATCAAAAATCTGTCTCCTATAACACACAGCCACACCTGATGTCTCTCTGTATCAGTATGATGAAACTTCCGGTTATTATTATGATCCCACCACGGGCCTCTACTACGATGCACATTCTCAATATTATTACAATAGTGAAACGGGTGCATATCTTTATTGGGATCAACGTAAGAGCACCTACGTTTTGGCTACACCTTCAGCTGCCGCAGCAAGCGTGCAGGAAGCGGTGAAGGGTGATGGTGAAGATGGTGGAGCGAGTACTTCAAACGCTGTGCCCACGGCGGCCAACGCACCAACAACGGCGCCTGAGGAGGAGAAGAAAGAGAAAAAGGATTCCACAAATAAACACGACAAAGTTAAAGTTGCTAAGAAAATAGTTAAGGATATGGAAAAATGGGCGAAGCAATTGAATCAAAAGAAAGATTACACAGTTGTGGCCACGCCACAGCCCATCTTGTTGTCAAAATCAGATGATATGCCGGGTCGTTCGACGGCAAGCGCAGCGTCATCGAGTGGCTATGCTGATGTGGGTTTCTCAATTCTAGAAAAGAAAGAACGTGGTAAATTGGCTGAATATGTGCCGCCAACGGCGAGTGGAAACAAACTTACAGCATATGCTTCCGATTCGGACGATGAGCATGCCGGTGGTGCGGTGGCGGCGGCAGCAGCATCCAGTGCGGGCGAAGCCAGCGAGAAGGATTATGTCGACTTTCAGAAGCTCACATGTTTGCTGTGCAAACGCGCTTTTCAGTCGCTTGAAATTTTGCAGAAGCACTTGAAAATGTCAAATTTGCATAAGGAAAATTTGCAAAAATTTAATATGGCGCGTGCTGCGAATGCGGCCAATGATGCCATGAATGCCAAGTAAGTATTTTTTGTATGAAATTTTGTTTTAATTACATATTTGTAAATCGCAAACAATCCTTTTTTATTTTGCCGCACACAGCAACTATCGCGATCGTGCTAAGGAGCGTCGTCAAAAATATGGCGAAAGTGAGCCGCCTGTATCGAATCGTGGTCGTGAACGCTTCGAAAGGGAGATAAAGGCTGTGCAGGCACGTCAAGTGGAACCGCCACCAATGCCGATTAGCTCAAATAATGTTGGCAGTCGTTTATTGCAAAAAATGGGTTGGTCTGAGGGTCAAGGATTGGGTCGTAAGAATCAAGGACGTACAAATATTATAGAGGTTGGTTTCCATTGTAGTTTGTTGCATGTAACATGTGTATTAAATTTAATATACTGCTTACAGGCGGAGGCACGCTCCTCTACGGTGGGCTTGGGTAATAAATCGGGAATTACACCTGGCGAAGACTACAAAACATATATAAAGAAAATGATGAAATCACGTTATGAATCAGTTTAATCAGTTTTGCCTTATCTTAAGCATTTATACGTATTTCAGTTGCATAAAAAAGTACAGTTTTACTTGAGTTTTAATTTTTAACATTTAATTTTGCATTAAATCAAAATGTGTTTTAGTGGTTTAACACATTTTAGCATTAATGAAAATCTAAAGCGAGGTATGTTTTCAAGTTGATAATTGCTTTGCTTATTTATACATGTATGTATATAACAGTGTAAACTTATGAGCTGATTGTAAAATATCTGTACATTATTCAGTTTATACATCACTGCGCATTCAAATAAATAAATTAACTTAAAAATGCTTCAGAATATTATCTCTCAAGTCTTGGTTAAAACAAAATTTGGCAGCAGTAACAAAAACGAAAGTAAAAGAAAGAAAAAAAAATTGCTAATTGTATGCGTGATGGACCCTAGTTGAATACAAAGGAATGTTTTTGAATCAGTTAGTGGAGAGGTAAGCTTACTGGCAGTTATGGATCGAACAACTGAAAGAATTGGAAGAGAAAAATATATGGCGCATGACGGAACACCGTTCCTCAATACAACATACATGTCGAAAAAAAACAAGCAACGAAAAGAAATTAAAAAAAAATACAGATAAATGGAAATGATGACGTGTAAAAATAAAGAGAGTATAATGAATTTCCAAGTTGATATCAAAACCTGTACTAACATAGGTAAGTTCAAGAAGTTATTAACCACATATTGCAAATCATTACCAATTCGATAACTAATTCCATGATATTTCTTTCTTTTCTACTCTATTTCCATATCTGACGGGTATTGGCTCGAAAAGGAATGAAAACTGAGAACCTTTCCCAAAGAACGTAATATAAAGAAGTTTTATAAAGAAATGATGTTCTCTCATGAAAGTCGGATACACGTCCTTTCAGACGAATAAATACCTTTGAAACGAATAAATACCTTTCAAACGAATAAATACCTGAGACTAGAGCTACAGAAAATATCGATATACTATCGGTAAACTATCGATATTTTTAATTTATAAGCACTATCGATAGTTTTACTTCAATATCGATTTGATAGCCTGACTAGAATTTCACTATGTTCATGTATGCAATTGCAGCACTGCATATTGTGCACTTTTCTTTATATGAATACTTCTTCAATTCGACTGGTGAGCTGTCTTTTTTCGAACAAATGTAGAGATCAGTAAGGATATTCAGGAAATAAATAGCGATTCAATGGACCTAATGCTCAATATCCACTTAACTATCAATAAAGAAAGCTCATCACATTCAACTCTTCAATTTTATGCAGAGAAAAATTCCACAAAAGGTAAAATCGCCTCAAGTGGATGCAATCATAATGCTAAGGCAGTTTACGTGTCCGCTACAGTATTGGAAGGTTAGTTGGCAACAAATAATTGTTTTAGTATAGTTCGTTATATACGTATATATCTATGTACCTATATCTCAGATTAATGTCAAAGAAATGAAGTAAATGAAAGAATGTACTATTCGCTATCTCTGCATGCCTGTCTGCTCAACTGAATCTGAACGTACGTTCAGTAATCCATCGTAAAACATGAATTTTAAGTTCGCAATTAATAAAATGTGTTGAAAAATAATCTTTGACATATTCGTTTGTTAATAGTACTATGGATAGTTTTCCTCTAAATATCGATAGTGCGAATATCAATATTTCTGCAGCTCTACCTGAGACGTTCTCTAGCGAACGTAAAAATCCGTCCTTCATGACGGTAGGAACTAGAAATAACTTGTTTTGGAAAGGAATCACCTGCCCTTCTGACGGAAAGACAGCGGGTTAGGGGGCTTATAATACATATACTCGTAGTAAGGAATGCCTGTCGTAAGAGGCGACTAAAATTTACCAGTCTAGAAGTTGTATAATGGCCCAAAAATCGTTCGTACGACAGTCGGGTTAGTGACTAGTACTCGAGCGTACCGGATCTATTCGGCAAAGGACTGTTACTTCCCCTATACTCCCCAAAACCTTCGAGGAGTGTCTTGGTGGCTACAAAAGCAACAACACGGGAATACATATTCGGAACTGGATATAATAAATTTAACTGTATATTTTATACACATTTCGCAATGTATTTAACGATCTAGGCTAAATAAGCCGTTATAAATAAATAAATGTTTAATTTCTAGGACTGACTTGAGTTGAAGAAGAAATGTCTTACCATAACCAAATAGAGTAAGTGGCAAAAAGCTGTGCGGACATGCTCAACTCTGACGCTTTAGTTGTGTCCCACTCCATAGAGATTCGCGCTAGCACACAGAGAAAAGAGAGAGAGTAAAAGCTCAGCAGCACTTTGATCTAACACAAGAAGCCATGCTAAAATGACACATTCTTGGTCAATGATAAAAAAAAAAGAAATGCCCTTCCATGTGCTTTGCCGCACCATTCATATTTGTATTGGCCATTTTGGATCTGCTACATGGCCAAACCAAAAAAATAAAATGAAAATGTTAAAAACAAATCAGCAAAGAAATTCCATACACTTTTAACGCCGAAAGCTTTGGATGGCAGTGTCAGTGCCTGAACAGCTGCTGTTGGTGAATGACGAACGCGTATGTACATACGGGCTCGTGCATATTTAGAGAGAAACAGGTTCGTTTTCAGATGAGAAAAAATTCGTAGAGTCAAAAGTTAAATGTCTCGGAGAGGCATGACGATCGAATAAAATGTATACAAAATTCATTTGTTAACTCAGCACAAAAACATACATATTTGTATATAAATATGTATATTGTTTTTCAATTAATTGTAACATTTTTTTTATTTTGCTTGCTCTTACGTCAAATGCGCGATCAATGTGATCATACTATGTGAGTGAGCGTAAGTGATCGCGGCTGGTTTTTGCGCTCTCTGCTAAGTAGCTACTTCTGTGCTGATGATCTTCATTAACAAAGTACCTAATAAATATGCGTTAAATGACTTTTTAAAACGTGTGACACAACAAATCAAATGAAAGTTTTATGGTGTTTATGTCAGATTTCAGAGCGGAAATTGAAAGTACCGTAATATATGTGGAAAATGTGTTAAAATTACATACAAATAAAAGCTAACTCAATAAACTTTTTTTTTGCATTAAGATTAAGATAACGGCTACATTGTTAGTTGAAATTAAAAAAAAATTCAATAACAGAATTTTAAATTTATTCTCAATATAAAACAATATCACTAAAATTGTTTTTGTGCTCTCACCACTCAAGCTGATCGTTTTGTCTGCCATATGTGGTAAAAAAATTCAAAAATGACAAAGCTAAAAAATATTAAAAACCAATGAAGAAAAAGGCGAGAAAAAAGCAGGAAAAAAGTGCAAAAAGCAAGAAAAAAAAAACGAAATAGCACAAGCAAAATCGAAAAGAACACGCTCTTGAAACGAAAAAAGCCCAACACCAAGCGCCGATAATGATACCGCCGACACTCACGCGAATTTTCTCAGCCAAAAAATTAACGAGCAGTATCTGATCTAACTTTGCAGCTGTCGGTTGTTGGGTTTGGTGCGACCAACAGCTTTGACGTTTTCGGTCAGTTTTGGTTGTAGGTACATTGGTTGGCGCTGTGGAATAATTTACGCGAGTGAAGGATCAAGTGAATATAAAAAATATATATAAATACATATATGTACATACATACATATGTAGCGAGGGTGATGGATCATGGTGGGGAAATATTTGAGGCAGTACTGTGAGAGATACAAAAATATATACCTACCTAATCGTGCGAAAAAAAAGTTTTAGTGACGAATGTTTTTAGTGGAAACAGCCAAAATGATAATCATACATACATATGTACATACGTACTTAATTGTGTATATATAAATTTATATAAAAGATTTATAAATATAAAAATTGCGAATGAACAAAAAGAAATGAAACAAAATTTGTGAATTGCGAAGATAAACCATTGAACGCATGGAATGATTGTGCTAAAATACACTGAATTTATTAAAAAAATATTTGTTATTCAAATTTTTATTTAGTTTTGGTCTTTTAATTTTGCATTTTTTAGATTTCTATTTTAATAGGCATGCCAACTATAGTCTAAAATTAATAAAAAATTAAGTAATGATTTCAAAAAATAAAAATTAAGTATCACCATCTGGATAACTGCACGTAGAAAAAATATCACACTGATTCATACAAAACGAGCGTAGGAAAAAAAAAAGAAAAAACAACAAGCACAAAAAAAATAGTAGAAGCAACAACAACAACAACCAAAAACAACAACAGCGTAACCGATTGTGCAGAAAATAATCTACCGGTGGCGAGAAAACGCAAAAATATACAAATAAGGTATAAACAAGTTAGAAAAAAAAAAAAACAAATTAAAAAACTAAGAAAAAGAAAATAAAATACACATGTATGTATGTAAAAGCAAAACTAAAAATAGAGTAAAGCATAACATATTTTTAATTATAATAATAGAAATAACAGCAAATGTGGCGGCAAGTACCTGCATTCATAAGTGTATACATACATCAATAGTAGATAAGCTTTGGAAGTAAAATGAAAGACATTGATAGATGACCTTACCAAAAAAAAAAAAAAAAAAAATTGAGAAACGACCTTCTTTAAAAAAAAAAAATTAAATTATCAATTAGCTTTTGCGATAAATCTTGCAAGGCGATTTCGATTTTTTACGCAAACATTAATTTTTTAGTTTTTTTTAATATCTACATAGGTACATACATACATAGTACGACTTTAGTCTCCATTTTAATAGTATTTCTAACCCTACCGGCTTTACTTGAACAATTTTATGTTTTAACTTTGTAAAAAAAAAAAAAACAATGGCACACCTCTTGCCATTCCTTATCTCTATATACATACATAATTTCCATTAAAAATCCTGTCCGAATTGCTTGCGAAAAGTTTTCCACTCAATTTTCGATTTTGTTGAAACATTTTCATGGTTTCATTTCTTTAAATAAATTTTATTTTTAGCACCTTTGCGCTTATTTTTGATTTTTCTTTTTTCGTTTTTTTTTTTGTGATCTTCATTTTCATGTTCAGTTTTTATTTTTATTTTTACTTTTATATTTATTTCCGTTCGTTGGTTTGGTTGGTTGTGTTTTTTTTTGTTCTTGGCAGTTGTTGGCTTTGTTGTCATATTGAGCGCGCTCTCCATTTGTTTGCTCTCATTTATGTTGATTTTTTATGTTCTTTTCGAGATTTTGGAATAACTTTGCGTTTATTTTTTTTGTACAGTGTTGTGCGAAATTGTAATATAATTTATAATCACTGTTTTAAGATTTGATACTGCACTTGACTGTGTATGTTTGCATTTCGCTTGCAAGAAGTCTTCCAAGTAGATTTTGATTTGCTCGAGAGCCGGCATTTCCGACGATGTCGACTTGGTCTTTTGCCTTATATTCTCAGCACCGCAATTCAGGTGTTTTGGTTCAAAATTTCTTTTAAACTAAATATAATTTTGATCTCAGAGATTAAGCAAATCAAGTTTAAATTTTAAGATGTTCTAGAAACTTATTCGGCATGAAATTTCAATAGGAGTCTTCTCAGAAAAAATCTTTGTAAAATTAATCTAAAAGATCACAGGAAGCGAGAAGCTTATAATCCTCTGAATGTTAAATGTGTTTTAGTTCCAGTTCTACTGAAGCGATCGGAGTACTAGATAATGATTTTTGACGACGTTTAACAGACAGACAAAAAAGTTACATTAAGGTGGTATAAACTAAGTGCTGGGTGGAAGTTACCCCAATAGCGCACAAAGATAGATATTATTCGGAGGTTTATACGCACCGCGGCCTATGGGTCTATTGTACCCTCCCGCTCATTATGTTACCTCCTATGAAGAAATGCATTTTAGCGACATCCAGCGGCTTCCAAAAAATATTTAAAAAAATTTTCCGGAAAAGTTTTCGAAAAAACAACATAGGGGAGAGCGTACAATGGATTTTTTTTTGGTACATATCAGGCGATACGGTCTAATATATCGTCCCCTCAATATAACAATAGCGTATGTGCTCATACGCCATTATTTTTTTATTGCATATTTAGAATCTCCATCATTGATTCTATGTCTGGTCAAAATTTCGTCAAATTCTACTTCCACAAAGTGGGTCAAAATGTCATTGGAAAAAATGGTGTATATTTCTTGTTCAAAAATTTAATAGATATCTGATTTGACAAAAACTTTAAACTCGATTTTCTCAAAACCCAAAAAAAATTATACGCTATTGTTATATTGAGGGGACGATATGTGCATATCTGTGGTCACAAACAATAACCGCTTAAGTCGACTTAGGAAGATTTCGAGTTATATATACCAAGTTATTCTCCTTTTAAAACTCTATATTTCTGTAAAACCCCCATGCTCCTAACTTAATTCAATAAAAAGATATAAATAAAAACATTTAGGCTTAGCTTACAATAGAGGTATATTGAACTTGCTATAACAGCCAAAGTAGATGTATATATTTAATCAAATTTCTTTACGACATTTTGTTTTATTTACAAAATTTGATCGTAACATTGTGGATGGCTCACTGATTTTGCTTTCATAGTTTTTAATCGACTTGTTTGATTTGTTAAGAAAGGCCTTCGAATATAAACATCAATTTATCTCGAAATCATATTTTTCAACTTAAGCGATTATTGCAAATTGCCACAGATATGTTTGCTTTGACTAGCGGTTTTTTTTTAATTTAAAATAGACAATGAAAAATCAAATAAAAAAGTAACAACTTATGAAAATTTCATATTGAATTCTTTTATTTACACCGCCCAAACGCAAACGCTAATTTGAACGGAAAACTTACGGCACAAAAAATGTACAAATCTAACCTGCAAAAAAATAGGACTAATCCTGAATGTGTCCGGGATCACTCGCAAGGGAGCATGCGACTAATACAACTTCTGGTCTCTTTATGTGGAATAAATTGTTCCCTTTTGTTTCAGCATGTCCTATGGGGAGACTGATTTTACCGTTTTATACCTGAACGAGTACGAATGTAGACTACTCCACTTTGATGCCAATCGGATATCGAATGGAAGTTGTACACTTTTATACCTGAACAAAAGCATGGGTACTAGCCATGGGTAATGGCGCAATTTTTTTGGCGCTGATACAATAACTCCAGCGCCACTCATGGCGCCAACTCACGGTACTAGCGCAATAACACCTTTAGCGCAATTGTCATGGAATAATCGATAAATAACATTTTTTCGCTTGTTACTGTTCACCATCCACGTTTTATTTCTTTTGGCGCAATTCTGCTTACATATACGAGGGCACAATTAATTTAAATTTTCATAATCATTTGGAAACATATTCCGTATATTTGTGAAAATATGCTGGAAATTAGAGTCACATAAATCACTATCAAGCATACATAATTGTGACGGTGTCATACGTATACATATACTATGGTGCTGTTATTGGCGTTGTGGTTGCGCCATTTTACACTAGCGCTATATTGGTGCTGGTGTTAGCGCACGAAATTGAGTCGGTTTTATATTACAAAATTGAGTTGGCGCAATATTGAGTTGGCGCTATATTGGGTTGGCGCTATATTGAGTTGGCGCATTTCCCAAATCGGAGTTAGCGCAATAACGCCAGGGTTGGTGTTAGCGCAATTGCGTCGCGCAGCGCAGTGTTACCCATGCCTAATGGGTACGTTCATGAAAATTTATAATTGCAGCAGTACAGCAACCCCATTGCTTATTTTGCACGTGCCTGCTGACACTCAGCTGATATATTACTATAACAGCATTATTAAAAGTATTTGGAATTAATTTGTGTTATTAAAATTACAAAATTGCATATTCCATTAAATATATAGCATTCTTTCCATTTTTTTAAAGCAAAAATTGCAGACAAATATTCTGTTGCCAATTATTCAAACAAACTGCACGGTTGATGTGTCAAACGAACGTTTGACTTTTGCAGGTGTTGCCACAAACACGCGAAGAACGTGATACTTGTAACACTGCAGTTCTGATTGCCGTCGCGAACGTACCCCATATTTCGAAGTTCGTTTATAACCTTTTGAGCACAATTGTCAACAACTAGTCTACATTTTTACCCTTCCGGGTACAATTGAGGAGTAATTGTAACCAATTTTACCCAAAAGAGAGGAATCCGGGACAAACCTCTTTCGAGACTAATCGCACAATTTTTTACAGGGTACAATGTACCTTATATGTATGTATTGTTATTAACATCTTTGTCCCTTACAGTGGATCTCCTTTCTTTACTAAGAGCAGATCTCAGTCCAAATTAGAAAGAATTTATAGAAATTTATCAAATTTCGGTAATTATGGGCTGCAATGGCGGATCTTAGTCCAAGAACCCGTTTTGGATTTTTGCACTTTCTCAATCACCTCAACAAAGTCTAGCTCGTCGTATACGGTGAAATATGTACTTTGTAAATAAATCAGAAATTAATTTACACTAGGTATAAAGGCGTGACCAATTTCAGATTACAAAATTATGTACATAACAAACTAGAATGTATGTACATATGTATGTACTTACTATTTAATAACAAATATGTACATATAAACAAATAATAAATGTGAACATGTATGTAGTTATGAACGTGGAAGAAACATTTTTATACTACATAATTGCAAAGAAAACTAATCATTGGCAAATTATTAATCACATCTGCTCAGTAAATTCATGATCATTTCAAGATCACACACCGATAACGAGAAAGTGACGTAATAAAAGCGTATACAAGTTATTACAAAATTAATTATTTCTTTTATGCAAAATTATGCAAATAAAAAAATAAAAGAGAACAAAGTAAAATGAAATAAAGTAAAATGAAATAAAATAAAATAAAATAAAATAAAATAAGAAATAACTTTTGCCGCAAACTATTTTCTCAAGTTAAATACCTCTATGTACCTTTTTTTTTGTTAATTTAATTTTTCGTTAATACAAAAATAGCAGAGTCACAAGATTAGGCATGCATATATGTAGGACATGTTCATGTGTACGTAAAATTTTGATATATTACAGATGTTTATAAATACGTTCAATTGTTTTCTCACACATAAATAGTACCTACACCCGCGATCATGTGCGTGGGGGACCTTGACATCAGCGGCAAACCAAATGCAAATCCATGCAAAAAAGGAAACAAGAGAAAGAAAGAAATAAAATCAAAGTTAATCTATGTATGTATGTACGTACAATAATTTGAGTGACCAGCGAAGGTGTTGCATTAAATTGTTGGGGTTTTTTTATTGCATGCTCGGTGTGATGATTTCAAACACTTCTAAAAAATATGCAAATCAATAAAAGTTCATAAAATATTGATATAATAATAATATAATACACCGGCACGGATATACATACATAACTCTAACGAGTTTTAAGGCCGTGCTTATCTTCCCAATTCGAGGCGTGCTCCTTAATTTTTGTTTTTCGTACTAATTTACTGGACCTACAGTTTTATGCCGGCTCGAAACGGCGAATGGATTTATTTGAAATTCCTTAGCAAACCTTTAATATCAGGTCTAAAAAGCTAAGGATAGACATCGTTTTTTTCGATTTATTTAGCGGATAATAACTATCCATTAGCACACAATGGCCTCGCTTAAAAAACAAATCAGCGTTTCAAAACAGCCTTTGTTGCGATATTCAACGAGTGTTGAAAAGAAATGAAAGATAACAGAAATAATAATAAAGAAAGAAACAAAATAAAAAAATAAAACATGAGCTGCCGAACTAGTTAAATAATAAAACCATAAACAGAAAGATTATTGGCCTCCAAAAAATATGAGGGCTATTTGCCTTGTGAATAAACTTATTTATACAGATAAATGTAGGTATGTATATCTACATATACATATTTATTTATTGTGTAGTGTGCAAAACGTAGAAACGCTGCGAAGGAGGGCCAAAAAGTCATTCAGCTCAATTTGTAAGACCAACAATTGAGTGTCTCGCAAATTTCATTATTTATTAACGCACAAAAAATAATTTTTTTTCTTTTCTTGTTTTTAATTTTTTTCTCAAATAATTTTAATGGGAGGGAATGTTTTATTAATTATGTGTTAGGAGTTAGCAGTATGTGAGCATCATCATTTGAATGAGTGGTGAATGAGCAAAAAATTGTTAAAGGCAAAAACTAAAAAAAGAAAAAATTTACAGTAGTGAAATTAAAAAAAAAAATATTAAAAAAAAAAAAAAAAAATAAAAACACAAAAAATATTTACAATAAAAGAAAAAAAAAAATAAAAAACAAAAAAAAAAAAAATAAAAAGCGCTCATTAAAATTTTCAAAGAGCGTTTGCGAGACATTAAAAATACTTTAACTTAGCAAACAACGGTGCGTAAGCGCTTAGCGCGTACAGAAGGGTGTCCCGTTCATGTATGAAAAAAAGTTTTTTTCGAGCTACGCTATCGCAAGAGGTATCAAAAGTTGCGTAATTGAATACAGATCACAATAAAAGTAAAAAACCCGGAATTGAATTCGATCTTGAGGGCTCTACCGAGATCTGAAATTTTGTTAATTTCATATATTTAGAAACCTAAACTTTAGAGCTAAAATAATAAAAATGTCATACTCAAAATTTATTTTATTATTGAGATTAACCATATAAGTACAGAGAAACAAATGTATTGCATTTAATTAATTTAAAAAACATAGAATTTAAATATATTTTTCTGTCCAAATTTTGGTATTTCTGCTTGAGATTGCGACTATAGTATTTTTTGAGATTTGTTGTTATTGCTGCCACTACTATTTTGTTGTTGCTATTATATACTAATTATTCTAGGTACCTACTTATTTCATATATTCCCTCTATATTTCCTCTTTCCTACTTATTTTTTATAACGTATGTATTCCTTGTCCTTTTTGTTTTTGGCATCGTGCTTCTTTGTTTATGTTTCTACTACTTTGAAACTACACACCACTTGCAGCCAAACATGTTCAGAATTTGGAGAAAGGGCGCTATTCTTGGCCTTTTTGGCTTTAAATCTTTTAAAACTAACATTTTTCGAACTGTGGGAGATTTCAATTTTAAATAAAACTAATTTTTTTTTGTCATGGAAAGACATAACGGGTCCTTTCTTACAAATATCTGTATATTCCTTTGAACCAGTGGGGATATTTTTGGCTTCCGTCCGCGTGTTTATACTTTTGGATTATATTTTACAGCATTTTCCAATATTATTTCAAAGCAATTTCACATTTCGTCAATTTCCCGGCACGAAAAACACTTATTTTGGAGATTTTTTCTTTTTGCTATAAGTTGAATAGTGCAGGGGTCTCCTCGACCCATTCTGACCTAGTACCATTAAACCTAGTATATTATAAAACTTTATTTGATATTCAGTGAATTAGTTTTTTATTATCTAGAAAAATCTCCACCCTTTCGAAAAAAATTTTAATTTTGCATGTTTGCATGTTTTTTTGCATGTTAGAAATAATAAAAAATAATGTATAGTTATGAAGTTAAAGCATTTTATTTTATATGAAGTTTTAATAGTTTTTCTCTGAGATGATACTTAAAAACAATATACATATATTATTCTGTTTTTACGATCCAAATTTTTTTGACCTCGCGGGAATACTGAACGTATGAAAACCCATTTTGCGGTGAAAACACTACATACTAGTACCTTCGCCCAGGGCTTGTAGTCTCTTCTAAATCTTTTTTTGTGTTTTGTTTATCTAACTGATTCTCCACGATTGAAAGGCAAATAAAATGCAGAAGCTGCATCAAACCCATTGTAGAAAATATGTGTATGAACGAAAATTTTCATTGTAACTACATGGAATTCAGATTTTTGCACTTAAAAGTAAGTTGCATAAAAAATTAAGCGAATAGAACTTATAAGAACGAAAAGAATTACATAGTAAGCATGCAAACAATATTCGGATGTAATATATGTTGTGGTGAGTGGGCGTTCTGCATAAATGACAAAACCGCAAAACTTTAAAGATCGGTAGAGCCCTGAAGATATAATTGTATTTAAATTTTAAAACTTGTTTCGTAATTTGCGATCAAAACCGCAAATTTTGAGGGGTCTTGCGTTAAGGAAATCCAAAAAAAAATATTTCGAAACACCCTAGCGTACAGTAAGTGATAAAATTATTCACACATGTATAGGCACACATACTAAATCTCGTGATAGTTCTTCCGTATGATAATTGACAAAAATTATAAACACCATAGGAGACAGAATCGTTCTACACTTGGTTTATTGCCACGTAGGTGAGTCCCAACCCTAATATCATCAGCCAGTGTCGACGGGAATGCTCGCTGCGCCTGATTTATATGACTGAACTCAATTTGTTGGACAATAAAATACATTTGTTAATCTTCTTCGTTATTCGCCATCATTTTCACCCAAAGGTCCATACAGTTTCAGAAGAACTTTACTATCGACTACCCCAAGGGTCATCTAACTGATGTGGTTAACGTTCACGCTTGGATGCCTTTTATCTCCATTTCTTCACGAGAGCTATTCCAGCATGTGAACTATTTCGAGGACCACTGTAGCCCTAACTATAGGCACATGTCTTGTATGTACATACATACATATTTACTTATTTATAAATTATGACACATACTTGTGTCATTCCCCATCGACACTGAACTTTTTTCTTATTTTTTTTTTGGCTGACGATTAACGTTGAAAAACTTGAATTGTAGATGCGGCCAACGCGCGAATGGGCAGCGAAAATAAAAGAGTGAAGAATGCTCGCAATTAAAATTTATGTACTTAAACATAGTACTTGTATAAGAGGCAAACATACAACAAAATAAAAACAAAAAATAGAATTGAAAAAAAAAAAACGGTATAAAGTTGTAAATGGATGTGTTTGTCGATCTTTCCCTGCAAAAAAGCCGAGTACTCCATGCACGCGTGTATAGAGTACTCGCTGTGGACCAACCGAGTACTCCTCAACCTGTCACATTTCATATAAAAAATATGGTCCATTTAACATGGCGATGTCCTAGGCAGGGATCACATACTCCGATTTCCGCATGACACCCGAGTAATCCAAGGAGTAACTACATGGGATTAATCCATGGAGTACCTACATGGGATTAATCCATGGAGTAGGTACTAAAATTAATGAAATTTAATAATCGCTGAACAGATTTGAACGACTGCCAATTCAATTTGATTATTAGGATTACATACATATATAAGTAAGCTTTTCTTTAATAAAAATAAAATAATAAAATTTTTCTAGCGCAATCGCCAACATGTTGTGTTGCGTTCAATGTCTATTTCCCTGCAAGAACGGTACAGGGCATTTGACCGGTCATATGACCGGCAGGCATGACCAAAAGTTTTGGGATATTTCCTATCACATTCTTAAGGGCATCGGGAACTTTTGTGACCGTTTCATTCATCACGTTCCCGTATGTGTATTTTCAAATTCCATTCTATCCTTATCTATCTCATTGGTTTTGAACTTGGCTAGAAACACATACGAGTGCAAATGTGTTGGTAATATTATATTTTTGTAATAGTGTTAATACTTTCGGTCACACAATTCTAGCAGGGTTTATTACTAGATCGTGCACGTTCAAACGAGCATGCATACATATGTACATACATACATACATACATACAAATGTACGCACTTGCTTCGTCGTTATCGCGATATACATACATTCGGTTTTTGTAGCAATGTTCGGCTAACTACCCTGCTAGAATTGTGTGACCGAAAGTACTAACACTATTACAAAAAATAATATTACCAACACATTTGCACTCGTATGTGTTTCTAGCCAAGTTCCAAACCAATGAGATAGATAAGGATAAAATGGAATTTGAAAATACACATACGGGAACGTGATGAATGAAACGGTCACAAAAGTTCCCGATGCCCTTAAGAATGTGATAGGAAATATCCCAAAACTTTTGGTCATGTCTGCCGGTCATATGACCGGTAAAATGACCTGCACAGTTCTTGCAGGGTACGAGCCGATGCAGATAAAAGAGTCGCTTGGTTGGGTCTATGTTTATGATCACTTTGAAAGTACTCCTACCTACCACAAAATGGATCATATAATCCTATGATTTTTACAGGGTTTACGTTTATGCGTAGGCATTTGTAAGAGAGAGAGAGAGACACCAGTAGTGAGTTTCTGTAACTCATATCGATCAATGTTCTCTACTGAAATAGTCGATTTGACGTCATCATGACGTCATTCTCGATGCATGCGTTTCTGTATGAAAATGAGTCGAATGGATCAATAGAACTGACAAATCAGCTGATATGTTCCATTCCAATTCAGTAGGAATGATCGATTAAAGGTGTTTCTATAAGCAAAATAGTCGATATATTATCTATCAATATACTCGCCAACTTTTTAAACGGTGAGAAAGCTTTCACCGGTCGAAAAAATGGACAAAACAGCCGAATTCAGCCAGAATGTAAGTATATTTTAATTAAAACAAATTATTTATGTATATATGTACATACTATATATTAATGAATATACATTTAAATATATTTAATATATATTTAAAGGATTTGTAGAGTCTCTTAAGGAGCGTCTTTGTACTCCCAAAATGCACACATACACACGTTTCTGCCTGTGCATGCGCATTGTCGCTTGTCAAATTAGAAATAGGTCTATATTTGCGGCAGCGACAAATGCAACCCTTCTGCCGTGAAGTCGTGCTGGCGTTAAAATATGTGCGCCCATAAGAACGTGTGCATTTTACTTTTGACAGCTGGCTGCTTTTCCCTCGCCGGTTCGAATGTGCTTAGAGCATTACATTTATTTTGGCGTTTAAGTTCTCGATTGGCGTTTCATTTCCATCACTGTTCCGAATTTTATCGATTAATGCTTGTAGAAACACTCGCTATCGATCAATAGAGAAGTTTTGATAGAATCGACGTGACGTCATCAAAATAGACAAATCCACTCGATTTCTTACAGAAACTCACTACAGCTTTCCACTAAAACCCCAATTACCTATCAAAGGGTTAACCGCGCTACGTGTGAATGAACCTCGCGAACGCCGTCGAAATATGCGAAAAAATGATTGCGTGTAGAATGAGAGTGTGAAACCGAGTGATCGTGAGACTAGTGCGTGAGTGATCGTGCAGGTACAACAGGTTTGGTGGGGAGAGTCAAAAGTTGTATTTACTCATGCCTCTTTTTTTCCACGTGTAGGTACATGCGGAGGTGTAAATTTTAGTGTTGAAAAGTGCGTGAGAGACGCCTACCACATAAATGAGAAGCTCATTGCGCAAATTTCGGCGCGAAGAAAAAGAAATTTTGAAAATAAACATACATACATACCTACATATGTCAATAAATAATGAGTGTTTCATAGATAAATTTTAGGAAAAAGATGAAATTGTTTTCTGCATAGATTTTAGTTAGAAATATGCTTGTTTATAAATATGTTGTAATATGATTTATAGGTTTCAAAATGCTGAAATAACTAGAAAATGAAAAGGTCTACGTACATACATACATACATATATGTATACATACGTGCATATATGTATGTATGCAGTGGCGTAGCTAGAGAATTTTTCGGGGGGGTCACAGCCAATGTAAAAAATTTACCAAAATTAAAATTACCAAAAAAAACTAAAATTTTTTTTACAAATGATAAAAATCGCCGGCTTAGAATGCAAATTGTGTAAGTCCTTTTTTAAAACTTTGTAGGACAGACAAAAAAAAAAAAGAAAAAAAAAGTCGAAATGAAAAAAAATTTCTGTTCATATAAATATTTTGGACTTACACAATTTTTTTCGCTTTTTGGACTTACACAATTTGCGTGTCACTGAATAACAACGAGTAGAAATATGACAAGTATCTCAGACTTGTTTAGCGCGGTGCGTATTTGATTTTTCTAGCGTTCTACATAAAAATACACTTTTTCATAAAAGTGGACTTACACAGTTTGCACTCTAAGCTAGCGAAATGTAATTTTTTCAGACTATAATTTAACATTTTAGTACACAAATATCGCTTATAATACATATATCAAACTCTTAAGGCCCTTGGCCACTTAAAATCTGGAATGTTAAGAAGTGTATACATATGTGTGAGTGTCGGGTGATTGACGCAAATATCTAAAAGATTTGATTCTCATCAACGCGAGCCCGAACAAGAACGTGTAGCACGACGACTGCCGATTGCACTAACACACACAAAAAAACTCACACATACACACTGCTTGACATGCCAGATTATCAGTTGCCAAGGGCTTTTAACTATACTTCAAAAGTAAGTCTCCTATTCTCTTCTGGAAATCTACGCGCATAAGTAGATGTTCAAGTTTTATGCGCCCAAAATTGAATTTTGTAAAATTGTTACAATTACAGAAAAAAAACATACCCACATATTGGAAATAGAATGGGGAACAATAATTCATCGCTTTTTTCCCGACCCCATACTCTGCACTTGCCCCAGATGGTCGTAACTTAGCATATCTGAAGTTAATTTTTTTGTTTTTTTCTTACATATTTTTAAGTGCTAGATTCAACGTGAATATTTATTATTTAAAGCATTTCATTTAAGTAATCATGATGAATCCTAGAGCTTCAAGTAATTATTAACACTTTTCAATAATATCCTTGGTTTCCAATAATTCTAAGTTTATAGTTTTAAGCTTTTAAAGTTGGGATATTTAAAAAAAAAATTATCACTCTTTTTATACTCAGCTGTACTAGTACACAGAGTATTATAGTTTTAATCACATAACGGTGGATTGTAACAGAATGAAATAATCGAGATAGATATAGACTTATATATATCAAAATGATCAGGGTGAAAAGAGAAATCGATTGAGCCATGTCCGTCCGTCCGTCCGTCTGTCCGTCCGTCTGTAAACACTCTAACTCGTGCAAAAATTGAGATATTTCGATGAAATTTGAAATGCAAGTTGGTATCGAGACTGGGACGGTTGGTATTGAAAATGGGCGAAATCGGACCATGACCACGCCCACTTTTCCTATATAGAAAAAATCGGAAATTTGGTATCTCAGTCAATAATATAGCTAGAACGATGAAATTATACCCACGTGTTGAGCTCAGGCCCCTAGGAAGAAATTTTATGAAATTTTGGAAAATGGGCGGTGCCACGCCCACTTATTAAAGGTCAAACCTTGAAAGTTTTACATGCCATAACTCAGAAACCATTGAAGATATATCGATCAAATTTGGTACGCGTGATATACTTACTTAGGCAAACGTTTGAACGGAAAATAGTTAAAATCGGTTGACGGCCACGCCCACTTTTATATATGTATATTATAAAGTGACCTAATAAAAACATTTTAAGCGATATCTCTGTCAAATATAAAGATATATCATTGAAATTTTATAGCAGGAGTCCAACTGCGGACATAAAACGAAAAACACAAAAATTTTGGAAAATGGGCGTGGCACCGCCTCTTTTTAGAAACAGGAATATACGAGATTTCTTAGCCTTTAACTCGACAAATAATTGAGATATTATAACGAAACTTGGTTTATACACTTTTATAACTTGTGTTAATAGACACGCAAAAATTTATTGAAATCGGTTTATGACCACGCCTACTTTTTAAGAAAGATATTTCTGGAAAACCCTTTGGGAATTTGTAACGTGACATCTCTGTAAGGAGAAGTCATAATAAAGGAATGAAATTTTGCACAAATAATAATATTCATATGCTTAGTTGGATGACTGCTAAAAATGTTGAAAATGGGCGTGGCTACGCCCCCTTTATGCGGCACTCGCTTTATATAAAATAATCCGTGTTTCCATCAAACGCAAACAAACAATGAAAGCATACAGCTGAGTATCTAATGTTCGATTCCACTCGAACTTAGGCTTCCTTACTTGTTCATGTTAAAAATTGGTTTTGTTATATTGCTCTGTCAGACTCAGTCAAATTAACCCTCGGACATGATATCTAGTACAATTAGTAGTTAGCCGACAAAAAATTACGTCGCACAAAGCCGCACTTCACTACTAGATACAGAGTTTTTCATATGTACCTACAATAATTTTCTTTTTGTGCTTTATATTAAATTTTAATGTTTATATTTCTAACGCATATCTTGGTTAATGCTCGAAAGTAACCCAGATATTTAGCAGCGATTATTGTTAACTTTCTAGGCAGTATTTTTAGTATTTCCAATTTTTCAAAGTTAAGGAACTACTTATCTAAATACTTTTTGATTGCTTGCTCCACAATACATCGAAGTACTTATCATAAAAAGGGGCTAAGAATTATAAAGCTACATTTTTTAGAAGATTTTTGAGTATGCAATTTTGCAGCTCATTCAATTGTAATATAATAATATGCAACATTCAACTTTTTGAAAAATTTCATTGGCTTTTCGGAAATTTTAATTGGAACGGTCTCACGTACATATAACGCAAACACCCTAAAGAAAAAAATTACTAAAATCGACGGAAATTTTACAGCATTGAGAATAGCACTTTTTACACTAAAATTGGTTGGCTACATAACAGTACACTTAGAAATCTCCTCAAAATCTCCTATAATTTCTGGCCGCGCTTTGAAATTTTTAATCCACTTTTAGAAATTTCTACGATTTTTCGGATTTTTCCATAAGCTTAGAAATCCTGCTGAAGGTGATTTTTATTGAAAAATTGTTTACATTTTTAAACGAAAATAAGAGAGTCAAATTTTCGACAGAACTATTTGAAATAAATTTAAAAACTCTGGCGTATGATTTTTTTTTGAGTCACTGTATATATTTTTCAATAAAATCGACTTTTAACTAGAGCCCTAGATACCCGGGTATCGAGCAATTCGATCTGATCGTTTTTGTTTGAAGCCCGTTTGTTGTTCAAATGCCCGTACAAACATTCGAGCATTCGAGCTTACAAACAAAAAAAATGTGTATCGGAAAAACAAAAATAAAAAAAAACTACATATAAAGAAAAAAAATAATAATAAACAAAAGAAAAAAAAAACTTCAAAATACCCGAATTGTTCAAATGCCCGTACAAACATACGGGTAATAAAAAAACAAACAACTCTTCGAGCATTTGAACAACAACTGTTCGGGCTACTCGAAAATGTTCAAAAAAAATCGAGAGCTCTACTTTTAACACAAATTATTAAAATTTTGCATTAAACAAGCAATTTGGAATAGATGTACACAATAAAATATTTCTACCTATGTGCTACGGTTATAAATAATAATTTTCTTAGATAATTTATGGCGTTTTCTTTTCTACAAAAAAATGTTGCCCTCCTATATCCTAATTATCGAATTACGTAACGTGACTTTCTCTAAAATGGCTGATTTTGTAGATAATGTTAATCTCTTACTTAGTTAGAAGTAAATATTCGGTGAAATTACTAGACAGACATACAAAATGGCTAAGAAAGTCAAACAGGGCAACATTATTTCGAGAAAAGAAAACGCCATTAGTTTTTTAATATTCCATTTTGACAGACATTAAGTAAAATCTCAAGTTCAGATACTCTTATACATTGCATATTTATTCCCATTGTAGTTTATACTAATATTATTTGATTAAGATGATAAGTAATTGAAAGAAAACTTGAAATTTAAATAATTGGCGTTACTTTTCTGTTATTAGCATGTTAATAACAGCAATACCGTATAATAATTGTAGCATTTGTTGAGCCGTAGGGAAGTGCAGCAACCGTAAGAATTTAACCACAAAAGAGCGAATATAAGTACAAAGAATGTAAATTGTGGTAAAATTCCTGTTCTTGCACTTTCCTACGGCTCAACAAACGCTAGAATTATAAGTAATACTTCGTGAAAAAGCGCTAAATTTCGAATTACCAATTTCGAAAAATTACTATTCTCATTGATTTTTTCCTGAAAAATAAATGTATGCTAATAAAGTCAAAGATGGTTTTATGGTCAAAACGAATCTTTCGGGGGGGGGGGGGGTTGGGTCTTTGTCCCCAAACAACCCCCCCCCCCCCCCCCGTTACTACGCCACTGTATGTATGTATGTCCACTAGAAGATACGCTCTATATAGTATTCTTAGTACTGAAAGTATTGCAAGGGTGGGCGAACGTTTGTCCGTTTTGTTCGCGATGCCCCTCTTCCAGGGAACAACTGTTTCCTGATTTGTAATCCATGCTAAAGCACCGTGAAAAAATTTATGTAGGTACATGAGCAAATAATTCTTATTTTCCCCGAATATCAAACATGGCTATATGAAATTTTTTCGATTTTGAGTTTTGGATTGTGCACTTACCAGTATTTAAAGTTGTATAAGTAAGAATACTTCCGTATTCTGAGAAATTAGTATAAAATACGAATACACTGTCAAAAGTCTCTATCTGAAAAAAGTTACTCATACGCCTAGGCATATATTGATGTATGCGTTTCAATTTCAAAACAAAAAAATACTGTTTCAAGCAGGGCTGCACATTAACGTTATTTTTTATCAATAACCGAAAAAAATTTTGTTTTCAATTCAACTTTGAAAAATTTTAACGTTAAGTGCTGAACAAAAAAATACTGTTTTGATAATTATCAAAAAAATTATGAAAAAAAATTTCGTTTTGTTGATTATCAAAAAACAAATATTGAAAAAATTTTGTTTCGGTAGCCAACAAAAAAAATTATCAAAAAAAATAACGTTAATAAAAATTCAAAGTAAAATGAAGCCGTAAGCCCGAAACAAATTTTTATTATTATTTTGTTTTTGATAATCAACGAAACAAAATAATTTTGATAATTGTTTTTTGATAATCAACGAAACGAAATAATTTCAATAATTTTTATTTGATATTCAACAAAAGAAAAAATTTTTTTTGTTAATGTTTATTTGATATTCAACAAAACAAAATATTTTTGTTGATATCGTTGTGCAGCCTTGGTTTCAAGAAGAGCTATGTGAAATATTTAACATTGAAGTTGCAAAATATTGCAGTTAATTTTTTTTTACATGGGTAAACTCTTTTAGAGCTAAGCTTTCAGGTAATAAAAAAAAAATTTATATAAAACAGAGCTTGATGCCATAGTGGTTTATTCTAATTTGTGGTTTAATAAGAAAAATTCACATAGCTCAGTATGAATGGATTTACGGACTCAGAATGATCTCGTAAAATATTTTTGCAAGGAAAGAAGTACCTACGTCTTTAAGTTTTTAAATGTCACTTAGCGCAATCAAAGACAACAAATTTTCTTCCATACAAAAAATTTAGTTTTTATGGCACTTGAAGAACACAAATTTTTCTAACGTGTGTCTTAAAATTTCCTATAACGGGGTATTTATATACACATGCACTAAATAAGCATTCACGTGTGGTTTAGATGAATGTATGGATGTACGCATCTGCATAAAAATATAATTTCAGCAACGCTGGCGGTCATTGAATGCTTTATACCAAAAATAGATTTAGGGGATTCACAACCTGTCGTATTACGTCATATCGTCATAAGTCATAATATTTTGTTGTTGCATTCTATGCTATATGTGTACTAAATAAGTACAACTCTGCACGATATGTGCAGTTCGTCGTATTTAATCAGCTGTTTTTGTTTACTTCTTCACATGCATCCATGTTCTACAAAAATTATTTATTTTGAAATGCGCCTCCGTTTCACTCTTTATGCATTTTATTTTAAGAAACGTGACCTCTTTTCGGCTATTATATTCTTTCCCACATATGTACATTGTACATTTGTTAATATTCTTCCGCCATGGAAATGAATTACTTAGACAAAATCACAACACGTGAAATTTTCATTAAGATAATCAAATGAAGAACTTGAAACAATTGTTAAATTGTTTTGTTTATATGCAGAAAATAAAGTGGAAAATGCGATAAGGAAATGTTTTCGAATAAAATAATGTTGAAGGCGGGCGGAGACTGCAAATGAAATGCATATATCCAAACGTGTGTATATATCTACACCAAATCTCAACGTTTGAGAAGAAATATACGCAAAATTATATGAGTATTCCACTTTTAAACAGGGTTATGTGAAATTTTTTCGAATTTTAGTTTTTGACGGATTTAAAGTTGTATAATGTACATTAAGAATTTATTTCAAAGTGCTTCCGTACTCTATGAAAATAGCATTAAATACGAATATACATTCAAAAGTGGCTTTGATTTTATTTATACCTACACTTTCAAAAGTTTCTATCTGAAAAAAGTTGCTCATAGCCCAGACACACATTGGTGTAATTATTATGCATTTCAATTTCAAAACTAATACAGCTATTCTGACAACTCTCTTTTTAAAGAAAACTATCTTTCGATTAAATTTTTTTAATTACATTCTGAAGAATGCCGATTTCGACTGGCCCAAGGTGAGGCTTTAGAAGCGACCACGACGAGACGGAATTTTTTAGAGCATCAATATGTACACAAGCACATTATCATACTAGAATTTAATGGTCAACAAAACTGCATACTCAGAAAAGTTCTAAGAACTCGAGCCCGGACTTGAACATTTTTTCCATTTTTTTGAGATTTCGTCGAATATTGACGAATTTTTGTATAACTTTGGAATCGCTTCTTTGAAGTATTTCAGTTAAGGAGTTGTTTGTATTTATTTCAGAAATTATTAAACGAATGTCATCTCAACGATTATAAAAAATATCGCTAGCTTAGAGTGTAAACTGTGTAGGTCCATTTTTATGAAAAAGTGTTTTTAAGTGTAGAACGCTAGAAAAATCAAATACGCACCGCGCTAAACAAGTCTGTGACTCTTGTCATATTTCCACTCGTTGTTATTCAGGGATACGCAAATTGCGTAAGTCCAAAAAGCCAAGAAAATTGTGAAAGTCCAAAATATTTACATGAACAGAAATTTTCTTTTCATTTTGAAATTTCTTAACTTTTTGTTTTTTGTCTCTCCTACAAAGTTTGAAAAAAGGACTTACACAATTTGCACTCTAAGCTAGCGATATATAAAAAAAACCAACTGGCTCTCTCTGAGTGTGAACCACTGTATGTACATAATATACATATGTATATAATACATTGGCGCTATTATAACTCTGACGAGTTTTATGGCCGAGCTTCTCTCCGAATTCGAGGTGTGTTCCTTTTTGTTTTTCCTCCTAATTGGGTGGACCTACAGTATTATGCCGGCTCCGAACGGCGAATGCATTTTTTGTGAGAAGCTTTTTCATGGCAGAAATAAACTCGGAGGGAATGCCGCCCACTGCCGGGAGGTGACCGCTATTTATAAAAACCCAATAATTGAGCTTTAATTAATTAGAAAAACCTTTTTTGGTTGTCCGGACTGCGGGCGAGTATTCCACCCACTGCACCACAGCGGCCACCATACATGCATATGTACCTATGTACATAAACATGTTGTTGACCTTTAAACAATTGAGCGGAATATTATTTTAGATAATCAAATAGAAAATTAGCTGCAAAGTTCATTGAACAGTGTTATATTCTTGCTAACTTACATTTACTTTAATAGTGTCATAACTAAAAACAGTGATTTCCAGATGAACCATTTAAAGTTTTTAAATGTTATGTACATGTAAATACGTACATAATTACTCTATGAGTGATGTTCATTTCAGATGTTGAAACTTCAGGGCACATGTTATCACACTAAGTTGCTAAATTGTTTGCTTACTCATACGATAGGTATTTCTTTTACTAAAGTTAATAAAAATACTAGCTTTTATAATCTCGAATTTTTAGACCGTGTTAACATGCAATAACAATAAGGTATGTGTGTACATAGTTATGTAACTAAATGTATGCAGCGCACTCAACCAATAAGTTCATTATACCTAACGTCCATTTACATATCGTTCGTACATACATACATATTTTAACTATGATGGAAAAGTGAGTTTCCACGTTCTACATTTTAATGAAAATTAAAAAAAAATTTGCTGAACACATAAATATGTATGTATGTAAGTAGGTACATAGCAAGTTTTTGTTGCTAGCCTTCGAAATTGAGCGTGTTGTCAAAGGCGAAGATTTTTGTGGGAAATAAATTTACATCTAGTTCCTGTGGGGTATTATCGTTAATTGCTTTGTAGTTATAAAAATATGTGTGTACATATATCATTTAGATATTAATATGTTCAAAAGCAACTTACGAATTTATTTTCAATTAAGGCGGATTAAATTCTTTAAAAAATGAATTTATCACAAAATCTCAACTGTTTGAAAATTTATGATGGAAACGTCAGATTTTGGATCGTCACATAATAAATCCATATGTATGTACATATGTATAACCATACTTATTCTTCATTAGCAATTAAATTCATATACTCGAATTCCGATATTGCAAATCGACTTATAAGCAAGCTTGTACAATTATAAATCACGGTTAATGCTTTTAAAGTAAAATAATGCGCACAGTATGCATATAATATATGTATGTGTGTGTATGAATGTATGTATGTACATCTAATTTCAATTTAGATATTTTTAAATCAATTAAGCAGTGCTCTAATTGAATTTAAGAAACTTAGAGGAGCTTCGAAAATAAATCAAAAATAAAATGGGATGAAATATGATTTGCTACAATAATTATAATCATATTTAGTAAATGGTAAATATTTTCAACACGTTGCTGCATACTATTTTTGTTAATTTATTCTTGAGCTGTTGTTTCCAATTGATACTTTTAGTTTGACTTTATGGCACTTTTTTCTTAACCACACAAAGTACGAATATGAACTGTGATCGCTTAATTGGCTACTGTTTCTATGAACTCTTTGAATGTTTTGCAGAAATTAAGTTCAATAGATTTTAATTTGCCGCAAATACTTTTCTTGGCGTTCGTCTCGAGACTATTCGATTAATATAAATAAAAAATTGTTTGCAGTTACTTCTTTAATTTGAGATTTTATGAGATCAAGAAAAAAAGAAACAATCAGTAACTAATAACTAGACTGCGGATCTTTATGCAAAAAATTTAAAATGATTTATTAAGAGTTATATTGATTCAAAACTATATATTCACATTCCAAAGCGAATTTTCTTGCTCTGTTTTGGATATGCAAAATATATGCAACTTATATGCAGGTTATATGCAAGTTATATGCAAATTAAAAGTACACCTTTTTTTACATCATATATGGAATTTTAAGTGATATGCACAATAAGTAAAGTATAGTTGAATGCAAAAATCATATGTTCTATGCTGAATCTTTTGTTCTATGCAAATATAAAACCCATTAACACCCAAAAACAAACTGCAAATGGGAACTAATTTTTATTATAGTAATTTTTAATGTAAAGAGGTAATTTTAGTTGTAGTTAAGACCACAATATACTACAAGTGTTTTCTCCACATTTTCAATGGAAACATCGGTTAAGATCCGTTTATATGCTGAAAATGAACGCTCAACGTCACAAGATGTAACCGGAGCATACTTAAATTCGCTCCAAAATTGACTGGGAATCTGTATTCCAGTTTCTAATATTTTGTTGTCACCTGAAAGAATTTTGGCTACTCCTAATATGACTTCAAAAGCAGGTTCTTTTTATACTCAGCTGTACTAGTACACAGAGTATTATAGTTTTAATCACATAACGGTGGATTGTAACAGAGTGAAATAATCGAGATAGATATAGACTTATATATATCAAAATGATCAGGGTGAAAAGAGAAATCGATTGAGCCATGTCAGTCCGTCCGTCCGTCCGTCTGTCCGTCCGTCTGTAAACACTCTAACTCGCGCAAAAATTGAGATATTTTGATGAAATTTGAAATGCAAGTTGGTATCGAGACCGGGACGGTTGGTATTGAAAATGGGCGAAATCGGACCATGACCACGCCCACTTTTCCTATATAGAAAAAATCGGAAATTTGGTATCTCAGTCACTAATATAGCTGGAGCGATGAAATTTTACCCACGTGTTGAGCTCAGGCCCCTAGGAAGAAATTTGATGACATTTTGGAAAATGGGCGGTGCCACGCCCACTTATTAAGGGTCAAACCTTGCAAGTTTTATATGTCATAACTCAGAAACCATTGAAGATATATCGACAAAATTTGGTACGCGTGATTTACTTACTTAGGCAAACGTTTGGACGGAAAATAGTTAAAATCGGTTGACGGCCACGCCCACTTTTATATATTTGTATTATAAAGTGACATAATAAAAACATTTTAAGCCATATCTCTGTCAAATATAAAGATCTATCATTGAAATTTTGTCGCATGAGTCCAACTATGGACATAAAACAAAAAACACAAAAATTTTGGAAAATGGGCGGTGCCACGCCCACTTATTAAGGGGCAAACATTGAAAGTTTTATGAGTCATAACTCAGAAACCGTTGAAGATATATCGATGAAATTTGGTACGCGTGATATACTTACTTAGTCAAATATTTGGACGAAAAATTGCCAAAATCGGTTGACGGCCACGCCCACTTTTATATATGGGAAACATAAAGTGACCTAATAAAACATTTTAAGCGATATCTCTCTCAAATATAAAGATATATCGTTGGGGTAAGTGGAAAAAAATTCAACAACTATTTACAGCGAAGGTTGAGTGTATAGCTATAGTGCTGATGATCGAAAATGATTTTTCGTGAAATAGCTATACACTCAACCTTCGCTGTAAATAGTTGTTGAATTTTTTTCCACTTACCCCAACAATTAAAAATTGAATTAAAAATAAAAATTACGTGCTAAGCACTAAAAACTCTTTCAAGTAAAATTGTTAACGTTGTTTGGTATATACATAAAATAAATACCAACAACAATGTTCATTGCGAACTGCCTACAACAAAAATTCAGCACGTTTGTGGAGAATATATGCAAAAGCATATACACACTAACGTTAATGTTGAAAATGAAAAAGGCAAAAGTGGGGAAAATCCAACAGCTTGCACAGAGTCTCAATGGCCGAGTGTGTTTATCCGTTGGGTCATTGCGGCTGAAGTTGGAATGGACTCGGGTTCAATCCCCGGTGCATCCACTTCCGAAAAGAGTGCTGATGATCGAAAATGGTTTTTCGTGAAATAGCTATACACTCAACCTTCGCTGTAAATAGTTGTTGAATTTTTTTCCACTTACCCCAACAATTAAAAATTGAATTAAAAATAAAAATTTCGTGCTAAGCACTAAAAACTCTTTCAAATAAAGATATATCATTGAAATTTTATAGCAGGAGTCCAACTGCGGACATAAAACGAAAAAAAAAAATTTTTGGCAAATGGGCGTGGCACCGCCTCTTTTTATAAACAGGAATATACGAGATTTCTGAGCCCATAAATCGACAAATGATTTATATATAATGACTAAATTTGGTGTGTACACTTTTATTACATGTGGTAATACATGTTGAAAACTTTAGCGAAATCGGTTGACGACCACGCCCGCTTTTATATATGGGTATTATAAAGTGACCTAATAAAAACATTTTAAGCCATATCTCTGTCAAATGTAAAGATAATTCATTTAAGTTTTGTGGTATGATTTCTACAATAGACCGGAAACAACAAATAGAAAAATTTTGGAAAATGGGCGTGGCACCGCCTCCTTTTACGCAAAGGGATATAAGAGATTTCTTAGCCTATAACTCGACAAATAATTGAGATATTATGACGAAACTTGGTTTATACACTTTTATAACATGTGTTAATAGCCACGCAAAAATTTATTGAAATCGGTTTATGACCACGCCTACTTTTTAAGAAAGATATTTCTGGAACACTCTTTGGGAATTTGTAACGTGACATCTTTGTAACTAGAAGTCATAAAGGAATGAAATTTTGCACAAAGAATAATATTCATATGCTTAGTTGGATGACTGATAAAAATTTAGAAAATGGGCGTGGCTACGCCCACTTTATGCGGCACTCGCCGCCGTGTTTCCATCAAACGCAAACAAACAATGAAAGCATACAGCTGAGTATCTAATGTTCGATTCCACTCGAACTTAAGCTTCCTTACTTGTTTGAAATAGCTTCAATTTTGACCAAAACTATTTGCCCACATGATGCTGACGTAGCGTCAAGTCCTTCAAAAGCTTATGTTATTAGGGCCATTGAAGCCATTAGGGGAACTCCGCGAGACTAACTTGCGGATTAAAACTGCTAAACCTCAATTATTATGCAAATATGCAAGTTATATGCAAATATGCAAGTTATATGCAATATGCAAGTTATATGCAATATGCAAAATATGCAGAAATAAATATGAAAATTTAGAATATTTTGTTAATAACTTTCATTTTTCTCTTTGGAACCATATCGCTATCTTTTTTCCTTAAAAATATGCAATTGCATAAAGATCCGCAGTCTACTAATAACCCAGCCAACCAGAGGAGTCCGCATGGTGCTCCGTTAGGACTCCCTAAGCCCTCTCAATGGTGTGTATTCGAAGGAGAAAAATGCCTTTTGAAATATATGCCAAAAGTGCACCTTTAGGACTCCCTAAATGCGTGTTTTCGGAGTCCTAAAACGCTCCTTTAGATAACTCTCAAAGACTCTGTGCGGACTTAAACACTCCTTTGATGAGCTTTTTCGAACTCCTTTTTCACTCCTCATTTGGTGCTCTCCGTCGAGCGATTGTTTTCGGAGTCCCATTACGCTCCTAATTCGGAATGCTCCGTACTGGGTTAGCTGGGAAAAGGCTTAAGTGCATATATCGCCCGTTTTATGCAATGGGGATTTAACTCGAAATTTTCGATTTCTGGGATTTTGCCATATTGTTCAATAACTGGGTCGTGCCTTTGAGTCTAGCCTTATAAAATACTCAAAAGGATAAAAATGGCGGAAATAAAAGTGATTTTGTAGTTAGCCGTAGAAGGAAACTATTTGAAATTATAAAAGTTATTTACGTTTTCCCAAAAAAATTTTTTTTTTGAGTTAAATCCCTATTGCATAAAACGTGCGATATGTAGATTTATGTATGTAGATATGTATAATTCAGTACTTATAACAATTGCCCCCGAAGTGATATTTAAAACTCATTTGTTAATGGGCACAATTAGTTATGAGTGCTAGAACACGCTGGACGTGTTTTTTGTGAAAAAACGAAAAAACCCATGATACAAGAAAGAAGGTAGTGTAAACGTCAAATTTTTGTCGCCATATTAGCCACCTGACAATTATATGGATTATGACATTTCGTGCTGCCATACTGAATGCTAAAAATCCTCCATCTATGTTATTTTTTATTTCCATGGTAACCATGGTATCGATTGTAACAGAACGAATTTTTTCAATTTGAATATTGATAGATGTAAATAAAAATACGTACATTTACGTGTTATATTCTTCATAATATCAGATCACAAATAATTTTATAAAAAATAAGATTTATTCTTAAAATAAGTTGCGGCAAGTTTGTGGAATATAGTACATACTATAAACTGAAGTTAAATATATAAAATAACATATTTTTGTAGTCTCAATTTGGCTCGCCGTGCTACAAAATAGCTGGTATTATCGCTGTGTTTTAATCAGGGACTTGTAACGCGTTTCGGTTTCGGTTTCTGTTACACAGCTAAGTAACGAAACTGAAACAGAAACAAAACTCCTTTGTAACAAAAGTCGTCACAAAACTCCGAAAGGGTTCCAGCAGAAACAAAACCTGTAACGAAACTAAATTAATTTTGTTCCTTGTAACAAAACCTGTAACGTTTCGGAGTTTTGTTACAAAGGAGTTTTGCTTCTGTTTCTGTTACAAGGAAAAAAATTAATTTAGTTTCGTTACAGGATAGAGATGTGCGCTTAGAAATCCATACAAAATTTAAGCGCATATGTACATATATGCGCTGAAATAAAAACAGGGCTATTGTATAAAGGACATTTTGATAAAAGTTTTCGACTGTAATAATTGTATAAATCTCTTTTATTTTTTATGAATTACTCATTATTTTATCTTTTTTGAAAAGCTTTTTTCAATAGGTTTGTTTCTTATTAAACTAGCAGCTAGCTGTCAAGTGAGCAAAACGGAAAGAATTGCGCTCATAAAGAGCGAAACGAACAGGAAATGAAGAAACGGAAAAATAGTAAAAATTAGCGATTAATAATTTGAATGCAATTTTTGACTGTTAATGGTTATTTTTTCTAAAAAAACATTTAATTTTCTTTATTTCTATTTCAAAATCCAAATTTGGAGCTGTCTATGGCTCTCTTCTGCTATTTTTTTGACTTAAGAAACGATTTTCCAGCCGAAACTTGGCTAACTATTCATAACTAGCTAATAACACTGGATCACAAAATGAAATTTTTTGTCTGTACTTTGGACGTGATTATCCTATCTATATGTAAAATCGGTCGCTGATTCCGAAAATCGGCTTCATTTTTAATTCTATGGGAAGGTTTTTGAGATATAGGCAATTAACCGTTATTTGGCCAATGGGTCCACTTAATCCAGTATATCTCTTTAACGCAGTGAGTTATCTTCCTTAGAGTGACACCAAACGAAAGAAAATTAAATTTCCTAATACAGCCAAGTCGCGCAATGCCTCTGCACGGGTATATTCTATGCATGTTATACCCGTAAATGCGCTTGTATCTACTGCGCTGCCAATGTGCTGCTACTGCAGATGTGTAGGTATTGGTACAATATGCATAGAATGTACGCGTGCAGAGGCATTGCGCGACCTGGCTGTATTTACTTGATCGCCTATAACTTTTCTATTTTACAATGGATTTTCATCGTTGATAGCTTATTTTTTTGGTAATAGAATGGAGCTTCACGCAAAGGAGTAAAACCGAAGGTGAAAACATTGGTTTTAAAGATATTGCCTGACAAAGCCATTGGCCAAATAACGGTAAATAGCCGATATCTCAAAAAATGAACCCGATTTTCGGAATCAGCGACCGATTTTACATATAGAAAGGATGGTCGCGTTCAGAGTATTTTTTGGCTGTAGAGCAGTGTAATAAACGGACCTATTATATTTAAAATGTTAAAATTAATTAAATCCGCTGATTTTTTTTTTTTTTTTGATTAACATATGTATGTAAAAAACACCAATTCATTTAAAATACCCAATATTTTGTTCAAATATACCCTCAGCCAAAAACTTTTGATTGGGCAACGCTATCCTAAATTTTTGACTTAAAGTAAGACGTCAATAATCCATATTATAATCAAAAATGACAAAGTCAAAGTGAAATGGAACTACCTTGTTTGGTTGTATCATGAAAAAACCATAAATTGGCAAACATATTTCCAATTTTGACAATTTCCAATTTCTTTCTTATTTTTGAACATTGAAAATTTGCAAAGAAAATATGTACATATATACATATAAATGCTACTAATGTTTATTTAAATTGTTTCTTCTTCTTTCGATACGTACGTATGTATGTATGTATTTTAGCATTTCATGTTCTTCTCACTAAATAAAATTTTATCTAATTTGCTTTCCATGTTGCCAATTTTCACTCAATTTTTCTTCCGACTAATCATAAGTATGTAATATTTTGGCTATTCGTTATTGAATTTCTTTTCTGTTCAGTTTTTTTAATCATACATATTTTAATAATTTGCAAATTAATCAAATTCATAGAAAAGTACGGAAAGCAAAATTGAATTGAAAATACGAAGCTGGGGTTTGCAAATCCGTGAAAAAGTTTGTTCTTGACTGGTAAACGAGCTTTGTTTGAGTTTAAAATATACTAAATAAATGCCATCTTCATAAAATCATTATAAGTCAATCAATATAATCTTGAGCTCTTGAACTTCTCTCGTATATACATACATATGTATGTATATACTTATCAATCAACATTGATGTAATTCATATCGCCATATGTTATCCACTGAGCAAAGCTAATGATGACCGACCTTGTATTAGCCATTCGCGTTGCCATTGTCAGCCAGCCAAATGTCCGCCAATGGCATCACCCCCATCCGTTCCCACTCAAACGCAATATCACTATTGTTCGCCGTGAGCAGCGTGAAAATTATGTGAAATTAAAACAGAAACAATTATTGGAAGGTGGAAATATACATACATACATACGTACATATGTATATGTTTTTTTATGAATACACCCATAAATCTTCCAATTATTTTTAATCTTTTTTATGACAATTCTGCTTGTTTGTTGCTCTATATTTTAGCGCATTTATTTTGTGTTTCGATTTTTTGCACACCACGATAATAAATAGCTATAAATGCTATATATACATACTTATTTAAGGATTATCCTGCTATTCTGGATTTCTAGGAATTTGTTAAAAATATACACAAAATGTTTGTGTATGCTCTCGTATTTATCTAATAATTTAGTATAACTACAAGATCCTATTGAAGCACCCAGAAGCTTAATATTATGAAAATTTTATTTGGATTTTGGTAGGCAAAAAGTAATTAAATAAATCATTGCCCATGTCGTAATCCAAAAGAATATTAATTTATGTGTGTCTCTCCTCTTTTTATGTGGAACAAAAAACAGCAATAGCTAAGTGTTAGAAGCACCCATTGAGGCTAACTATCAGCTTTAGCTTTGGGTAGAAGGCACTGTTAATGCAATGATATTGTTAGCGCAGATCGAAAAATTAAAATATTTTTTTTAATAATAGTGGTCACCGTTCAATACTGGGCGCCACACACTCCGAGTACAATTTATTTTTGCCAAGAAAAGGCATCTTGCAAAGATTTGGTTTGGAGATCAGCTGACTTATCGGATCACGAAAACGGCCGGTACTTATTTAGTTAGAAGAAAAACATACAACTGCATGTTCATAATTCACTTTGCATGCAAGACATTCCCGCGCGTAAAGACGATCAATCAAAGCGCACATAGCCGCACATTTGTATGTCAATATGTACATATGCATGAACATGTTTACATAGGAAAATACATCCCAGAAATGCTAATAATGACAAATTGACAATACGCCAACACGACCAGTACTATAACATACATATCTTTTTATATACGGAAGAATGTGTGTACGATATTCATAAATAAGCATTTGCAATAAAATTAGCATATAAAAATAATAAAAAATACACAAATAACTAATTAAAAAATTAAAAATAATATAAAATAAAATAAAAATAAAATAAATGAATAACAAGAAAAGTGAAAGTTCAATAAGTATGTACTTTAAATTTTAAAAGAAAAGTAAGAAAATATACGCAATTGAGAACAAATCAAGTGGAAAATTATATGAAATTCAAACATCTTCTACTTAATTGGCAATTGGCGATAAACCATTTAGACGATTTTGGCCGAGTCCAATAAAGCGCATCACTAGTTTCTGTTTCGTGCAACATGGCGCCAATTGAAAATAACATGGATCCTCCCAACGCAGCGGAGGTCTCTCTTTTCTCCTTCGAAACTCGTCGTCGTCAACGCGCAAAGGTCCTTAAATGTTCGGAAGAACTTTTCTTCATATTGTCAACTAACCAAGTTTTTTGTCCAAAAGTGATAAAAAAAAATTGTTTTGAGCTCAACAGTCCATAACTGAATTTTTTGGTATTTTTATCTGCAAACTAGTGGTGGATAGAGGACCTTTTGGGTGGTAGGCCGGTGACGGGCGGATGGGACCTTTCGACGATGGCAAGAAGGCGCATAGGGGCACCCCACAAGGGGGAGTACTCTAACCTTTGTTGTTGAATCTAGTGGTCAACAAAATACTCCTCAGAAATACAAAAAATTATCTTCAGAAAATACAGAAAATACTAAAACTTGCGAAGTCTTGCATTCCAAGTTTAGTATTACGCCTTCAATACGATGTTGGCAACAATATGCGCCATATGTGGTCTATGTGGGGGAGCACTGTATCCTGGCCAACCTAACTTAACTTAGTGTAATCAAAGGTGATTTGGGAAATTGTAAATAGAAAAAACTGCCAGGGTTGCATTATTGAATAAATTATATGTATATCGAGCGAAATGTTAAGCGCTTATATTGTGTTCAGATATAAAAAATTAATTAAGTCAATTGGGCTTGATTGAGCATTTCTAGATTTGGTGTTCAGACACTTCAATATTTTTCATGACGCTAATCAAGGCCGATTTAACAGATCGGCTCAAGATGCATACACGCATACACGTCGTGAGCTGATTGTCAAACTCTGGTGACCGAAATGTCAAAACTGCAAGGAGGACGAAATAATTTGACATTCAGCTTACATTTTTAACCAATTGTAAACACGACTGCATGTATAGAATATGCAGAAGTAAACAAATTGGATAGCAGAACAGAAAATTCAGCACATCTGACGAACCAACCTGTTTAGTGGAAACTGACGCTAATGACATTTCTCCGATCTGACATTTCATATTGCTCACTGAACAAAGCTTGCATTCAAGTTTGCTTACTAAACAAACCTTTCTAAAAGGGTTAAATTCAAAACTGTTCTTCGTTAGGGACTCATTAATTTCTAATCGCTTAGTAAATTTTGTATGGTAAATTGAAAATAATTAGGCTTAAAATTGCCCGAAGGCTCTTAATATTCAATTAAGGTTGTGTCTGCACATAATGTTAGGTGGAACTAACTGCCAGTAGATATTACTTTGCGGTGACAGATGTAGTATTTTCATATGCTTTTGTATTACCTTTATATCTCTTCGCTTTCAGGAAAACTGGCTTGCAAATAATAATAACACCGTCTGACGATTTTGTTAGCAAAAGAAAAAAATATCAAGGCAAAAATTTGATAATGAAATGCACGATCAGTTTAAAAAGAAATAAAACAAAAATTTCAATGTTCCATATATCCGCAGAAACATATGAATGCATACGAATATCGTCATATAGACACATGTACATTTCTTTCAATTACTCATTTAACAGCCGTCCGCCCACTACAAAATAAATTTCACACTATACTCATCGAGCCGTGTGCGCCAAAAAGACGCATCAACCACGATTTGCGATTTTAGTTTTTTTTTTATGGAAATCAATAATTTATTATCATACGTATCAACTCCCATAATTTCAGAGCTATGTAAGGTACCGTTTCGAAGTTAGAGCCTAATTAAATTTAATGGCTGCATACAAAGAGTGTGAAAAAAAAAAATTCAAATACCCTTTTCCTGTAAAATTTCTATTTTGGCTCGTGCGTCTTTTTGGCACATACGGCTTGATATATATTTACATATATAGATTTGTGTAGTATATATGCACATATATTTATGTATATATGCATGCATTTGTACTTTTATATGTATGACTTTTATGTGTCGGTGTGTGAAAAAATATTTTGCAGACGAAAAATTAGCGCCAATGTCGGCATAAAGTTTATACTAGAAGCACACTCATCCCGCTATAGTTTATATATCCATATAATTATTTATTTAAATTTATGTCTAAAAATGTTTCTTTTGTTTTTCTTTTCTAATACATGTGTATTTTTTTTGAGGATTTTCTTTTCTGTTTCGTGTTTTGAGTGGTTTACGAGATTTTTTGGGGCGTGCGAAAAGCGGCGAGTCGTGATGCCACAATTTGTTGACCCAATTAAACCTTTCATCTTGTTAACATTTCGGTATTTTAATTATTCTTTAAATCTTTTTTAATGTATGTACATATGTAAAGGGATTTCACAATTTTAACGCGAACATTTTGCTTTTAACAACCTAACAGGCAGCATAGCAAGATTTTTTTTTTGTTGAGAAAGTGCTTCACACAATTTTGAACTACTGTGTTTTGAAAGGGACGCCAAGGCGCAAGGTCTTTTAACATTTACACATTAGAAACAGAGATTTATAATTCATAACTGAGCTTTCCCAGAATGCTCCATCAAAAAATAGGAAATTTTTCTTCTCGAACTTATCGATTGAGTATGACTTTTTAAAACCTTAAGGGATAACCTAGAGCGGAGTGTTTTGGGACTACTTTATATCAGGCAGATAGGTATGTAGTTGATTGCAATAGTCGAATGATTCAAATATCCGAGGCCTTTAAAGTCTTTTCCTGCTACTTTTGAAAAGTCACGGGTATTCAGCTAGACTTTGTACACTGAAAAAACAGCTTACTCAGATTATGGAAAAGTGGGAATGATTGGGCGCTAAAGACCAAAGAAAATTGTCAAAACAATGAAAATATGTCCTTAGCGCCGAATCGTTCCCATTTTTCCATAATCTGAGTAAGTTTTTTTTGTGTCTAGGCCTCCATTTTGCATAATTTTATTTTTTACTTTCTTCTGATTTCACCGAAATCTCTCTACTTGAACAATCGATTGTACGGGAGCTATAAGACCTTGAGGTACGATCTGATCAGTCCCAGCGAATGATACATTGATCTTCTGGTACTGAATATCGTGTTGTGAATTAAAGTTGTAAAATAAGTTAAATTAGTAGTTTCAATTTCATTTAGTAAAAGTAATCATGTGAAATTTATAAACAAATATACATACATATACGAGTATATAACCGGCATTTTCGAATACGAATTACGAAATTCAAAAATCTAGCAACAGACAATGAAAACACTTTCATTTAATAAAGTGTGAAAATGAAAAGACTAAAAGTAAAATGTATACTTAAGCAAAATTCAACACATTCAGAATAAATAATATATGTACAAGCAAGGCCGTAGCCAGGATTTCATTTTGGGGGGGGAGGGATTAACTAAAAAAAAACATTTCAAATTCAAATTACATACATATCTGCCCCGTTTGCTATGCTATGTGCATGAATAATTAGGTTTCGCTTATCACCCATATTTAATTGTTATTGCAAAATCCAATTAATTTCACCAAATTTATCTGTCAAATAAAATTTTCGTCAGCTGATTTTCAGTGCAACCAGCTACCCTGTCAAAGCTTCAGAGGGTAAAAAGTGTGAGTTTTTTACACCACTGAAGTGTACATTTTTAGGAAACGAAAACAGGGTAGCAAGTGAAAAACTTATGTAGTTTTTTTACACTAAATTACCACTAGATCCACTAGCCTAATAAAACCACTAAAAAAAGAAGACATATTCTGTTTGACGTTTTACCTTCATTTTGCAAACGAAAACGGAAAATTGAAGAGTGTAACAAAAATGCGCATTTTTTTGATGAAACGAAATCACCATTAATTTTAATGGTAAAATTTTAAATTAAGCTCTTACCCAATTAAGTTAATTATAAGTTTATGATTTTGTTAAACAGTTTCTTAGACATGCCAAAAGCAAAACCGCAGTTATCTATATCTTCTGGAAACAGGCGCCAAATTAGGTTCAGAAGAAACGGGACAGTCGCTGAACATGCAAATCGTTTAGAGAACTCACGGTTGCGTTGAATGCAGAGGAGACATGTGGCGATTCATACGAAATCAGCATTTAACTACAGACCGGATTTAAACTATATGGAACATTCTTCCCTTTTCATGGGTCGTATGAGTGAAATTTGCGTTTTTTTTAGTCCCAAGGGTAAACATTTAGCTATATTGGGGTAGACCTTCGAAACGAGGTGTTTTCTCACGGTCAAATGTATGTCGCTCTGTCGCGAACTGGTTCACCACAAAACCAGAGTTTTCTTATACCTGGAAATGGCAACAAAACAAAGAATGTTGTGTTCACGGAAGTTTTTAATTAATGAACAAGATGTACCTTATTTTATGAACTAATTTGCCTACTAATGTACACAGAGCCAAATAATCCTCATAAAAATAAGAAGATTGTCTCTTTGAACAGCTTCGTGGCCCAAAAAGAGGACAGAAGTCAGAGACGAAGATATTTCCATAGAGATTTCTTCTTATTTTTGGGAGGTAAATCTTTTTAATTTTATTTAAAAGTATACCTTCTTACAATAAATAAAAAACTTTCTACTCAACTTTTCTTTACGCATTATTGTTGTCGACTGTGAACCGCTAACTCAGTTTACATATGTATGTATATAAGACTAACTTTATAATAAATTTAATTAGATAACCTAATAAAAATAAGAAGAACGCCCTCTTTATTAATTCAAGGAGATATCCACATATATATTCGAAGATTTCTTCTTGATTTTATTAAAAAGACTATCCCATTAAAAGTAAGTAGGGATTCTTCTTAAAGAAAAACTATAGAGATATCTTCTTACTTTTGTTCTATTTTATTAGGTGGTTTTCGCTCTGTGTAGGTACCAAACGTTGTTTGAATTATTATAACTTTGAGTTTTTTGTTGTTAATAAATGTATTGTTTATAACGTTGTTTAATTTTAAAGTGTTTGCATTTCATCTAAAGGAGGGTGGTATATTACATTCCTTGCAGAAAACAAGCACAAAATATGAATGTGTAACCCATTTTTACACTCTACTCAAAGCTAAACATCAGTATATTTAATTTTTGCGGCGCAACGAAGTAAGACGGGTACTTGCTAGTACATACATAGATACAAATAATAATTGGGACTAACTTTTTACATGATTTCTATGCTTCTAAAAAATACAATTAAGCATATTTATATTATAAAAAAAAATTTAATCGCATTAATTTCGGGGGGGGGGGGATTGATCCCTGCCATCCCCCCCCCCCCTAGATACGGCCTTGTGTACAAGCCAAGGCTTATCCAAATAGAGGTTATATTACTTCCGTTTTTATGTGTGTGTTTTCTTTAAAAATGTCAATGTGAAAGAGAAGAGAAATGAATTTCAAGGCAAAATTTTTGCCAATTCGTTTTGTCTGACATTCGCACTTTTTAGTATACATACACAATTCCAATCAGCTTATCTACTGCCATATCCTTCTTTAGATAATTCTTGGTACAAGCTAAGAGATAAATACGTATAAATGTTTCTTGTATTTAAAAAAAAATATTTTCTGGGACCGCCAATAAATTTTAATTATCTTTTAAATCTTCTCTTTTTTGGTTAAAATATATGTATCATCCCAGCCAACATTTATTATCGTGGAAGTGACGAAAAAGTAACTTCAAGGAGTTTAATTCAATCGCGGAAGATATCGCTTTCTCAACTTTTTCCTATCTTCGTTCGGGAAAAATTGTGTCAACGTTACGTCCATAATGAGTCATAAACGACAGCTCCGGAAGTATCTTCCGTGTAACGTTTGGAAGAGACAAAAACGTTACGTACAAACAAACTAATACGACGCTTCCGGAAGTAACTTCTTAGTGCCTTCTGGGAGACACAAAAGCGTTAATTAAAATTTACTCCTACAGTTTTCTCACGATATTTAGAATATAAATTAAACTCGAAATACACATAAGTATCTATATTTTTGCTTTTATTCATTTTAATCACTCAGTTTTTTAACTAATAATATGCATTTAACTGCGTATTAGTAAATTAATTATAAGGCTAAATATACGTAAGTTTACAGATCGCGCGTGAAATAAATTAAAATAAAACAAGTAAGGAAGCCTAAGTTCGAGTGGAATCGAACATTAGATACTCAGCTGTATGCTTTCATTGTTTGTTTGCGTTTGATGGAAACACGGTGTAGGTACTTTATATAAAGCAAGTGCTGCATAAAGTGGGCGTAGCCACGCCCATTTTCTAAATTTTTATCAGTCATCCAACTAAGCATATGAATATTATTCTTTGTACAAAATTTCATGCCTTTATGACTTTTAGTTACAAAGATGTCACGTTACAAATTCCCAAAGGGTGTTACAGAAATATCTTTGTTAAAAAGTAGGCGTGGTCATAAATTTTTGCGTGTCAATTAACACAAGTTATAAAAGTGTATAACCCAAGTTTCGTCATAATATCTCAATTATTTGTCGAGTTATGGGCTCCGAAATCTCGTTGATTCCTTTGTCTGAAAAGAGGCGGTGCCACGCCCATTTTCCGAAATTTTTCTATTTTTTGTTTCCGATCTATTGTAGAACTCATGCCACAAAATTTTAATGAATTATATTTATATTTGACAAATATATCGCTTAAAATGTTTTTATTAGGCCACTTTATAATACCCATATATAAAAGTGGGCGTGGTCGTCAACCGATTTCGCTAAAATTTTGAACATGTATTACTACAAGTAGTGAAAGTGTATACACCAAGCTTCGTCATAATATATCGATTATTTGTCGAGTTATGGGCTCAGAAATCTCGTATATTCCTGCTTCTAAAAGGAGGCGGTGCCACGCCCATTTTCCAAACTTTTTGCAGTTTTTGTTTTGTGTCCATAGTTGGACACCTTCCATAAAATTTCAATGATATATCTTTATATTTGACAGAGATATCGCTTAAAATGTTTTTATTAGGTCACTTTATAATACCCATATATAAAAGTGGGCGTGGTCGTCAACCGATTTTGGAAATTTTTCGTCCAAACATTTGCCTAAGTAAGTATATCACGCCTACCAAATTTCATCGATATACCTTCAACAGTTTCTGAGTTATGACTCATAAAGCTTTCAATGTTTGCTCCTTAATAAGTGGGCGTGGCACCGCCCATTTTCTAAAATTCCATCAAATTTCTTCTTAGGGGCCTGAGCTCAACACTTGGGTAAAATTTCATCGCTCCAGCTATATTAGTGGCTGAGATACCAAATTTCCAATTTTTTCTATATAGGAAAAGTGGGCGTGGTCATGGTCCGATTTCGCCCATTTTCAATACCAACCGTCCCAGTCTCGATACCAACTTGCATTCCAAATTTGATCTCAATTTTTGCGCGAGTTAGAGTGTTTACAGACGGACGGACGGACGGACGGACATGGCTCAATCGATTTCTCTTTTCACCCTGATCATTTTGATATATATAAGTCTATATCTATCTCGATTATTTCATTCTGTTTCAATCCACCGTTAGGAAATCAAAACTATAATACTCTATGTACTAGTACAGCTGAGTATAACAAAGCAAAACAAAATAAATAAATTAAATACTAAATAAATTAATACTACATAATACTTTAATAATAAATAAATCAAATTAAACTAAATTACGTTAAATTAAAATTGAAATTAAGCTGAATTAAATTACGTATTAGGCTAAAGATTTTGCGAGATATTACCAGGTGTCATTCTTAGCAATTTTTGTGGCTTCATCGATGTCTTTACGAACTTGTATATCAATTTCCTATAAAATAAAGCAACATTTTAAATTAGGTGTTCAACAATTCCAATCACTCCCACTTATGTATATGCCTTAATCCCATACATCGTCAGCAGGCCATGTTCAGTGCAAAAATTCTTAAACAATGTAATGGCATCACGCTTTTGACGCTCGTGCCGGGACCGGACATCGAGTGATCCGAATAACCATAGGTATTAGATACCAAAACAATTGGGACGACCTTGCTCATATAATCAGGATTGTCCAAATTCCAGGTACCACATCTCCAGGCGTTAAGTAATCTTGGTTGCTAGAGCCACGCTCGGAGCAACTACCCATTGCATACATAAGTATTATTTTCACGAAAATCGCAGGCAATTGAATTAATGTACTATAAATGGTTGGTCATTCTTTTTTTATTTAAAAAATGGTTTTGATTTTATTTTCGTTGTCAATGCACAAACTATCTTCTCTATACACACCAAGAAGTAAAATAAGCGATAAAATAGAAACTTTTTTCGAATAACGCCTAGAAGTGCCTCAGATGTTACTTATGGCGTTTTCGTTTCTGGCAAAAATGTCGCACTTATTCTGCATTTTTATCGGGCTGTCAAATTTGTTTGTTCTATTCCACATAGACTCCACACATTTTTTCAGGGTTGCTTGTTCTATTGACAAAAATGTCGCCCTCTACCCGACCACAGGGCAGCATTTTCTGCCCTTAATATGACCAAGGGGTTGCATTATTTTTGTTTCATACATCACATGAAAAGTGCAACATTTTCTTAGGGCTCAGGGCGCATGTTGATAATGTTGCCTTGTAATAATGCAACATTTTGGTTCAGAATCGAAAACGCTATTATTTTAGATAGACGATAAAACTCTCTTCCAAATGCTGGCAGGGATAGATATCATTGGATTTCCATGCAAATGTTTTGACTAAAATTTGATTTGACATTTAAGATCATAGCAAAAAAAAAAAAATTATGAACATTTAAAATTCATTTTGACATTTGAAAGTTTCTTTCGATCTATGTATTTTTTACGTTTTCATTCTTCAAAATATGTATACATGTATGTATGCATTAACCTCTATAATTGCCATTTTGCTGAATGTCAGTCATCTCCATCATGGACGAACGCTTTCGAGGCGTTCAAGAGGTACATTCGGGTGCAGTGAAATAACGCCCGTGGAATTAACGCCCGCGGGCGTTATTTCCCAAAAAAAAGGAAATAACACCCGCGGGCGTTTTTTCTTTTCTTGAAAAAGAAATAGCGCCTGCGAATAAAACGAAATTAAACCCGTGGGTATTATTTCCACTCAGAAAGGGAAAGAACGCCCGCGCGCCCTATTCGGCGATGTGGGCTTTATTTCCCTTTCGAAAGGGCAATTAAGCCCGCAGACGGGGTTTTTTTTTTAAATATGGTGTATTAGTGGGAAAAGCGCCGCAGGCGAAAAATTGGAATAAAAAATCGCGCGATATTTTATTCCAATTTTTCCTTTTTTTAAATATGGTGTTTGTTTTATTGGAAAAGCGCCGCAGATATATTTATTTTAAATAATATCCATTTAACTAAGCCTCTCTCAGTAATAACCCTGAGCCTCTCTGTCTCAGTAATTACTCGTAGGTATTATTTCTATTAAGCGGCGGAGTTGACACATATGTACATAATATTTGAATATTTAGAAGGGATTTAAAAAAAATTTAAAGAATCGAAAAATTGGAATTAAAAATCGCGCGATTTTTTATTCCAATTTTTCGCCTGCGGCGCGTTTTCCAATTATAATACACCATACTCAGAAAACACGAAAAATGGGAATTAAAAATCGCGCGATTTTTTATTCCAATTTTTCGCCTGCGGCGCGTTTTCCAATTATAATACACCATACTCAGAAAACACGAAAAATTGGAATTAAAAATCGCGCGATTTTTTATTCCAATTTTTCGCCTGCGGCGCTTTTTCCCTAATACACCATATTTAAAAAAAACCCGTCTGCGGGCTTAATTGCCCTTCCGAAAGAGAAATAAAGCCCATGGATCAAACGAAATAACGCCCGCGGGAATTATTTCTTTTTCAAGAAAAGAAGAAACGCCCGCGGGCGTTATTTCCTTTTTTTGGGAAATAACGCCCGCGGGCGTTAATTCCACGGGCGTTATTTCACTGCACCGTACATTCGTACATACATACATACATAGTTAGTTTACGTCTTGGACATTTGCCGTTCGCTGTCTGTTTGAGTGGTGCGGTGAGGGTTAAATTTGTCGAGTGTGTGGGCAGATTGGCGTATATTGATCATGATCATTTGTTGTTTTATGTTGTTGGAAATGCTGATTGAACATATGTCCGTATGTATGTACACACTTGTGATCATGGTAACAGAATTTCTATTATAATTAGTTTATCATTATATATTTTTTCTTCTGCTTTGCTTTCTTTTCTTGATTTCAAAAACACATAATTTCAACAACTTAATTTTGTATTAGAAAGTAATTTTTTTACTTTTAAATAGTTGGAAATCTCTTATTAAGTTAATATTGCTGAATAGTTTTTTTTCTATAAAATAAAATAGAAACTTATGTTGAATTGTTATGAAGAGAGTTGGTGAAAAGATGTTTTCATGTAAATTAATTTATTGCTTAAAAATTGTGCAGAAAATCGAGCTCAGACAGTCGTACTTTATGTTAAATTTCAGCAAAAAGTTCTTTCAATGGGTCATATTAATAAAAGCTGAGCATTTGCTTTTACTTAAAATTTGTGACCTTTTACTCAAATTTTGAAATTTGGTTCATACAAATTCATGTCAAATTTCTAAAATCTTGAGTAAAAGTATTTGCTTCGTTTTTATTAATACGGCCCAATGTGTGCCCCTTTTCAGCTACTCTGTTCGTAACAGTGAGTTCATACTACGCTTGTCGTTGACGACGCTGTCAGTTGACGAAACGTCAAAAAAAAAAGAAAAAAAAAAAAAAAAAAAAAAACATTTAAAACGATTTTTTTGTATATTTAGCTGCTTTTTGCATTTTTTTTGTTTGGAACGAAAATCCGCCACATTTGTGAAAACTATACTAATAAATTCGAAAGAAAATTATCGCATTGTATTAAAAATTAAACAAACATTTATTTTCTTTGAAACTTACAGCGCAAAATCACGCATAACTAAACAAAAGATGTCTATGCCATATGTAGAACGCTGAAAATAGAAGACCAAAAACAAGGAACGAGAGAAAGTAGGATAAGTTTTGTAAGTAGCACAGTCTTGACGATTTCTAAAATTCCTTAATATCGCTCAAAATCTAATTTAACTTCTTCACAGAACTAAGCAAATTTGTTACAAACTCGAGGCTTACAAAATTTCGGAGCTTTATCACTAAAAGAAAGTGGCATTGGTTTTGCCCATCCCCAACCCACCCAAACCCTGAAACAAACCATTAAACCAACAACAAACCGGAAACATAGAACACAAAGAAAGCATCAACATTCAACAGATACTCACCAGCTACATAACTCACCACAAAATTTAACGCAACCAATAGCATTTTATCACATAATTTACCACACTCATCTACCTATCAACTACCCACCCAACACACATACACAGAGAAAGTGACACAAAATGGGCAAAGATTATTATAAAATATTGGGTCTTGCGCGAACTGCCACCGATGACGAGATCAAAAAAGCCTACAGAAAATTGGCGTTGCGTTATCATCCGGATAAAAATAAAGCTGCCAATGCAGAAGAGAAATTTAAAGAGGTCGCCGAGGCGTACGAAGTGCTCTCCGATAAGAATAAACGTGAAATGTATGATAAATATGGCGAAGAGGGTCTGAAGAGTGGAGGCATGTTTACCTGAAGAATCTTTCATAGTTTTGTGTTTGTTTTTGTTTTCTTATGCTTACCTATTATAATTTTTTTTCGCAGCTTCGCGTAATGGTCCCAGCAGCGGTAATACGTTCCAGTATACGTTCCATGGTGATCCCCGCGCGACATTTGCACAATTCTTTGGCTCAAGCAATCCCTTTGCGTCCTTCTTCGATATGGGCGATAATTTATTCGATAAGAATGTGTTCGATTTAGATACCGAACATGATTTCTTCTCATCGCCATTTGGTGGTTTGGGTGCGCGGCATGGTCTGGGCAGTGGGTTCAGGTAAGCTGGGTTCAGGAAGCTCAAGCGAGCGCTATAAAATACACAGCTTAAAAAATTTTTTATTGAGATTGACTTTGGCGTAGAGGATGATGGGTGATGTATTGTGAGAACGAAAAAAGATATCTACTGAAGACGGCACATTGCCGAAACTGGTCTATAACCAAATCAAATTTGACAAGGGATGACGGAAATTCGTTCCAAAATATGTAGATCGCAATCCTACGCTGTCGGAAATGCAAAAAGAAAAAGTGATGATGAGTGTTTTGTGTAGGAGAATTGTAGGTGATAGGAATATGGCATGTGTGGTAAATTATTGGGTTTTTTAAGTCGTAATAGGTCTTTCTTCTCATTTGTTCCATCAAGTACAAATCGACATACATATGTATATTATACTAATCTATTTATATACTTTTTCAAAGCAGGAAGAAAGTCTTTTGCAGTATTACAAACGAGAAGTTTCTAGGTTATCTTTTTCATCTCTAAAGTAGATTCTGGACGTCAACGTGTTGTGATAGAACGTTCAGTGCTCTGTGTTTTCTGATAAGATCTCATAACAGCCAGAATGATGCTCGGTCTGTATGGAATGAATGGAATTATAGTAGGCCAGGAAAAACTGTGTATTTCTCAATAAATCGTGCATATTTGTCCGTTATACTTAAGAAAAGATGAGGATGTAGGGAAAAGGTGAGATAGTGGAATCAGGGTTCCTCTGCAAATTTCCCAGATTCTTTAATAAATTTGACAAGTTTGTCGATTGGTAGAGAATATGCATCCACCACCTTCAATACAGCCGACCGGAGAATGCGCAATCTTAGTTTAGCGAAGACGGGACAGATGCAAAGAAAATGCTTTGTGTCGTCGTCGTCCTTCTCCATACAAGATAGGCCTAATGAACTGTCGATAATACCTATGGTAGCTGTGTGTTGTCCCCATGGATTATGTCCTGTAATCACCCCCACTTGGGACCCGAATATTCCTCTTCTGCTTGAGGAGGAAGTTTGCTACCTCCATGCTAGGCTTTTTCAGAAAGGACTTTGTAATTTTACAGGAATCTGAAGTAAATTTTAGGTTTGTGAATAAAAAGCCTTTCAATTTTTGAGTTAGCTCCTCGCACAGAGGCATTTAAGGCTCTCATAAGACCACATAGGACTTTGACTTTCAATCCCTCTCTCAATGTCAATCTCATTTACCGCACCACCACGAACCACAAACCACACATCCACACCCAATTTGATTTGACGCTTATAATTGCCTGCCTTAACAAATATAAAGTTTAGACCATCATTTAGGTCGCATTCGTTCAATGTGCACACACCCTTCAAAAAGGAGAAACAACAAGATCCGCCCGTCGAACACGATCTCTACGTAACATTAGAGGAAATCTATCATGGTTGTGTGAAAAAGATGAAAATCTCGCGGCGAGTTGTACAGCCGGATGGTGCGTCAAAGAAGGAGGACAAATATGTTAGCATATCGATTAAGCCGGGCTGGAAGTCGGGCACGAAGGTGACATTTCAAAAGGAAGGCGATCAAGCACCCGGAAAGATACCAGCGGATATTGTATTCATTATCAGGGATAAGCCACATGCGATGTTTAAGCGCGAGGGCAGTGATTTGAGATACACGGCGCGTTTAACGCTGAAACAGGTGAGTTGTGTGTGTGCGATTGAAATGGAAGTAGAGTGATAGAATGGGGTAGCTAGTGATATGTGCTGCATAGCCATTTATTGCAAAGTGGATAGAGAGGATTTATAAAAAGTATAGAAAGAGCTATTTTTGTAGCAAAACGGCCACAAGCTAATTTGAAATAGGTTTGGATGTTTCTCGGGGGAGTGTTGGAAATTCGGAAGTTTTTAAGAGAATTTTTTTGTATTCTCTTTTTTTTCATGCCCTCCAGAATCGATCGCTTCAAATTTAAATCAATAAATCTCAATTGAAAAAAAAAAATCACATTCGAAGGCATTGAATTCCCCAGAGCTTTCTCGTCGATTGCCTTAAATAAAACAAGATTTTATCACTTAAAAAATATGCACGAAAAAAGTACAAAGCAACATTTTTACAAAATTTAGTGCATTTTGAGCAAGAAAAAAAAATCAAACAAACAACACGAATTTAATTAGTAAATTAAATTGGCCAGCCGCAGTGGCTCATTGACATTTTCTCACAGCCCATAAAAACGCACATTTTTTCAGCATTTCAGTTGTGCTGACCATATTGTCTTAATGCAATTTTGATAAACATACTTGAAAAATGATTGCTATATGTATGTATATCAAAAAGCGAAAAATAAAACTTAAAATTATTTATTTTTAACCAAAAATGTTGAAAAAAGCCGTAATAAAAAGCAATCGCATAAAAAATCACGCAACACAAAAATGGCAATTTACCATTTTTGTTACAACTAATCGCTGGCAATTGACAGTTTTTGTGAAATATCATTTTTTCTGCTTACAAACAAACATACAAACAAACATAAATACTTACGTATAGCAATCAAAAAAAAAAAAACAGTAAAAACTACAAAAAGCGCGTAACAAAAAAAAAAGAAAAAACTTGTAAAAAGAACCACTTAAAATGTGCGTCTAAAATTTTTTATTGGCTATGTGAATGAATTCGTTTGTTCAGCTAAGTCCCAGCGGTTGGTCTCAAATTAATAAATAACGTGACACTATGTTAACAATCGCATAAGCGTATATAAACGCATATCGTTTTATATACATACATACATAAATTGTATCTAAATATCTATGTAACTAAAATGTCAAATATCTAAAATATCAATGCATACGAATGCAAAGATTTTTATGTTGTACATAGATTACAAAAAAAAAACACTTTTATTTTCAATTCATTGCATGCAATCTGAAAAGGTGTTAAATTTGTAACACTTGAAATAAATCGTTGTAAATTACATAAATATTTTTCTAAACGCATGTTATTAAGGGTGTTCTAATTTAAGTGGTAATCTAAAAAATCGTAATTCCAATAATGATCCAATCAATGCGATAATAATAATATAATAATACACTGGTGCCAGTGGCGGATCCACGGAGGGGGAGGGGGTTTGGGGGTTTCAAACCCCCCCTTGTGTTTTATCATAGATCCCAAATTAATGCCTTTATAGATTCTGCGCCCAAATTTCCCAAACTGATCAAGGAAAACTCTATCATTCCAAAAGCAATGGTTGGACCACATAACATCCAAAATATGTACCTACATGCGAAAAAAGTTCATGTAGGTACCTTTGGACGCACGTGCATAAAATCAAATTTGTCAAATGCTATTCGCAAATTGCCAAATCGCAAATTTATTTTCTTTTCTTTCTTATCCCTATTTTTATCGGGATTGTACAGAATTAATTTGGTCAGAAATGTCTGAATCGTTGGAGAAATTGCCTTTTTTAGAGGCTTTTCGCAATACTTGTGTAAATTAATCTTTTAAAAATTTGAGTATATAAACACAAGAACTTTAATAAAGCAAAAATTCTAGTAAAAATGTAAATAAAACCAAAAAGTACTACATACATATATTCTTATTTATTTTGGCTTTAAATGCAAGGGTAAGTGAAATTGATGATCAATTTCCCACCAATACCATACGATACTCATTCGCACGTACCAATGCAAAAATATACATACATACGTTATACATGTTATTTAGAACTTCAATTGAAATCTCCTGCACTTTATGCGATGTCATACATATTGTTAATTTGGGGGGTTTTGAGTTTGGTGTTTTTAAGGTGCGGAAAATTGCGCAACTAGTATATAGAATAATAATAGTAGGTGGTATTAGTCCATATTTTCACCAGCGCACATAGGTAGATTTTCAAGTTTTATGCGGCCAAAAATATTTTATTGTCTACATCTATTCCAAATTGCTTGTTTAATGCAAAATTTTAATAATTTGAGTTAAAAGTCGATTTTATTGAAAAATATATACAGTGACTCAAAAAAAAAAAATCATACGCCAAAGTTTTTAAATTTATTTTAAAGAGTTCTGTCGAAAATTTTACTTTCTTATTTTAGTTTAAAAATATAGAAAATTTTCCAATAAAAATCGTTTTAAGCAGGATTTCTGAGCTTATGGAAAAAATCTGAAAAATCGTAGAAATTTCTGAAAGTGGATTAAAAATTTCAAAGCAAGGCCATAATTTATAGAAGACTTTGAGGAGATTTCTAAGTATAATGTTATGTAGCCAACCAATTTTAGTGTAAAAAGTGAAATTCTCAATGCTGTGAAAAATTCCGTAAATTTTAGAAGTTTTCTTCTGTAGGGTGTAGGGTGAGACCGTTCCAATTAAAATTTCCGAAAACCAATGAAAATTTTCAAAAAGTTGAATGTTGCATATTGTATTATATTAAAATTGAATGAGATGCAAAATTGCATACTCAAAACTCTTTTAAAAAATGTAGCTTTAGGATTCTTAGCCCCTTTTTATGATAAGTATTTCCTTGACTTTGAAAAATTGGAAATACTAAAAATACGAAAGCAGGTAATTTTCCAAATAGGCCAATTTTTAATCTATTGTTGATAATTTCTGGCTTTGCATTTTTCCGTATAGAAATTGACGGGTAATCGATCGGAGGCGATAATATAACTAAAATGCTTTTGAATTAAAAAATTAACAATATTTTTTCAAGAAAGGCCAATATGCTTAAAAGCTTCAAAATGGTGGGTCTTTTATTATGCTAGGTTGACGATTTCTTCAATAAATATTTACCTGAAGCACTCGAATCAATGATGTTTACTTTGATAACTGTCTTAAAACTGAAAATATTGACGTTTAAAAATGGGTTACTTAAAATACGTAAAAAATAAAAAATCGAAAAAGTGGGAGAATAATAAGTTTCGACTAGCGGCGGGTGTCCCTGCCGTTGTCTATAAAAGCCGAGAAGACCGGTTTATTATCGCCCGGTCTATTATAAACGTAGAGCGATTTTGTATTTGCACCAATTTTAAAATTTTCAATTTTAGCCGCATAAATTCGTAAAATCTACCTATCCGCGCCTGACTGGTGCTATTATAACTCAAGTTTTATGGCCGAGCTTCTCTCCCAATTCGAGGTGTGCTCCTTAATTTTTTTGTTGGACCTACAGTTTTATGCCGGCTCCGAACGGCGAATGCATTTTTTGTGAGAAGCTTTTTTATGGCAGAAATACACTCGGAGGGTATGCCGATGCGACAATTATTGTAGAATATCACATATAAGGTCTGTGTGCGAAAGATTGAAGCCCATCGTCAACAAACTGTTTTGAACTTATCAGTGTGGCTTCAGACAAGGTAAGTCTACCATCGAACAGATCTTCACCATACGCCAAATCCTGAAAAAAAAAAAAACATATGCAAAAGGAACCGACATACACTATCTCTTTGTCGATTTTAAAGCCACTTTTGACAGCACGAGTAGGAGTTGCTTCTTTTGCCGCAATATCTGAGTTTAGTTTCCCTAAACAACTTACACGGTTATGCCAAATGACGTTGACTAACAACACCAGCTCCGGCAGAATAGGGAAGTACCTCTCCGAGCCGTTCGAGATCAAACAAGGTTTCAGGCAAGGTAGTCATCCTTTCGTTTTATTTCTTCAACTTGATGCTGGAAAAGATAATTCGAGCTGCAGAACTTAATCGCACAGCAGGCATCTTGTATCAGAAGTGTGTGCGACTGCTGGCATACGCAGATGATATTGACATCATTGGCACTAATACTGGTGCTGTATGTTATACCCTCTTCAAGCTGGTTAAATAGGCTATGATAATGGGTTTGGCGGTTAACAAGGATAAGACGAAGTACCTGCTGCCATCACACAAAGAAACAGCACGACTTAGTAGCAACGTCACTATTGGCAAGTAGGTACAAATTCGAAGCCGTTAAGGAGGACTGCGTCTATTTGGGTACCAGCTTTAACACCAAAAATAATATGAGCACGGAAATCCAACGAAGAAGCACTCTTGCAATTGGCAAGAGGCAATTGAAAATTAAAGTTCTCTATCGACGAAAAAAATCACGCTCCACAGAACGCTTATTGTTCCTCATGTACGGCACAGAAGCATGAACGATGTCAAAATGAGTTGAGATCGCGCTTGGAGTATTTGAGAGAAAAGTTCTTCGGAAGATTTATGGACCCCTTTGCGCGCTAGAGAGGGCGAGTATCGACGGATATTTAATGATGAGTTGTACGAGCTTTATGCAGGGATCGACATTGTTAAGCGAATAAAAATCCAGTGGCAGGCTAAGTCGTGAGAATGGATGAAAGTGCTCCGGCGCAGAAAGTATTTCTATCGAAACCCGCTAAAGGCAGAAGAAAAGGGAGACCTCCACTGCGTAGCGAAGATCAGATAGACAGCGATTCGGCCTTCCTTGTTATTTACAACTGGCGAAATAGAAACGACTGTCGCGCTTTATTGGACTCGCGCAAACTCGTCTAGAGGGTTACCCAATTAAGAAGAAGAAGTTATGAAATGACCACCAGCTCTGTTAAGATTGGGAATAACTTCTCAGAACCTTTCGCAATTCTCGCGACTTATTTTATTTGGTGCTGAAGAAGATAATTCTGACTTGAGAACTTTGCCAACAATATTCAGGCTCTACTCGTCGTTAATGTACGGGTTTGAAGCATGGAGATGGCTCTTGGAGTAGTTGAGAGCAATATGTTGAACTGGAGCTCTGCATGTATGTGACTAGCGTTTTGTAATACTTTTCGAAGTCCAACTAAAGCGCTCTTCGGCTATTACTTACTATGGAAATTACAAAATACTTTCCCATATCCTCGAATTTCCATCGACTATAGACTATTGACAAATGTACTGGTTTAAGAAAATTGTTATCAATCAATCATTAACAAACATCAGCGAATGAACAGAACGAAAACGCTGGCGAAAATCGCTCGGCGAAAATTCGTCAGAATAGACTTATTTCTAATTTGGACGCTATCGCCTGTTTGGAACTTGATAAAAACATGTAATAAAACAAAAATATACGTTTTTTGATGTGGAAAAAATTTAAAATATGGACGGAAGAGAAGAGTCAATGGAAGAAGTAAGGAAAAATTGTAATTATAAAAATATGCATATGGCAATTTCAACTTGATTCTGTTTTACTAGGCGATATTCGCAAACAAATGTCATCGCCGCACCACGCGAAAACACGCCCGGCGATTGGTTCTGTTTAAGCTATTAGAAAAACGTTTTTGCTAAAATGAAACGAAACAGGGTTACCTATAAAAAATAATAAGAATCGCTCTGTTATTTTAAGAAATTTCGAGGGTTTTAAAAGTTCACCCTCTGTCACAAAGAAAATAAGTAAGCGTATCATCTCTTCGAAATTTTGGTTTTCGCAAATTTTATTTGTTATTTTTAGTTCATTTTGGAGATAAAACTACACATTCCATATAAATTAAAATAAACTTGTGATTTTAGGTAACAAAAAATCTCGTTAACCAAACTGGAGCTCAAGAGAAAATGCTTATTTGCGGGAAAGCATTTAGTGCCACATAACCTATGTACATACGTATGTCACTCTGATGAATATTTCGACCTACAAATCGTAATTTAGTCGGAACTTCCATGCCGGGTGAGATTGGAAGTCCCCTATTACTGACAGGCTCCTCAGTATCTATAAAATATTCCAATGTGGCCTTATCAATGCAATAAAATTCCTCTTCCTCCATTTGGAACGGACCCCATCGGCTTCGATATACCTTTGCTCTCCGTCCCGGGATGGCATCGTCTATAATACTTAGCAAAATCTTGAAAAATATTTATTAAAATGTCTTCTTTTTACGTTTTATTTATTTTTTTTTTATTGAATTCACGTACTCTTTCTATTTTCTAGTTTTTCACGACGAATTTCTAGCTTAGAACAATATTCTAAGATTTTAAAATGACGTTCCCCTCATTTTAAAGTTAAAACGTTGTTTTAGTGATAAAACTGTTTTTACGTCGTCTATGACAGAGATAAAATGACGTTTATGCTAGCATCATTCTAAGTGTGGTAAAACACTGTTTTAAATCGACTATGACTACGGCCCATTGTATATATGTACACATGCATTGGCGCACACAAGAGGGGGAGTTTTGGAGTTAACCCCCCCCCCCCCAAATTTGACAACACCATAAAAAAAAATTTTATAAAAGATCGTACATGCAAAAATATTTGTGTAAATACATGTTGTAAAATCTATGAATATTCGTGGATGTATGTACATTGCCAATATTTGTCAACAACTACTGATTATGTTTATAAACAAGCAGTGCGGAGACATTTCCCTAAAAGTATGCTGTGGATATTAGCTGAGGTTTGTTATACTCAGCTGTACTAGTACACAGAGTATTATAGTTTTAATCACATAACGGTGGATTGTAACAGAATGAAATAATCGAGATAGATATAGACTTATATATATCAAAATGATCAGGGTGAAAAGAGAAATCGATTGAGCGATGTCCGTCCGCCCGTCCGTCCGTCTGTAAACACTCTAACTCGCGCAAAAATTGAGATCAAATTTGGAATGCAAGTTGGTATCGAGACTGGGACGGTTGGTATTGAAAATGGGCGAAATCGGACCATGACCACGCCCACTTTTCCTATATAGAAAAAATCGGAAATTTAGTATCTCAGCCACTAATATAGCTAGAGCGATGAAATTTTACCCACGTGTTGAGCTCAGGCCCGTATGAAGAAATTTGGTGAAATTTTAGAAAACGGGAGGTGCCACGCCCACTTATTAAGGGTCAAACATTGAAAGTTTTATATGTCATAACTCAGAAACCGTTGAAGATATATCGATGAAATTTGGTATACGTGATTTACTTACTTAGACAAATGTTTTGACGGAAAATTCTCAAAATCGGTTGACGGCCACGCCCACTTTTATATATGGGAACTATAAATGGGCCTAATAAAAACATTTTAAGCGATATCTCTGTCAAATATAAAGATAGATCATTAAAATTTTATGGCAGGAGTCTAACTACGAACATAAGACAAAAACCGTAAAAAATTTGGAAAATGGGCATGGCACCGCCTCTTTTTAGAAGCAGGAATATACGAGATTTCTTAGCCTATAACTCGACAAATAATTTATATATAATGACGAAACTTGGTGTGTACACTTTTATTACTTGTGGTAATACATGTTCAAAAAGTTTTAGAGAAACCGGTTGACGGCCACGCCCACTTTTATATATGGGTATTATAAAGTGACCTAATAAAAACATTTTAAGCGAAATCTTTGTCAAATGTAAAGATAATTCATTGAAATTTTGTGGTATGATTTCTACAATAGACCGGAAACAAAAAAATAGAAAAATTTTGGAAAATGGGCGTGGCACCGCCTCTTTTTAGACAAAGGAATCTACGAGATTTCGGAGCCCATAACTCGACAAATAATTGAGATATTATGATGAAACTTGGTTTATACACTTTTATAACTTGTGTTAATAGACACGCAAAAACCTATTGAAATCGGTTTATGACCACGCCTACTTTTTAGCAAAGATATTTCTGGAACACGCTTTTCTAAATTTGTAACGTGACATCTTTGTAACTGGAAGTCATAAAGGAATGAAATTTTGCACAAAGAATAATATTCATATGCTTAGTTGGCTGACTGATAAAAATGTTGAAAATGGGCGTGGCTACGCCCACTTTATGCAGCACTCGCTTTATATAAAATCCATCAAACGCAAACAAACTATGAAAGCATACAGCTGAGTATCTAATGTTCGATTCCACTCGAACTTAGGCTTCCTTACTTGTTAGTTTTAGTTTAAATACAGATAAAATGCAATGAATTGAGATTTAAAAGGTGCCTTTGTTTAATGTGTGCATACGTAGGTCCACTCCCCAACCATAAATTTAAGTAAAACTTGTCTGGACGAGTTTTAAGTATTTTTTTTTATTTTCCGTTGGATATTGAAACCCCCCCCCCAAAATTTTTTTCTGTGTGCGCCACTGTACACATGTATACACATATTTCATTTATTTGACCATTAAAGTCGCGTTTTAGTTTGTTGTCGTGTCAGAAATTGTTAATTGGATTAACTAATGTTGACAAGTGCATTAAATTACACCAACAACAAAAGCAGAACAACAAACAAAAACTTGGCATTTTTCTTTTGGTTGTTTGTTGAATCGGTCTAGTGACAGCCGAAATAGTGTTTGCTTGGTTGTTAGCTAAATGTATGTACATACTTACATATGTATATAAAAAACAAAACAAAAAAGAAAACAAGTAAGGAAGCCTAAGTTCGAGTGGAATCGAACATTAGATACTCAGCTGTATGCTTTCATTGTTTGTTTGCGTTTGTTCGATATAGGGTGTATTTTATATAAAGCGAGTGCCGCATAAAGTGGGCGTAGCCACGCCCATTTTCAACATTTTTATCAGTCATCCAACTAAGCATATGAATATTATTCTTTGTGCAAAATTTCATTCCTTTATGACTTCTAGTTACAAAGAAGTCTTGTTACAAATTCCCAAAGGGTGTTCCAGAAATATCTTTGTTAAAAAGTAGGCGTGGTCATAAATTTTTGCGTGTCAATTAACACAAGTTATAAAAGTGTATAACCCAAGTTTCGTCATAATATCTCAATTATTTGTCGAGTTATGGGCTCCGAAATCTCGTTGATTTGTCTGAAAAGAGGCGGTGCCACGCCCATTTTCCGAAATTTTTCTATTTTTTGCTTCCGATCTATTGTAGAACTCATGCCACAACATTTCAATGAATTATCTTTATATTTGACAAAGATATCGCTTAAAATGTTTTTATTAGGTCATTTTATAATACCCATATATAAAAGTGGGCGTGATCGTCAACTGATTTCGCTAAAATTTTGAACATGTATTACTACAAGTAGTGAAAGTGTATACACCAAGTTTCGTCATAATATATCGATTATTTGTCGAGTTATGGGCTCAGAAATCTCGTATATTCCTGCTTCTAAAAGGAGGCGGTGCCACGCCCATTTTCCAAAATTTTTGTATTTTTTGTTTTACGTCCATAGTTGGACACCTTCCATAAAATTTCAATGATATATCTTTATATTTGACAGAGATATCGCTTAAAATGTTTTTATTAGGTCACTTTATAATACACATATATAAAAGTGGGCGTGGCCGTCAACCGATTTTAACTATTTTCCGTCCAAACGTTTGCCTAAGTAAGCAAATCACGCGTACCAAATTTCATCGATATATCTTCAACGGTTTCTGAGTTATGACTCATAAAACTTTCAATGTTTGCCCCTTAATAAGTGGGCGTGGCACCGCCCATTTTCCAAAATTTCACCATATTTCTTCATAAGGGCCTGAGCTCAATACGTGTGTAAAATTTTATCACTCTAGCTCTATTAGTGACTGAGATACAAAATTTCCGATTTTTCCATATAGGGGAGGTGGGCGTGGTCATGGTCCGATTTCGCCCATTTTCAATACCATCCGTTCCTGTCTTGATACCAACTTGCGTTTAAAATTTCATCAAAATATCTCAATTTTTGCGCGAGTTAGAGTATTTACAGACGGACAGACGGACGGACAGACGGACGGACAGACGGACGGACGGACATGGCTCAATCGATTTCTCTTTTCACCCTGATCATTTTGATATATATAAGTCTATATCTATCTCGATTATTTCATTCTGTTACAATCCACCGTTAGGAAATCAAAACTATAATACTCTGTGTACTAGTACAGCTGAGTATAATAAATGCATATAAACTAAAACTAAAGTTGTTATTTATTGTCGCGACAAGCAAACAAGCCGTTCGGCCATTCGCCGGCAGGCCATTCATATTGCATGCGATGCAACAACGGCGAATGAATGGTGTGGTTAGTATGTACGTACCGTAGATTTGTACATATCGAAGTTAGTTAGTTATTCTTGGTGTTAACTTGATTTTTAAACAATTTCAAATATTGAACATACTAAGCACACACGTAAAACAAGCGAAACTATGTAAAAACCAATGTACATACAAACAAACATGCAACAAAGTCAGCAAAAAAATTGCACACTTTTCAAAAGCAAAAAATACAACAACAATAACATTAGTCTTGTCTGCGTTTACTGAATGTGCAACATTGTGTAGCATTTTGAGCATTTTATTGCTTGTTAAATTTGGCCAATTTCGTAGATGGAAATTCTTGTTGATGCTGGAATTTGTTACGTGCTGCACATTTTTCCCATGTATTTCTTTATGTATGAAAATGAATTGAAATTTTTATTAATTGTTTTTTTTTTTGTTTGTTTGATTGGAAATGCTAATTGTACTACAAATATTTGTACATATTTTTGCTATATGTATGCAAATTATAGTTCTATAGCTTTATGCTAAATAAGCTTTAAATGAGCTCGATCTCTTACGCACTTAACTTAACACCAGTGGCGGACGCTTCTTACAAGCTGAAAAGCCCGGCTTGCCTAATATTTTCGTTTATTTCATCGTACGAATTTCTTTAAAATTCGGTTATATATGGCGCACTGTGGGACTAAAAGGAAGGCTCTCAAAAAAAAAAAAAATCGGGTTCGTGAGGCAATATGAGCCTCGATCAAAATTTGTATGAATACGATGATACAGAATCAGAAATAAAATGTGGAAAGGGTCTGTCTGTGAACTGTAACCAATGAGTAAGAGGTGATATTATTGTCCTAAATGCAATAAAACGTATTTATTACCAGCACAGATCACCAAATTCTTATGAGTGTGATGTACGAAAAAAAAATCGGATTTTATTTTCGCGTGCAAGAAAAAAAAAATAAAATGCACAGAAAAACTTTTATTTGTTTAATAAACTGCATGCAAGTACGAATTAATTTTGAGAAGAATTTAAGTTTCAAAAATTTTATTTAATATCTTATTCTATATATATAAAAATGGTGTAAAAATTTATAGTACTTCATTAGAACGGCTGGGCCAATTTCTGTAAAATTGTTTGCCAGTTGTTGGTATTCTCGAGGAGAAGGAAGACAATTTTGGAAAATCCCTCCGGAAAAGTCGGAAAATTGGAAAAGTCGAAAATCGAGTTTTTGTATGAAATTTTGTGTGAAATTATTCCCTTATGACTTTTCAAATGAAAAACTAGAAAGTTCTCAGCTAATATCCGATAGATAGGGATAGGGATAGGAATAGGAATAGGAATAGGAATAGGAATAGGAATAGGGATAGAGATAGAGATGGAGATGGAGATGGGGATGGAGATGGAGATATAGATAGATAGAGATAAAGATAGAGATAGAGATGAAGATAGAGATAGGGATAAAGATAAAGATAGATATAGAGATAGAGATGAAGATAGAGATATAGATGAAGATAGAGATAGAGATAGAGATAGATATAGATAGATAGAGATGAAGATAGAGATAGAGATAGAGAGAGGGAGAGATAGAGATTGATATTGTGATTGAGATAGGGATCGGAGGAAGTAAGTTTGTCGCGGCGAATATAACTATATATAGTTATAACTTTTATTCAGAGAATAGACAATTTTTTTATTATTCGCAGTCATTGAGGTGGACTCTAAGATAATGGTGAGCAATACGGATTAAATACTTTTCTTTAGGCTTCATAGGAATAAATTTTAGCAGAACAACGTCTGCCGGGACAGCTAGTACTATTTTTATAAGTTTTAAAAAACTAACTTTTTGTAAAAAAAAAATTTAAAATACTTCATCTGTAATGTTAAATTTCTATTGCTTCGTAATGAATGAATTACAAAAATATTTTTTAAAAAAAAATTTCATTCTAAAAAAAGTAGCCTCACATGCGAAGTTTAGTGTTTACATATGTACAAAAAAAAGTTTAGTTTTCTAGGGTTAACAGTTCCACACATTGGCTTTTATGTGGCTTTCAAAACAGAATAACATAGCTTGTTGCTCGCTTTCTACACTAAAACAAAAAACAACTTACTCTGATTATGGAAAAGTCGGCACTAAACTTTAGTGACTAAAGACATGGTATTTTCATTGTCGGGATGTAGCATTTTCTTCAAATTAAAAAATAAAAACCATCAGCATTATCGGCTTAAATTCTTCGTTTTTTATCCCCTATCTGGGGATCGAAATTTAATTTGAAGTCGTTTTATACATTGTATTTTCTATAAAATAATTGCATCTTCGGCCAAAATGTTAAAGCCTGAACCCCTCTTTAAACCCTATATAAAACGCCCTTGACTAGTACCTGTTGTATTCGGCAAAGAGCATTCGCTTTAATAAATATAAGTATATATATGTATATATTTCTTTTAATTTTATATATTTTTTCTTAAATTTGGTATTAGACAAGTTTTTTGAATTTATTAAAATTGAATTACGAGTGTAAGTTTCAAATAAACGGTGCCAAAATCAACATCACAACAAACACCATTACCTACAATTTCCAAGTTGGTCACTTTGTTGTTACATTAAATTTTGTTGTAATATTTAATGTGGTTTTTATTGTTGTTGCTGGTGCTAGATGTCACGCCGTATTGGGGCCAATTTATTTAAAGTTTAAATTTTCAACGCACTTACATATATACATACATACATATATACATACATACATATATAGATACAATCCCAGTTATGATCTTTACAACGTCACGCAGTGTGTAAATTATTAAAAAATTAAAAATGGTATGCCTCCAAATATGTACTCGCCTGTGTATGTATGTATGTATATTTGTTCTAAAAAACTCTGCCTTTTTTGCCAACTACGCATAATTTATGCCACTTTAATTGCGTTCAAAAAGAAAAAAGTACAAAATGAGTTTCTGAAATTGCCAAAATTTTTTAACTGTTATCTGTCACAAAACTGTCAAATTGTCATCATATTTCCTCGCCAATAAAAGCAATATAATAAATAATAGCTTAAAAAAACTAAAAAACACGCTTTAATCTTAAAAATCGTACTAAAAATTGAGAAATAATTTAATTAGAAACAAAATGATGAACGAAAATATAAGTATTTAAGGAAAAGCGTTGGGTGGTGCTCAGTATGTCAAAAAATATTTAAGATCGCTGTTTTTTTAACTAATATTTTTATTTTGACTTTTTTGAGATTTCATATAACGTACTCTTTAATTTCGCAACTAGGTATGTATATTTTTGTACTAGTTGTACAAATCGAATATTTTCATATTCAAATATTATTGAGCACCCCCACGCTTTTCCTTAAATACTTATATTTTCGTTCATCATTTTGTTTCTAATTAAATTATTTCTCAATTTTTAGTACGATTTTTAAGATTAAAGCGTGTTTTTTAGTTTTTTTAAGCTATTATTTATTTTTAACTTTTTAGTGAAAATTTTCATTAAAGGATGTTTTATGCGGACGCAAGAATAAAAGTAAAAAGAAGTCTGATGAAGGGATGTGGTGATCTCCGAAATAGATCTACATACATATGTATGTATTTATAACTTCTACCAAAAATATTAATTTTTCACATACATTTTTTCCTTATAAGAAAAACATTGTTCATAAGAGCTCAAAAATGAAGCCTAAACGAAAGCTTGCTACTTTTGCTGCATTTGCTTTTGCTTTGCTTTTGCTAATGAAAAGTAAATTAGCAAACTCGGCCAGCCGAGTAAAAAACGAGAACACGATTCATTCGCTTCAGTTTTCAGCTGAGCCGTTTTTGCTTGTATAGTTAAGCAAAAGCAAAGCAACGCGATTTGGGGGATTTCATTTTACTTCCAGCAATTAGTTGTCTTTGCATTTTTTCTGCTTTTGCTTATTGCATCTTGTTAACATTACCAGAGTTGAGTGATGGTGAATTACAGATTTGAGATAAAAGTTGAAAAAATTAGCAGCGCGCTGTAGAATGGAATGTTACTTTACATTTGTGCACATCTGCTGATATTCTTAGTTTTATTCACATACACCGATTTCACCAATGCACCAAATTCCTAAAACAGCAAAGTAATTTTAAAATTTTCTTATCGAATTTCAATTATAAATAAATTTAAGAATTAAAAAAAATCAATTTAAATTAGTTTCAATTTGACTTTTCTGGGACTCGAACCTGCGCCTCTATGTGCATATCCTTCTGTATTAAAAAATTATAATTCAATAGATGCTTTTGTGTACACAACAATTTTTTGATATGTTTGGGGGACAGTAGGATTTTCGTTGATCAGTCATCAGAGTCTAGCAGCTGCTGTGCCCCGATACACCAAGATGAATGGTGAGGGTTTTGAAGCAGCCACCAATTTATTATTGCTCAATAGATGTACATTTGTATTGATGCATCATCTATTTGTTCAGAGAGGGTGACAATTAAATTTCATTGGCATAGGTATAGAGATGGTTGATCGTTGCTCATCAACGAGGTTGATGGGTTGGCCATCAACAAGATGAAATGGACAACAAAATATTTTTACATTTTCAAAATTTCGAAAATTTTAAAATAATTACAAATTCGATGTGGAAATTGTAAAAATACTCACCGGTTGTAGCAAACTGATGCATTGTTGTATGGTTTTTAATACAGAAAATGCATTGATGCGCAGGTTCGAGTCCCAGTAAAGTCAAATTGAAATTAATTTTAATTGATTTTTTTTTTTAATTTTTAATTTATTTATAATTCAAATTCGATAAGAAAATAGTTAAAACACCAGCGGTTTTGGGAAATTAGTGCATCGATGGAATTGGTGTATGGGAGGAATAATGAGCCATATCAGCAGATGTGCAGAAATTTAATATAACATTCCTTTCTACAGACGAACTCGCTCTACTTCTGTTATTTTAACAGCCAGCTGTGTTGAATTAAAATTTTTTATTCACCAGATGCACTAACAGAATTTTGTTGGGTCTCTGGCTTCCACGATTATTCGTAGTTGCAACTTCTCTGTTCATCTACGTTCTCTGTTATTGGCTTGCATACGGGAGTGAATTGAATGAAATTCATAGAGGCTATTTTGAAGAGAGGTAACATAAAAGCCACAATGAAGCATAGAGTATAATGTTGAATCTCATTATATGATGTCGTTGGGTTGAATCCCATGTTGATGTCACGTTTCGAATCCGGAGGTGAATAGAAATATTAGAGGAGAGAACACAATAAAAAAGTAAAGTGAATGTTTCAAAAAAAATAATAATTGAGTTAAACGTTTGCAACTTTTAGGATGGGATGAAGTTACATACATACATACATACATACATACATACATACATACATACATACATACAGGTGAAGCTAATAAAAGCGTGTTAAAAAGAACAACCGCGTATAAATAATGTAAAAGATTTTTGTTTTTTGTGTAATAAAGTTAAGACAACAACAGCGCAAGTTGCCAATAGTGCTGACATTTTGCTATAAATTCATTAGAATTTATGGTTATGTGATGGTCGTCATCGTATTCTCTACTATTTGTAACTACTCGTATATTTTTGTTATTGTTGGTTTTATAGTGGACCAATTGGCTAACAGCATGTGCTGCCAGTAACGAATTTCATCTACTCGCTTTTGGCATCCATAAAAAGGGCTACCCGCCCTCACCCCATACATTTTGTGTAAGCGATCGCGATCTCTGATCGGTTAACAGCCGGCTTGTGATTTTCGTTGTGTGATCACTTTTAAGCTGGGTTTTATGCGCCCTGCGAAATAGGCATGAATAAAAATTTTCCACAAGTAATGCTTTACTTTTTTAATAACTAGTTTTAATTCTGATCGACATCGTCACGCATCAAATTACGCAGTTCAATGTACAGAACAACAATTAGCAACTATTGTAGTTATATATAAAGGGGAAAAAAAGCTTTGCAGCAAATAAATATAAACAATAATCATAAATTGATATACATATGTAAATATGTATAACAACAATGCCATTAAAAATTCAAGAAGGCGGCTACTCTTCATTAAGTTCGATCACGTCATCAATTGAGCGGTTTTTTCTCCACGCGTATATGTGTGTGTGGAAATACACTGTGAACAATTTATTATCTTTAAGTTTAATTTCGTGTGAAAGAATAAACAGCTTGGCCTGCCGTGCATAGAATATTCTGCAAGGGGTTCCCGGATGTTTTCTTGCACATTCAAAAATTGTGTGTCTGCCTTATGTATGTGTGCCTTGATTAGTCGCGAGAAGATTTCTAAGCTAGGAGTCGATATTCTCACACATGTTAATATTTATTATATCAGACTAAAGCGTACTGACAGCATTCTCCCAACTAACACTGAGGTTAGATATCAATATGACAATGACTTGAGAACTAGCCCTTTTCTCAAATCTCTAACGCTAGAGGACGATTCGAGAAACTGTCAAGAATCATAGCGATCTCAAAAAAATGAGACATACATAATTCTCAAATCGAGAAAATTATAGTTCTCGAATCGAAATCTAATGTAGGTAGTTCTCTAATAAGATTCTAATAGGAATTTGTAAATACTTCTTTTTCTAATTTAAAATGAAATTCTAGAGTAGTTTTCTACCTTCGCTTTCGATTAGAGAATATTTTAAGGATTACACTAATGTAGTGGCCAGAAATTCTCTAACGTTAGAGACTGTGTTTGCTGTGTTAGCTCCTTTTACGCACAACCGGTCTTAGCGGTACACGCTTCACTAACTACGAGGTTTAACCACTAGTGGGTTCCCAAGGACTTCATATTTGGGCTAGTTGGCGACAGGACTGGCTCTTTGGCAGATATTGTGTTGCGGGAACTTTCTTGCTGTCGCAGCTTCAGTTTATTCTTCGAAGTGTTGAGTTTGGAGAAAGTTTATTTGAATAGAAATTATTGCAAACCAACAGTCAGAGATTTGGACTGAGAGGCACCATACGCTAAATACTGATCTAACCCTGCAAAAAGCCGAGTACTCCATGCATGTGTGTATAGAGTACTCGCTATGGACTAATAGAGTACTCCATAACCTGCCACATTTCATATAAAAAATATGGTCCATTTAACATGGCGATATCCTGGGCAGGGATCACATACTCTGATTTCCGCATGACACCCGAGTAATCCAAGGAGTACTTACATGGGATTAATTCATGGAGTAGGTACTTAAATTAATAAAATTTAATACTCTGAACAGATTTGAGCGACTGCCAATTCAATTTGATTATTAGCATAACCTAAGTATACTTTTCCTTAATAAAAAAAATAATAAAATTTTTCTAGCGCAATGACCAATATGTTGTGTCGCGTTTCAATGTCTCTTTATTACTAAATCCTGCACGTTCAAACAAGCATGCATATGTACATACATAGGTACGAACTTGCTTCGTAGTTATTGCGATATATATACATTTGGTATTCGTGGCAATGTTCTGTTAACTACGAGCCGATGCAGATAAACGAGTCGCTCTCTTGGCACTATGTTTATGATCACTTTGAAAGTACTTCAACCTACCACAAAATGGATCATATAATCCAATGATTTTTGCAGGGCAAGCTCGTATCGCCACGTTTAGGCTAAAAAGCAAGCTCTGCCTGCGATGACTTTGAGATAAGAGTGTGTCCGAGTTATGGCTGCAGTGCGCTGCTGATTTGGATAAAATCTTTGTTGGGATAGACTTGAGTATCTTACTATTGGTTCGATTTACTCTATTTTCACCCAAATTATTAATCCATCAAGTTTAGTCCCATCAGTATTCAGTGCTCTGAGTAAGGTTTGGAAGTAGAATCTTTTCTTTATTATTATTCTACACAAAAACAATTGACTTAAGTTATTTGTAAATGCACATCTTTTGATTGTTTTTCATGCGATTTTCATGTCTCGTACTTGATTCATGTATTTACACTTTTAAATTACGCAAATATTCATAAAAGGGTAAAATATTTTTATATTTATATTTATGTTCATAATCTCCATTAAATATGGCAACTAAAAAAGTGCAATAAAAACAACAAAAATACGCGAACTGATTGATAAAAATATTATTTAAACAATGCGCATTGCGGTGGCGCCACTTTTTTCTTGGCAAGGAATCTCAAAACAAATTCTTCAAAAAAGTGTGCAAAAAAAGAAATGAAAAAAGCCGACACAAACAGTGAATTTTGGCTTTATGACCGTTTTTTTTTTTTTATTTGCTACGCCGAAAATATTGTGCAAATTTATATCGCATGCGATTTTTTGTGTATAAGTAGAGATATTTTTTGTATGTGTTTTCTTGGGTAGTTCCGGGTAAATTAGATTGGAATGGTCTCAAAAGTCATCTCCAATTTGAATTTCTTATTTTCACTACCACCGCGCGTGGAATGCATCCAACTTTTTATACTACTGCATTTTTTACAAACTGCGCTTGGGTTTTTTCGCTTTATGCGGTTGGTTTGCTTGGGCTTTTATTTTTATTTTGTTTGTTTTTTGCTGCTCTGTGGTGGCACCGATCCTTATTTTTTTTTTTCATTGTGATGACTTAATGGTTGTTGCACACCAAATAAGGCGACAGCAAACAGTCAGAGCGTATAAAAACTGTGACTGAGACTTGACTGACTGATTGCGGGCTGCCGTCAAAGCTTAGACTGAATATCAATACTTTTTTTTTTTTTGGCTGCGTACGTGCGTGCGTGTGTTTACGCGAATATATGGCAAATAGAATTTTTAAGGAAAAAACGACCTGATAAATTTTACGCTGTGCGATATTATAAGTAGAAATAATTGAGAGATATGAATGGCATTTAAACTGAGCTTAAAAGCAAAAAAGAAAAAAATTAAAAGCAGCCGCGGGCGATAAAAATTGACCGTAAAGTGGCCGAAAACAAAAAAAAAAACAACAATAATTAAAAGAAATACGCTTAAGTCGAGCAGAGCAGCGAAACAAAAAGGTCAAAGGAAATTTTTTCAGTGCGTTATATGTATGTATGTATGTAAGTTATGTATCATTCAAGGTATTCAATAGTCGGCTATAAAATATGTGTCTTTTCGAAAAATTCCAGAATGACCGCCATTAAAACGCGAAATGTCCGAATACAGTTAGCTATGAAAATATGGATTTGTTGTTTTTATTAAAAGTACATAATATTTTGTTGACAATGTGTTTTTTGATTTTTTTTTGTGATATTCTTACTTGCCTGTTTGCCTCTCTTGCAACACCCTTTAACAGCGTAAAGGTAAATGCAATTTTATTTACTATCAAAGTTGAAACGATGACGCCATTTCGAAAATAGTGCCAGATGAAGTGAGTGAAGTTGGTTTTTTTATGATATACACGTACCAAACAAATCCCAAGTGCTTTTGCCATTTCGATTGTGCCCAAAATCAATCAGAAATTCGCATATATTTTTATAGAGGTACCTCTGTATACTCGTATACACACATACCTTCATATATAGAGCTGGAATGAATGTCGTTGCGCGAATGGAAGCAACGCAATCAAAATGAATGACGACAGCAAAATGCCGAAATATATAAATATATATCGTCGCTGCGCCAACAAAAAGAACTATACGTTTTTCAGCAACTTTTCAGGAGAGCAAAAAAACCGTTTGCTGGTGATCCTAGAGAATATTTTTTCTAGTTTGAATTGTTAACTAATGATACAACACATATGTAATAGACTTGTGCAATTTTTTTTTACTTTTTTGACCAACCACTTCGCATGAAGCATTTGCGCCGTTTTACAGCACATAGCTCTTTTTACAAATTGTTTAAATTTGCTAGTGGGGGTAAGAAATCGTAAAAGATGTGTATACAATTCTTCGCTAGGGTCCGATGCAATTAGCGATAGCTTGGAAATGCATTATTTAATTGACCAGTGCCCTTCTATTTTGAAAATTGGTCACATACGCTTTTTTTAAATAATTTTTTACACAAAAATAACCTGAAATCAAAAAACAATTATACGAAAATAGATGTATAACTGATTTTACAGAGCATTTCTACTACTGAGAGCATATAGCTGTGTTTGATAACTTCTAACCAAAGAAGGATATCAGAAAACGGGAAATGCAGAAATGTGGCTAGCGGATAGCGCTAAATAAATATGTAATAAAAAAAAATCGAAAAAAACATATAACTGAATTTGTTGGCGCAGCGACGATATGTATGTATGTGTGTACATTAGGGCGGGTCGATTTGTAGGTGTCCAAAAAAATTAACAGGGACACATGGCGATTATGAAAATTTGGATAATTTCAAGCATTTTTGCCCAAGAAACTATATGAAGGCAATAACGTTTTAAACGCCATTTTTTACGAAACCCATTTTTTACATATTACGCTTTAAATTCCTCTTTTAAATTACCCCTACACCAAATCAGCTAAAATTATTAACCTTTTCGCGTAAAAAATGCAATTAGAAAGTGTCAGTCCGTGGAAAAACGTTTTAAGTTGCACACAAAACCATAAAAATTAAACTGAGCAATTTTTTCGAACAAAAACTTGTATGTATTGTCATTATTTTCGAAAATCCAAGCAAAAATTACCAAAAATAATGATTTTCCCTTTTTTTGCTCTCCTGTAAAATTTATATTTTGTAACTTCCCAGCAGTATTTATCAGCTGGAAAACAGCACATATTTCCTACAGAATATTCAGTAGAGATGTAGTTCTAATATCTGAACTTTCCCTTTCGTTTTTATATAGAGGTGGCGCCGAAAATCAACTACCTAGAAACTGCCGAACGAGAAGGGAGAGTTTCTGTAGGAAAAAAGGCCTGAATACGCAGGGAGAACTTCCATAGCATGTATTTCAGTACACCTGATGTCTTCACTGCGTGTTCAGTTATTTTTTCAGCAATGAATTTTGAACTTACTTTCAGGCTATTTTTCATAATGAATATTCTATTGAATATGCACCTCCTTACCTCAAATACTGCTGGGTTACAACGTTATTCCTGGCTCGCCTTCATATGTCTAAAATGAATTTCGAGCCAGAGGTTATTATGTTCTATGTATATTATTTCCAACTGTATTTCAAGTGTATTTCATAATATTAAAAAAGTATTTAAGAATTTTTCCAAGTAAAAAATGTATGTAAAATTTCTTATTTTCTGAAATACATCTGGAAATCGTGTATTTTTTTTTCAAAAAGTTGCTCTCCTCTTGAAACTGCTATAGGCATTTAAAACTAGCCAAAGTGTTTACATATCTAGGGGTTTTGGGGGTCGAGGAATCCATTTTCGGCAATAATTTCTTCTTTCGTGGGCCACCGCAGGGCGTTATCTTTGTGTTTTTTTGGTAGTAAAAACCAATGGCTCAAAATTAATTTTAGACATATACCCACATAGCATTTTATGAATTTTTTGATCATATTCCAGACTTTTTCGATCCCTATTAACGTTTAAAATAATGGAAAATGCGCTCATTTTCTGATCATAAAATAGCCTCTCGTCTGTAGAAAATGGTACTCTACGTCCAACTCTTCTTGGGGAGTCGTTTTCGAGTCTTATTTTAATCATATTTTTATCATTTTCGAGTCCCTTTCGATTTTATTTTTTTCGATTTTGAATGACCAAAATAACATTTTTGAATCGTTTTCTGATCGTTTTTGAATCTTTTTAGGGTCATTTTTCTTCGTTTTTCTGATCATTTTCGATTGGCTTTCCAATCTTTTTTGGGTAATTTTTCAATCGTTTTTTTGGTCATTTTCGAATCTTTTTTGGGCCGTTTTTCAGTAACTTTCTGATCAATTTCTAATCATTTCCTACTCTTTTTCCTATAATTTTTGGACCAGTTTACAATCGCATTTCTTTCCCATCTTTTATCCTTATACATATTCTACCCTTAGCCTTACCTTTACCAATATCGCAAAAAGAACTTCCACGGTCACTCTCAGTCCATATCGGTTGGAACTTTTGAAACAGATTTTTAGCCTAAAATAATATTAAGCAAATAAGGAGTTTAAGATATAAAAATTTCAATCCATAATGAATTCCTATGAAAACGCATATGCGCATTTTGGCACTCTCATATACGGCAACACGGAAGACATACATCCATATGTTCCTGCTCTACAACATTCGGAACCATCAATACCGAAATCTAATATAAAATTCCCTGAATTTTTTTTTTTGAAAAATTATAGCTTTATGTAGTAGGCTTGCTAAGGAATATTGCATTTTTTTCCAAAAAAGCAAAGTAATCGATCACATTTCTATCTTTAGCATGATCAATTTGTGATAAATTATTTTTTAATCAGCAAAGGGGATCGAAAAAGAATCATCTAGGTGATTTTTATATGATAAAAAATAAAATCAGTTTTCAATCGCTGGTCTGACTCGTTTTCCAGTCTTCTTTTAATCGTCAAAGTGACAAATTCTTTTTTTAATCAGCAAAGAGGATCAAAAAAGGCTCAGTTAAGTGATTTTTATATGACGAAAAATAAAATTACTTTTCAATCGCTGGAGTGACTCATTTTCGAGTCTTATTCTTATCGCAGAGGTGATTAATCAGTTTTTGGTCATCAAAGGGGATCGAAAAAGACTTGGCGCAGTCAGTTTTCATAAAACAATCTTCCAAATGCTATGTGGGTAGTTTCTTGGGCAAAAATGCTTGAAATTACATACCCAAATTTTCATAATCCCGATGTGTCTTTGATGGAAAAAATTTGTTCCGCCCTAATGCAAATACCAACATTTCAATAAAAGAGGAATGCGCTGACTGAAATCATTGAAGCGTTTTATACGCAGTGTTGCACAGGTAGTGCACGAAAATGCCTCTACGTGTATGATGGCTGTAAAACGGTATTCAATGCGACTAAAATAAAATGCCACGCATTTACTTACGATTGATTGCTGGTTGTAATGTTGGAATTATGTATGCATGCACATAATAATAATATAATACAATGGCGCTATTATAACTCTGACGAGTTTTATGGCCGAGCTTCTCTCCCAATTCGAGGTGTGCTCCTTTTTGTTTTTCCTACTAATTGGGTGGACCTACAGTTTTATGCCGGCTCCGAACGGCGAATGCATTTTTTTGTGAGAAGCTTTTTCATGGCAGAAATACTCTCGGAGGGTATGCCGCCCACTGCCGAGAGGTGACCGCTGCTCTTAAAAAACCCAATAATTGGATTTTTACTAATTGAAAAATTGTTTTGGTGTTTGGCTCGGACCGTGGTTTGAACCCGAGACCTCTGACACAGCAGGCGAGCACTCTACCCACTGCACCACAGCGGCCCATAGTATGTATTATAAAATGTTATTGCTGATAAGCCATCTTTTTTTATCGTACACAGATTTCATTACAGAAACTTTATAAATAAGCAACTTAAGCTGAAGCCACATAGAACTTTGTGTTGCGCTACGTGTTTATTTCCTTCCCTTTTATAAACATATTGACAGATCGGACTTAAATTGGCCCAACTAACTTTGAAAGATTTTCTTGTGCTCAAATTTTAGAAGCACTGCGGCTATGATAACTAAAAACATCATCACTCCCATTCAGACATGACTTCAATCTTTTATCTTGCTTCAATATAAAATCATTTGTTTGAAAAATCTACTTACGTTATTATCCGTTTTAATGCATTAGCAATCAATTTCATTATTTGCAAATTTGTTGTTCATTGGCTTGTCACTAGTATCGCACAGCTGCAAATCTTCTTTTATGTACTTGAAAATATTTGCGCAAATTGAGTAATACAAAAACATCTTTGATGGATGACTTTCGATATGGAGACATTGCAAGACGAAATGAAAGCGTGCTTAAAATAAAAATGAAACAGCAGCAAATAAGAAAACACAAAAAAAAAACATAATAAAATCACTAAACACTCTAAACACGCGTACTTTCTATATACATACATATATTAAGTAGAAGTTGTTTGATTATAGCCTCTTTGTACGTGTCAACAATGAATAAATAGTCAATGTGTACCAAAAAAAAAAAAAACCAGAGAACATGATGTTGAAAGGATTTGTAAGATTTTTGGCTGAATGCACAACAGGCGTGTATATGTACATATCGTCGTACCATACGAAAACTAACATATTTAAAATTTCTGGCGAAAGCTATCAATAAAAAAATTCTGTAGGAAAAGTAGAACATTTGACTTTTGGCCGACGAAAAGTAATAAAATCGAGTTTTGGCTGACGAAAAGTAATAAAATCGACTTTTGGCTGACGAAAAGTATCAGCAATTATATACTGTTTTTACATTAAAATTGTTGTTGTTTATACGAAATTGATAGTTTTCGTCAGCCAAAAGTTGATTTTATTACTTTTCGTCAGCCAAAACTCGATTTTATTACTTTTCGTCGGCCAAAACTTGAACTTTTTACTTTTCGTCAGCCACAAAAAATCTGATGTTAGTTTTCGTATGGTACGACGATATGTACATAGTGTGTGATTATTGTAGATTTGAACTTGCATACCCAATCAGAAATTAGTTTTCAATTAAACATGTAACTTTGAAACACTAAATGGAACGCTGTAAAAACCTTTGCTCAGAAGACTATTCGGCTAGCGTAGAACTAAACTGGCCTATCTAACAAAATACAAAAGTGGAGAAAACAGATGAAACGCGTTTTAATGCGGTGTGCGATTGTTGGCGTATGTTAAGTGAATATTGTAAATTATTATGTTAACTTAACATTCTGGATTAAAAAAAATTATTATAGAAACGTGTTTTATATAATATTTGTTTGTAACAAGAAAACTTGTTACATAGGCCACTTTAGAATTTTTAATTTTTACGGAAGTTTGAACTAAAAATTGGAAATTATATGAATAAAACAACAAAAAATATGTGAAAGGAAGTACTTTAATTACAAAAATAACATACACATGTTCATAAATGATCACCTCTACATTAAAAGTAACAGTAACCTAGTTTTCTCCACGGTAGGCTGGTAGAAAATCTTCTAGATTGTTTTCTGTTTCATCTCTGCGGTTTACAGGTGGAGAGACAGGTAAAAGGAGTGATGAATCGGTGGTACAAATTTCAACATTTTTAAATTTCCCCACCATATTATTAACATCAAAAAGAGCATGCTTTCTACAATTTTTAACCAATTCCATCCACTCATCTGGTGTAAGATCATACTGGTCTATGGTAGTGTATGCTAGTTGGACCACTTTAGAATTTCTTGAAATGACAAAAGGACGTGAATTCTAAAGTGAAATTTTTATCGTTTGGACACTTTGGTGCAGAAATAAGACCTACATCAATTTTGCACGGATAAATTTATGATTTTCAAGTTCAAAAATGTACATAACTCGATTTCTGAAAAAATTTTAGATATACCAGTTTACTTCTACGCTAGCCATTTCTTGAGTGTTCCATAGACCATGCAACTATTAGTTAAATTCAGTAACAAGATTCCGCTGTTGCTTATTGAACTGAGACAATACCTATAAACTGTCGTTTTGGCTCTGTGGATATTTTCACATTAAATTACTCCCCGATCAATACAGATTCTGCTGTTTGTCACCCAAACGCGACTTCTCATCTCAGTTTTTGCTGTTTCGGTGTATCTTTCTGTAGTTATTGATTATGACGAATATTCCATCCCAAAGGATATCTGTTGATTTTTATCAAAGAGAGGAAAACTCATCCTATTGTTTCATTGTATGTTTCGAAAATTGTGTATTGATTGATCAGCAGAAACAGAATCAGTTGTTGGTGAATGTTTTTGCAACTGTCAATACCTTAGATCACAAAATCAACTCAGTTTATTAAACGGCGTGTTTCTTTGGTGTGTCTGTAACTGCTTAAGTGCTCTGGAACATAATTACTAAAAAATTCCCATCGATATAATTTCGTGAATGAGTGATATTTTTGATCGAAAAAAATAAAACTCACAATAATGATTATTTCTGCTCACTCAAGGAATAAGTATTATTTCTGATCAAAAAAATAAAACTCACACAATAATGATTATTTCTGAAAGATTAAATATCGCTCAAGGAATAAGTGTTATTTCTGATCAAAAAAAAAGTAAAACTCAAAAAATAATGATTATTTTTGATGAAATATAAAAAAACTCAACAATATAATGATTAAGTGGCGATTTTTATTATAAAACTCATAATGATTACGGTCCCTGCTTTGGACATTTCTCTGCTGGCTTGTACTGGATTCTGCTCTCTTAGCTGACAATTTTCATACAAAATGTTAGAGACATTAACAGAATTTTAGAGATTATGCCAGCTACTCATTAAACTGGTCGTAACTGATTATGCCCACTTTTTCTATTTTGAATAAAACATTTTAGGTTTAAAATTTTTGCGATTGAGTCTTGGATAGTGTCGAAATGGAGAAGAGGAAGAAATACACACACTTTTTTTTCCAATTTCCTTACTTTAAGGTTTTCGCAACTCTCTAAGCCTTGCCCAAGCGAATGCAGCTAGTACATAAAAATGGTTCTGGAATTACGGTAACTTCTGTGAGACCTGAGAGAGTGGCAATGGGTGAGTTTCTAAGACTGAGCTGTTGTGCAACTGTTGAGTGTTTGTCTTAGAAACGCACTGTTGAGTAATTCCGCTCAGCTCAACAGTTGGCAACTTTTCGCCATTTTTTGCATCACAAATTTTCTTCGCTACTTGAGCTCAACATGTTGTGTAAAGCCAAACAGCTGATAAATTCATCAAACCGTTTCTAAGACGTAGCTGTTTAACTCAACTGCTACACAACTGTTGGCAACTGTTCAGCTCAACAGTTGCGGAGCAGCTTTTTCTTAGAAACTCACCCAATATGTTTTAAGTGCCCTGAAAGAACTTTTTGATGTGTAAACATCTTTGCTGTAGCTACGAGTGATTTCGAAAAACAGGTAAAGTTTACGCGTAAACGTAAATGACCTTTGTGTTAGTGCACTGCTGCGTCCGTGTGAATCGCTTGGCATTGTCAGTGGTAGGTAGGTAGATAGACATGTACTTACTCTGAAAAAAATACCCGTAGTTAAACCAACAACTTTCGGCTGTTAAATCTCCGTCTTTGATTCAACAGCAGAAGTATTTGTTTTTACAGCAACGTTTTTGATCCAACAATTTATTCAAAAACGGCCGCTGTTGATTCAAAAACTTGCTTGCTTTTAAAAAAATTTTTGTGAGAAAATATTTTTTTGTGAGAAAACCAACAAAAAAAAATATTGATGGAGAGAAGATGAAGAGAAAAATCCAAACAAAAGTTTATTTTTAGCAACAATTTTCTCCCCGTTGTTGATTTAAAGGCAAAAGTATTTGACCCAACAGTTTCCGTTGTAAACAAAACTAATGAGGACAATTTTTTTTAAATTTTGTTTTTACAATGATTCAAATAATTCATGGATTCCTTTTTAGGAAATGGAAGTATAAATAGGTTACTACAATTCAATATAATGTTGAATGTTCCACTATGTGATGATTGGATAGAATTTTAGGTTGATGTCATGGTTCGAATCCGGAGGAAAATATAAAATAAAGAAGAAAAATCAGAATAAGAAATAAAGATAGCAACCAGTGAATGATAAGAAGGAGAGAAGAATAGGAGAACAAGCGGAAGCTACATATTTGCAGTTGGGACCCGGGCGGAGAGAAGATGAAGAGTAAAATGCAAACAAAAATTTATTTTTAGGTGAAAATTTTTTCCAACAATCTCTTATTGACTTAAATCAACAACGCTCGCACCTTTGAAACAACAACGGAGCATTGTTGGGCAAATTTCAACTGCGGAAAGTAGTTAATTTAACAGCGAAAGTCTTTAGATTTACAACGTTTTTTTTTTTCAGAGTACAAATACTTGCATGCATAGCCATGCAAATGCAAATATCAACAACAACAGCAACGAAGCGAAGTGAAGTTGTTGTTGTTGTTGTTTTCTGCAACAATGCGACAAATAGGCAAAATAAAAAGGACCAACCTGTTTGAACATGTATGCAAATGTATGGATATGCATACCTACATCTACCTATCTAATTTTCTGTGCAATTTTGGTATCAAATGAAAGGTTTTGAGCAGGACTTCGATATGAAGCTCTTTTAATTGTGACCTCTAGGCCAGGTCTCAAGATATGGGTCAAAACGAGGACCCGGATGATCCTTGAATGTTTCTGAGCAAAATTGGTATCAAATGAAAGATCTTGAGCAGGCCTTCTTCAGGGAGCTCTATTCTTCATAGATCCTAGGTCCGGTCCGGAGATATGGGTCAATAGGAGGACCCGGATGATCTTGCATGTTTCTGAGAAATATTGATATCAAACGAAAGGCTTTGAGCATGGATTCTACAGGGAGCCCTATTCTTTATGATTCCTAGGTCGGGTTCCGAGATATGGGTCAAAACGAGGACCCGGATTATCCTTGAATGTTTCTGAGCAATATTTGTATCAAAGGTGTTCAACAGGGCTTCTACATGGAGCTCTATTCTTTATGATGTCTAGGTCGAGTCCCGATATATGGGCCAAAATGAGGACTGGATGATCCTTGAATGTTTCTGAGCAATACAAAACAAAACAAAATAAAAAATCAAAAGTCAAAAACCAAAAACCAAAAACCAAAACAAACAAAAACAACAAAATAGTAGCAGTCACAATGACAAAAAAAAATTACAAAAACGATAGTCGCCTTTTAATCCATAGAAAACCAGGAAAAAAGGAATAAGGAAAAGGGAATAAATATCCGATTTCGAAACAGTTTACACATCAATGTTCATGAATACCCGTTATTCACGCTTTAATTATTAAATTTACAACCTCTTGTCGCCTTGTTACACTTCAATAAAGAGATCCACAAGAGCGACCGAAGGATAAACTTTCCTCTTGGGTGTAGGAAGGCATACATGTGTACTAAATAAAAATAGCAGAATAAAAACAAATATACGGAAAACAATCAATAAAACTAAAATCAACAAATGTCTTAAGGAAAAAGTGAAAGTGAAATGGACCACAGAACACAGACGACAACAACTTAGTGCCGAGGGGGTGGGGTTTTCAACCAATCCATACATACATACATATTCAATCTTCCCAGCGTATTTATGGGTATTTATAGTACATACATATGTATGTGCTAAGCAAACAGCTTGTCAACAACATGTTTAAGTGCGATTAAGTACATAAAAAAGGATTTAGATAACGCATTAAGTTGAGATCGATGAGATGAAATGTAGAAATCAAAGAACGCACAGAGGCTGAGGCACAAAGGACAATTTTGAAAATGCGATTAGTTTATACTTACGCAGTTAGTTGTGCAGACAGATTTTCCGACTAATGTAACCGCTTGGATAAACAGTTTTTGTGTATGGGCGTATTTATCTAATAGTGTGAGAAGATTGATAATTTCTCGAATTGATCTGTACATAAGTGATGGTAAAAAGCAGAATAACAAAAAAAAAGTAACATTAAAAAACAACAATAACAGCATTAAAAACAACAATAACATTAAAACCACAATGATAAAAATGATATTGATGTCATTAAAATGTATGGATGATGCTGAGGCGCCAAAAGAGTGCTATGAAATTGAATTGTTTATTTGTGGAGGAGGTCAACGACGCAGGATTAGTTGGTAGATGGTAGTTGATTGAACGATTTTTAAAATCTCATTCAAATGCTGACAAATGTATAAATACAAACGTATGTATGTATATATGTAAATTTTTTTTGTAACAAAATAACGAAAAAGCGTGCAAACATAAGCTCTGGGTTATGCCTTTAGCTGCCTTTTCTTGCTTTGGCTACACCAACAAGTTTGCTTGAATGTCAATTACGAAGCTGGAGCTTTAGCGAAAGTGAATATTCTCAGATTTTTATTTATTTATTTCAAACAGGTCAAATTTTCTAAGACATTTCTTTTAACATTTTATTAAAAGTTTTCCCACATTCTCATTCATTCATTCTCATCTCTTCATTCACTCTTTTTACAGGCGCTCTGCGGTGTGGTCTTTCAAGTTCCTACAATGTCCGGTGATAAGCTGCGCATCAGCACCATGCAAGAGATTATCAAACCGAATACGGTAAAACGTATACAAGGCTATGGTCTACCCTTTCCCAAGGATACGTCGCGTAAGGGCGATTTACTTGTGGCCTTCGATATACAATTTCCCGAAAAGTTGACTGCCGCGCAAAAGGAAGTGCTCAGGGACTTGTTATGATGAGTGAGCACGTGAGCAAGCGAGCGAGCAAGCATAAACATTACAACAACAACAAAAAAGGGCAAAAACAATGAAACAGTTAAAATGAAGGAGAGTGGAGCAAAAAAAGTGAGAGAGTGAGGAGTGTAATTAGCAAAAAAAAAACGTGATCAAAAACACAAAAAAGCGACTTAAATACAAAATATTTCTATACAATTTAGCTGCCAAATAAGAAAGCAGCATATTTGACAGCAAACTAACCTTAATTTGCTTGAAATAGTTGGTGAGAAACAATCACTTGTTAATTCAGCAAATATTCTAAGCAGAAAGTCAAGGTCTAGCGTTTAATAAATATCGCTTAATTAAAACTTATATCGCTCCTTGGCAGACTCATTCTCACTTACTTCAACTATCTTTCTTCTCCTTCGCGCCCTTTGTTGTTGTTTCATTAGTCAACGCATGCTCTCTTCTTTTCCTCTGTCACTCTAACTTTCTGTCTCCCTCTCTATTTTTGTTTGTGACAAACATTTATACATTTACTTTCTAGACTTTATTTAAATTAAAATGAACAAAATGTCAAAATATTAATAATATTATTATGTAAAGTAACTAAAAAAAAAACAATTATATTAAATGATGATGCGTTTCTGTATACATCCTTTAATGTTTTCTAATTATTTCATTTTTTTTTTTGTATTTTTAATTTTTCATTTTTGAAATAACATTAAATTATTTAGAAAAACACTAAATTGTTTTGTAGTTTCTCTATTTATTTAATGGTTGAATGTATTGGTATATGAAGGCTTAGAATAGATACCATAGGGCAGATTCACGCCATAAAAAGGCAAATATATTTAATTTCAATACAATATTTGGAAGAAGCAGTACCACTCAGATCTTTTGTCAGTTTTTTCTGTAGCCTGAGTTAGTCAAACGTTAAGAAATTAATCTTACTCGATGAAAAGTGTGGGGGTATTGACGTTTTTAATATTGATTTGAGGACATTAAAGCCGACTTCGGAACCCTAAGTAGGTAAAAGAAAATCTTTCGATGAAAATATTTCGCTTTCGCTTCGAAATTATGAAATCTATGGCTAAAGTGATGAAGCGGCTATGGAGGAGGGTACCCTGATAGTCTTAAAATTGTGTCAGTTAAGTCGAATTGGCTCTATTACGTGTAAGAAACATTCTCCATACGAAGATAGGATAGAAAATAAAGACAAACGACTTTTGAGATGTTATATTAAGGCAGTTAAGAGTCTGAATATGCTGGAGTATTAGGATTATAAAGGAACATTAACGTTTTCGCTAAACTATCTACTATTAAATACGCCGAGAGTATTTTTTCGAGACTATGTTACAATATGGTCATGGTGTATCTTTAATAAATTTTCTGGTGTCCAACCGGCATCCGATCACCTTCTGGTTGTTGTTATAGCAGTACTAAGCCCTGCTTAGCCGGCACGTTTGGCTCACAGATCGTCGCGTCAGCCTCACTTAACGGGAGGCCCAGGTATAAGGCAGCGGTTTTTAGGCTAGTCCAGAGGTATAGGGGGGAGTTGGTTGAAGAGATGATGTGTGTCATACGGCGTATCTGCACATGCCGGGCATATATCAGGTATGTCGGGGTCTATTATGGCCCTATATGAGTTGAGGCGGCTGAAGTAGCCTGGCCGCAGTTACGCAAAGTTGGCGCGGGTTTCTATCGGTGGCTCCAATTCCTCTTCTGCCATGGGGAGTGGTTGGTCTTTCAATAATATATATGACAGACGGACTGAAACGAAGGTGGCGATGATGTCGGTGTGCAACTCCTTTAGGGCCTGCCTGTAAGCTGTTGAGTCTAACGGTTGTTTTATATATTTTTAAACCTCTGCGGAGAGGTTGAATAGATGGCTCCTGACGTGTCGGGTAGGAATGGCCGCTGCGGTAGCATGCCAGCAGTAACTGCTTGTTAAGCATGATATTATATTCGCTGACTGTGACTACCTGTGCCTCATGGTGTAGGTGGTGTTCCGGCGTCATCAGGAGATTACCTGTAGCTCTCCTGAGAGCTGACTTTTGGCAGGCTTGGAGTTTCTGCCATTGGGTTCTGGAAGTTCCCGGCGACCATACTGGCGGTGCATAGTTTAGGCCGGCCGACTGCTTTATCTTGTATCTTCTGGTCTCACTGAACTGTAAGTTGAGCTTCAAATTCAAGAATTCGGCGATAAGAGATAAGAGTAATGCCCAAGCAGAAAAGAATCACAGTCTAGCTCGATGACTTCAAATTGGACTGCGGCATTGGAACTATGGTATTCTATGAGAAACCGAATCTGGCACTCCTTTTCGAACACAGCAAGCATTTTCCAACCGCAGAAAGTGAAAGTCATATGCAATTACTGAATTTATTCTTAATTAGTGTTTTGTTGAAGGGATGTAAAAAAGAAATTACCCATTTTGAAACGATAATTAATAGCATAAATACGAAGTTATGTATGTAGCTAGAAAATACCAAATATTTAGTTCCAAATATTGGCAAAATATACGTAAATATACATACCTAAAGCCGTGTACTCATTTATCATAAATAAATATGTACATACGAGTATATCTTCGTGTTCTTATTGCCTATATGTACATCCACCAAACCTTGCCAGTCTCTATAATATTTCAAGTACGTATACATATACTTTCATAAATAGTCATAAATCCGGAAATGCTCCAAGCATTTGGGGATGATTTACACATATAATTACGTTATAGAGGAAATGCATATATCTCATTTTATATTTAGGGGGGGGGGGGGTGGTGAAAAGAGAAAACATCCCAAATACAAATCCCTGCACTTATACACATTCTTCGAATATAATTTATGATTTATCCCTGCAGTATTTATCAGCTGGAAAACAGCACATATTTCCTACTGAATATTCAGTAGAGATGTAGTTCTAAAATCTGAAATTTCCCTTTCGTTTTTATATAAAGGTGGCGTCGAAAATCAACTACCTAAAAACTGCTGAACGAGAAGGGAGAGTTTCTGTAGGAAAAAAGGCCTGAATACGCAGGGAGAACTTCCATAGCATGTATTTCAGTACACCTGCTGTCTTCACTGCGTGTTCAGTTGTTTTTTCAGCAATGAATTTTGAACTTAGTTTCAGGGTATTTTTCATAATGAATATTCTACTGAATATGCACCTCCTTACCTCAAATTCTGCTGGGATGGTATACATATTTATATGTATAAATGTTAGCTACACAAACATGCAGCGAACTCCTTGAGAGCTGCCTTAAAGACATTGCGTGCAAGGTGCGCACAGGAAGTGAAAAGCGCACACCACGTGCGCATATTATTAAGATTTTGTGGAATTATAAGGTATGGGTAACGCATGTTGAAGATGTGCCGAAAACTTTACATTAAGTTATTGGGGTGCAAATGCACAGCTGGAATTCTGCGATGGAGCTTAGGATGCTATGGATTTGGAGTGCAATCTATAAATATGTATACTTAAGCGTGTACATATACATACGTTTTTATGAGTACCTTTAATATGATCGAAATTGAAGCTTGAAGAATATATTTGTAAAAGAACAGTGAGCCAAGTAAAGGGTGTTTAAATGAGGAGGTATCTATGAAGAAATAACCATCTTAAATTCACTTTAAGGATATAAAAGACTTACGTAACCCAGGCTTAATTGCCGGAATTATCAGAATTGCTTCCCGAAATGTCAACTAAAGTTGGGTTTAAATGATCTTTAATTTGTTTACAAGTCAGAACACAGCTTTTAAGAGATAATAAAGGCCTTCGCTGTATTTCTTGAAATTTTATAAGAACAACTTTCCTACCCCATATAGAAAGCTAAACGGTATTGTCGCCCGTTCGATACCGAATTGAAATATCGAGTCGACGAAGTTGGTTGGTATGAGTGGCGAGTCCCACAAATTCCAATTAACGCCGAAACGCCTTTAGACACCACGACTTGTGACTAAAGAACCAGCACCAGAAGAATAGAGTAAAAGAGAATATAAATTGGGAAACCAGGGCCCTATACTACCCATTCTGTTGAGTTTAGTTATTTAGGAAGCCCCTCAGGCCTAACGTTCTTGAGCTTCGAGAGATTGTCGAAAAAAGACTTACCAAGAAATTTCATCGTGCCTTGGCAGTGCGAAGAACATTTACATTGCAGTTGCTCCACAGTTTCCTCCGCTTCAGGAAGATTACAGCTGCGACACAGAGTGTTATGATCCAATCCCAATTGGGACGCGTGGGTGCCAAAAGTCCAATGTGCCGCGAATACCGCAATTAAGCGGGAAATGTCTCTCCTGTCAAAATTTAGCATGACTGAGGAACGCATCTCATTGTATGAAGACCACAGACTTCTGCAGAGCCTGCAGCTCCACAACCGCTTCCATCTGGTTTTAGCTTACTCGAAGCAGTGCTGAAAGATTCGGTCCTTGATGAAGCCCAGCGGCGCAAGAATCTCCCGCGCCTACGCGATATAAAGAGCCAAGCCTTGCCTGGCCAGCTCATCAGCCATTTCGTTTTCCTTGATGCCGTGGTGCCTTGGCACCCAGATCAGAGAGGCGCAATGTCGACTTGCTAGGCCCGTGACAAACCACCTACACCACCCGACCAGGCCTGATGAAACCGTTGCAGATCACCGTGTCTTCGTAACCGCCTAAATATCCCAGAAAATTCCTATCCTGTTTCCGTCACCGACACTTTCTGTTGCAAGTGGAACCTTGCAGGCCTCCTGTAGCCGACGAGAGTCGAATTACGGAAGGCTACCTTAGTTAATAATATTCTGGGGTCCCTCAATTTCTTTGAGTAATTTCGATTCATTTCTCTGCTAGTTTGAGATCCAAATTGCAATCGTGGCTGTGTTGAGTTCACTTTGAAAATTTGACATTTTCTGCTGCATTTCTTTTGTTCATCACTTGGCATATCGGAGTCAAACATTCACTCGAATTGAATGCCCCTTTATAGAGCCAGAAAATTTATTTAGCGCTCACATACCTACATTCCTTATATCGTCGTACCATACGAAAACTAGCATATTTAAAATTTCTGGCGAAAGCTATCAATAAAAAAATTCTGTACGAAAAGTAACAAGTTCGACTTTTGGCTGACGAAAAATAACAAGTTCGACTTTTGGCCGACGAAAAATGACAAAATCAACTTTTGGCTGACGAAAAGTATCAGCAATTATATACTGCACGGTAAAAAATTTTAGTTTATTTCTAATATCATTTGGTACTTAATTTAATCATTCTCGGAATTAAATTTGAATTTTAATGCCAAAAAGTCTTATTTTTAAACTATGAGAAGTTTTACAATTTTATTTATTCCAAAATAGTTTCAAAATAAAGTCTTGAAAAGTATTAAAATCCTCTCTAAAGAAGTTTAATCATTTATGGTTTAAAAACAAATCCTGAAAAGTATAAAAAACTTTCTCTTTCTCAATTATATTACCATCAAAATATTTTTGGTTAGAAATCAAAACCAAAAAAAAATATTAAAAAAAATTATCAGAAAAAAGTAAAAATAAAATCAAACAAAATGTTTCTAAAACTGCAATCCGGAGGAGTAATCAAATATACTCAAATAAATGGCCCGAATCTAATAATTGTTTGAAGTAAGTAATGCAGGAGATTAATTAAATATCATGAGGGAAATCAACAATTTACTATCATATGCACCAACTGCCAACATTTCATAGCTGCGAAATGTGCAGTTTCGAGACTAAATAAGGTAGATACTTTAGTGTTTCCTACTACTGTTTTGGATTTTTATGTAAATAAACTATGTTAACGTTATTCAATTTCTCATTAATCTTTGGGATAATGGGTTATTTGCAGTATATCCACTGCAAATTTTATGGGGGTTTATTTTAAAATCCAAAAAAGTATATAATTTATTCCAATTTTCGGATAGATTTAATACCATTTAAAATATTTTTATTACCAAAAATATTATAAAAATAATCAAAATTTGGTTTTGATTTAATTCCATCAAAGTATAGAATTTATTCCAATTTTGGATTGATCTTTCAACTATTTTTAATACCAGAAATATTCTAAAAATAATGAAAATTTGGTTTTGATTTAATTCCAAGAAAGTATTAATTTGACACCAAGAATAATTTCTGTCTCTCAATATTCTCTTCTTTTTTTAAACCAGAATGATTTTAATTTTATGTTTTTTGGCATTGTTATATATAAATACCAAAATGGTATTAAAATTAAACTAAACTTTTTACTGTGTGATTTTACATTAAAATTATTGTTGTTTAAACGAAATTGAGAGTTTTCGTCAGCCAAAAGTCGAACTTGTTACTTTTCGTCAACCGAAAGTCGATTTTGTTATTTTTCGTCGGCCAAAAGTCGTACTTGTTATTTTTCGTCAGCCACAAAAAATATGATGTTAGTTTTCGTATGGTACGACGATATAAGATATTTAGCTGATGAGCTTTTAATAAGAATATGAATGCATGTTTGCATTCAGCACTCAGCACGCTACTTTTAAGGGCGAGCTTTGTTTTCGAAGTGGAAAAGTGTTGATCGGTGGCGGATTGTGAGTTTCCTAGTAAAAACGCAAGTACTTATGTTTGTGTGTGTGTAATATATACAGAAATGTACATACATATGCACAAATGTCTTTATGTAAAAATTATGCTATTTATCTGCTAGTGGAAATTTGGTAATATTTTTGTTTGCAATCATTTTTGTCTTTTCACACTAACAGCAGGAAAATAAAAGAGAAAGATAATGATATTTTTTCTCAAGCAATTTACTTTAGCTATTACGTATGGATGAACCTATGTATATACATACATATCTACTGGGGGGCAGACCCAAAGCAATTTTCATTTGACACCAAAAAACTACATCAATCATCACTCATCTTGGCTCATCGTTCATCGCTCAACGCAGCGTGTGTTGTCGCTACATTTGGGTATAAGATTTATGATTTTTTCTAAATTAAATGAAGCTTTAGATTAACTGAAATGATGACCTGTCGCTACTGCGTGATGGAATGATGTCTACCCCGCTTGCTTATAATGGAATTTTTGAACTTTATTAATTTCGGCATTTTTTCTAGGTCTATTTTTTATTTTCTTTACATCTTATCTCGTATTTAATTTCATGTTAATGGAATTAAGCATGTCTTTATTTAAAGTAAAAAAAAAACTACTCACTAAATCAGGGCTGCTCACCTCATAGGCACTCAAAGCACAATTGTTTTTGTTTTGTTTCGAATCATAGGCACAGATACATATTTTCACTTCAAATATGAAAATAAAATTTTCTTTGCACTCCCATAAGCACTCAGATATAAAAAAATTTTATATGAATGTGCCTATGATTCATATTGAATGTGCAGAGCAAAGGCACTTTGTATAGGAGCTCGAGCACTGCCGTAAGAAATCGAAATTTACAAAAACAAATTTGTAATGAAATAAAAATTCAAAAAATGAAAGCACTGTAAAAAATTTGTATTCAAAAAATTTTCATATAAAAAATAAAAAAAAATTTATGTATTTGATACTACCATTTGAAAATAAATTCTAAAATAATATTTTATTGGAATTCATAAAAAAATTAAATGAGCAAAAAAATTTTTCAGTGCATATACAAAATTTGTAGATGTATTGAGTTTTGTACCTTCAATACTAGAGCGTTGAGCAGCCCTGCACTAAATAGTATTCGCTGTATACCAAAAATTATTTTAAAATTTTTAACATGAAGTAAATCCCAAGAAAAAAAAAAACAAAAAACACATCAGTTCTGATTTATTAGAAATGTCAGTCGAAAGGTTTTACCCTATTTACGCTCCTCAATCATTCTTCAAATCTACCAAATTTCTTTTACATTAACCAAATTTTTCACTAACTACTTTAGTTAGTGCAGACTGTCAATATCACGCCGCACAACCACCCTCATTTTCCAAAAAATACTACAAAAAAATACCCCCTTACTAAAAGCTATGCGCTTGCGGGTGTTTGGTATATAACTTTCACAACAACACTTTCAGCATTCGTAATCGATATTGAAAAATGAAAAATCCACCAAATTAATCTTCAACTGTTTCCGTGTAGTCAAACCAAACATCTTTTTAAACAGCAATCAGTTAGTCAATCCAAACCAGCCAGGCAGCCAGCCGGCTGCCAACTCTTCACAATCCTTGCCCTGGCACGTCTGACCGCATAAACCTTTGGCCAAGGCCCACAGCGTCTCGCTGCTTCCATTCACCCTCCTGTCTCTTCTTGTGCTCGGTAACCCTATATCCACTTAAATTGTGGTCACTGGCGTAGCATAGCAGAGTAGCGTCGTTTGCCGGCAAAAGTGGAGGGAGTGACGCAGTAGCAGCGTCATCGATTTCACTATCGGTCAAACCAACCGCATTTGTGGCACAATTTATTGACTGGATTTGCTGGCGAGCACGTTCCGAACGGCTTGGCTTGTCTTGTTAGTAAAAAAAGGAATAAATGAATAAAATGCTGGAAGTAAAAAGCAAATGTTGGCCCTGAGAAGAAGAAAGGGTTGCAAGGGACCGGAGGTGGGGGTTATGTGCAGGAAGACGAAATGTGAATCAAAACAAAACAAATCTTAAAAAAAAAGCAAGACAAAAGTGAGCGAGCATTTCAAGTACAAAGATGTTAAATAAGAGCTAAGACAACTTTACTATTGCGTGAAAAAATTATGATAAAACAAATGAGTAAACTTAATTTTGAATGGTGTCAGTTATCAATATACCCTAATGTGAGTATTATTATTATGCAGTTGCTGAAGGTTTTGTTCGAAGAATGGATTGCTTTATCTATCGGGTTCCCGGGGCCGCGAATGTTGCAGTTTCGTTAGGGCTGGTTCAAAGGGGTATTGCTTATACTCTGAAAAAAATACCCGTAGTTAACTCAACAACTTTCCGCTGTTGAATCTCCGTCTTTGATTCAACAGCAAAAGTATTTGTTTTAACGCCAAAGTTTTTGATTTAACAACTTTCCATAGTTAATTCAAAGACGGGCGTTTTTGATCCAAAAACTCCCTTGCCGTTGAAAAATTTTGAAGTAAATAAAAAATAGAAAATTGTTTTTTTTTCAAACTCGTTAAATTAATTTAAATTTTCGGGTAAAATATTTATATGTACATACATATATGCAATATATAATTACAAATAAAGGTAAGTCACAATAATGATATTATTTATATATTATTATAACATATTAAAATTATATGTACATACATATATACGTTGAAAAATTTATTTTGTATTTTCAGATTAAATATGTTTGATTATCCCGTTTTTCCGATAGCGAGCAATCGAATGAGCCAAATCTGCAGGTAAAACTTGTCGGCGATGAGAAAATAATCAAGTTATTCTTGTCGTGGGAGTTATGTACAGGTGCATTGATGCAGTTCAATGAATGCGGTATCAAAAATATTGAACTGCTTGCAATGATGCACTCCCACGACATCGACGAAATATTAAATAAAAAAGAACTCATCGCCGACAGGATAAAATTCCGCAAACCTACAAATGTGGCGGTCGGAAAACAATAAAGAATGTGTTATGAAATAATAAAAAAAATAAGTTGAGTTTCTGTGTTTGTGTTTGTGTAAAAAGCCCTGCAGACAGTGATAGTCATTTTATATATCACTAGCTGACCCGCCAGACGTTGTTCTGCCTAAAATTTATTCCTATAAAGCCTAAAGGAAAAGTCCTAGATTACCGTGTTGCCGTATCTCTATCCCTATGCCTATCCCTAATCCCTAATCCCGAATCCCGAATCCCTAATCGCTAATTCCTATCCATATAACTATCCCTATCCCTATCCCTATCCCTATCCCTATCCCTATCCCTATCCCTATCCCTATCCCTATCCCTATCCCTATCCCTATCCATATCCCTATCCCTATCCCTATCCCTATCCCTATCCCTATCCCTATCCCTATCCTTATCCCTATCCCTATCCCTATCCCTATCCCTATCCCTATCCCTATCCCTATCCCTATCCCTATCCCTATCCCTATCCCTATCCCTATCCCTATTCCTACCCCTATCCCTATCCATATCTCTAGCCCTATCCCTATGCCTATTCTATCCCTCCAGACTTTCTAGGGTCACCCCTGGTCCACATTTTGATCGATATCTCGTAAACGGATCGCATAGGGTCTTGAAAATCACCTCTTTTTTAAAAACTCACCAACACCTTTTATTTGATACCCATTTTGTAGAAAACCCGTTTTGGGTCACACCTGGTTCATATTTCAGGAAATACCTCGAATTCGGGGTCTTATATGGGACCAATAACTACACCATGTTCAAGCACTCGTCAACACCTTTCATTTGATACCCATATCGTACGAACCCGTTAAAGGGTTACCCTGGTCCACATTTTGTGGAATATCTCCAAAACCTTCTCGGATTCTTATACTTTTTTTGGCCATAAACCATGTCGGGCTCAATCGAAAACTACGTGCAAAATTTCATTTAATTCAGTCCAGCCGTTCTGGAGTTAAATCATCAGGGAGGAAAATGCGACTTATTTTTATATAATAGATTTGAGGCGCTGTTAGTTCAAAAGCAAAAATTGTTAGCTTAAATACGAAAAGTATTTAAATCAACGGTGCTCGCTTTTGGACTAAAAAATTTTGCTGTTAATTCAAAAGCAAACACTGTTAACTTAAATGTAAAAGTATTTCATTCAACAGTTTCCGTTGTTAACTTAAATACGAAAAGAATTTGAATCAAAAACGCTCGAATTTTTGAAACAACAACGGAGCGTTGTTGGGCATATTTCAACTGCGGAAAGTTGTTAATTTAACTGCAAAAGTCTTTGTATTTACAACGTTTTTTTTCAGAGTAGATACTATGTAGGTTGGTTTGAGTTAGACTCCGAAGAGTTCATGAGTTTCATGTGATATCTTTTCACTTGCCAGACATTCGCTGGGTGTGCCTGGAACTATTCTATCCCTGTAGAACTTAGACTCACAAGGTCTACGCTTGACTGAAGCAAATACAAATGAAATAGAAAGGAAGACATTACTCTAAATTTCGATAGGTATTGGAGAGAGTACATATCGTCGGTCTTCTGCCAGAAACACGAATGTGAAATTTTTTCTAAGTGCGATGTCTGCTTTTTATCGGGTATATATTGATGTAATAACAATTAATATTGCTATAAATTCTTGCGTAAACATACATACATAATATGTACTTGTATGTACATAAGCATACCCAGCAGTATTTGAGGTAAGGAGGTGCATATTCAGTAGAATATTCAATATGAAAAATACCCTGAATCCGAGTTGAAAATTGATTGCTGAAAAAACAACTGAACACGCAGTGAAGACATCAGGTGTACTGAAATATATGCTATGGAAGTTCTCCCTGCGTATTCAGGCCTTTTTCCTACAGAAACTCTCCCTTCTCGTTCGGAAGTTTTTAGGTAGTTGATTTTCGACGCCACCTCTATATAAAAACGAAAGGGAAATTTCAGATTTTAGAACTACATCTCTACTGAATATTCAGTAGGAAATATGTGCTGTTTTCCAGCTGATAAATACTGCTGGGTATATACAAATATTAATTGTTATTATATCAATATATACCCGATGAAGAGCAGATATCGCACTTAGAAAAAATTTCACATTCGTGTTTCTGGCAGGGGACCGACGATATGTAGGTTATCCATAATAGGAATAACGGAGTCTTAAGAAAAAATCCTACTGCTGCAGCTAGTGCCATCTGCAGGCATAAGGGACACAGTAGCATACCATCGTGGCTGGGCGAGCAGACTGACTGCATTGTTGCAGATTGCAGATATGAAAGCAGATGTTATTCATGTATACACGTATGGATCAAAGACATCAGAAGGAGTAGGCTGCCTGATCACTGTAGTGTCTTTCAGACAGAGATATTAGCTGTGAGGAGACCAGCAGAACTGTTAGATTATAATCCAGTCCAGTTGTCAGGCGGCTATAAAGTACATAATGTCGCATAGCACTGCATCCAAGTGTGTAGCGGACGGCAAGGAAGCCTTAGGGATAATATGCAGAGGTAGTATAGACCATTTATACTGGGCCCTAGGCCACATGGTAATAGACGGTAATGGTAAAGCTGATGAGCTGGCAAAGAAAACTGTAGGTCGCCGAGCAGAATACTCAAAGGACGTTTCGATGCCACTCAACGAAATTAAGCCTAGGTACTATATGCATATATGTATATGATGAACCATGCCGATAAGGTGTGGAAATAATCGCAGGGCTGTAGGGTGTCCAAAATTATGTGTAAATCGTACGATCCGAAGGTTCCAAACTAAATGTTTGCTATCACTGAAAAGTGATGAATGTAGACTTCTCATTGCGGTTGATGAAAGTGAATGCAGAGGATGCGGATTGCATGATGAGACGGTAGCGAATGTTTTTCCAGGCTAAGGCTTAGGGAAGTCGTATCCAGTGATCTCGAATTGGTACCCAAAATAGGGAAAAATAAACACTTTGTATTTGCTAAAGGGACGGGGTGGTTCTTCAGTTTGAGTTCAGGCTTTTAATGTATGGGTGTTCATTTTCAAGAACTCTTGTGGTGCCACTATGAACGTATGGGTTGTGTCAATTCTTGTTCGACTTGTGGGCTGTGAAATCTAAACTACACAAAAAATGGACATTGTAACGGCCGTGACTACAATAGTTCAAGTATGAAGGACTTTTTACTCGCAGTGTAATTTTTCTGTGAAATCACAATACCAGAATGGGTATATAAAAACTAAACAGCAGTGTTTGTAGAAGTAACCGTGACGAAATATCCATGTGAGAAGGCTCAACAGTGTCGAAGCATGTTATTGTAACAAAAAAAAAAAAACATTAAAAAAGTGAAGAATCGTGGAAGCAAAAAATTTTATCAACACAATTGAACTATTTGCTCGGGCTCGTGCCAGAAATTCAAAGTACAAGTCCAATCAAGCCAAGCAAAATTAAAATCCCAAACTTATATACAAACATGCATACATATGTATGTGAACACTTGGGCATACATATGTACATATGAGTAGGTTGGTGGTTGGGTGGAAGGATAGATAGATTGGTGGATGCATGAGCTGTCAGATGGATGGATTTCTAGACGATGCCATAAAATATCATATGTGTGTGCTTTGCGGCTACGCTCGTACATTCGTCGAGAAAGAATTGAAATGTGAAATGTTTATCCAATGTTTTGTGATGGACACAGAAAAAGATGAGCACAGTCTGAGCTATGCACTTGCATACAATCATATACATATGTATGGATAAGAGTTTATCGTGCACTGAGAGCTGAAATAAATTGAATGAACTGCTTGTGAATTGTTGCTTGCATCCCGGCAGTTGGCGAATACTTAAGAGGCAACGGGCAGACAGATTAACCGTGAGACATCATTTAAACAAGCAGACAGACTGGACTTTGCTGGTACATTACTTGCATACTTACTTATGTGCATACCAGACCTGGGTAATATCAAGTACCAGTACGACTTGTGACAAGTACATTTTAAAAGAATTGTACTAGTACTGGTACTTGCATTCCCAAATTTTCAAGTACTAGTACAAGTACAAGTACAAGGAATTGAAAAAGAATTGAGGTTTTAGCAAATACTTCAAAGTAATTGAAAAGAATTGAAAGTACTTGAAAAGAATTGAAAAATGTACTTGAACCGATTTTTCAATTCTTTTCAAGTACTTTGCTAAAACTTCAATTCTTTTTCAATTCCTTTTACTTGTACTTGTACTAGTCTTCAATATTCTGAAAGTACTTGGTACGGACTCATTACTTCAAGATCAAAATATAAAGTAGTTAAGTACGTAATAGTCCAATTACTACTCAGTATTACCCAGGTATGGTGCATACTTGCCTGCAGACATGTATTTTTGCTTGTTTGATGTGAAAAGCTGCGCTGCGATGAGCAACTACTATAAAAAGCCAGCAGCAAAAGTTGTCAGTTGTTAGTGGGCAGGCTTGTATTTATGTATGTATTTATGAGTATACGGATATGCGGACGATGATGATGATGATGAATAAATATGTGAGCATATAGTAATGAGATGAAGAAGACTAAAAAAAATGTTGATTTTGGCGAGCGCGTTTTTTTTTTCGAAAGATTAACTCGTTCAAACAGTTCATTGACTAAACGAGTGGGTAGATACAGTGGGTAAGGAAAGATAATTTTAGAGGAAATATCTTCAGGTATTGTATAGATAACACTGTGACACAAATTGAGGGTTGTTGTGTGGGGGCGAAATTTAAATTTAACCTTTTCAATGGAAATGAACTTTTCACTTGACTCGAAAAAAGTCATTTGACCTGAAAAAGTTTTGACTTGAAAAAAAGAAGGTTTGTTTCTTATTAAACTAGCAGCTAGCTGTCAAGTGAGCAAAACGGAAGGAATTGCGCTCATAAAGAGCGAAACGAACAGAAAATCAAGAAACGGAATAATAGTAAAAATTAGCGATTAGTAATTTGAATGCTATTTTTGACTGTTAATGGTTATTTTTTCTAAAAAAACATTTAATTTTCTTTATTTCTATTTCAAAAATTCAGAAAATTTCAAAAGTAATAAAATCAAAAGTATTCGTTTGTTTATTTTTTCAACAGCTGTTTCTTACTTTGGCAGCAAATAATTTCAGCTAGGGAAAATTTTACTAGCTGAAATTTGGAGCTGTCAATGGCTCTCTTCTGCTATTTTTTTTTACTCAAGTAACGATTTTCCAGCCGAAACTTGGCTAACTATTCATAACTAGCTAATAATAAACGGACCTAGTTTCATTTGACCTGATCTATAGTTATATAGTGTAGTAATTTATTTTATTATGTACCATCTTATGCCTGGTTTTCACTAGGTCATATGTGACGTCAAATATTGTCAAAGAAATGAAAACGGGTTGGCATATTGTGTCAAATGCGTTTGCAGTCAGTTTTGACCACTCGCTGTCATATAAAATGACAGCCATATGAAAACACTCAAATTGTAGTTTGCCAGCGCATTGGGCAACATTTGACACACAAAATTCATTTGCCAGCGTGTTGGCAAACTTGTTTCGTTTGTCAAGCTCACAGCTGATTCGTAGGGCCACGGAGCGTGTCAAGGAGCGAAGAGCTAAGGAGCTATGGCTTTTTCACGGAGCGGAGCTGGAGCTAAAATTATAGGTAGAAGCTGGAAGTGGAGTTAAAAATCACTAGTTCTTTATATATCTATATCTGTGGCCACAAGCAATAACCGCTTAAGTCGACTTAAGAAGATTTTGAGTTACATATACCACATTATTCTCCTTTTAAAACTCTATATTTCTGTAAAAACCCCATTCTTATAGCTTAATTCAATAAAAAGATATCAATAAAAACATGTAGGTATATTAGGTATATTAAACTTGCTTTAACAGCCAAGGTAGATGTATGTATATACTTAATGAAATTTCTGCATGACATTTTGTTTTATTTACAAAATTTGATCGTAACATTGTAAATGGCTCACTGATTTTGCGTCCATGGTTTTTAATCTGTTTTTTTTTGATTTGTTAAGAAACGCCTTCGAATAAAAATATAAAAATAAGATTTTCTTTGCACTGCCAAAAGCACTCAGATATAAAAAAATTTTATATGTACATATGTGCCTATGATTCATATTTTATGTGCAGAGCAAAGGCACTTTGTATTAGAGCTCTCGAGAACTGCCGTAAGAAATCGAAATATACAATAACAAAATTGTAATGAAAAAAAATTTCAAAATATGAAAGCACTGTAAAAAATTTGTATTCAAATAATTTTCATATAAAATATAAAAAAAAAATTTGTATGTATGTGATACTACCATTTGAAAATAAATTCTAAAATAATAGTGGTCTTCATCTAAAGTGATAAAGTAATAAATTTTTAAAGTTTATCAGTTTATCCGCATTTTTACATGAAACCACCTTGGTAAATAATTTTTTAAACTCTTGTCAGTGTCAACTTGATTAATAAATAAAAAAACCCAATAAAATAAACAAAAAAAAATGCCGAAGGAAACCACAATTTCTTCTTTTAAATTGAAAAAGTAAAACTGACAATGTGCCAGACTTGAGTTTTAAAGAAATTTATAAATTTACGCAACAAAATCGTTCGGTAAGGTGATAAACTTTGCTTAAATATATTTTCATACAAATTTTGACAGATAATTTGTTACAATTAATATTTTATCACTTTACCGCATTTACCAGCAGTTTACCACTTTAGATGAAGACCCTTAATATTTTATTGGAATTCTTAAAAAAATCTAAATGAGCAAAAAAATTTTCAATGCATATGAAAATTTTGTAGATGTATTGAGCTTTGTACTTTCAATACGAGAGCGTTTAGCAGGCCTGCTATAGAGAATAAAGGTAGGTTTAAAACCGAAGATGGTTTTAAAGCGAGCCTAGATTATGCCAAATAGTATCGAGTTTACCTTTATCTATAGGTAAGCGTTGAGCGTCTCTTTTCATCATTAAAAATTGTCGTATCTGATTTAAAACAGTATTGGCGATTTGAGGCGGAGCCAATATATAAAAAATCGGAGCGAGAACGGAGCCCTATGCAAAAAAAGGATGGGAGCTAATGCCTATATGACACTACGTTTTTTTCTTGTTTTTTTTTTGGGGTGGAAAATCCACCGAAAGTCAAAATACAAAAACAATTCTTCTGTAGGTTGAAAAGAGACAAAAACTCCCTCAAAAACAATTTGATTGACATTAAACTTCAAACTAAATGAAAATAATATTTATTTCAAGAATAAACTTTTTGGAAATTTGAATTTAAATTACTGAAATAAAAGTTATGAAACTCAGATGGCAGAGTAGCTGTGTATTCCATGTTATAAAGAGAAGCCAGTGCGCAGTATACTTTTTCTCCCGGACTTCTTCTTTCCCCTTACGGCCAAAGCAGAAGCTTACAAGAGGCAAATTTAAAATTTGTATTTCCATATATTTTTTATTTTATATATAATTTATTTTATAGTTGTCAAATTGAAACAATTGTCAGAAAAACCTGCCGAATGCGAAAAAACCTACCGAAATACAAAGTGGCTCGTTGGTTTTTAACCGCCTAGATGGTATTTTGTTGGTATTTCGTTTGGTTTTTTCAATATAGCTTGCTCGCTTGCACCAACGCAAAACTGTATTTGACCATCTCCTTCACTCAAAAAACCTTGTAGAATACCGGAAAAAAAACGTAGTGTCATATGGGCATAAGAGCAGCAAAAAGTTTTGGAAGCGGAGCAAACGAAAAAATCCTTTGCACCGGGGCCCTGGTTTGTCGAGCGCACAGCTGATTGTGATTGTGCGAGTATTATAAATTTATTTATTTATTTTGTTAATACTATTTTAATATCGGAAAATGGAAGAGTTATTAGTAAACGATTTCCAAGTTTTTGTGCAACCTAGAAATAGCACCACCACAAGAAAACCACGTGTGAGAAAACTGACCTTGCTGTCCGGCTGTCAAAAGCTTTTACTTCACGTTTGACATCAGAGATGAAAACGGACTGTCAATCAGCTGACACCAAAATTTGACGGCAATCTTTGACCCACACTGCTCTATCGACTTCATGTCAGTTTTTGAAACCTAATGAAAACACATTTGACTCAAAATGACATATTGTCATCTAGGACAGTGATTTGACGTCAGTGAATTTGACCTAATGAAAACCAGGCTTTAGTTAGGACATAGCATAATTGTATGAGCTTTTTTTCGTAGCATTCTTTAACCCTCTAACACCAATACGAAGAGGCAGTTTTGATCCATTTCTTAGAGAGTCGGAAAGAAATAGTATTTTGAAAGTTGTTAGAGGGTTAAAATCTTCTAGAAAATTATTCGGCATAAAATTTCACTAATAAAATTTCTTTAAATAAATTTGAAAATGTTTGGATTGAAAACTGCTTACAATTAATTTCTTTCTTGTTATTTTGATTGATATAAAGCATGCATTTAAGTTTTTTGTTTTTGTTTATACAGGTGGCAACCCTACATATATCCAACCATCCTATCTCTTAATTCTCTTTAATTTAGTAACCATATTACCATATTTTATGGTTTTTTATCAGGGTTGGGCATGATTCAACTAATTTTGAGTGCACTCAGCCTGCAACTACCACTCAAACCTGAGTGATAGTTAAATATCTAATTATAACTACCACTCAATTTGAGTCGTAGTTAAATCCACTCAATTTGAGTGGTAGTTAAATTCATGATTTAACTCGATTTTTAGCTACCACTCAACTTTAGTGTTGGTAGCAAAAGTGCACAGAAGTCAGTCAAACCCCAAAAAAGCTTATAGAAAAACTTGCATACATAAATATGTATATGTATGCGTATAACTTATACATATGTATGTACATTAAGTATACAAAATTCAAGGGAAGGACATGTGCATTACAATAGTAGTTGTAGATATGCAAGTTCATCTACTAGTTCGTTCTAGTTAAAGTTCTAGTTCACTTTCTAGTTCACCCCTATTTCAATTTCTAGTTCAAATCTAGTTCACTTATGCCAATTTCAAAACTAACGACTCACATCCATATGTATGTACATTAGATGCGTTTTTTTGATCTAACATACCCCTCCGGCCACAGAATATGAAAATAGGATGTTGTAGTAGGATAACTAAGCTGATTTTTGTTTTTTTTTAGACAAAAAACTGAGTGGGCTACTCCAAAAACAGCGATTTTTTTTAAATTCCATGATATTAGATTCATATATAAAAAAACTACAGAATTAAAAATAAAAAAACAAAGGATACATATTCTCATGTAAAATTAACGGCTTAATCGAATGGTGTACTCAGTTTTTTAGTGCAAGCCATAGGGAAGGTACCAAGATCGCCTAAAGTGGAATTTTATTTTTTTAGTCACGAATTTTCAAGTTTGGACCCTGGTATTTCGAAGATACCTTAAATTTATTTTTAATCAAAATATACAAGAATCTGCGCAAATTAATGCAGTTTTCAGAAAAGTTTATTCGATCGAAATCGAGCTTTTTTTGTCCAAGCTACTCTGGTTCAAATGAAACATGCCAAAATCATTTTCATATTGAACAACATTTTTTTTGTACATATGTAAATAATAAATTTTCGAATTTTGTACTTACAACAATAAAAAATGTTGTTCAATATGAAAGTGATTTTGAAGGTTGAAAATGAGTGGTAGTTGAAAAATGCCTATCCTTGCTTTTTATAAACATAATTGAGTTTAAATTTTCAAACAGATGGCAACCCTACCAATTTGATACCCATATTACCATATTTTATGGCTCTTTATAAACATAATTGAGTTTAAATTTTCAAACAGATGGCAACCCTACCAATTTGATACCCATATTACCATATTTTATGGCTCTTTATAAACATAATTGAGTTTAAATTTTCAAACAGATGGCAACCCTACCAAAATATATCCAAAGATCGTGCCTGTTAATCCTCTTTAATTTAATACCCATATTACCATATATTATGGCTCTTTATAAACATAATTGAGTTTAAATTTTCAAACAGATGGCAACCCTACCAAAATATATCCAAAGATCGTGCCTCTTAATCCTCTTTAATTTAATACCCATATTTCTATATTTTATGGCTCTTTACAAACATAATTGAGTTGAAAAATTTCAAAAAGATAGCAACCCTTAAAATATATATATCAACGATCGTGCGTCTTAATTCTCTTTAATTTGGTATCCATATTTCCATATTTTATGGCTCTTTATAAACATAATTGAGTTCAAAAACTTCAAACAGGTGGCAGCCCTACCAATAATATATCCAAATATCGTGTCTCCTAATCCTCTTTAATTTGATACCTATATTTGCATATCTTATGGTTTCTTATAAACATACATAATAAGCATAAAATTTACAAAGAGGTGGCAACCCTTAAAAAATAAAAAATCGCGATGAATATAGCATTCATTAAGTTTCTTCGCCGAAATACAAACTATGTTAAAATCCCTTTATTTTATTATTGTTGCAATTCTCAATTCTGTGATAAATATTCAAATTTGCTCCTCCGCCCACTGTTAAATATAAGTAAAAAAGCAAATATGCATATATATATATGTATATGTAGTATATGTAGAATGTGGGTATATAAATATATTGCCATTGGGCAATTGTGGTTTATTTAATCATACACCAAGCATTTATGGAATTCAGAGAAGTTTTAATGCGGGTGCACAGAATATACATACAATCATTCCAGCTACACACACACGCGCATAACTTATCATATTTAAGCGTATTTAAGTAAATCATATATTTGTTATGAATATGCGTTGCTCACACACGCTCATAAATACATACATATCTGTTTGCAGATATTTGCTTAAAGCAAACTGACTGACTGCTGCTGGCATCGCACTGAAGATGATGAACTACAAGTGTTTGCTTGTGTGCACAAATATTTGAATGTGAATGAGAATGCTGGTGGTGTGGCGAAACATAACTCGAGTTTGCTTAGATAAACTATGCGAAAGTGTATACATACATATGTACATATGTATTTGTATTCAAACCTAATGCAAATATATAAATTCATAGTTATTAGATGCTTGAATGAGTACAACGCACATTATTTGCCAAATTTACTTGTGCCATTTTGATATTTTGCCTACATGCTCGTATATTTGTACATACATACGTATGTACATTAAGGTGGAGTGAAATCATATGGAGATTTTTTGTTTGTTCTTTTTTTGAACGTACCAGCAATGAAAAGTCGCCTTTATACGAGTTAATGAACCCCACAAAATTTTATCGCGATAGGATGACGTTTTAAACTGCCCCCAGCCCCGCAAAGTTGAAAGCAATAAGCACGATCTGGTACAAATATGAAATTTTCAGAATTATAAAATCAAAAAACGAAGTATGACGATTGATAAAGATGGCTAAGCTGAGTATTAAAGTGAATTTATTTTTTCTTGAAACAAAAACAACAACAAAAGTTATTAATGGTCAAAGTTTATATTATGCATTTTTTAAATTGCAATTACTTCAAAACTACTCAACCGATTTCGAATGTTTTTATGCCGTTCAATAGGTATTTTAATTCCCTTTAATTTGATATACATTTTATATATGAAAAGTAAGGGGGGTAAAAGGGGGGTTGACCCCCGCAGCGAGGGTGTTATGGAACCCACATAAAATGTATATCAAATTAAAGGGAATCAACATACCTATCGAATGGTATAAAAATATTCGAAATAGGTTCAGTAGTTTTTAAGTAATTGCAATTTAAAAATGCACAATATAAACTTTGACCTTTAATAACTTTTGTTGTTGTTATTTCCAAAAAAAATAAATTCACTTTAATACTCAGCTTAACCATCCTTATCAATCCCCATACTTCGTTTTTTTATTTTATAATTTTCAAAGTTTCATATTTGTACCAGATCGTGCTATTTTTTCAACTTTGTGGGGCTGGGGGCACCTCTAAACATGTGAGTAGTTCAATAAAATTTTACAGGCTTATTACTGGGCTAGAAAGCTTCCGTTCTGGCTTTGGAACAAATTGAATTTCCAAAAAAAAAGTTTCACTCCACCTTAATGTACATATCGACGCTTCCAAACAAAACTGTACTAAGTCTGAAAACTGTGTTTTGCAGTAGAAGCTCTCAAAGTTTAAACTCGATATGAAACTTCGATTGTATGCTAAGTGTATTTTCACTTGTAACTTCTGTTTGGATGGAGCGATCAACACCAAAACTCGACAATATCAAAATCAGGGTACGCTTTATATAAAACCGTAAGAAGAATTAAAATTTGCTACGTGGTTTTTCATGGCAAGCTCTCAAAGTTTTTATTCTGTAAAAATCTCGAGTTGTATTATATGTACACTTTTGCTTATAACTTTTGATTGGATTGTCCGATTGATACCAAAATTAGACAGCATCTAAATTAAGGCACGCTCTACTTGAAAACGCCAAAAACGGGAAAATGTACTAAGTCGACTTAGTACAGTATTGTTTGGAAGCGTCGATATATTTGCATTTTACTAGTGTTCATATATGTAAGTATACCTTGCATTTTAGGCATATCTGCTTATTCAAATCATATAATGAAGCTGATATGCATTCGCACACTTACCTAACTAACTATGTAGTATGTGAATAGTAATTTCATCAGCTAAAATGTTACGTATACGCCATGCTGTATTAATGTATGAATAATGTGTGTAGTACGATAATTTCTGAGTTATCTACTGTCCGCTAAGCGGAATGTTGCGGAAGAGGGAAAAGAAGGGAGGAAAATATAGTATATATATATGTGCATGCATACATATCTTCGTTTAAGCTTCATAACCGCCTATGCCAAAATTGAGATTTGCCAAATCTTAACTCCTGGCGCGGAGGTCTATCGATCTAAGTGCACCATAAATTCGGTCTTTGGAAAGATCGGAAAGCTCTATGTTTCCGTCTAAAGTCCTTTTGAGCACTGAAGTCGCAGAGCTGGGCGTCAGAAATTCAATTTTATTTTTTGAAAAAAAAAAAAAAAAAAAAAAAAAAATGCCAGTTAGGCGGTTATGGAGTTTAAACGTTGGCGTGTGCCTAGAATTTTCGTTCGAAAATTTTGTGGTTTTATTTGTTTTTTTCTTGGTCTTTCAAAGTGTAAAATTTATCTTGAAATTTTTGTTTAGAAGCAGTTAGTTTCCGTGCCCTACCTCTCCAATAAGGATTTATCATCGCGGGTATGGTGCGAACAGTTGGTTTTTTTGTGACTTCTTTCTCTTCTTAATCTTCTTCTCTTTTATCATCACCATAATCATCATAATCACTATCACCACCATCATCATCATCATCATTATAATCATCATCATCATCATTATAATCATCAATATCATCATCATCATCATCATCATTATCATCATCATCATCATTATCATCATCATCATCGTCATTATCATCACCATAATCGTCATAATCACCATCACCATCATCATTATCATCATCATCATCATCATCATCATCATCATCATCATCATCATCATCATCATCATCATCATCATCATCGTCAACATCATCACCATCATCATCATCATTATCATCATCATCACCATCATTATTATAATCATAATCATTATCACCATTATCTTTATTATCACCATCATCATCATAATCACCATCACCATCATCATCATCATCATCATCATCATCATCATCATCATCATCATCATCATCATCATCATCATCGTCAACATCATGATTATCATCATCATCATCATCATCATCATCATCATCATCATCACCATCATCATCATCATCATCATCATCATCATCATCATCATCACCACCATCATCATAATCATCATCATCATTATCATCATTATCATCATCATATCACCTCATCATCATCATCATTATCATCATCATCACCATCATTATTATAATCATAATCATTATCACCATTATGTTCATTATCACCATAATCGTCATAATCACCATCACCATCATCATCATCATCATCATCATCATCATCATCATCATCATCGTCAACATCATGATTATCATCATCATCATCATCATCATCATCATCATCATCATCATCATCATCATAGTCAACATCATGATTATCATCATCATCATCATCATCATCATCATCATCATCATCATCATCATCATCATCATCATCATCATCATCATCATCATCATCATCATCATCATCATCATCATCATCATCATCATCATCATCATCATCATCACCATTATTATAATCATTATCATTATCACCATTATCTTCATTATCACCATCATCATCACCGTAAAATCATCATTATCAACAGCATAATTTTCTTCTTCTTCTTCTTCCTTTTCTTCTTCTTTTTATTATTTTAATCTTATTTTTCCTTCTCAACATGCTTTTTCCATTATTACGTATTTTTCCTCCTTTTATTCTCTTTCAAATTCTTTCTCTTTCATTCACCATCATCATCATCATAATCACCGCTTGTTCTTCTTCTTCCACTTCCTCTTCTTCTCTTTCAAATTCTTTTTGTTTCATTCATCGCCACCAACATCGTAATCACAACTTGTTTTCCTTCTTCTTCTTATTCTCTTTGAAATTCTTTTCTTTCATTCATCACCACTTCTTCCTAAATTCTTTACTCTTTGCTCTTCTTTCCGTTTCTTTCGTTTTTATACTCAGCTGCACTAGTACACAAAGTATTATAGTTTTAATCACATAACGGTGGATTGTAACAGAATGAAATAATCGCGTTTGATATAAACTTATATATATCAAAATGATCAGGGTGAAAAGAGAAATCGATTGAGCTATGTCCGTCCGTCCGTCCGTCCGTCCGTCCGTCTGTCCGTCCGTCTGTCTGTAAACACTCTAACTCGCGCAAAAATTGAGATATTTTGATGAAATTTGAAATGCAAGTTGGTATCGAGACTGGGACGGTTGGTATTGAAAATGGGCGAAATCGGACCATGACCACGCCCACTTTTCCTATATAGAAAAAATCGGAAATTTGGTATCTCAGTCACTAATATAGCTGGAGCGATGAAATTTTACCCACGTGTTGAGCTCAGGCCCCTATGAAGAAATTTGATGAAACTTTAGAAAATGGGCGGTGCCACGCCCACTTATTAAGGGTCAAACACGGAAAGTTTTATATATCATAACTCAGAAACCATTGAAGATATATCGATGAAATTTGGTATGCGTGATTTACTTACTTAGGCAAACATTTGGACGGAAAATAGTTAAAATCGGTTGACGGCCACGCCCACTTTTATATATGTGTATTATAAAGTGTCCCAATAAAAACATTTTAAGAGATATCTTTGTCAAATATAAAGGTAATTCATTGAAATTTTGTGGCATGACTTCCAAAATAGACCGGAAACAAAAAATAGAAAAATTTTGGAAAATGGGCGTGGCACCGCCTCTTTTTAGACAAAGGAATATACGAGATTTCTTAGCCTATAACTCGGGAAATAATTGAGATATTATGACGAAACTTGGTTTATACACTTTTATAACTTGTGTTAATATAAATGCAAAAATTTATTCAAATCGGTTTTTGACCACGCCTACTTTTTAACAAAGATATTTCTGGAATATCCTTTGGGAATTTGCAATGTGACATCTTTGTGACTAGAAGTCATAAAGGAATGAAATGTTGCACAAAGAATAATATTCATATGCTTAGTTGGATGGCTGATAAAAATGTTGAAAATGGGCGTGACCTACGCCCACTTTATGCAGCACTCGCTTTATATAAAGTACACCGTGTTTACATCAAACGCAATCAAACAATGAAAGCATACAGCTGAGTATCTAATGTTCGATTCCACTCGAACTTAGGCTTCCTTACTTGTTATTATTGTTTTTCTTGTCTCTGCTTCATTACCAACACGCAACTCATTTAAAAGCTTTCCAAAAACTATTTTTTCCTGTGTAATCTATCTTTCCTCATACATCTTAAAATAATGTTACGTATACGACATGGCATTACAAATATTTTAACCGCACTCACATATGTAAATGAATACGCAACGCAAACAATTATCCATTATAATATTTATTTGCATGTATTGCATGTGAGGGCTTATGATTGAAAGCTTTTCTGCGAAAGTTATTTGCAACAACTTTTGTGTGTATATATTTAGTTGTTGCTTATTGTTTTTTTTTGTTGTTGTATCATCTCTCTTTTATGCCACATTCAAATATATTCATTTTGCCTCAGCAGTTCTGCAACCATTTAATCGCTCCCAATGTAATTCAGGCCGCAACAGCAACACCACAGGTAAACAAGTACATAAATGGCTTTAATGAGGCAGCTGAGTATTAGGTATTTTTGCGTAGGTAATAAAAGGCTTGTTTCCAAAAATGTATTGTCTGTGTGTGTATGTGGATTTTGTGTGTATTTTATGCGTGCATGTGTTGGTGTTTTCATGCGTGCCAATGAGTGCAAAATTGGAATTTTACTTTGATGTGTGAAATGTGAATGCATAAAATGTCAACTGGTTAATTTTGCGCTCGAAATTGGTGTATCGAAGGGTTAATTAAGTTATGTATGTGTGATTGTATGAAATTTTATGCACTGAGGTAACTGAAAGCCGGAAAGCATTTTGTTTTTATTAATCTGTTATGTGTTTTATGAAATTGATGGGCTATCGGGTGATTGGAAATTGGGTAAAGTAGAGTTTATCGGTATTCTGGGCGGGGAGTTTTTCTATTAAGGAAGGACGCTCCGAAAGAAAAATATTAGTCATAGTGCGCAGTTTTGGTGTTTTGTTTGGTAGATTTTACAACTTTAACAACAAATATCTCGTAAACTATAACACTGCGGCAAATTTTAATTTCAGTTTTGAGCTCTGCGGGGGCCTCTATACCCCACTGGATGAGTGATTTTTCTCGGGACGTGCTTCCTTAATGGAAAGCCGACCCATCCGGGCTTCGATGTTGAATATTTCAGGACTTTGATACAAAATCAATTATTTTTTCCTTCCTCCTACCATATGTTTTTTGTGGAATCTATATCACCCTGTGCTGAATTCGCCTTGATTTTATCATAATAGCAGAGCAGGTCAACATTGAAATTCCCTTCAATAGGAAAAACAAAACAAAAGAAAAATAAACAAACAAAAATGAAGTTGTTAATAAGAATGTTTTAAAGAAAACGGGAATGGCCAATGACGTAGCGCACAAAATTTAATAAAAATCACAAGACCATTTAGAAGAAGTCAAGGAAGAACTTATAATTCAACTGGCAGAAAAAAACACATTCCAAAACGTAAGCATAAAAATCGCAAAGCATAACTGGAAACCATAAAAACTAAATAAAAGTGGTGAGTAATAAAACCAAAAATATAAAGCCTATAGCAACAACAAAAATTAATTTGCCAAATGCAGCTCTCAAAGACGCCAGCAACACCACTAAACCCAGCACTAAAATCACAATGGACGAAACAAAAGTACTCGAACACGCACTGCACACCTGCCACAAACTCGAACGCTCCATCGACGAGTCGATACGCTTGGTGCGTCGCTTGAACATACGTTACAATTCCGATTGGCTGTTGAAGAATTATAAAAATTATATGGCAAATATTTGGTCACAATATCAATGCTCAAGTAATACAAAACTCAGCGCCACCGACACCGCCACCGCACGCAGCGCCACCTCAGTGCGATCGCTACCCGTTGCTGCTTTGACGCACTCTAAATTGGCGGCGGCGCGTCCAAAGTCGGCGATGCTACAAAGTCGTTCATCGATTTCGTTGGCGCTGAGTGCTCGCAGTTCGCATGAGCTGTGTGGTATTAGTCGTCAAATCAATTATAAATTCATTAAGATTAAACGCAGCATGGAGGCGCTGATGCATCAGATACAACATATCATCGAGTTAGCGAATCGTCAGCGAAATTTCATTCATTTGAATGTGATTGGCCGTGATCAACGGACGCGGGTGTGTTGCCATTGATGGAGAGGAGTTTGCGGCTGATGCTTTTGTGAATATTTTTAGTGGCGATGCGCGTTATTCGGATTATTATTTTTAACTCGAAATAGTCGCGTAGTTATATTTTGTTTCCAACTAATTTTGTTTTTATAAAATAAAAAAATATATACATATCGTCGTACCATACGAAAACTAACATCAGATTTTTTGTGGCTGACGAAAAGTAAAAAGTTCAAGTTTTGGCCGACGAAAATTAATAAAATCGAGTTTTGGCTGACGAAAAGCAATAAAATCAACTTTTGGCTGACGAAAACTATCAATTTCGTATAAACAACAACAATTTTAATGTAAAAACAGTATATACCCAGCAGTATTTATCAGCTGGAAAACAGCACATATTTCCTACAGAATATTCGGTAGAGATGTAGTTCCAAAATCTGAACTTTCGCTTTCGTTTTTATATAGAGGTGGCGTCGAAAATCAACTACCTAAAAACTGCTGAACGAGAAGGGAGAGTTTCCATATGAAAAAAGGGCTGATTACGCAGGGAGAACTTCCATAGCATATATTTCAATACACCTGATGTCTTCACTGCGTGTTCAGTTATTTTTTCAGGCATGATTTTTGAACTCAGTTTCAGTGTATTTTTCATACTGAATATTCAACTGAATATGCACCTCCTTACCTCAAATACTGCTGGGTAATTACTGATACTTTTCGTCAGCGAAAAGTCGATTTTATTACTTTTCGTCAGCCAAAACTCGATTTTATTACTTTTCGTCGGCCAAAAGTCAAATGTTCTACTTTTCGTACAGAATTTTTTTATTGATAGCTTTCGCCAGAAATTTTAAATATGTTAGTTTTCGTATGGTATGACGATATGTACTATTTTTAAATCTAACGTTCGAACGAAAAAATATACTGAAGTTGGCACATCGCCGAAACCGGCTTATAACCAAATAAAAATTGATAAGGTATGACGGAAATTCGTTACACAATACATCGCACTTCTACCATCGCAGAAGGGAGGCCACACAAACTTGCAGGAAATCACAACTGAGGATTGGATTGTGTCCCCCTCCCCTTGAACTCATACTTTGAAGAAAATACTCGTAGTTAAATCAACAACTTTCCGCTGTTGAATCTCCGTATATGATTCAACAGCAAAAGTATTTGTTTTAACGGCAAAGTTTTTGATTCAACAAATTTCCGTAGTTAATTCAAAGACGTGCGTTGTTGATTCAAAAACTCGCTTGCTGTTAAACATTTTTTAAGTAAAAGAAAGAAAGATTTGAAAGAAAAAAATAAAAAATAAACAAAATTTTCGTTCAATTCGTTTCAATTTTATGCCCTTAAGCCTAGTACTGAGTTCACCGCCGTGAAATTTCGCCAGCAACATGCATTTATTTTGGCGTGAAATGTTTCAAGAAAAAATTTTTGTCAAATGACAATAAATGCCAAAACACAAAATGAGCAAATGTAAAAAAAAAAATTTGGAGCATCGCCTCAGAACCAACTTTCAAAATTTGGCCAATAAAAAAATTTTATACAAAATATAAATTTCAATTTCAACAAATGTCACTTTTCACTCGAAAATAAATGGCATTGTATATTTAATTTGGCGTGAAAAAATGTTGCTGGCATAATGTTGCTAGCATGTTGCGCAACTTTTCACGGCAGGAACTCAGTACAACTTTGTCGTGAAATATCTGTGAAATTTCACACATGTTTCACAACCAGTTTTTTTGTATGGATTTTGACAGCAGTTTCACGTGAAACTCGAACTCAGTACTATGCTTTATTATACAAAACGCGATGACTCTTTGCGACGCAGTCACTCACACTCACGCTCACCTTCGCCCAAAAGTTGGTATTATATAAGATTTTACGTTTTCGCGTTCACCCTGTTGCGTAGTCACGACGATTGTCAAACGATTTACGTAGCTTATGTGCCACCTATTTTGTTTTTTTAGTTTGCCTATATAATACTACATTTTTTTCTTGGGTTTTTTGGTTAGGAAAACCCACCGAAAGTCAAAATACAAAAACAATTCTTCTGTAGGTTGAAAAGAGACAAATACTCCCTCAAAAATAATTTGATTGACATTAAACTTCAAACAAAATGAAAATAATATTTATTTCAAAAATTAATTTTTTTAGAAATTTGAATTTAAATTACTGAAAAAAAGTTATGAAACTCAAACGGCAGGATAGCTGTGTATTCCATGTTATAAAGGGAAGCCAGTACGCTATATAATTTTTCTTCCGGACTCCTTCTTTACCCTTGCGGCCATAGCAGAAGCTTACAAGAGGCAAATTTAAAATTTGTATTTCCATATATTTTTCATTTTAAATATAATTTATTTTTTAGTTGTCAAATTGAAACCATTGTCAGAAAAAATGACCGAATGCCAAAAACCCTACCGAAATACAAGCTGGCTCGTTGGTTTTTTATCGCCTTGATGGTATTTTGTTTGGTTTTTTTCAATATAGCTTGCTCGCTTGCACCAACGCAAAACTGTATTTGACCATCTCCTTCACACAAAAAACCTGGTAGAATACCAGAAAAAAAATGTAGTGTCATATGGGCTTTAGTAATTTTTAGTGCGTTTTTTTATTAATAGAGGTATTTTGTCGAGTAGGTAATTCTGAAAAGTTGGCAGCTGGCAACCCAATAAACATTTTTGTTCATTTTTAATTTGAGGTTCATTTGAGAAGTAACCCTATTGTCAAATATCAAACGTTAGTTATCAAATGCACCTCAAATTTCTCTTGATAGCGTTCTCAAACAAAAAGGCACATTTTTAGTATGGGATTTTGGGCTGATTCTCAATTTGATAGATTTCATTTTCTGAAATCAATTTCAAAGTTAGTACGAAATGGAATGCAATCAATAGATGTATGTATGTATTACATATTTGTACTCTGATGTGATGTTTTTCATTTACCCGTGCGGGTGAATTTCGCCGGTGCCTTTTGTACAGTCACATGAGTATATTAATATCTTTTTTAATATGCATACACACATGTGAGAAACAAACTATGGCTTTAATAAAGTTTGTGTAACTTCACAAAAAGCAACAAACAAATAAAATAAGAGTAAGAAATACAGAATCATTATTATACACAATCATTTTCAACCATCATTTCAACCGTTAAGAGACTGCTCACGTAAAACAACGAACGCTGATTGAAACTTGCAAACATACAAAATGTCTTCGTTCCTTGAAACCTTGACATGATGAAATTCGTGAAATGGTACAAAATGCGAAACAAGTTTTTTTTCGAATGTGTTGTAAGTTATTCTAAAATTGATTAACAATGTTTGTTGAACACTTGAAAATATGTTTATTTTCAAATTATATATATGCTGATTCTCAAATTTAGAAACAATGTTTTCTCAAACGTTTGAGAATTTCTTTTTCAGTGTTTAGTGGGAAGTCAACAAAAATAAAAAAAGTATTTGTTGACATTGTGTATTATTTACATATGTATATGCAACATCCCTGCAGTAAATATCCGTAATGAATCCTTAATGAATCACTGATGCAATTCACCTATGACGAGGAGGCATCAGTGAATACTTTCATATAAAGACTGATGAATTTTTCATATAAATGGTTTGCTTTCCTCAGAAAAAAAAAACAAAAACAAATAAAAATATACTGAGTTATGACGACAGTGATGAATATTCAACAAAGAATCATCACTGATCCTTCAGCAGTGAAACAAATTTACTGCAGGGATATTAAAAAATGTGTGTGTAATGCAGTTAATATAAATATATGTACGTGTTATCCAATGTTAAAAAATAAGATGCATTTGTGTGTTCGTGTTTGTGCAAGAAGCAAGACAAAAGTTAAAACGTTTTATTAACAACTGTTTTATTTAAGTCAAAGAAAAAATTAGTTCAGCGTCATATTCGGGTTCGCGAGATTGAAACGCGTCGATTGATACCCCGTTTTTTTTTTTTTTTTAAATTGGCTAATTTTAGCCGTTGCAAATTAAACTATATCGAATGCTCACTCGAACAAAAGGAAGTGACTCTTTTGACAGTTAAAGTGACCGTTTTCGTCACTTTGCGTTTAATAAAATACCAAAAACGTAACATACTCACCAAAAAAACGTAACACATTCACTTCGAGTCACTTTCAGTCACCTAAAGAGATACAAAATACGAACACGACAATAAGTGACTCTGGGTGACTCGTTGCGTCGCGTTGCATTTTACAAAATAAGGCCCTTAAAATTAAATAAATTTCATAAGAAAGTAATATACATACACAAATAAAAAAAATTAATTAAACAAAAACTAATATCTATTGATAAACTTAGCTTGTTTTGATGTCGTGAGAGTTGTCTGCAGATGTACTGATTCGTTTGGAAATGGTGAATGGATGAATGACTCGTTTGGTAACGGCGGGACTTAATATTAATATTACTACATATCGAGCCCTAACCGCCAAAAAGTGTATCCAACAAAAATTAAATTTTACAGGAGTTTTTTTTTTTAATTTTCTTTTCATAAAGTTGGTAATCAGCCTTGAAATTTATTTATGGCCGGTTTCACAATCTGCGGTTAATTTAATCGCTGGTTAGTTTGACGTAAATTGTATGGCGAGCTGTCAAATAAATTGCTTAACCGGGCAAAAGTCTCTGGTTATGTGCTTAACCGGAGGAGTTGAAACCGGCCCTAAGTCCATAAAATTGTGGAAGTTGATGCGTACTATAATAAGTTATTGATTTCCTTAAAAACGCTTAAATCAATAATTTTGTTGGATACATTTTATGCCGGTTAAGGCTCGATATGTAAACATACTTACATATATTATATGTATACAAAAATAAAATAAAATAATATCTATTATGTATATTAAAAAAAAAATACAATTTTTACAATTTTCTTGAGGTTAACTTAAATGCGTAAGTATTTGCTTCAATGGTGCCCGTTTTTCGACCAAAAACTTTTGCGGTTAATTCAAAAGCAAACGTTTTTAGCTTAAATACGAAAAGTATTTGAATCAACAGTACTCGCTTTTGGACTAAAAACTTTTGCTGTTAATTCAAAAGCAAAAACTGTTAACTTAAATGTAAAAGTATTTCATTCAACAGTTTCCGTTGTTAACTTAAATACGAAAAGTATTTGAATCAAAAACGGTCGCATCTTTGAAACAACAACGGAGCGTTCTTGGGCACATTTCAACTGCGGAAAGTTGTTCATTTAACTGCAAAAGTCTTTGTATGTACAACGTTTTTTTTCAGAGTACAAGTACTGATTGCGATTGAACAGGCTAACGCCAGTTTGGTCAGGGAGAGTCAACTTTTTTGATTTCCAGTCAAATCTGGCCTAGACTGCAAAGCCTCTACAAAAACGATTTCTGTCGCGCAACTCCTCCTCTCAACACAAATTTGTATTTCAGTAAGCTCAGATTAAAAGATAGTGGAGTAGTTTTCCATTAGTATACATTTTACGTGCATAGTTTGGGTTGGTTTGTCAGGCTTTGATCTATTTTTGTACTATACCTCTGATTGAGAATCCAAAGTTTCATCTATTAGTACTTGGACTAGTTTCGCCTACTGCTACCTGTACGGTTTTGGGGCGACAAGATATCCAAAGTTAAGCTTAAATTCCATGAAGCTAAACTCCTCCTCCTTTTCTATCCTCCGTTTGTCACCAACTTTTGTAACCTGTTTGAGAGTCCGATGAAATTTGCTAGATCCTTTAAGCTGATTTTCGTGACTTGACTTCCTCCTTCATCTCGCCATCTCAGCAAATTGTTCAGCATCTACTGAAGGTATTAATAGTTACATCGCATGCCTCAAGGGAATTCCTTGAGACAACGTCTATCAGAAGAGGAGATGTATTCACTCTTTAGGGAGAAAAAGACGGCAAAATCATAACTCCATGAAGGGATTTCGCACCATATTTCCAGTTTTAGGCATAAAAACCATTACCCTTGATGGAATAATTTGTAGGGGTTCTTACAAAAATCAACCGGAGTTGTTCTTCGAATGAAGAGTGAAAACTGTCCCGAGTTCATCACTTCAAGCTTAAATTTTTATACATTACAAACGAATATTCCTACAATCCAAAACCCACTTCGAATCAAATTTAAATGCATACCATGTTAGCGAAACCGAACAAAATCAACAACGAAATCGATCGATCTTGTTGTCGTTAATTAATTATTAGTAGAAATTTAGAAGGCAACCCCGCCAAATGGCGCCAAACAAGCTCCAAAGAAAAAGTGAAGAAAAAACGAACAACCAATACAAGCATTTCCCGTTTGAAAGGAAAAAACGAAAGATTAAAGGCGGCGAGCAAAAAGTTTGCGCTGCTGCCCATCATTCAGCCAAAACTTGAAGTGAGCAATAATCGCCGGCATTTCAAGCAAACCAAAGCGCCACAAAAGAGACCAACGATAAACAAACAAACAAACAAACACATGGAGCAAAACTTTCTACGCTGCATTTAATCCCAGGAAACTAAATTTTCGGTTATTTGTTGCTGTTATTGTTGTTAGATATGTATATAAGACCGTGGTTGCTTCGGCGGCTGTGGCAGTACATATTGAGCCAGCGATAGCGCACAAAGTGTTGCCAATTGTTATGCAGGCGTGCGCGTCTGACAGCGAACAGCAGCAGCTTATCGCTCTAATGGCATAAACATCCGAAACGTGCGCTAAATATTAATGCAATGAGGCGAATGGATGGGCAAAGGAAAGCGGCATACATGTGTAGGTACATAAATGTTTCAAGTGTATGTATTGGTTCTCGATACGTTTTAGGACTATTGTAGTTGACGAGGGAAAAAATTCAGGACATAGTCTACTAAAGGGAGTAGTAGCGGCGAATTGAGTTTCATAGAATGTGATTGTAGCATTCGTGAGATTTGGAGGACTGGTATACAAAGGTACTAGTATTGGACTAGTTTAGCTTCCTGGATATAACAAATTTTACAAATAAAACATTTCGTTTGAAATTAACAGAGCTGGTATTACGATTGTAGCAATTGTAAGAGAATAAGGGGCTAGTCTCCAGAGGAGGTAGGATCGGGGTAGTCTAATTTAACAAATAAAATAATACGTTTGAAATAAACGAAGCTGAGCGATAAGGATTATGGTTTCAAGATGATTGGTTTTTGATACGTTTTAGGACTAAGTATTGTAGATGATGAGGGCAGGAATTAAGGAAATAGTCTACAAAAAGAAGTAGTAGCGGAGTAGTCTGCCTGCGAATGGAGATTCACAGAAGGTAAAAAAGCAAGTTATTTTAGACATTGTGGGAGAATAAGAGGACTGGTCTCCAAAGGGAGTACACAATTTTACAAAAAAAAAAAAATTAAGGACATAATTTACTAAAGAGCGTAGTAACGGAGTAGTCTTCTTTCGAAGTGAGATTCACAGAAGGTAAAAAAGCAAGTGATTGTAGCAATTGTGACAGAATTGGCGGGTGTTCTCTTAAGGGACTAATATTGGACAGTGTAGGTAGGTATACAAGATTTTATAAATAAAAAATTAAGGGCATAGTCTTCAAAAGGAAGTAGTAGCTGCGTAGCCTTCTTGCGAATAGCGGCCAGTGATTGTAGCAATTGTGGCAGAATTGGGAGGTGGTTTCTTAAGGGACTAATATTGGACCAGCCTACACTGAGTATACAAAATTTTACAAATAAAAAATTAAGAATATAATCTACAAAGAGAAGTAGTAGTGGAGTAGTCTGAGAATCGAAATTTACGGAAGGTTTTTTTTTTTACGAGGAGGAAGCATCGAAAGCCTTAACCCCGTCAGTGTGGGACTCTAACCGAACCCCCCGTTACTACCATCACTAGGCTCGCAGTCCGTAATGGTCGCGTTATTGCCCTCAGTCTGCCTTAGGAGGCTTCACCCATGTATTTTTGTATTTTTATAAAAGTGGTCAGTGTTAGGTGGTGTGCGGAGGCCAAAGATCCGCTCCACGCGTGATGACGGATGCAGGAGGACGAGCTCCTGTACGTATCCGTTCCACTCTAAGTGGATTTACGGAAGGTGAAAGCAAGTGATTGTAGCATTCGTGTGAGTTATGTGTGACTGGTCTCTTAAGTGAATAATATTGGACCAATCTACACTGAGTATACAAAATTTTACAAATAAAAATTAAGGATATAATTTACAAAAGGAAGTAGCAGTGGAGTAGTCTTCTTGCGAATAGCGGTAAGTGATTGTAGCATGCGTATGAGAATTGGGAGAATGGATACAAAGGGACAAATATTCGACTAATCTACACTGACCAATATTACCTCTACTGTAATACTCGGTTTACTCCAGTTCCAAGTCTGCTCAGCCTTGCAGAATAAAGCCTTGTAGGGTTTGCGCGTATCTATAGTTGTATGCGACTTCTCATGCGACCACTCCACACTAGGTAATCTTTCTGCTGGATAGAAGAAAATTTACGTGCACATTTTGTTTCAGCAAGCGTGCAAACCAAACCAAACCAAACCAAACCAAACCAAACCAAACCAAAGCAAACTAAATCAAGTCAAACCAAATAAAAAACTTCTCAGTCAAAGGCGCATCCAAACAAAAACCAAACCGTGCAAGAGAAAAGCACACAATAAAACAAAATAATAAGTGAATATTTTAAAAATATAAATACACGCGCGCCATCTGTTGGAAAATAGCGGTGGTTGTAACCTAATCTCATTAGTAAATATGTTGCATATATTTAGGCAGCAGCTAGAAGTTACATACCCACATACATACAGGTGAAACTAATAAAAGCGTGTTAAAAATGAAGAATTGAAATTGTAGCGCAGGGTTGCATAAGTTACAGTTGGCGGCTAAAAACTGACTCGCGTTGGTTTTATCGGCTGAAATGTGTGCGGTGAGCTAAGCAAAACAAAGTTGCAGAGGATGATGCCAGCGTCGGCGTGGTTGGAGATAGATACATACAGAGCGGCGGGCAGATGGATCGACAGCACGTACAGTGAGAAAGATACACACATACATACATACATGTCTACATAAACACTTAGCAATAAGCAACAAAAAGACCAAAAACTTTTCAACAATTTTCAAAACTCGAAATGTTCATGACTTAGTTGGTTGGTTGTTGGGTATCGGCTCATCATTCATCGTAGCGGTTCAATACTTAAGCGCACTTAGCGACACCCTAATATCTATTTGTAAGAATGTGTGTCTGCTGCGTTGTGTTGCTGATATGCCTATATCTACACGCGATGTGCAACGAAAATCTTTTTCAAAATTCAATTCACACATTTTGCCAGTTGTGTCGATATTTTCTCGCGCAGTGATTTGCAATGCGTCCCTGAGCCGCACTCACTCAACCTCTATCCATCCAGCAGACTCATTTCGTTATATGCACATTCTATCGATATTCAGCCATTCAACCATTCAACCAATCGACAAGTAAACAAGCAAGCAAACAAGAATTTGCGTGTTCTTTACTTTTTGGCTTTGCCGCACCGCCGAAAAATCGTAATAAGCACAGCATCGCATGGAGTTTTTGTGGGGCGGCTTTTCGGCTAACATTACACGGCTTTAGTTTTCGCAGTATTCGCTTATGCCGTTTTCTTTTCTCGAAAAAATGTTGCCCTTTTTGATTTTCTTAGCTATTTTGTAAGCTTGTATGGTAATTTTACCGAATATTGACCTCTAACTAAGCAAGAGGACACCATTATCTACAAATCTAGCCATTTTATAGAAAGTTAGGTTACGCAATTCGATAATTGGGATATAGAAGGGCAGCATTTTTTTGCAGAAAAGAAAACGCCATTAATCACGTGTACAATGCAATTTTCATTCGGCGCGGATTTTGTTGAGCGTTTAATGATGTATTGTTAGTTTATGCAGCAAACGAAGTGAATGTGTGGCTCCGAGATGTAGTAAAGGTAACTGAATTGCGTGTTGTGCTATGCCTGGGTTGTTGTTGCTAGTTTTTATACTCAGCTGTACTAGTACACAGAGTATTATAGTTTTGATTTCCTAACGGTGGATTGTAACAGAATGAAATAATCGAAATAGATATAGACTTATATATATCAAAATGATCAGAGTGAAAAGAGAAATCGATTGAGCCATGCCCGTCCGTCTGTCCGTCTGTGAGCACGATAACTCGCGCAAAAATTGAGATATTTTGATGAAATTTGAAATGTAAGTTGGTATCAAGACAGGAACGGATGGTATTGAAAATGGGCGAAATCGGACCATGACCACGCCCACCTCCCCTATATAGTAAAAATCGGAAATTTTGTATCTCAGTCACTAATAGAGCTAGACTGATAAAATTTCACACACGTATTGAGCTCAGGCCCTTATGAAGAAATATGGTGAAATTTTGGAAAATGGGCGGTGCCACGCCCACTTATTAAGGGGCAAACATTGAAAGTTTTATAAGTCATAACTCAGAAACCGTTGAAGATATATCGATGAATTTTGGTAGGCGTGATATACTTACTTAGGCAAATGTTTTGACGAAAAATTGCCAAAATCGGTTGACGACCACGCCCACTTTTATAAATGGGTCTTATAAAGTGACCTAATAAAAACATTTTAAGCGATATCTCTGTCAAATATAAAGATATATCATTGAAGTTTTATGGAAGGTGTCCAACTATGGACATATAACAAAAAATACAAAAATTTTGGAAAATGGGCGTGGCACCGCCTCCTTTTAGAAGCAGGAATATACGAGATTTCTGAGCCCATAACTCGACAAATAATCGATATATTATGACGAAACTTGGTGTATACACTTTCACTACTTGTAGTAATACATGTTCAAAATTTTAGCGAAATCGGTTGACAACCACGCCCACTTTTATATATGGGTATTATAAAATGACCTAATAAAAACATTTTAAGCGATATCTTTGTCAAATATAAAGATAATTCATTGAAATGTTGTGGCATGAGTTCTACAATAGATCGGAAACAAAAAATTGAAAAATTTCGGAAAATGGGCGTGGCACCGCCTCTTTTCAGACAAAGGAATCAACGAGATTTCGGAGCCCATAACTCGACAAATAATTGAGATATTATGACGAAACTTGGTTTATACACTTTTATAACTTGTGTTAATAGACACGCAAAAATTTATTGAAATCGGTTTATGACCACGCCTACTTTTTAACGAAGATATTTCTGGAACACCCTTTGGGAATTTGTAACGTGACATCTTTGTAACTGGAAGTCATAAAGGAATTAAATTTTGCACAAAGAATAATATTCATATGCTTAGTTGGATAACTCATAAAAATTTAGAAAATGGGCGTGGCTACGCCCACTTTATGCAGCACTCGATTTATATAAAGTACCTACACCGTGTTTCCATCAAACGCAAACAAACAATGAAAGCATACAGCTGAGTATCTAATGTTCGATTCCACTCGAACTTAGGCTTCCTTACTTGTTTTTTTGTGTTTGGTGATGCTCAAGTATCGCATGTCAGCACGTAGATGACTTTAGATGCTGTTTGTCAATATAATGTCGTTGTTTGCAGTGAATAAAGTGAGATGTAAGCATTAGAAAGAGATCTCCATATTAAAATTAATGATTTTAGAAAATGTGCCTTTGTATTAGGTAATTGCAAATGGACCAGTGGGGATTTTAGCCGTGACACTCACCCTTTTATTCGTGAGAACAGGTGCCAATTTGTAACGAAGCGTTACAATAATACAGCCCCCATTGTAATATTGGCAAACCTGCGCCTAAAACACTCTCTTGGAGAATAGCGCAAATACACCAACAAAAAACTTTCATTGCCTACCAATAGCACGGGAAGAATTGTAATTCTTAACCGTGTCATAACTACGGGCATATAAAAGGCCCAAAGCTTTCACTTCGAATCAGTATCCCTAGGTAAGAAGTCGGCGGGAGTGTACGCCTCTACGGCATATTAATCCCCCCGCTAGCTGGCTTGGTGGATGAGGTGTTGTCATGGCTCTAGTCACCCATCACTTGGCGAGGACAAAAGAGCGAAGCCTTTTAGGCATAATTTCCTCCGTCAACTCGACGAAGCTATGCCGGCCACGCAACCTTTATGACGCTGCGACCCTCCTCCACTTGGGTCTGACTGTGAATCGGTTGAGCTGTGCAAGGGGAAATCGCTGTGCCGGTCGGGCACACCTCCCGGCGCACATTGGGGTATTTAATCAATCTGGGCGGCCAAAACTCTTTTTTGGCTTTAAATTGTTAATTATGTTACCCACGCTGATTTCAATTCGATTTATCGTAGAAAATAATGTGGCTTTACATTTTTAAAAAGTGATGTAGTGAGACCAAACCGACCTCAGATTTGGATTCAGAACGTCGAAATACATGTTAGTAGGTTAGGTCGATGAAATGTGCCATTTGGGGCTTTTTTTAGCTTTTCGCAATTTTCTCGAAGTTTTGGGGGTATATTGGACAAGCGGACTTTGGATTCGGAGCACGTCGACTTATATATTCCTAGATGGGTGTTCTCAAATCCACAAACAACTAATTTTTTTTTGTGTGGTGGGGTCATTTTTCCCAACGTGAAAAATCGCCTGTTTTTCTTAAAACCGGAAAAAACCGGAACCGATCTTTCTTGAACTCAAAATAACAGGGAACAGACTATCTAGAAAAAAAGGAGTCAGTGCCGGACAATGCCGGGCACCTAAACAAAAACCCGTTTGAAAACAAAAAATTGGGAAAAATTTTTTTTAATACATCATTTTTTAATAAACATTTTTTAACTAAATCTCAATAAACATGAATTTTGTATTCGATTACCTGTATTATAAGAATCCATAACAGTATTCTAAAAAACTTCACTTAAAACCGTAAAAATATTAATTGGAAATGTTGAAACTTTAAGAACGTTATAAAATGCCGCGAGAAATACACGAATGACCAAACTTTCATTGACTGTAAAAACATTGTGTTTGAGTTTTGAGAATAAACTTTTATTGAAAATGATTTTTGGAAATCGGGCCAGTTTTAGGAAATGAGGTTTTGGCCGCCCAGATTGATAAAATACCCCTATGTGCGGCGATCCTCCAACTGGCCTACAGGCTAAGGGTCCGCCTTCGCCGGTCGGGCACACTTCACCTCGGCTAAAGCTCCGCCTTCCATTTAGCACCTTCCAGTTGTGTGCAGCCAATGGGAACGCGGGTGAGCAGCAAGAGAGCCAGCAGCATACTAACCGGAGTCTCCATAGTTTCTCCGTAGGTTATACCCGCAGTCTATAGCAGTTATGCCGTCACCAACAGCGAAAGGCAAAGTAATCCACATCGATACTGGCCATCATCGAGCATCGAAGGGAAATGCCCGATTCGTTACAGCCCCTGGCCCGACTGCTGCTCTGGCTTTAGTACGCTCTTCGTCAAACTAACGCCTTCCGCTGTCATACGACTGGTGCTACTCCCGCCTCATCCACGCTAGTCGCTCTCTGCTACTACTACCGCTAGCCGTTTGCGGCCGCTCTGTGATGCCTGTATCCATTGCCGCTCAACTTCTTCCGCGAATCTTCGATACCATCCGCTGCCAGCCATTCACTCTATAAACCTCTTCTTCTTTCTTCCAACCATCTCACTCTCTCGTAACGGAAAGCTGCTGCCGTGGAAACGTATTGGCTCTCGTCGCTTGTCTCGGTTATATTGTCATCTTCAGCCCTTAGATTCGCACAATGTGATGAGACGGACTAACTGAATAATTCTGATCATTTAAGGCTTCAATAGAAACTTGCCCACCTCTTTATTAGGCAATCTCAACTTTACATATCTGAAACCTTATAAGCAAATTCACAGAGGTAACGTTATTTTGGGAAAATAAACAACTAAATTTGATAAAAAAAGGAAAAAGTTATGAACTATTGTACACTGTTGGTACCATCGGTATCATTATTTACCATATATTGTATTTAATTATAAGTAGTTAGCATACATTATCACCAAATCTTGGACATAATTTATATAATAATAATTTAAAACTCATTACCTTAAAAATCCCTGATTTACATCAACGAGTTCTAGATTTTCCGTATTCCGTTTATTGATTTCTAGAAATTTTCCTTTCTATCTTTATTCTCAACTAGCCACTCTACACTCGAAAACTCATTTCTTTCAAACTCATCCACTTTACCGCTTTAGTATTAACCACTTTTCCTCATCTCAAAATTATATTTTTTTATTTGTATTTTTATTTTATTATCGTCATTTGCCACTTTATCGCCTTCTCGTCGTTTCACGTTTGAGCAACTCCTCCAAACGGCGGCGTTCTTTGACATTCAAAACATTTTCCAATTGTTCCAGTGTCAGGTTAATTTCGCGTCGCGAATGCAATGGCGGCCACAGTGTTGTAATGGAGAAGGTTCTGCGGAAGTGAAAGGAAATGTAATAGGAGTTAGAAGTGTTAACTTTGCTGGCTCGTTTTTATTTTTGTTTGTGTGTGCAAGGATTAAAAATATGTCAAAAATGTGAGAAATGCTACTTCAGTTGTTACTTTCTTAGTAAAAAAACAATTTGTTATTTTTATTGCTATTATTATTGTTGTGGTTCTTATTATTGTTGTTGTTGTTTTTGTTTTTTCGTGCTTGTCTTGTTTACCAAAGCGACTAAAATTGCTTTGTTTCTGTTAAGGTGTTAATTGCTTTACCATGCAAACTAAAACCAAAAAAAAAAGACGATTGGAAGTGCTGGTCGAAAGCGTGAAGATTATTGTTTCAGCTCACACAGTAGTAACCACTTTTTGCTATTTTCAGGGAATTACGCAAAAAGAGGTCAACAAAAGTTGAAGCAGTGAATGTGCTTTAGCCGGTTTGGATTACAATTTCTTTTGTTCCACTGTTATTTTGTGCCACATAAGTGGTGCTATTTTGTGCTTGAATTGAGAACAACTTTTTTGAGGTGAATAATTTGAAATGAAAAGAAATTCGTATCGGTCATGAACTTCAAATTCGAGTGATGATGCGATCACTCTTCTTCTTATGTACTAAACAGAATTCATTTTAGAGTGGAAAATTGGTTGGGACATGATCGCCTTTCAGCAATTTGTTTGTTTTCTTATTGCGAATTGATTGTTTGAGCAGTAAGTACGTAGCATTTGAGATCAAGCACGGGTGATTGGGTTTAAGTATCAGCTAAAAGCCCGTGTCCACATAACTTGATTCGCTAGCGAAACATCTAGCGAAACATCTCGCTAAATAACCCGTCTCCACGTGGCTGATCGTTATTCAGTTTAACATTTCTCTTTCTTGTTCTTCTTAAATGTTTGTATGTTTGCTTGTTTTTGCGTTTTTGTTTTGGTCTGTGTGAGATTTCAATAGATTTTCGATACAAAATTAGAGAAGGCATCGATATCATCGCGTTTGGCAAGAGGATTGAGAACGAAACAAGTGTTTCAATCTTCATTCGCTCTCAGAAATTTGTATGGAATTTAACGAGTTGCGGCACTGGTTTCGAGGTCGAACGAAGATTGAGAGAGCGAATGCAGAAAAAAAGAGCAAAACACGTTATGTGGAGACATGACATTAGACAAACCCAGTTTTATACTTTGGTTCAAGACCATGATTAAATTCATCCAAGCCTTAAAATGCCTATTAATTGTAGTATCTTGGCGTTCTTGTGAGAAGTAAACGGATGCTGGGCCAAATCTTAAATTATCCGCATTTTAAGTGCTTAAATTACATATATACATACACACTTATTCCAAATATTACCTACCAGATTCCTGCCACAAAACAAACATACACACATTCCTACCTGTGAAGACGCATTGCATCAATAGCTGTTGGTTGCATGATCTCGTGCTGTTGGATTTCCTTGCGGAACTGTGCATTATAACGATGGAATGCATCCATGTAGCGCCGTTGGCAAACAAATTGACTACAGCGAAAGCACATAAAAGAAAAGGAAAAAAAGTATAGATAAAAAGAGAAAAGAAGCTAAAATAAAGTTGAATCCAGGTACAGCAAACAGATAAAAAAGAAAAGCGCTTGATAATATATGAAATATGAAATGAAAATATTTGTTGAATATACAAATCGCGAATAAGGAATCAGCGAGATGAGCATCAAATAAAATGCATACATATGTATATTGTACATATCTACATGTGTAAAAAAGTATGGCAAAACCACAAAAATGTTGTAAAGTCACAAGATTTGTTACAAATACAGTGGGCTCCATAATAAAAAGTGCACTGCTGCGATATTCTCTTCCATATTCTAAATTTCGTACTACGTTTGGTTGAAGACCATATTACCTCTAGTCATGTCCCCTTGTATATATTGTAAGTCTAGATTTTCTTGGGGATACGTTCCAGTAAAGTCACTGAGCTACAACAGTTCAAGCCTCGCACTCTTCTTCGGAAGATTTATGGACCTTTGCATGTTGGCGAGGGCGAGTATCGATGGAGATTTAACGATGAGCTGTACGAGCTTTACGCAGACATCGACATTGTTCAGCGAATAAAGATCCAGTGGCTGCGTTGGGCAGGTAATGTCATGAGAATGGATGAAGGCGCTCCGGCCAAGAAAGTATTTCTATCGAAACCCGCTGAACGCAAAGCAAAAGGCAGACCTCCACTGCGTTAGGAAAATCAGGTGGAGAGCGATGCTGACTCCCTAGGTGTTCCCAAGTGGCGCCATGCTGCACAAAACAGAAGCAATTGGCGCGCTCTCTTGGCTCGGAAAGAATCGTCGAGACGGTTAAACGCCAATCAAGAAGAAGAAGAACTCTACACCTAATGCCTAACGCACTATTTGCCCCATATATTAGACAACTAGCTTTTCCGCATTATTTAATTTTTCAGTGAAGAATGAAACACCTTTTAGGAGGTCCTTCTACAAAATGCTATCAGAAATTTTGTCTTCTGCGCCGCTCAAGTTTTGTATCAGAGCTTATCATGAGATTTTTCATCTTCTTCTATCTTTTTAAAGAAGAAGTTTTGGAGAATGAACGAAAGATTAGTACTGTAACAAAAAACTCCATTGTCTCCTTCACTGTGACGTCCATTGTAAGCATGTTAAAGATTACATCACTGCATGCACGAGTGTATCTTTAGAGCCCGCAAGGCAATTGCTTATGAAGATGGAATGAAGAGTGTACAAATACCACTACTTTTGCTTCACTGCAAGAACACCACTACTACAGAGCTAAACAGAGCTAAGTAGTATGGAACATGGATCAACGTTGTCAGCCAACCAACCAACCAGCCAGCTAGTCAGCCAGTCAGCCGGCAAAGCGTAGAACAAACCTAAGTTAAGGAAAAGGATGATGAGCTCGAGGTAAGAGACATGTTGGGAAGTGGAAAACACAAGCAAATCAAATCAAGCTAAACGAGGCAGTAAGGAAATGCAATTTCCTGACGAATTGTAAAAAGATTTGTTGCGCTTTTACTACGTTTGTATTTGCTGTATGTATCCTCTTATGTCTTCCTGTGTGTAGAAGCAGCAGCAGCAACAACACTGGCAATGCGGAGTCAAGTTATTGGCAACAATGTGGCAACAAGCTATGGTTATACATATATGTATATGTACATACATATGTACGAAAAAGGGCAACTCAGTGATATGTATATAGATATATATGTGCTGGGATGAAGACGAAAAGTCGTAGCATTACTTGGTTGTATTATTATAAATACAGGGTGCATTTGGCGTCATTCCGTATGAGATTTATATGACAAAATACATGGATGGTCTGCAGATCCATACAGGACCATTTTTTAAGCAATCTTAAGGATACTAGAAGTCTTACCAAGCCATAGACTGAGCAGAAATCAATTCACTGTATGTTAGAAATATTAGTAGCAGCCCTCGGGAGAAATGTATAGATGAAGCTTATTGCATTGGCCTCATCTCACTGTCGTAGGAAACAATTTCATCGTGAATCAAAACGTCCATTCAATGAGTTTATTCTTTCAACATCTTTCTGCTCCAATGTCAACAGAACTAGAAAACCTAAAAATGTGAGTAACTTACACATTAGTAGCGTGTTCTTTTCTAAATACCAGTGTTGCCTCTTTATAAAATACAAAAAAGCGTATTACCCGGATTATAGTGAAAATAAATCAATGCTAGCTGTAGTCTCTATATCAGTCTCAGTAGAGGAAGAGAAATTAATTTTCAACTCAATCTCAATTGTCTTTTATGAGTTTATTATTAAACTTATCGAGAAAAGAACAAAAAATATTTAGAATTTAATAAACAAACTACCTTAGGGAAGAGTAAATTAACAGTTTCAACTCGAATCAAAACGATCAATTATTACGTTTATTCTTTAATCATACTTCTTCACTAATGTCAACAAAACTAAAATGATTAAAAATGTTGGTAAGTTACACATCAGTAGCGTGTTCTTTTCTAAATAACAGTGTTGCCTTTTTATAACAAAATATACAAAAAAAAACGTATTCCTTGGATTATAGAGGACAGAAATCAATGCCAGCTGTAGTGTCTATTTCAGTCTCATCAGAGGAGAAGGAACTTATGCATTACTAGCGTGTTCTTTTCTAAATACCAGTGTTGCCTTTTTATGACAACAAATTACAAAAAATCAAATTCACCGGCTTATAGAGAAAATGAATTAATGCCAGCCACAATGTATCGACGGCTGAGAATAAGATCGCTCTATTTCAAAAATTGTTTCAAAAATGCCCTATTTGAAAAATTGTTTCAATAACGTTCTATTTCAGATTTTGCTTCAAAAACGTACTACACTCAAAAAAAAAATTTCTCTCGATCAAAGACATAATTTTCCTAACACGCGTCCCAATACAAAATTTTCTTTGTTTTGTGTAAATTTTCTCAAAAATGTGGAAAAAACATAAAAAAACATTCAAACAAATTCGTTGCCATGGGGATTTGTATGGGAATTTAATTTCTCAAAATTAAAGAAATCAAGTCTTCAAAACAAGGAAAGTTGGGAATGGAATGGCGCTTAAAGAATTTTTCATTATTTTAATGTATGAATTTTTTCAAAACAAGTATATGAAAACATGGTAACGCATGTAACAACAATATTTTATAAACCTTTTAACATCTTTTAAGGAAAATTTACTCAAAACAAAGAAAGTAGTGTTCAAAATAGGTAAACAATTTCTTTGACCCCTCCATATATTTTTTTTCTCTCAGTGTATTTCAGGCAAAATTCCATATATATTTCTCTGAAATAGGGCGTTTTTGAATAATTGTCTGAAATAGGACATTATTGAAACAAATTCTGAAATAGGTCGTTTTTGAAGCAAAATCTGAAATAGGACGTTATTGAAACAATTTTTGAAATAGGGCGATCTTATTCTCAGCCGTCGATATGCGGTAACTAAGAAAATTGTACTGATGAACCGGGGTAAAGGAAAATTATTAAACCTTATTTATCAAAGAAAATCCCACATACCACAAATGTTCTAAAAGCACCCTGTATTTATCATCATTATCCCATCACAAATATCATTGCACTTTGCACATTTTGTTTTCTACATATTTATTTTATTTATTTATTGCCATTCGTTACACTACGCTCACCAATACAAATACAAGTATTCGTACTTACTACGTTTGCTCTGCGTTGGCATTACTGGCTCCGTTAGATGGTGCATAGCCAACACGTCTGGCGATAAGTAAGCGGTACCATTGTTTTTGAAGAACATTCATCGGACGCTTAAATGGATTTGTATCGTATTCCCATTTCATCATTGGCTTAAGCGCTGCAAAAAAAAAAAATAAAAGAATAAGTTGAAAAATATGAGAAGAAAGAAAATAAATGAGAAGAAGAAGTAGAACAAGGGAGAAGAAGAAGAAGCAGCAGACTAAGAAGAAGCAGACTAAGAAGAAGAAGAAGAAGAAGAAGAAGAAGAAGAAAAAGAAGAAGAAGAAGAAGAAGAAGAAGAAGAAGAAGGAGGAGAAGGGGAAGGTTAAGTGGAAGTTAAATAAGAAGACGCTGGCAGTGGAAGAAGAACAAATTTTAAATATATATGTATGTATCAATAGAAAAGCAATAACAATTCTCTTATGCTCTATGAGCGCCACTGCTGGAGGATGCCTTCTTTGCCCGTATGTACATATGCACTTGAGTATATCCTGGTTGTTGTTGTTATCTGCGTATGTTTGCTTGCAGCACTCGTAGTGCAATTGCAATTTTTTAACTGATTGCTAACACGTTGCCTTCTAAGGCTTTGCAATTTTTCACCTGCGCTTGTCGGATTTGTATGATTTCTTGTAATTTACTCGATTTTTTGTATTTTTTTTTGTTTTTGTAAGCCGTCACTGCAATCTTTGGTTTTATTACACACGTTTCATTTGTTTAGTGTTGCCTTTTGCAGAGCTCGTTTTTAGAAAAACTCGTTGGCAACTGTTTATATTGAACAAATAAATTGGCTAAGTAACGAATATGTATGTATGTACGTGTTTGCTTTATCGATGGGTGTGTTATGTACGTGCGCAAAGTGTTAGACTTAGCGTTGCCAGATGGAAAAATGCTAAAAAATTCTATGAAAAGTGGGCAGTAAAATTTGAAAGTGAAATTTATTAGTGCCCAAAGTAGTTACTTACTGCTAAAAAAGTACAAACAGTAAAAAACGAATAAAGTTTTAATCACGCTAAAAGAATAAAAAAAAAATAGAGTTGCCACCTGTTGACAAAATGAAATAATAAAATAAAATAAAATAAAATAAAATAAAATAAAATAAAATAAAATAAGTGTACTACTACTCAAACTTGATATTAATCAAAAAAGTGTAAGGTGGCTTGAAGTAAAAAAAAGAGAAGAGTTGCCACCTGTTCCAATTTTTTAACCTCAAATAAAATGATTAAATAAGTAAAATATATTAAAATTGCTACCAAAGTAAAGCACTTTAAGCAAGATTGTTGTTGGAAAAATTATTTATGAAGGCTGCCACCTGTTTGAAAATTTCCATTAAATTAGACTTAAAAGTGAAAAGATAAGTATATTTAAAAAGTGGCTATAAAATTGAGAAGTTTTAGCAAGAAAATAATATTATTTTAGGAAACTTTTTTCTAATTAGAGTTGCCACCTGTTGAAATAAAATAATAAAATAAAATAAGTATACTACTACTCAAAATTGATATTAATAAAAAAAATTGTAAGATGTATTGAAGTAAAAAAAAATTGTGAAGAGTTGCCACCTGTTCCAATTTTTTAAACTCAAATTAAATGATAAAATAAGTAAAATATAGCAAAATGGCTATCAAACAAAATCGTTTTAAGCAAGATTGCTGCTAGAAAGTTATTTGTGAAGCTTACCACTTGTTTAAAAATTAAAATTAAATTAGGTTAAAAAATTAAAAATTAAGTATAAAAATGTTGCTATAAAATGATGCAGTTTTAGGAAGAAAATAATATTAATTTGGAAAACTATGTTCTAATTAGAGCTGACACTCGTTGGAAAAAATCATTAATTTAATAAATTGGTATTAAAAAAATTGGGTAAAGTGGCTTAAAATAAAAAAAATAAAAGCTTGTAAAAACAGAAAAGTTGTCACCTGTTCCAATTCTTGAAACTTAAATAAAGTGAAAAATAAGTAAAATATAGCAAAATGGGTGTGAAAATAAAGCACTTTAAGCAAGACTACTGCTGGAAAATTGATTCATGAAGGTTGCCAGCTGTTTCAAGATTTCAATTCAATTTCAATTGTCAGTCCAATGAAAAAAAAAAAAATGAAATATAAAACTGTGGCTAGGAGAGAAATAATATTTTTTAGGAAACTTTTCTCCATTAGGGTTGCCAGCTCTTTAAAAATTAATAAAAATAATGAATATATATATACATATGTTAGTAAATATTATAAAAAAAAATCAAATAAAAAAATTAATAAAAATAATTAATAATAAAAAAAAAAATATATAAGAATTATTAAAAAAATACAAAAATATTAAATAAAAAAAAAAAAAAATTATTAAAAAATAAAAAAAAATTATTAAAAAAAATAAAATATTTATAATAAAAATAAGAGTTAATAAAAAAAAGTAAATTCGTCATTAAAGGATAACATCGAGTCCGACTCAAGTGATTCCGATTATTTTCTGTTGCACTCTTTGTTATAATACTGCTGCCGCACAATGGGAACGTTTCATACAAAAAACGGCCATAAATAGTAAAAATGGACCTAGAGTGCTCAAGTTTTGAAAATAAGATTTTTTTATGAATATTAGTACATGGTGTAAAAATGAACTTAATCTGATGACAAATTCTCCCACCCCCCATATAACGGGTGTCGCGAAAAACCATTAAAATGCATTTATTTTCGAAACTAATTAAGTTACAATGCTGAAATTCAGTATGCAAGCTTCTTTGATGAATATTAGAACATGGTGTAAAAATGAACTTAATCTGATGACAAATTCTCCCACCCCCATATAGCGGGTGTCGCGAAAAACCATTAAAATGCATTTATTTTCGAAACTAATTAAGTTACAATGCTGAAATTCAGTATGCAAGCTTCTTTGATGAATATTAGAACATGGTGTAAAAATGAACTTAATCTGATGACAAATTCTCCCACCCCCCATATAACGGGTGTCGCGAAAAACCATTAAAATGCATTTATTTTCGAAACTAATTAAGTTACAATGCTGAAATTCAGTATGCAAGCTTCTTTGATGAATATTAGAACATGGTGTAAAAATGAACTTAATCTGATGACAAATTCTCCCACCCCCCATATAACGGGTGTCGCGAAAAACCATTAAAATGCATTTATTTTCGAAACTAATTAAGTTACAATGCTGAAATTCAGTATGCAAGCTTCTTTGATGAATATTAGTACATGGTGGAAAAATGAACTTAATCTGATGACAAATTCTCCCACCCTCCATATAACAGGTGCCGCGAAAAACCATTAAAATGCATTTATTTTCGAAACTAGTTAAGTTACAATGCTGAGGGGCAATTATATATATAGGTATAAGCATATATTTGTAACTATTTCAAAAATATTTACTTAATTATCTATGTGACGTTTATGTATACTTATTTAAAATTTGTACTCTTAGGGCTTGGATCCCCACGTAAACTCCCATTTATAAGGTAACGGCACAGGTGGGAGACGAAATAGATAAATGCAAATATCAACAAGTTTATGCGTACCACAGACTTTATACCATTTATGAATGATAGAAATTAAATTTTATCTGTTTAATTGAATAAGTTACAAATACTCAAATTTATCTTGTACATATGAACAATCCGTTGTATGGGAGCTATATTTTATACTGGATTTGGACCATTCCGACAAATGATAAACTTTACATATTTTGGGCACAAAGTTACATATTTTGGGCACAAAGTTATAACACTATTTCATGTTCATGGCTGGTATAAAAAGCAGCAAATGATAGTATATCGCTATACTATCATACCTTAATAAGCTGATTTTACGAAAAAGCCCTTTAAGTTTTCGATCGCTATATATGTATGTACATCAATAGTACATATAGCACAGATAATTTTTTGATCTCAAACTCTAAATTTTCAATATATCAGACCGAAATTTCGTCATATAATGCACATACATATATGTACATACGCACACATGCATGCATACCCATCCTTACCTGAAAACTCGCGTTTTTGATTTATGATACTTTTGAAGTAAATAGGCTAAAAGTAAGTATATATGTAAATATTCTATATGAAATTGCATTAGTTAATATATTAGCGATTTTAAAGCATAAACATGTCAAAACTTCTCATCAATGCTTTTCTCTCTAGCTACACATGTGTACATATGTATGTACATCCATAGTGATAGCGCGCATATACACCTCGTCGAAAAATATGAATTAGTGAGAAAAGCGCGCGTGAATGATGAAACTGACTATGGGGGGTTATAAAGCACACTTGGGGTGAACATATATTAAAAAATTGAGGAGACCTTTTTTTTTATTTTTTTTTATTTGATTTCAAACTTTTGGAATTTTTTTGAATTTTTTTATTTTACCCTGCAAAAAAAACAATATATAATAGAATCTATATAGCTAATTCAAAAATGAGCTACTGTATTTCATATTGTGAACCATTTTCTATATTACAGATGTAAATTGGCAGATAGATCTTCTATACATTTTATTTTTTTTTAATTTTGAATATGCCATTATAAATGTAATTTGAAAAATGCACTTTTAGCCAGTTAGGAGAATAATTAAAACACGCGAAGGCGTGCGTGAAATTAATATCTGTTAATGTGATCTGATAAAGAATATATTAGTTCATCACACAAAAAAAAAACCAAGATACCTTTTTTTTTGTTTTTTTTTATTTTATTCCTTAAAGTGGACGAAGAAAATTTTTTTTCTATATTTTTTTATCAGTATTTGAAAAATCATATAAAATCAGATTTCAAAGTTAGAAGAAACGAGATTACTTCCTAGAAAAGTAAAGGTCATTTTCTATATTTAGATGTCAAAACTACATATATACGTCGATAAATGGCTTAGATAGAGCTTTTCGTATCAGGTCATAAAATTCATAATTCATATGACATATTTTTTATTCAACTTTGAGCACCCTGTATGGCTAAACGAAACGGAACTCAAAAAATTTTACATGGGATTTTTTTTTGTCACATAAGATATCTGTCGATTGCAGTTAAAAAATATTTATTTATCACTACTTTAATTTCGAATTTATTTTTGGCCAAAATCTCCCATTGTGTGCCGTTACAAAATGGCAAGGGTTGCCAACTCATTTAAAAAATTTCGATAACTTAAATTTTCAAAATATCCAAATGAAATGTTAAATATCTAAGTCAAGTTAATTACAGGAAGAAAAATTAGCTTTGGAAATCCTTTCGGAAGCGTTGCCACACGTTTGCAAATTTTAACTAACAAATTTAGGGAATACAGTAGTTAAAGGAGTAATGTGAATCAAAAGTGTGGAATGTTCAAAAACATGATTTTAAATTATTTTTCTGATACTTTCCACCCCATTAACTCCAGTTATTTAACCCACTTGATGTTTGTTGTGCCAAGGCAACCAATTACTTCACGATTTATTTGCAAACATTTATTTAATATTTTGGTTGCATATGTATATAGATATAGAGGAAAAAGGTTTTCTTTAAAAAAAATATAACACAGCTTTAGTATCTACACATGTGCTGCACAAAACGATTTTTAACATGCTTAAAATATTTCGGCAATTTTCTAACCCAAACAATAATTTATTGCCAAAGTACATTGAACATATTGATATGTCATTATGGGGTAATGACGCCAGTTTGACCCCAAAAAAAAAATTAAAGACAAAAGGACCAAAATTAGGCGCATAGAAAAAAGCAAATAAAGAAAAAACGTCGAATTCCAAACTTTACAAGCGACAACGAGTAAGAAAAAAACAAACAGTAGCCAATATTAATAATAAAAGATGAGTGTTTGGTTCAATGACACGCAACTAATGGCTGGCTAGCACTTATTCCTTGCTAGTGCAGCTGGCACATAGCCCGAAAAATACATACAAATACTCAACGCAGCTGAAACGAACACATTTTTGATAAAAAAAAATACACGAAAAAAGCATAAGAAATACTTTTCTAATATAAATGCATGCCAATTTAAAACATAAATTGCAAATGAAAACGTTTTTTTTTTTTGATCGGAAAGACAGAAACGAAAAGAAAAGCCAGAGTTCACTAACGCCAAACAGCAACATTTTTGTAACAAATGCTAGTTGAACATGAAAGCAGAGGGGTAGAGAGGTGTGTGTTAGAGACGACAAAGCAGTGGACCAACAGCTGCCAAAAAATATTACAGTGATAAAAATATTAAATCGTCCAAAACAGAAAGAAAGAAGAGGCAAAAGCAAAAGGCCACATGGACAAGACTGCGAACATTGGCAGCAGACAAGTTGAGCCAACGCAGAGCGCCTCTACTACACTTCACTTCCTCTCACCCTGCCCACATAATGTCCACGCTTGCAAGTTGACACATGGCTGGCATGTAAGGGTTAAATGTTCACAGCAATCAGCCAGCAGCCATAAGTAATCAGTAACACACACAACGCCCAGCTAATATGTATATAGGCATATGACGGACTGTAGATCGTCAGAGTGTCTCGTAAACTTTGCACTAAAGCGTTCCATTGAGTGGCCATCAAGTGTTCATTTTGTTTCGTTTCATTTGGCTTGGCTTGGCAACAGCTGGCCTGCTCTTTAAGTTTATTGATGGGTGTCGTTAGTTTTGGCTCTTAGTTTCCTTTTAGTTGCCTTCTAGTTTATGTACTTGTGCTACTAAATACTAGAAACAATTGCTTTTGCTGAGGAGGTTCACATCAGCAATTTATTGATCTACATTCCTTTATGTTTACGAAAAATAGGTTTGCATATTTTTAGGTCAAAAACGGTTTTGTTTTTATTGTAGTGTCACATATTTTTAGGCGTGCTGTCAACACTGCTTTTGGGCAATAGCAACTAACCTAATTTCGTACGTGCTGAGACATAATTTACTTAGTAAATGCAGCAAGTGGGAATATTTAGATTTAGTACAGCATTTGATAGCCCGTAGCGGAGAGTCTCACTTTCTGTTTCGTAGTGAGGAGGCTAATTGATGTACAGACATGGTAGTTGTGGTCTTATTTATTTGTAGGGACTTCAGAGATCAGATTGCTCTTTAATTAGTTTAAAAAAAAAATCGCTACAGTATAGTGGGTAGGGTGCTTACTTAAGTAGGTACATTCGAGTAGTCTCGCCTTTGTTTCTAGTCCTATTGGGACGATGATTGTGAGCGCAACACTTTAGACTCTACCTCTCTCTGGTTTTTCGGCCATCATTGTACGTTGTTAAGCAGATAAGCCTTGATCAAGTCACGCAATTCCTTACCAGGTGCTTCTAACCTCTCCACGATGATCCTGATGTCTCGAAGATTTGTAATCTAATTTTTGGGAGGGGAGTTTCCTATAATGCGAGGAGACTGTGGGGCCACTTTTGCCAGAGATGTTCTCGTTATCATTATTGGCAAAACCGCTGAGAAATTGCTTTGATCTTCTGCCACGGACTGATGATTGATGTTGAGAATGCATATACTTCTATTTCCGCTATTTGGTAGCGAGATGTACCTACTGCTGTTAGGTGTTGGATCAAGCTGTGACAGTCAGACATTGGACTGATTAGTATGGAGTCCAGGCAAGTTTCTATCTTTGCCAGAAGCATCGAAAACTCCTGCATCGTTAATCGTATTAACGCGTTGTCTCCTACAAGCTCATCATATCACTTCTGCTTCTCAGATGCCGCTCACTTGTGGTACTCGGGAAAGCTCTTGTTGATTCTATTGCAATTACGAGCCTGGAAAATGCAGTCCTGCTCTATAATGTCGATAAATCGCAAGCAGTTTCCCGGGATGGTTGATTAGAGTGGCGAGTTCCACTGACTCCAATTAAAAACCAGAAGAATAGATTAAAGGATTATATCAATTCGAAAGCAGGAAAAGTCCTTCGCCCTATATCCATCCTGTTGAGTTTAGGTATCTAAGAAATGCCTCAGGTCTGACGTCCTTGAATTCCGAGAGGTTTCGAAGAAAGGCTTGCCAAGAAATTTCATTCTACCTTGATACTCGCATAGCAAGTGCTCCACGTCCCCTCCGCTCCGGCAGGATCATAGCTGCGGTATAGAGTTTTAAAGTCCAATTCCAGTCGGGCCGCGTAGATACCAATAGCCCAATCTCCTGTGAATACCATGGTAAAGCGGGAAATGTGCCTCCTCTCCAACTTTAGAATGGCTGAGGTTCGCATCTCGTTGTATGAAGACAACCACTGACTTCTGCAGACCCCGCAGTTCTGCAAACGTTTCTATATTTTTTATGCCTCCTCAAACCACTGCCGAGAGATTCGGTCTCTGATGAAGCCCAGAGACGCAAGCATATTCTCCGCCTCTGCGATATCAAGAGCCGATACGAACTTTGTCGGGCTAACCCATCAGCGCCATTTTGTTTGTCTGAATGTAGCGGTGTACCGCGGTGCCTCGGCAACCAAATCAGAGATACATTGCGCCAAATGCATAAAAAGCGAGCTGTGGCTTATCCCCGTTTTCTGGATAAAAGATGGCACAAAACTTATTGAAATTGCTACCAGTGGTGCCGGATTGAGGGAAATTTCCCTTTTTGAGGGATATTTCACTGCAAAATTTTTAAAGAGGGAAAAAAGGGACATTTTGTTGTCGTCCATATAAAAAAAGGGATTTATTGGTTGCAGAACTGTTTACATACCTACATATGTATAATTTATAGTATAACTTAAAATAAGCACATCTCACACTGAAAAACTCCCATCCAGTTTATGAATCGCTTCCGCGTTAACTTATGCAATGCAAAAAGGAGTCGGTTACATACATATGTACATTAGGGTATCCCGTTCATGTATGAAAAAAAGTTTTTTTCGAGCTACGCTATCGCAAGAGGTATCAAAAGTTGCGTAATTGAATACAGATCACAATAAAAGTAAAAACCCCGGAATTGAATTCGATCTTGAGGGCTCTACCGAGATCTGAAATTTTGTTAATTTCATATATTTAGAAACCTAAACTTTAGAGCTAAAATAATAAAAATGTCATACTCAAAAGTTATTTTATTATTGAGATTAACCATATAAGTACAGAGAAACAAATTTATTGAATTTAATTAATTTTAAAAACTTAGAATTCAAATATATTTTTCTGTCCAAATTTTGGTATTTCTGCTTGAGATTGCGACTATAATATTCCTTTGAACCAGTGGGGATATTTTTGGCTTCCGTCCGCGTGTTTATACTTTTGGATTATATTTTACAGCATTTTCCAATATCATTTCAAAGCAATTTCATATTTCGTCAATGTCCCGGCACGAAAAACACTTATTTTGGAGATTTTTTCTTTTTGCTATATCGCACGTTTTATGCAATAGGGATTTAACTAAAAAAAAAATTTTTTTGGGAAAACGCAAATAAAATTTTATAATTTCAAATAGTTTCCTTCTACGGCTAACTACAAAATCAGTTTTATTTCCGCCATTTTTATCCTTTTGAGTATTTTATAAGGCTAGACTCAAAGGCACGACCCAGTTATTGAACAATATGGCAAAATCCCAGAAATCGAAAATTTCGAGTTAAATCCCTATTGCATAAAACGGGCGATATGTTGACTAGTGCAGGGGTCTCCTCGACCCATTCTGAGTCCCTGATGGTATTATAGGGTTAAAAAACTAGTATATTATAAAACCTTACTTGATATTCAGTGAATTAGTTTTTTATTATCTACAAAAATCTCCACCCTTTCGAAACATATTTTAATTGAAGTTTGATGTCCCTATTATTTTTCACAAGCTGAAACGAACTCACTCCACAAAATCATCAGCCATTATGAAACGACGCAAAAAATGGCCGATTAAATAACTGTCCCTTACTTCGGAGACATCTGAGCAAGAAATTAATGTATAAGTTTTGACCATTGTTTAGAAATTGAAGCAGGATCGATCTTTGAAATATTTCAAGGCAAGTGTCCCTATTATTTTTCATATGACTGTACTACCTAAAAAAATTAATTTAATAAAGAATTTTTAACTGAATTATTTTTAAAATTAAAAAAAAGTGCTGCAAACCTATTTCTGTGACCTTCGTTTAAATAAATTAAATGAAACTAGTAAACCCGGCCACGCGATGCTGTGGCTTTCAATTACACTGTGCGACAATTTGAGGGTGGAAGACCACTTATTGCCACATTTGAAAATTTTTTGATAGGTACTGGTTATTTTTATTTTCTGTGGACCTAGATTTTTTATACATAGATTTTGACCAAGGAGCCCCATAGTGAAGTTTTGTGCCGAATATTTTTCTAGACTATGGTAACCTTAAAGCGACCTACAAAAGGCCATTTGACGCGCTCCTCCTTTTCTTCCCCTTTCCCCTTTATTTGCACTTTATTTTCCCTTTATCCATTTTATTTTTCATATTTCCTCTTTCGCTTCCTGTCCTTCGCCATATCCGTCCCTTTCATTTTCCTCTTCCCTTTCCTTTTATTACCCATCTTCAGTGCTAGGCCTTGCATGACACTTCAAATTTAAAAATGAGATAAACTGTTGCGTAAAAATGGATTATTGAACGGTGGCACCCTTTTTGTAAAAATTTTAATAAATTACTCATTTCCATGCCAAGTCCTTTCATATGACACCTCAAATTTAAAAATCAAACAAACTATAGCGTAAAACTGAATTTTTTAACAGGTGGCAACCCCTTTTGAAAAATTTCTATTAAATTGCTCAATATCAGGTCAAGCCCCTTCATATGGTACCAAAAATTTTAAAATCAAACAAACTATACAGTAAAATTAAATTTTCAAACATCTGGCAACCCTTTTCAAAAAAATTAAACCTTCCTGCACATCTACAGGTCAAGCCCTTCCATCTGACACTACATTTTCGAAAATCGGTATAACGGTGTAAAAGTTATGGTGCTTACAAAAAATCGCTTAGCGTAATATATATAAAGATAAGATAAACTGTAGGGTAAAAATGGATTTTTGAACAGGTTGCACCCTTTTTGTAAAAATTTTAATAAATTACTCATTTCGATGCCAAGTCCTTTCATATGACACCTCAAACGTATGAAACCCCATTTTGCAGTGACAACACTACATACTAGTACCTTCGCCCAGGGCTTGTAGTCTCTTCTAAATCTTTTCTGATTCCAGAATATTCGTAACGTTATATAATTAGGCAAATAAGAACTTTATGCTTTAATTAAAGAACCGTATTGTTTTTTTTATCGAACTGATTCTCCACGATTGAAAGGCAAATAAAATGCAGAAGCCGAATCAAACCCATTGTAGATGTGTTTGTACGAGTATTTTCATTGTAACTACATGGAATTCAGATTTTTGCACTTAAAAGTAAGGGTACAGCCAGACGATGAAAGAAATTACTTTCTTTTAAAAAAAACAAAAACAAAAATTTGAATTTTTCACTTTTTGAAAGTAATTTCTTGCATCGTCTGGCTGTGCCATAAGTTGCATAAAAAATTAAGCGAATAGAAATTATAAGGACGAAAATAATTACATAGTAAGCATGTGAACAATATGCGGATGTAATATATGTATGTTGTGGTGAGTGGGCGTTCTGCATGAATGACAAAACCGCAAAACTTTAAAGACCGGTAGAGCCCTGAAGATCTAATTGTATTTAGTTTTTAAAACTTGTTTCGTAATTTGCGATCAAAACCGCAAATTTTGAGGGGTCTTGCGTTAAGGAAATCAAAAAAAATATTTCGGGACACCCTAATGTACATGCGTACAAGTAAACATACAGTGAACTACACTGCGTATACGTAACTTGTTTACATAAACACATACATACAAGCATACAGGTGAAACTAATAAAAGCGTGTTAATAATCTCCACTCTTAGGTAATTTATTTTTCATTGTGCACATTCGTAATGTATTGTTAATAATCAACAGAATTTTTTTCGCCTGGCCTGAAGATAAGCGTAAAAAAGCAGAAACTATTTATGAAGAATTGGAAATAACTCAAAGCAAGGCTTACTTTAGATTTTTTAAGTACGTTATTAACTTCTTCAATGAATTTAACGCATTGTTCCAAAGCCGAAATGTACTTATACACCGACTAGGGCAAGAAGCTAAGACACTTGTGTTGAAAATTACAAGAAATTTCTTAAAACCCAACTTTTTTACAGTTCCGTGGGAATTACAGCTAAAAGTTTTGGAACTTCGAACTCCATATTTACTTGACGTGCATAACGGGTACGTTGGTTATGAATGCGAAGATATTTTGTCAAATTCAAATTTGGAGGAAAATATTGTATTAAAAAAAAAAAAAAAAAAAATGTTTGCGCTTTTATGAAGCTACTACTTTTCAGATAATATCACGTTTTCTATTTGACGGTGTTTTCGACGAATTTCAGTTTTTAGATCCCAATATTGTTTTTGATTTCTCTAAAAACAATCGTTTAAATAGTATAACTAAAGTAAGAGTTGCCTTTCAATCCAAAAATATCAATTGCTTCAACTTTAAAACCAACAAAAAACATATCCACTTGCACAATGCAAATAATTTGTATAACTGATACTTTTAGCTATTAAAAAAACTGTATTTGCTTGTTATATATTCTTATATTGCTGAAATAAATGCTTTAAATTCGGTGGGAATTTCGTGGGATTTTTTTATTTAAAATGTGGGAAATTAGGGATTTTTTTACAATTTTTGTGGGAATTTCAGCGGAGATTATCTGGCATCACTGATTGCTACTTGCTGTTCTCCAACAAATTTTGTTTGTTGCCATTAAAAAGTTTAATAAAAACTTAAACTAACCAAATTCTATCAAATCCATTAATATTACTTATTAATTTCTTCAGATTGACTTTGAGTGGAGTCCACTGAGCAAGAGCTCAGTTTTTATGCATAAGGGAATTGTGGCGACTTGCTAAGTCCATGACCCACTCCCTACACTGCCCGATCGGGCTTGATGATACCGCTTTCAGAGCCGTCTGAGTATCCGAGAAAATTCCTATCGTTTTTTTTTTGTGAGGCCGTCGCTGCAAGTAGAGCCTTGTATGCCTCCTGTATGTGCAAGATGTAAAGTCACTTGTTCTCTTTATTTATCCATCTAGTTAATTACACTACTGGCTATATGACACGCTTGTTGTGTTTTGAGTAACACTAAAATATGACAGCGCGCCTAAAACTGTGCAATATACCAAAGAGCAGCTCTTCAGCGCTGTCAACTTTAAAATTATGTGCCTCTGTACAAAATTGAGTACCATTTAACAGCCACGTTTTAACTCTTCAAATATTTAACACATTTATTTTATCCCATTTACCCACATTTATAAAAGTTTATTTAGAACATCCCACCTAATTGCTTTTTATGCTGGTATAGTATGTATGCTTGTGTGTGCTCGTATGTTTGTTTAAAAGTAATTTTATTATAATCGCTATGAATGGGTTAACATGTTGTTAAGTGAATTGAAAATGCTATTTACATACATATACACATATGCACTAAAATTATGCATAGAAACACACACACACATTTATGTACACATTTCTTCTTAAGTTACTTGCTCGTTTACTTATTAATGTGGCGCTTAAGTATTTTCTGTTTTGTGGCTTATTATTAAAGTGCGGGCATGGAGTGGGGAAAGTGCTGTGTCTGTACGAATGGTAGAAGCTTTTATTTGTTGTATCTTGCAAAGCGCATCTTTTGTTTGTAATATGTTTGTATGTGTGTGTGCTTCTTGTGAGTTCGAGAGCTCATTATGCATTCACAGCCCCAACTCTTAACCCAGCTGCTACTTTTTGCTTTCTAATAAGTATGTATATATGTATGTATTCTAGTAAGTAAATTCTCATTAAGTTAGATACAGTCAACTTACCCTTTCTAGAAAATGTTATTTATACTCGTAGCAACATATGTACATAAGAATATATTTGTGTATGTATGTATATGTGTACTCGCATGTGTATTGTATTAATTTACCCTGTAGGAAATTTAATTAATTTTAAATCACTTTATAAACTACTTTATTTTCAATAACAACTAATTGAAAATGTGACTTTTTCCTTTGCAATGAACTGACTTTTTTAACACGGCGATGTCATAGCAAGCAGTCAATTGCCCTATACTGCATTTGTTTTCAACAACTTTACTAGTAGTTTACAATAAATAACTTTACCTTGAGTTTCTTTTCAACTACTTTACTTGTAGTTTAATATAAATAACTTAATCCAGCATTTGATTTCGAAATTCAAGAAATGGTAAAAATGCGAAGCAAATTTTCCTCAAATTTCGCAAATTGTTCTCAAGTTGATAAACAATATTTGAGAAACAATTGAATTTATCTTAATTTTCAAATGATAAATATGAAACAATATTTTCTCCGTTTGAGAATTTCCTTTTCAGTGTTTAATGGGAAGTGAAGCTGAAAAACGGTAACCAAAAAAAGGAAAAAACAATCTTGGTATACTTAGATCTGAAAACATGTGTTTACATATAAATATGTACATAATATGTACTACATATACAAGAAACTGTCCCGCGCTGCATTTGTTTAAAGCTACTTTAAAATTAGTTGAATATAAATCACTTTTTAATATATTTATTTTTGCAACTAACTTTTTTTTTCCGTGAGGGTACATAATACTTATTGTTGCTATGGCAAAGTGTAGTGTATTTGTTGTTTGGAAGGAAATGTGAGTGGGTAAAGGAAGGTAGGTATACCCAGCAAAAATCTGGTCATCGCTATTACCTGTCAGGCATGAGAGAAGGCCTTGCCATGGAACATCTGGCGAGTTCATCACTTCTTTCGCGCATTGCCAGTAATGCAGAGTGGAATGAGCTTCCATTACCCATTCCACGTAATACAAAGTAGAATGGAGCGCGAAAAATAAACTGGAATAAATACCAGTGGAAATTTCCATCATGCCTTACATTTTTCGCCTTCTTTCTCTGCTTCCCTGTAAGGTATTCTTTATTTGATTCACTAGAATCCTTGCGGTATTGCGTGATTTATTTGTTCGGTGGTAATGCAATGGGTAAGTCCTTCCCTCCAATGACAAGCCCATGCTAATGTCATGCATTATGTCAACGAATGTGGAAGCGATTGCCAGGGTTTTTCTGGATTACCCTCTTAATTCCACGGTCATCGAGTTTTTTGGTGGGTATGCTTATAATTTGTGTGTGTGCTAATGCGGCTACTAATTGAATATTTGTATATTTAAAGCAGCTTAATTTTGAAATTATTTATTCGTATAAATTTCTAATATAAATAGGAAAAAATAATTATGAAGAGCATTAGTTTCTAAGCCACTTTCGGAAAAAGGCTTAGAAGAAAACTAGAAAAAGTTCCAAACACACAAATATTTACGCTTAAAGTATGCAACAATTTTGTTATGCCTTGTTCAAAATTGCTGCATACATAAAGGGAACTATTTTTAATTTAAAATTTTTTGCCAATTTTTTTAAAAGAATAGTTTTTATCTGAATGTATTTTTAGTCGAGATTTTTGAGAAGAGTTCGGAGATGTTGGCTGATGCTTAAGATATCGTATTTTAATGTGTATTTTGGACAACAAAAAATAGTTGTAAACTTTTCATAACCAAGTGGTAGACGTACCGACACCAAAGACTGGATACTAACACTGTCTTTTACAGCGTTATATTTGAAATGTTTGGAGAGTCTGGTGGGCTCTTTGGATAATAGGCAGCTAGCAATATTTCGCGGGGATTGTCTTCGAAAATGGTTATTTTCCTGTGTTTTGAAACAGGCGAGAGTTATTGTCCAAATACCGAAGGAACAGGGTTCCATTAGTAAAGTTGGACTTCCAGCTTTAAGATTTTGAATGGTGCTATGATTTTGTCATTGGTAGCATAACTCATGGAAGAGTTATTGGCTAACTACTTGCTCTTTTGTTTATATATGGTTGAGCATCGGAAGAAAGAAAAAAAAACTATTTCTGTCTTACATAAGCATTTCTTTCATCAAGGGTCAAATTTCTCGGCACTGGTTTGAGGTGGTTAAAATAAGGTGAAATAGTTGCAGATCTGCAAAGCTTGCAGAAGTCTATGGCGCTCATACAGCAAAATGCGTTAATAATGATAATAACCCACGCCCTCCAATCCCGCCCGACCGCACGAGAGGCGCACCCGCATGACGTACGGATATTTTTTATTTACATAAAATGCCGAGGTGTTGAGTGGCAGGAGTTTGTTAAGCTTCGAGATATTAGACTGCTCAGCTACAGAGAAATAAAATCATCAGCTGAGTATAGTACATTTGAAGTTAGTCTTGAGATTTATAACAGAATAATCGCTACTATGTGTTAAGATAAGACAGTATTTTTTCCCTTATAACGAAAAGCGAGTCCGAAATATCTAAAAAGCTGGAATAGGAATTAAAGCTCTTACATAAACCCCGGAAAGGTTCATTTAATTCAAAGTTTGATTTACACTGCTTTAAATAGATAGGGTTGAAGTGTCTTGTTGAACGAGAAGGAATGTTAAAGTTTATTTCAGCTAGCAAGAAAGGAGAAAGAATTAAGCCATTCAAGAGCTTAACGATAATTATTACCCCTAAAATTTCTCGTCGACTTACAAGAGTCGGAAGATTAAGGAATTTTAAACGGCTAGTATACGGTGGAAGATTGTAACCAGAATCCCAAGGCAAATTTCTTAAAGCAAAAAGCAAAAACTGTCTGTTTTTGTACTGACTCTAAGCGATCAGAGTGAATGTGATAGTATGGATTCCAAACTATCGAACCATATTCCAATATAGGTCTTACTAAAGTTGTAAAGAGTGTTTTAGTTATGTATGGGTCGCTGAATTCCTTTGACCAACGTTTTACAAACGCTAAGACACCTCTTGCCTTATTTGCTGTAGCATTAATATGATGCTCAGCTATTCTAAGGATGGACAGGAGGGACATTTCCCGCTTAACTGTGGTGTTTACAGGACATTGGGCTATTGGCACCCATGCTGCCTGACTGGAGTAGACGGTGAAGCGCCTGTTAAGTGAGTGTCTTTAGCACTACCAAGTCAGAATGAAATTCCTTGGCAAGCATTTCTTCCACATCCTCTCGGAATTCAAGCATGTTCGGTCTGAGGGTCTTCTTAGATATGATGTAGATTTTTCATCATCTCATCCCTTGTCAAGTTTGGTTTGAAGATAGATACCTAAACCCAATAGGATGGATATAGGATATAGGAGCTGCTCTGGTTTTTTTTAGGCACGAGTTTTGCTAACAAAACGGCGATTCGGCTAACTGTAGTCACTCGCCACTCGGACCAATCAACCATCCTACATAAGGAGTTCTGTGAAATTTTAGCTCTATATATGAACGTATGTATATCAATTATGGGTTCATTACTTACAACAAATTTAGCACGAAAATCAGCTCCGGTTCGGAATGGAACTAAGTGCTTACAACCATATATTGGTTGGTTGGTTGCTGTTCTGCTCGAGACAATTATATTCAATTAGAGTCCTTTCGATGAACTTATTCGCGGAAGGAAAGGGGGGGGGGAGGGGGGGTTTGCTATTATGGTTCAATTTAGTTCGAACAATTTGGTTCTCTCAGTAAACCTAGTGAAGAGGGAAAATTAACATATAGCTAAGTACACATATCTCTTAGATTTTTTAAACTCAGAACTACCTAGGATTTTTGGGCCGAATACGAGATAACGCTGGGCACTAACACAGGAAGTCAGTGACTGATTCTTCTCTCCTAATGGATTGCAACTTCGGCATCTTGTATCAAATGGGATATTCCTATGTTTGGTTTGCTTGTGGAATGTTCAGTGTCTGTGATTCTAGGTAGTCTGAATAGCTCTGCTTTAGCATCTTACAGTACCTATGTAAATACCTTAAACTGCTTAAAGGCCATTTTGAAGTCAAGCAGCCGCAATTTTAAAATCCCCAATCCACATAACTTTTTCCAACGTAAAACTGTTGAAGCAACACATTAACTTAATTATCTAATTAAAAAAAGTAGCAATAAAATAGAAAAACAAACAATTTATCTCCTGCTCACATTGCATCATTTGCATAAGCATCACCTTGCGCAGGTTCCCACAGACAAAAAAAAAAAACAATAAAAAACAAAAAAACAAAAAACAAAAACCAATAAAAAAGTGAACAACTCCAGTTACTGTGTATGATGGTGATGATGTTGATGGGCAGGCAATGTTTGCATTGGGCGTTTCACAAAGAAAATGTGAAGTTTTGAAAAAATAGTAGGTATGCTTTTCACAAAATAAACAATACACATTACAGCTGCAGCATAAGCAATAAAAAACCACAACAACAACAACAACAGTATTAATACAAACAACAAACAAAGCAACCACCAAACAATTTACCAATTATACGCAACGCACCGCAACTCCGTCCAACCATCCGTTCATCCATCCGTCCATCCAGCCATCAAATCGGCCGATAACCAAGCACGGACCGCAATTGTTTGTTGTTGGATTTTTCGCTGGTTTGTTGTTGGATTTTCTTGCTTGGCTTTTTTCGCTTGTTTGTTGCTGGCTTTTTTCGCTGGTTTGTTGTTGTTTTTGATTTTTTCATTGTTTGCATTTGGCCATGTCTGTTAGCGGCGGCGTTTTGAATGCGTAAGTAAACAAAATGCGTAAATATTGCCAAAAGGATGAAAAGCACAGCGAACGCAAACCGGTGAGCTGGCAAGTCAACAATTGCAGAGCATGGCGGTGTCTAAGAAAGGTGGGTGGGTGCATGTTTGGAAGACAAATTTTAGCTGTGGGTGGATGGAAGAAAATTTCTAGCTGTTAGCTGCTCGGTCTACTGTAAGTTTAGTCTGCATGTTTGTTTTTTTTGCTTATAATTTGGCGCTTGTTATGATTAAATTTTTCTGCTTGAACAAAGTTTTTAATGCAAACAGCAGTTTTGTTGGAGGGAAAGGGGAATGGCCACTTGTTTAGTGCAAACTTTGGACTTTTTTTGTGTTTACTTTAGGGTACTCAAAGCATGCTAAAACTAAGTGTGTATGTCTAACCAGCAATGGATTGTGATATTGTTTTATAAGGCAGATTGAAGTAGCATCAATAAGCAAAAAAATCTATATATGTAAGTATATGTATGGTGTAAAAAATTTATTGTACTTCATTCTCATTTTATGAAGTACTATAAAGGTAAAGGTAAAGGTAAAGGTAAAGGTAAAGGTAAAGGTAAAGGTAAAGGTAAAGGTAAAGGCAAAGGTAAAGGTAAAGGTAAAGGTAAAGGTAAAGGTAAAGGTAAAGGTAAAGGTAAAGGTAAAGGTAAAGGTAAAGGTAAAGGTAAAGGTAAAGGTAAAGCTCAAGGTAAATATAGACGGAAAGAGAAATGTAGATGGAAATACCCATTATAACATAAAAACTTTTTCCATCGCTTCGAAGCGGGACGGGTATTTGCTAGTAAATATCATCGCTCCGGAAGAAGAAAGACGCATGTCAGTAATTTGTCGACGAAAAAAGGCGCATTAAAAATATGTCGGGGAAGAAAGACACTTTACAAAACATGTGGACGAAGATAGACACATTAAAAAATATTTTGACGAAGAAAGACGTATTAGAATTATTAACTGCGAAGAAAGACGCATTAGCATTAATATTGACAAAGAAAAAAAATCGAATACGTCTTTCTTTCCTAAAAAATATTTAAATGCGTCTTTCTTTATAGTAAAAAAAAAATAAAGCGTCTTTCTTCGTTATCAAAAAAAAAAAAGAGTCTTTCTTTCGAAAAATATTTTTAATGCGTCTTTTTTTGAAAGAAAAAAAGTTTGTGTCTTTCTTCCTCAACAAAACAGTTTGCGTCTTTTTTCTTCTATAACGACGATATGTATATATATTTACTATGTGCACATGGGCTTCCAACAACAAAATTATCGAGATAGAAAATGTAATCGAAATTAAGATTTTGAGATATTTACAATGAAGAATCAATAGCAGTACATTTTTTCGCAATGAATGTTTTTGCAATCTTCCTAAAAAACCTTGACTTTTCAAACTAGTTTATAGTTATTTTGCAGTCAACATTTGCGTAATGTATATATGTACATAGTTTTGTAAATATTTTTATGTTAACTTTTATTATGTACACAGAGGCATTTATACAAATTGTATTTATGTACATTCCCACATGTACTCTTCCTGTATGTTTTTTATGTGCACAGCTGTAAATCATGTGCTTTCTGCAAAAAATTACTCATACCTAATACTAATAATAATAACAATATAAAGGCGCCATTGTAATTCAAACTAGTTTTAAGGCCAAGCTTCTCTTATACATAATTCGAGGCGTGTTCTTTAATTTATGTTTTCCCTATTAATTGGGTGGACCTTTGGTTTTATGGCGAATGCAATGAGAAGCTTTTTCATGGCAGAAATAGACTCAGAAGGCAAGAAGAGAAAAAAGAGGTTTCTCCAAACTCCATATAGTACTTCTCGTATAAGTCAAAATGCCAATGTCTCTTTCTTACGTAAATCGCTCCACTCGCCACTGAAAGCAATCAAGGGAATATTATTAAATATATTTGAGGATCCTTAAGTTGTCACATCGAATATCTCTTGAAATATTTATAGTAGAGTACTGAGCTGATTGATGGAACGACTTACCAAATAACTAACCCAAGGGATAAAAGACTAGTAAACCCGGCCACGCGATGCTGTGACTTTCAATTACACTGTTCGACAATTTGAGGGTGGAAGACCACTTATTGCCACATTTGAAAATTTTTTGGTATACATACCTTCATAGTTACTGGACCTAAATTTTTTATACAAAGAAGAGCCGAGGAGCCCCATAGTGAAGTTTTGTGCCGAATATTTTTCTAGATGGTATGGTAACCTCAAAGCGACCTCCAAAAGGCCATTTTGTGCGCTCCTCTTTTTCTTTCTAGTCATCTTTCTCTTCCCCTTTATTTGCGCTTTCTTTTCCCTATATCCATTTTATTTTCCGTATTCTTTCCTCTTTCCCTTCCTTTCGGATTTTTGAACAGGTGACACCCTTTTTGTAAAAATTTTAATAAATTACTCATTTCCATGCCAAGTCCTTTCATCAAACACCTCAAATTTAGAAATCAAACAAACTATAGCGAAAAACTGAATTTTTGAACAGGTGGCAACCGTTTTTGTAAAATTTTTATTAAATTACTCAATATCAGGTGAAGCCCTTTCATATGGTACCAAAAATTTTAAAATCAAACAAACTATGCAGGAAATTTAAATTTTCAAACAGCTGGCAACCCTTTTCAAAAAAGCTAATCCTTCCTGCACATCTACAGGTCAAGCCCTTTCATCTGACACCACATTTTCGAAAATCGGTATAACGGTGTAAAAGTTATGGTGCTTACAAAAAATCGCTTAGCGTAATATATATAAAGATGGCGATGGCCGCTGTGGTGCAGTGGGTAGAGTGCTCGTCTGCTATGCCAGAGGTCTCGGGTTCAAACCCCAGTCCGAGCAAAAACCAAAAAATTTTTCTAATTCGTAAAAATCCAATTATTGGGTTTTTTAAGAGCAGCGGTCACCTCTCGGCAGTGGGCGGCATACCCTTCGAGTGTATTTCTGCCATGAAAAAGCTTCTCACAAAAAATGCATTCGCCGTTCGGAGCCGGCATAAAACTGTAGGTCCACCCAATTAGTAGGAAAAACGAAAAGGAGCACACCTCGAATTGGGTGAGAAGCTCGGCCATAAAACTCGTCAGAGTTATAATACCGACATTTTATTATTATATTATAATATATATAAAGATAAGAACAATATCCAAAAAATTCTCTAAATGCCAGACCGGGTCCTCAGATATGAGTCAAAACCTGAACCTAGATGATCCCGGAAAATTTCTGTGCGATATTGGTATCAACTATAAGTTGTTAAGCAGGGCTTCAACCCACAGCTTTTAATTGTGGTGTCTAATTTCTTTTCACAGAGATAGCTCATAACGTGATCCGGGTGGTCTCGGAATGTTTATGAGCGTAATTGGTATTAAATCGTAATGCCCAACCCGGTACCATAAAAGGAAGGACAAGGGGGGGGGGGGGGTAAGGCGAAAGAGGAAATAAGCGTGGGGAAAAAGAAATAGGAAAAGGAAACGAAAAGGTAATAGGAGATGGAGTAAGAGTAGAGTTGGTAGTGAGTGGAAGAAGAATAGAAAGAGAAGGGAGAGAAAGAGTAGAAGTGAAAGAGAAAGAGAAAAAGAAAAGGAAAGAGAAAAAAAAAAGAGAAAGGAAAAAAGATAGTGATGGAGATATAGGTAGGGATTGAGGTAGGCATAAAGATAGATATACAGGTAGAGATAGAGATAAATATAAAGACAGAGATATAGACAGAGATAGCGATAGAGTGAGGTGGAGGGAAAGGCTAATAATGATGTAAAACTATTTTTCGTCACTCAGAAGCGGGACAGGTATTTGCTTGTTACATATGTATCTATATGTAATTTTTGGTCTTGATTGGAGATATTAGGTTTTCGAAATTTCGACCTCCGTGCGGTAGGCTTTAGATGTGTGTAATCGCGACCAAAATTTTATGCTGATATCTCCAAGCCTTGTATTACCGAATGAGGGCGTTAGAAAGAAAAAATCGTGAATTTGATTTTTAAGCAACATCCTAATAAAAATTTTAAAATGTTCATAAAACATATGTATGTAAACATGGCTTGGTTCTAAAAACAAATATCACGAGTTATTTACAAAACGTTTCAAGTCAATGTTTGCAGATAAATATTTATACCAGTTGTTTTTGTTTTATTATTATAAACCGGCTGCGGTGAAATTCATATAAAAGACAGCAAAGCAAATGTAGTTTATTATCGTTTTACGTGTTGAGTGTAATACATAGTTGAGTTTAGAGCTTCGCTTCTTGAATTTGCCAAAATGAAATTTTTAATGTAAGTTTACTAATTTTTCGTAAATTGCATTTTGAATAGATTCGAAGTCTCGGCATTATACTACATATCGTCATTTAAACTTCATAAACGCTTAAGCGGAAATTGTGCCAAAAATGAGATTTGCCAAACCTGAATTCCTAACGCCCAGTTCCACTCTAGGGGTAAAAAAAGAACATTAGAAGAAAATGTAGACTTTACAAAGATTAAAGTTTTGGCATGTATGGATAGAGTTTGGCGTCAGGAATACAAATCTGATTTGCGGCACAAGCATCGGTTAGCCGTTAAAGGGCGATATTACTGTTATTGTGACTTAATTTTTTGTTTCTTTTTCAGTGCCTCCTTGACACTTGTCATCTCTTTGACATCTTCAAATTTGGTGTCAGCACTTTTGTTTGACGGCCCATGCCCCACTAACATAAAAACTGTTCAAAACTTCAACAAGGACAGGGTGAGTTTCCACTCGTTGAATTCGCTATTCAGAAAAATTATGTTAAATATGAGATGATTATTACTTGTATGTATATAGGAGAGCCTCTTTATTTAGCACAAAGTGAAATTGTTAATTTGTTAAAAACTAAAAAAAATTTTTTTTTTAGAAACTAAAAAAATACATATATACATATGATTCGTAACAAAACAAAAACAATTATGCTTTGAGTGCCTATGAGCTGAGCAGTCCTGATATATGTAATTATTTTTATTTCCAGTATGTTGACACCTGGTATGAAGTCGCCAAATATGATTATGATCGCGAAGACGAAGGTCGTTGCATCAAATCTAAAGTTTTTCCTGAAGATGCTGATAGTTTTTCAGTGCAATATATTTTAAGAGATCAAAAGTAAGTATTCAGAAAAATATGTACTTTGGCTCCAACATAACTCGAAAGAGTTTTAGGGCAGAGCTTCTCTTGCAATTTGAGGCGTCCGCCAAATATGTGGACGTCTAGTTTTATGCCGGCTCCGCACTGAGAAGATTTTTCATCTTCTTTTCTTATAAACAAATTTTAATCAATTGAAGTCAACTAAATAACTAAAATTGTATGAAATATTCTTTTTTTTTTGTTTTTCTCTGCTCAGCGACGTTCATTATTCAGGACAAGGAATTGCAAAGATTGTTGACTCTGGCAAACTTAAAGTAGTTTCCAATGCTTCTCCTGGTAAGTTAGACGTCTTGTTGAAGTTTCCTTTTGTATAGAGTTTCTTTTTGTTATTGGGAAAACTATAAAAATCACTCAAAAATGGCAGTAATAAATGGTTATTATTTTGTAGACTTCCATGTGGACTTCACCATTACCATCGTTAGACAGCGGTGGTGATGGTCTTAGAAACTACATACCATTTATTACTTAAAGTTTTTCCCAGTACAACAAAAATAAGAAGAAGAAAATTAAATTTTAAATTTATTATTGTTTTACTTTGCAGATCTTCCTGCTTCTGATTTCTGGATTTTGGATACCGATTACACAAATTACTCGGTCTCATACTCTTGTCAGAATGTGGACAATAAACACGAAGGTAAGTTGACTTTAAACGAATTGTATATACATATGTATGTATGTACTATATTTCTACAAAAAAATGTTTTTTTTTTTTCTTTTTCATTACTTTATAGTGGATGTCTCTATCTGGACACGTGAACCAATCCCATCCGAAGAGGTCTATAAAAAAGCACAGAAAGCCATGGAAGCACAAAACTTACCAACGGATAGTCTCGACTTGGTCGATCAAAATTGCGAAGAATAAGAATTTGAAAGATTTTTTTTTTTCGAATTTGGCAATCTAATTTTGCCTCAGTTACAAAATAAATAAATTTTTGCTGCAAAATTATTGTCTTATTTATTGAAATACATATACATATACTTCGCTGAAATTGGTTTGAGCATTTGTCGAATGTTATCATAAAGTATTGCGACTTATTAATGTGGTGCTCTCAAAAGACTTGCGCTTCGTAAGAGACCTGGAGCCAAAGCTACTATTATATACATAAGTCGGAAGCGAAAGAAATATTCGAGGGATGGATAACCCTGGAATATGTAGTTTTTGGCGATATTGGTCAATGCAATATTAAGCTCTCTTCGATGTAAAGCCCAACGCCATTCCCTTTAGGAAAAGAAAAAGAAGCACGAAAGGATAAGAGAAAGAGAAAATGAAAAGGGTATAGGAGTGCGAAAGGGAGATAGAATAGGAGAGGGAGTAAGAATAGGCAAGTGAGAAGAATAGGTAGAGCGATAGAGAAAGGGGAAAGGGATAGGTAATGGAAAGGTTGTAGCATTACATGAATACACCGTACTTACAGTTGTTGTCATGTACACATAATTTATTGTGTACACATGTACCACACACATTGTCAAAACAGACTGACCCAAATATATTCCGTTAAACCCCAGCGGGAGTTTAACATCAAATATATACACCGCCACATACGGCGCCTCCAGTTACATTTGTTGCATTTTGTCAAGTGCATTGCCCGAGCGGTCACAATGACCAACTGAGCGACAGCGTCAGTTTGTCAATGTGCACCGACGAAATATTTATGATTCACATATGCTGACACAGCATATGTTGAACACTCTTTTCTTTTTGTACATATGTATTAGTGTAAGTTATTGTAATAATTTTAGTATATAAGGAAGTGAAAGTGAATAAAGAATTCAATTCATATCTGAACCTCAACCAATGACTTTCATTTATAATATGGCGATCCTGCCAGTTTTGGGTGAAACTTATGAACGGAAAATTTGCTGAAAAGCGAAATCGTTCATAAGGACTAACCAGGGTTAAGGATCTGGAGGCAACTTATGAGGAAATAAAAAATTGATTCAAACTTGAATGATATTATTAGTCAAGACGGTATATATTGAATATAAATCAAAAAACCTATCACCACGCACCACGGTTTTGGATATTTGGATAAAAACACATCAAGACGAAAAACGATGATCGCTGCATATCTATACTAAAACCAGCACAATTAGGCAGTCAGAGGGCACCAGCAGAAGCATTCCAAAGTAATGTACCTTACATGACCGGCTATAATACACATGAGGCTATGCTATTTATACGAAGAAAGATCACTACTAGTAGCAGCAACAAAGAGGGATAGCATAATTCTAGTGGAATAGAGAAAGGATAACTTCATCATCACTATATCGGGTCTACTACAGCCACCACCACAACAACAACAAATAAATAATATAAGTATAACTATAATATTAAGTTTATATTGAATTTAGCAGCCTAACGGCCGCTACAACAAACAGCAATTAACTTTGCTTAGGGACATTATTGTATATCTTTTTTTTTCTCTTACATTAGGGTCTCATTTTAAATTAAATTATTTAATTGAGTAAATTTGAATGCCAGTTTATTTTTAATTCGGTTTAAATACATATCCCTTATGGATAGTGCATTGCCTGACGATAAGTAAATAAAATTTTTTGCAAAAATATATAAACAAAAAATTCACAAAAAAAAAAAAAAAATATAAATAAATTGAGTCAAAATTCTAAATTTTTTTTTCTTATAAAAATGGCATGGTGGAAATTTGCACTAAACAGTATCCTAATAGGAGTAGCAGGATATGAAGTAGGTAAAGAAAATTCGGCAGAGAAAAGTTATGAAAATCAATTAGTCAGATACGAATCACACCCAGTTATAGAAGAAAGAGAGTAACTTTCAGAGAAATGGTTAATTATCTTTGCATGCGTAACTATATTGTTAATTGTCACAATTGCAATTTTAGTAAAAAATTACATCAAAAATAAATTGAGACAGCTGAACAATGTACAGCAGCGTATCTAACCTAAAATTATTCAGACTCGAACTCCTTCACCTTCACTGAGTCAGACTCCATCAGTGGAAGAAAATAAACCACAAAATCATTCATTAAACATTCCAAATGTCCCAAAGATAAACGTCACAATGCCACAAACGGTAGTAGACTTTATCAAAACTGCTTCGTCAGCACTACCGGAGTTTGCTGGTAAACCAGAAAACCTACATAGTTTCCTAGATGCACTCGATATACTTGAGCAAATCAAGGATACACACGAGGCATTTGTCATTACCATGATAAAAACAAAGGTGAAGGGCACAGCAAAGAGTTTTATTAGTAACAGATCACAGTATAAAAGGGCGCTTGTAGGCTCCAGATCGAGCGTGAAAACGAAGACTGGACTAGAAAAAGGATTAGAAATACTGCTGACGTGCAAACGTTGCCAAGAGATAAAGAATTAAGAATACGGCTGACGTGAAAACGCTGCCAATAGGAAAAAATATGAATAAGGCTGATGTGAAAACACTGCCAACAGGAAAAAATATGAATAAGGCTGATGTGAAAACACTGCCAATAGGAAAAAATATGAATAAGGCTGATGTGAAAACACTGCCAATAGAAAGAAATAGGAATATGGTTGATGTGAAAACACTGCCACGGCTGATGTGAAAACACTGCCAATAGAGAAACAAGTATACGGCTGATGTGAAAACACTGCCAATAGAGAAACAAGTATACGGCTGATGTGAAAACACTGCCAATAGAGAAACAGGTATACGGCTGATGTGAAAACACTGCCACGGCTGATGTGAAAACACTGCCAATAGAGAAACAAGTATACGGCTGATGTGAAAACACTGCCACGGCTGATGTGAAAACACTGCCAATAGAGAAACAGGTATACGGCTGGTGTGAAAACACTGCCACGGCTGATGTGAAAACACTGCCAATAGAGAAACAGGTATACGGCTGATGTGAAAACACTGCCAAGAGAGAGAAATAGGAATAAGGCTGATGTGAAAACACTGCCAAGAGAGAAAGGTAGAAACTAAAGCAAAAGAAAAACAAAAATCCAACTAGGACAAAATAGCTATAATAAAGACATTAAAATAGGAGATTTAGTTTTAGTTAGAGAAGAGGCCTCCCATAAGTTAGAAACTAGATACACAGGACACTATAAAGTTAAAAATATAGATAAAAATAACAACTACACTTTAATTCCAAATAGCATAGGAGATAGCAATAAAAACAATAAGGAAATCATAATTCATAAGAATAGGCTTAAACCAATTTAAAATTAGGCACTGCACTTTCCCAATAAGAATAATTTAGTAATAACGTAAATACATATGCATTCCAGTTTACTCAATTTAATAAACAGGCACACGCCAAAGGAAAAAAAAAATGTAATATATGTATAAATACACAATACGAACCAAATGTAAAAAAAAAAAAAAAAAAACAAAAGTAATGTCCAAATAAAAATGCAGGGCAAAAGCAAATGTAACACAAAAAAAAAAATTTTTTTGAATAATAAAATTTTATGCAACACAGGCAATATAAGCCGAAAAGCAATTAATAAATTTTGTCAACTCAGACAAATGTTAAGTGGGTCACTAGGTCATTCAAATAGATATATATAGTTGAATACAAATATATATACCTATTTTTTTTTAAGGGGGAAGGTGTAGCATTACATGAATACACCGTACTTACAGTTGTTGTCATGTACACATAATTTATTGTGTACACATGTACCACACACATTGTCAAAACAGACTGACCCAAATATATTCCGTTAAACCCCAGCGGGAGTTTAACATCAAATATATACACCGCCACATACGGCGCCTCCAGTTACATTTGTTGCATTTTGTCAAGTGCATTGCCCGAGCGGTCACAATGACCAACTGAGCGACAGCGTCAGTTTGTCAATGTGCACCGACGAAATATTTATGATTCACATATGCTGACACAGCATATGTTGAACACTCTTTTCTTTTTGTACATATGTATTAGTGTAAGTTATTGTAATAATTTTAGTATATAAGGAAGTGAAAGTGAATAAAGAATTCAATTCATATCTGAACCTCAACCAATGACTTTCATTTATAATAAGGTACATAGATCGAAAGAAATTTAATCTTCAAAACAAGGACAAGTTGGGAATGGAAAGGCGCTTAAGATTTTTTCCTTATTTTGATGTATGAATTTCATTAAAACATGATAACGCATTTTAGTTGTGTAAACCACCTTATTTTATTACCCTTTTAACATGTTTTATGGAAAAGTTAATAAAAACAAAGAAAATTGTGTTGAATATAGGGAAGGAATTTCTTAGACCCCTCCATATGTATATCAATTTTTTGAGTGTACTCGTACAAACACTGAATGAAAGCGAGCGTTTTATAAATACAGTTATTTATTTATTTATTTTTTTTTTTTTGATATATAACTTTGTCTATTTGTTTCTATAACTCAACAATTGTGCTGCTAACGTAACAAAGCTCTAATAAAGGCTCTTGTTTTAACAGAAACAAAAGTCGATGGTTATATTGCTGTTGCTGCTAGATATATGTATATAGATATTTTTTTTTTCTTGAAATACTTAAGTACGTCAGTAGTCTGATATTTTTTTTACATTTGCTTCTCTGGCGTATGTAACTATAATAATACAATGGCGCTATTATAACTCTGACGGGTTTTATGGCCGAGCTTCTCTCCCAATTCGAGGTGTGCTCCTTTTGTTTTTTCCTTCTAATTGTATGTAACTATTTTTCTTTAAATTAAATTTAAATAAAAAATTCCAAACTAACCTTTGTATTTATGCACATACATACATACTTACCTAGCTAGGTATAAGTAATTATTTGCAGAAAGCGTATGAGTAACAATTGTTCAAATGTTTTTGTGTACATAATAAACGTTAGCACAATTGAAATGTTAACTATACATATGTACATGCAATACCTATGTATTCAAGCATATATTTGCAAAAGTACATACACGTTGGAGGCTTCTTATGTTTTATAGGAGCGAAGCTAAAAAAAACACTTTCGACTATACATTATACATATAAAAGGCAAGATAAATATTTACTTGAACTTACTTTTTTAAACGAATTTCATTATTTATACAATTGGGGAAAAAAGTTTCTAAACTAATAAAAAATAAAAAATAAACTTTCACTTGTTTCTACACACATCTAAATTTGTAATGTATTCTAGAAAGTTCCGTTTAGGGGTTCGGAATAGACTAACCAAAAACTAGAAGTGTAAGTAGGTTTCATGTAAGCACATTATTACCATTACCGTTACCACTAGCATTACCATTACCATTATCATTACCGTTACCATTACCATTACCATTACAATTACCACTACCATTACCATTACCATTACCATTACCATTACCATTACCATTACCATTACCATTACCATTGCCATTACCATTACCATTACCATTACCATTACCATTACCATTACCATTACCATTACCATTACCATTACCATTACCATTACCATTACCATTACCATTACCATTACAATTACCACTACCATTACCATTAACATTACCATTACCATTACCATTACCATTACCATTATCATTACCAATACCATTACCATTAACATTACCACTACCATTACCATTAACATTACCATTCCCAATACCATCACCATTTACCATTACCATTACCATTACAATTACCTTTACCATTACCATTAACATTAACATTACCATTACCATTACCATTACCATTACCATTACCATTACCATTACCATTACCATTACCATTACCATTACCATTACCATTACCATTACCATTACCATTACCATTACCACTACCATTACCAATACCATTACCATTACCATTACGACTACCATTACCATTACCATTACCATTACCAATACCATTACCATTACCATTACCAATACCATTACCATTACCATTACGACTACCATTACCATTACCATTATCATTAACATTACCATTACTGTTACCACTATTTAGATTTAACATTGACAAAACGTATCCCAGGCACAGACCAATTGCCCCTTTTTGCATGATATTGGCCGTGTTTTTATTCAAGCGCATATACATACATCTGCGCTTAAATTTTGTATGGATTTCTAAGCGCACAGCTCTATCCGCGCTTAGTTGTCCATACAAAATTTAAGCGCAGATGTATATGCGCTTGAATAAAAACACGGCTATTGTAACTAAGTACATAAGTATTTGCAGTAGAACTACTCTAAATCGGAAATGAATATGATTAGCTGGACAAGTAAATCCAAATCGAAGAATAAAATTTTTCTCTCATTTTTCAGACTAGGAAATTCTCTCAAAAAATATTCCACCTTCTTAGTAATCTCAGCAGTAAATTAGTTAAATCAAAAGCATACAAACATACATATATATAGCCACTTTAATTCCATCATGTTGCATTCTTGCCCTTACGAAGACCAGCCACATTCTCGCCCTCACGATAAGCGGCTGGCTGACGGTACAGGTGCATTCTACGTGGCATGACTGCCATTATTACCGACCGCATTAAATTAATATTTCTGCGTGGCAAAACGTGGCAAGTCAAAATGGTAAGCAATCTAAAAAAGGCAAAATGTAACATCCAAGTAAAGCCATTGTAAGCATTTTCGACAAAAAGAGAAATTAAAAAAAAACAAGTAAGGAAGCCTAAGTTCGAGTGGAATCGAACATTAGATACTCAGCTGTATGCTTTCATTGTTTGTTTGCGTTTGATGGAAACACGGTGTAGGTACTTTATATAAATCGAGTGCTGCATAAAGTGGGCGTAGCCACGCCCATTTTCTAAATTTTTATCAGTCACCCAACTAAGCTTATGAATATTATTCTTTGTGCAAAATTTCATCCCTTTATGAGTTACAAAGATGTCACGTTACAAATTCCCAAAGGGTGTTCCAGAAGTATCTTTGTTAAAAAGTAGGCGTGGTCATAAACCGATTTCAATAAATTTTTGCGTGTCCATTAACACAAGTTATAAAAGTGTATAAACCAAGTTTCGTCATAATATCTCAATTATTTGTCGAGTTATGAGCTCCGAAATCTCGTTGATTCCTTTGTCTGAAAAGAGGCGGTGCCACGCCCATTTTCCGAAATTTTTCTATTTTTTGTTTCCCATCTATTGTAGAACTCATGCCACAAAATTTCAATGAATTATCTTTATATTTGACAAAGATATCGCTTAAAATGTTTTTATTAGGCCACTTTATGATACCCATATATATAAGTGGGCGTGGTCGTCAACCCGTTTCGCTAAAATTTTGAACATGTATTACTACAAGTAGTGAAAGTGTATACACCAAGTTTCGTCATAATATATCGATTATTTGTCGAGTTATGGGCTCAGAAATCTCGTATATTCCTGCTTCTAAGAGGAGGCGGTGCCACGCCCATTTTCCAAAATGTTTGTATTTTTTGTTATATGTCCATAGTTGGACACCTTCCATAAAATTTCAATGATATATCTTTATATTTGACAGAGATATCGCTTAAAATGTTTTTATTAGGTCACTTTATAAGACCCATATATAAAAGTGGGCGTGGTCGTCAACCGATTTTGGCAATTTTTCGTCAAAACATTTGCCTAAGTAAGTATATCACGCCTACCAAAATTCATCGATATATCTTCAACGGTTTCTGAGTTATGACTCATAAAACTTTCAATGTTTGCCCCTTAATAAGTGGGCGTGGCACCGCCCATTTTCCAAAATTTCATCATATTTCTTCATAAGGGCCTGAGCTCAATACGTGTGTGAAATTTTATCACTCTAGCTCTATTAGTGACTGAGATACAAAATTTCCGATTTTTACTATATAGGGGAGGTGGGCGTGGTCATGGTCCGATTTCGCCCATTTTCAATACCATCCGTTCCTGTCTTGATACCAACTTACATTTCAAATTTCATCAAAATATCTCAATTTTTGCGCGAGTTATCGTGCGTACAGACGGACAGACGGACAGACGGACAGACGGACGGACATGGCTCAATCGATTTCTCTTTTCACCCTGATCATTTTGATATATATAAGTCTATATCTATCTCGATTATTTCATTCTGTTACAATCCACCGTTAGGAAATCAAAACTATAATACTCTGTGTACTAGTACAGCTGAGTATAAAAATGGCGTAAACTGCACTTTTGTTCACCTGGCGTTGTGATGGATGAACTAACGTACACGCATCGATGCATGAGCACAGCCACGTCAGGGTAGTATAGGCCAGGAGCAACGACAGCAGCAGCGCTTATAGTTAAAGGACGTTTAAAGTAAGGAGACGGGCGGTTTTGATTTAAATATGTATGAAAGCGAAAGAAAAAGACTGATACACACACTGCCCAACTTTCTGAAGTCTGCATGTGCGAATTTCATTCTTTTTTATACTCAGCTGTACTAGTACACAGAGTATTATAGTTTTAATCACATAACGGTGGATTGTAACAGAATGAAATAACCGAGATAGATATAGACTTATATATATCAAAATGATCAGGGTGAAAATAGAAATCGATTGAGCCATGTCCGTCCGTCCGTCCGTCCGTCCGTCCGTCCGTCCGTCCGTCCGTCCGTCTGTCCGTCCGTCCGTCTGTAAACACTCTAACTCGCGCAAAAATTGAGATATTTTGATGAAATTTGGAATGCAAGTTGGTATCGGGACTGGGACGGTTGGTATTGAAAATGGGCGAAATCGGACCATGACCACGCCCACTTTTCCTATATAGAAAAAATCGGAAATTTGGTATCTCAGTCCCTAATATAGCTGGAGCGATAAAATTTTACCCACATGTTGAGCTCAGGCCCCTATGAAGAAATTTTATGAAATTTTGGAAAATGGGCGGTGCCACGCCCACTTATTAAGGGTCAAACATTGAAAGTTTTATGAGTCATAACTCAGAAACCGTTGAAGATATGTCGATGAAATTTGGTACGCGTGATTTACTTACTTAGGCAAATGTTTTGACGGAAAATTGTCAAAATCGGTTGACGGCCACGCCCACTTTTATATATGTGTATTATAAAGTGACCTAATAAAAACATTTTAAGCGATATCTCTGTCAAATATAAAGATCTATCACTGAAATTTTGTGGCATGATTCCAACTATGAACATAAAACGAAAACCACAAAAATTTTGGAAAATGGGCGGAGCCACGCCCACTTATTAAGGGGCAAACATTGAAGGTTTTATGAGTCATAACTCAGAAACCGTTGAAGATATATCGATGAAATTTGGTACGCATGATATATTTACTTAGGCAAATGTGTGGACGAAAAATTACCAAAATCGGTTGACGACCACGCCCACTTTTATATATGTGTATTATAAAGTGGCCTAATAAAAACATTGTAAGCGATATCTTTGTCAAATATAAAGATAATTCATTGAAATTTTGTGACATGAGTTCCACAATAGACCGGAAACATAAAATAGACAAATTTTTGAAAATGGGCGTGGCACCGCCTCCTTTTGGACAAAGGGATATACGAGATTTATTAGCCTTTAACTCGACAAATAATTGAGATATTATGACGAAACTTGGTTTATACACTTTTATAACTTGTGTTAATAAACACGCAAAAATTAATTGAAATCGGTTTATGACCACGCCTACTTTTTAACAGATATTTCTGGAATACCCTTTGGGAGTTTGTAACGTGACATCTTTGTAACTAGAAGTCATAAAGGAATTAATTTTTGCACAAAGAATAATATTGATATGCTTAGTTGGATGACTGATAAAAATTTAGAAAATGGGCGTGGCTACGCCCACTTTATGCAGCACTCGCTTTATATAAAGTACACCGTGTTTCCATCAAACGCAAACAAACAATGAAAGCATACAGCTGAGTATCTAATGTTCGATTCCACTCGAACTTAGGCTTCCTTACTTGTTTATTCCAATTTTTCTTTGCAACTTTCGAAAAGTGTGCGCATTTTCTAAAATGTTACATATTTACATTTTGTTTAAGCACTTTTCTGTACATAAATATGTATATGCGCGTGTAGGTGTATGCATCAGCATTTGCCATAATATTTGCAAATTTATGTGCATCCAGCACAAGATTTGTGTAATTGCTCACGAAACTTTGCATGTGTGCGTGCTTTTAAGTACATAAATACAAAAACAAAAAAAATATTGCTTTGCGCATGTATAGCCATTGTATTCCTGCTACTCAGCTTCTATTAAATAATTGTGTGTTGAAGTATATTTTTTAATTTCTTGCTCTATTTAGACGGCGGAAAGAAGGCAATTGTGCGTCCTTTCGAAGGCGTTAAGGTGAAAATTTATGTATTTCTTCATATATATAAGCGTACAATCCCCTTTTGTAATGAGCACTTAGCGGGAGCAATAATTCTTTAAGCTGCCATACGTGTAAAGTTTCTTAGTAAGTGTGTAAGTGGTGGGAGTGGATTGGGCAGGATTTATGCCTTTGCGAAATTAAAGGCTAAATGTGTGATTTTCTAATTAACGTAAATATTTTAAGAGCATTGGAAGGATCAAATGCTGAGTTTTGGAGGTAAAGGTATCCATATCAGTCACTGTTAGTGGTAGTGGCAATGGAAGGGCATTTGTGACGGTATTCGTTTTGGTATTAGTAATGTTACTGGTAATGGTAATGGTAATGGTAATGATAATAGTAATGGTATTGGTATTGGTAATGGTAATGATAATGATAATGGTAATGGTAATGGTAATGGTAATTGTAATTGTAATTGTAATTGTAATTGTAATTGTAATTGTAATTGTAATTGTAATTGTAATTGTAATTGTAATTGTAATTGTAATTGTAATTGTAATTGTAATTGTAATTGTAATTGTAATTGTAATTGTAATTGTAATTGTAATTGTAATTGTAATTGTAATTGTAATTGTAATTGTAATTGTAATTGTAATTGTAATTGTTATTATAATTGTAATTGTAATTGTAATTGTTATTGTAATTGTAATTGTAATTATAATTGTAATTGTAATTGTAATTGTAATTGTAATTGTAATTGTAATTGTAATTGTAATTGTAATTGTAATTGTAATTGTAATTGTAATTGTAATTGTAATTGTAATTGTAATTGTAATTGTAATTGTAATTGTAATTGTAATTGTAATTGTAATTGTAATTGTAATTGTAATGGTAATGGTAATAGTAATAGTAATTGTAATGGTGATGGTAATGGTAATGGTAATGGTAATGGTAACGGTAATGGTAATGGTAATGGAAATGGAAATGGTAATGGTAATGGTAATGGTAATGGTAATGGTAATGGTAATGGCAATGATAATAGTAATGGTAAAGGTAATGGTAATGGTAATGACAATTGTGATGGCAATGTTAATGGTAATGGTAATGGTAATGGCAATGATAATAGTAATGGTAAAGGTAATGGTAATGGTAATGACAATTGTGATGGCAATGTTAATGGTAATGGTAATGGTAATGGCAATTATAATAGTAATGGTAATGGTAATAGTGATGGTAATGGTAATGGTAATGGTAATGGTAATAGTAATGGTAATGGTAATGGTAATGGTAATGGTAATGGTAATGGTAATGTTAATGGTAATGGTAATGGTAATGGTAAAGGTAATTGTAATGGTAATGGTAATGGCAATGTTAATGTTGATGTTAATGGCAATGCTTTGCAGTTTTGATGCATGAATATTTTAAGCGGTAGTGAGCTATAAGTTTTGGTTCTTCCGAATCCCCCTTTTTTGAGATTGTATATGTTTGTGATACGAGCTAATTAACATACAACTTTCCGTTCTCTTTGGAAATCCCATACAAATAAATATTTCTTGATAAATTTTCACGCTACTTCTCACCGATTATGACGTCTTAGACACCTTAATGTAGACAGGAATGGTATCTTGAAAATTCATATATGTATCTTACTTAAGCTCCGACAATACCCTTTGTGCGTGTAATACATTTAACACTAATCTTACGCAATTTTTAAATAGGCTTATGCGCACATAAAAATTTTATGGTGTGCACATATCCATAGCTTACATACAAATGTATTTAAAAGAAATTTTTTCGGGTATTAAGTGGATTTCGAAAAGTGAATGCATGTAAATTTATTGTCCTCACATTCACTACATACATACATATGTACATACATATGTACATAGTTAGGTACTCTTACGTACCTATCGATCTCCATTCTTTAACAATATTTATGTTATTTTGCACAATGTTTCGCTATTCTCGTTGCTGCCGCAATAAAGTGATTCTGTTGGGTGCTCTTTTATATTTATAAACAATATATTTTATAGGCGTCCTGCGGCGTATTTATGTGGGCATTTAAATTGAATTATTATCTGGCCTAGCCGATTAATTGCCATGGTTAGGGGATAATACTTTATCGTATATGAAGCACTAAAGTTCCCGCTTTGAACTTATTCTGAAATTTTGTTTTTGATGAATTGTATTAAATTTTTATTGCCAAACATTTATCATTCAACATAAACATACATAAGCATCTTGCGACAGAGCGCATGAGATATAAAAGACGCCCATGAGGCACACCCACGCACTGGTGAGAATGCAATGTCCTACAAAGAACAACAACAAAATGGCAATTTAAAACAAAGACACGCAAGACGATGTCAAGCACTGAAGGCGAAGTCAAGCGCTAAAGACAAATAATGCAACGAGGCCGACAGATACCAACACCGATACCAACACCAACACCTAAACTAAAATTGGCTTGCACTCTGACAATGAAATAATACTCATAATCATGGCGTAGAACGGTAATATATAATAATACAGCGGCAACTCTGACAATGGCTAGACTGAGCTAAATGTGTAGGTACCACATACATATCTAAAATATAGATGTTAAACATTTATTGCGCATAAAAAACAATTCCCATTGCCACGCAGAGCCATGCAAGTAAGCCTTACGCTCCTCTTGAAGGTGTACGAAAAAGCATTTCACAAGGTGCCGAAATTAAATACCTGCTGAAATTAAAGTGTATGTATTTAAGCATGCGGACTTGTGTGCAAACAAAACTAGCGAGTTGCCAGCCAGCCCAGCACAGCGCAGCATGACAGTTCTCTTCTGAAATAAATACTTGCAATTACAAGTCACAGCATTAAAATATACGAACGTACAAATATTACACATTTACTTAACTTAAGATATGCGTTGTTACATATATTAGGTTGCTTGGTTGTTTGGCAACGCTAAGAAGGATCCAAAACATACACTGCAAGACTGCGCACAGGTGCATACATACATCTGTACGTATAGTATATAAGTAGTTGCTTAGTTGCATGTTGCTCATACGCCCTGACGCACCTTAATGCACTTTTATAAGCTTTGCACAGCCAGCTTATCGTTTACTTTGTGGCAAATACTTACGCTTTATTTTTCTTTCTTTAAGTTTCGCTTAATTTCTTGCCTTTTTTTACTTTTTTTTTGTCTGTGAATGTCAATTTCTTAGGTTCAAAAGGAGCCAAGAAAAGTGTAAAAGCGTAGCGGCTTTAGGTGTTCATACATAATTTTGTTTAAAAGTGCATATTACAGTAATGTATGTATCAGTTATTATAAATATTCTTGCACGATAAATTAGTTCTTCTGTTTTTATGAAAATTCATAGTTTTCAGTATAATAAAAATGTGGAAAATATTCTTAGCGGAAGCTTTTTCTTCCACTCTGTTTACTTTGCGCTTTTTATACGATTCAAATAACTATAGAAATAGAAAAAATCAGCCCTGTAGATGCATAATAAAATCTAGTTAAATAAAGGGTTGCCACCTATTTAAAAAATTTATTATATCACTATAGGAAAGGAAAGGGGACCGAAAGGAAGGGAAAGGAAAGGAAAGGGAACCGAAAGGATGGGAAGAGAAGAGAAAGGAAGGGAAGGAAAGGAAAGGAAAGGAAAGGATAGGAAAGGGAACCGAAAGGAAGGGAACGGAAGGAAGGGAAGGGAAGGGAAGGGTGTAAGTAAAAGTGAGAGATTGGGAAATAACGAAGGAAAAGCAAGCGAAATAGGAAAGAGTTCAGAATTTAACAAGTAAGAGCGCGGCTGTCTTCGGGCGTACCGAAGACTTCATACCTTTTATGAATGGGGAAATGAACAGTTGCATAGTCGGAAATTTTTTAATTTATACTTTCAGTTTTGTGAGTTATTTATGCAAAGATTCAGTAGAAAAAAAGTTCCATAATTTAAATGGAGAATTTATAACCCAAAATGTCCGTATCTGAACAATCGGTTGTATGGGAGCTATATGTTGTATTGGTCCGATCTTGACAAATTTCGGTGACATTATTTAGGACCGATTCCGACAAATGATCAGCTTCTCCTAAATATACATTCATATTCCGAATTTCAAGCAGATATCTCAAAAACTGAGGGACTAGTTTGCGATCAAACACACAGACAGACAGACAGACAGACGGACATGGCTTAATTGACTCAGCTCATGATCCTGATCATGTTGGTATATATTTTGGTAGGTCTGCCACGCCTCCTTCTGGTACTTTCACCATTCGTGTTTCGGCACAAAGTTATAATACCATTTCATTCCCATGAAAGGTATAAAAAGGATAAAGCGAGAAAGGTAGCGTAAATAAAGGAAAAGGGGAAGAGAAAGAGAAAGGAAACTGGAAAAGAAAGAGAACTCCGAAAAAGATTACACTATGGGTATACTCGGATAAAATCTTTTACAAATCAGAAAATAACCAGTAGCAATGGGATTAATTCTACAGTTTTTAAGCAGAAGTCTCTTGGTAAATTAATAAACTATTTTGCATTAGATTGGCAGATAAAAACGGGTCGAACTTCCTACGCGGATTAAGGAAAAGCGGGCTAGTGGAATCAGAGTTCCTTTGCAAACTTCCCACATTCTTTAATAAATCTGAGCAGTTTGTCGAAGGGTATAGAATGTTCATCCACCATTCTCAGTACATCCGAACCGAGAATGCGCAATCTTAGTGTAGCATGTAGTCACCCCCCACAAGGACTGGCAGCTGCCTCCTTTTCCAAAAAGCATTTCTTCATTTTACAGAAATCTGTAGTGTTCCAGCGTCTCGCGTGAGTTTCCCTCATGGAGTCCCTGATGTACTACACAGTGCCCTCTGTACTTGGGCCTGTTATTGGCTGCGGTCCAGTTGTTTTTTCTGCTGATCTGCAATTTGCCATTTCATCGACCATTTCATTACCTTGAACTACGCAGTGTCCACGTATCCACATAAGTTGAAGTTTATTCCATTTTGCTACGGAGCCAAGCTTCAACTTACAGCCGTGATCAATTTTTGAAGAGTTTCTCGTAGTTTCCAGTGTTTTGCATGTTGTGGCAAAGAGGCCGTCTTTATCCCACACGGTCAGCAATTTTTCGAATAACATGGCATGAATCCAAGTTATAATTGTCTATTTCAACCCATTTCTTCTAGACGCCAAGCAAAGGTAACGCTGTCAAAGACTCCATCGACATAAGCGAAAACTTCCATTTTGAATTTCCCTGCTCCCAGTCCTGCTTCTAGCCCTTATTCGATCTTTCTAATTAGATTGTGAAGCGCTGATTCACAGGATTTTTCATTCGAACTTCCTAAAAAGATCGTGAAGAACTGATTCACAGAATTTTCCGCTCTGCTATACATGTTGGTGTATGCTGAGTGGCCTATTCACCAGAGACTTTGCCCTGATGTACTTCTCGACTCTATGTTACTATTTATATTAGAGTTCGGCATAGACATTATTATGTTCATTTGCCCATTAGTTCAGTTAGCTTCGACAGAGAATATCTTTTAGCAATCTATTCACCAGTTGACTACTCAATTGTCGAAGTTTGTGCTTCCGGCCTCTTCAGCGTGTGGTAAAGATTTCGCTCCACAAATCCTTTTATTCGAAAGGTATTCGTAATTCTAATAATATGTATTCGAATAATTTATTCGTATATTCGAATAAATACTACTCGAATAGTACTATTCGAATATCACTATTCGAATACCACTATTCGCGAATAGCTATTGAATGTATGTATGTATGCTTTTGCTTTTGTAAATTTATACATATGTATGCACATATATACATATATAAGTACGTACTCTGGCTTGCTCGAATTTCTTCCCTCGAATATTATTATTCGTTAATCGAATAATATCTATTCGAATATCATTCGAAAAAGTCCCACAACTTTTGGATCTGAGCAGATAAGAACGTTTCTTAACTATATTTGATATGCTGAATTCGAATCTGCATTCAGTTTTTCAAGATTGATTCTAGTTTCCGAGTTATCGCATGATACCACCATTGTGCTGTTATATCAGCTTTTAAATCGTGGTACGATCGAAACCAATGGCGTTTATTCATTGATGATTCCAAATACAGCCTAAAAGTTGCTCTTCTCCACTATGGGAATAACAAACCATCTATTCCGATTGCTCATGCAGTACAAACGAAGGAATGCTACGAAACAATGCAGAAGATCCTGTGCTTCATCAAATACAATGATCATAAATGGAAAATATGTGGTGATCTAAAAGTTTAAACATTAATTCCAATTAAATCGAAAACACTTACTTTTTATATTATTTCAACAGGTTATTGGCATCTTAACTGGGATGCAATCTGGATTCGCCAAATTTTGTTGTGTTTTATGCTTGTGGGAGAGCCGCGCAACTGAACATCCTAATGTGAGGAAAGAATGGCAAAGTCGTACTCAATATGAGCCTGGACGGCAAAACGTCTCCGCTGAACCACTTGTAAATCCACAAGACATTTTCCTGCCACCTCTTCACATTAAACTTGGCCTTATAAAGAACTTCGTCAAAGCATTAAACCGGCTTTTCAGTACTTAGTCAAGTTGTTTCCTAAATTGTCATATGCAAAAATCAAAGAAGGAATATTTATCGGACCTGATATAAGAAAACTAATGGCTGATAAAAAATTTACAAAATGTTTAACGCCCGATGACGCAGCCGCATGGGCATCTTTTCAAAATACCGTTCACCACTTTCTTGGTAATCACAAATCCCCTAATTTTAAGGAAATTATTGGCGATAGGTTGGACAGTTATCGAAAGATTGGAGCTAGCATTTTCTGCATTCTCATCTCGACTTTTTTCCCGATAACTTGGGTGATACCAGCGACGAACAGGGATGGCGGCTGCACCAAGATCTAGCCAACATCGAAAGACGATACCAAGGATTTTGGGATGAAGGCATGATGAGCGACTATTGTTGGACTCTAATACGTGAAACAGATACTAAACAATACAAAAGGCAAAGTTCCACCAATCTTCATTTCTGATTTGTTACTTTTAAGTTAATAAAATGAATATTATTTGACAAAAATCTTTAAAAATGAATTTATTGACTGTATTAAAAACTAGAATCAATGTTAAAAAACGGAATGAAGAATCGGATTCAGCGTCATAAATTGTCTTAAAACCACTTTTAGTTGCCTAGATCCAAAACCGTGTATACTTGTGTAATTACACGTATAAACTACACTCTGCATACAAATTAATTACGCATACGCCATGTCGACTGTAGATCAGCTAAGTCAAGTGCATACCTTTAGTTGCTGCAAGACGAAACATTTGATTAAAATACGAAATTTACTTTAATTAAAACTTCTTTATTTGCAGCTTTCGCATTACTCAATTTACTTAACTACCACATATGCACACACATATATACATACATGCATAAAAATAATGCAAAAATTACAGCTTATCTACATACATATCTACCTTTTCTCCTTTTACAGGTAATTAAACGCATATGAGTTGTGTTCAAGTTGCTAAAATACAGTCCATTACATGAAAATATAAAACAGATGGAAAAAGTTTTTTGTGCGCTCACATTTTAGTGACTTACTTACTTAACTTTGGCCTGCGAGATTTAACTAAAAATGCATCTCACATTACCAACAGACATTTCACGTGAGCTATGATGTTGCTGCTGGTGATGATGATGATGAGCTGATGAGCAGTTGAGCCTGCCTGCATGAGGGGCTCTACTGCAATGCAAAGGAGGCTAAATGAAGATTTGCTGAAGTAATAAAATATATATGTATTTCTGTATGTGTGTATGTATATGTTAGCTGAACGCACAGCCAGCCACAAAGGTGACTAGTTTTATACTTCGCCAACCAAACAGTTGATGCTGAGCTCAATTTACACTTACTCATAGCTTTAGCTGTTATATTTCGTTGTATGTGCGTATGTTTGCTTAAAGTGCACATGTGTCTCTAGTAAATTTAACTACATATTTAACTTGTGCTTTTCAAATTCGCTTTGTATGCACATATCCATATGTACCTTTTTGTCTGTGCTGTCTTTTATCTATTCAGTCCTCTTCTGCTGCTTTTTCTTAATTTCTTTTTCTTTTTATTATATTTGTTCTTTTTTTTTTGTTTTTCATTTTGTTCACAGGTGTATTATTTATACATGTGTGGTAATAAAAGTCACAAAGCAGTCAAGCGTGTGGCGAACAAAGCATAGATACGCATACAATTACAAAAAGTAATTCAAACACCCGCGCACAAAAAGTATCCTCTCTCTATGTGTGGTGTTATGTAAAAGAAAGTATAAACTTTTAGATTTTACTGGCATTTTTTTAGTTTTTGGCTTTTATTGTATTTGTATTTGTTTTTGTTTTATTTTATTTTATTTGATTGTGGTTTCACCTTTTTTTTGGCCCTGTGTTACTATTTTTTGCATGTGTGTGTGTGTGTGTGCTTATTTTTCGCTAGTTAAAGTAAATACTTTTTATCTTTTATATAAAAAAGTTTTACTTTTCACAATGGTTTTACTTTGTCAATATAAATGTATGGCATTGAGTTAATGGAAAGCTTTTGGCTTTTACTTTTGGTTTTTACTGGCCAATAGTTCTAAAAAATACGAAAGCTTTTTTCTGCTATTGCAGTGCTATAAATATCTACAATGGAGAGCTTTAAACTTTGAATTTGAAATTGTGCTCAGTTAAAGTTTCTTAGTTATTGTTTAATGTTTTGAAAATCAACGTTCTAAGGTCGCAAAAATGCTCTTGCACTCAAATAAATTTTGGTATAAATTTTGAACTTTTTTGGTCGATATATAGGACACGACCGAAAAATTATTAAAATTTAAACTTTGAAAAGTTTAAAAGATTTTTAAACTTTTAAGGTTTCGATTTCATTCCAAATTAAAATTTATTTTAAGGCTTTCAAAAGTTTAAAATTTAAACCTTTTTTTAGTTTAAATTAAAAAAAAATGTCTGCTCCCAAATCCTCTTCATGCCTTTTCCTATTGTATCTTCTTTCCTATCCTTTTTTCTCCTTTTCTCCCATATTGCTCTCCTCCCAACATCTCCTTAATCCTTTTCCATATTGTGTCTTCTTCCTATTCTCTTCTTCTCCTTTTCTTCCTTCTTCATTTTATCTGTTTCCATAATTATTTTGTGTTTGTTTGTTTCTCCATTCATTCATTCAAATTGTCTAATAACTATAAATGAGCTTTTTATATTGTTCACTTCTCGAAAAAGCAAGTTGGAATTTCAAATCCAAAATTAAAATTTTTTTGTTGAAACCAAATTTTACGACCAATGAAAGTTTAAAATTTAAACCTTAAAAGTTTAAATGAGAAAAAGTGTAAGATTTAAACCAAAAAAGTATGAAATTTATTCCAAAAAATACTTTGAAATATTTGAACTTTTGTAAGTTTGAATTTTAAACCAAAAAGGAATAAGAAACTTTTAAACTTTCGAATGTTCAAAATTTAGCCAAAAAAAAGTTTTAAATTTCTTTCAAACCAAATCAAAGTTTCAAAATATTCCAATATTTATAACAGTGTGCTTTATATATATGTACATAGTTTCAAGGCATATTTATTAGGTCCTAGAAAGTTTCTATAGCATTTTCAGGTCAAATTAAACATTTTCAAGTCAAGTGAAACATTTTTCAGTCAAGTGAAACCTTTTTCAATTGAAATGAAGCCTTTTTCAATTGAATTGAAGCCTTTTTCAATTGAAATCAAATTGAAAAAAGTTTCACTTGACTTGAAAAAGGTTTCATTTGACCCTAAAATGCTATATATAACTTAGATATTGATTATAAAACATTTTTATACAGTATTGACAAGTTTGGATGACACTTAAGTTTGTCTAACATTAACCCTAACCTAACATTTTATCTTAGAACCTGTTTTTTCGGCCCTTTTCCTCTCTTTGATTGCATTTCTGGAATTTGTACAAACATTAAGCTAATTCGGCTTGGAATTTACATAGATGAGGTAACAGATGAGTAACAGTAGAATTTAAACCTTTCAATCAATTGCAGGAGATATGCAAACTTAAAGGTAAAAACTGGTCCGTTTGGCCATCTCCTATAGAGATTAGCGACATTCTATTGTGAGTTCAGAGGTGATTGATTCGGAACCAAGAGATCTAATTGCTGCTTGGCTGTCGCTGAAGATGAATAAATCCTTGTGGATAGATTTATGTCCTATACGTTTAACAGCTTCCATTATAACTGCACTCAGAGAAAAAGCAACCTAATTTTAAGTATATCGGGCTTGAATCAAGCCGAAAACGTTATGAAAGTCTGCTAAGCTTGAAAATCCTAAATTCAAGAATATATTCTCATTTTTAGAACGCTTATATTAAGAATTTTCTGTTTTGAAATAAGCTTATATAAACTTATTTTCAGCATTGCCCATGATTGATTTAAGAATGTTCAAATTCGTTTTAAGAATACTTATTCTTGATTTTCCACTTTTTCGAAATTCAAAATTCGAAATTTTTAACCCACCTAACAAAAATAAAACATAAAAGCGGTTATTTTTTGCAATGCGTTTTATTTTCAGATATTTTCAGATATTTACATACATACATATATAGTAATATATATAATATATATATATAATTCAGTCATTACATATAAAATTGTTATTATAAACCCAAAAGTATTTACATATTCAGATATTGTTATAACTATAACTACAACTATAATTATAACTATTACAGATATTTAATTGTAATAAAAGATTTTCAATCAACAATTCAGCTTCAGAAACGAGATGGGGAGGGAAGCACTGCGTTGAATATTACAATTGATAAATAATCTTGAGAATCTGAAATAAACGATAAAAATTAAAAATTATTATAAAAATTTAAATTATAATCGATTGTCGATTATATGTTATCTTTATAAATGTATAGCACAAGTTTTAATACACGCATATGTATGTAGTTATACTAGTCCGAGATCCAACTGTAGAAACACCTACGAGTTGAGTGATTGCCTCTATTTTTATATCCATCATAAGTGGATTACTTATCTACTAGGATTCCTAAGCGCATATATTGTTTTTACAAATAAATTTTGTTATATTTCCGTAAAAACTACATACAAAACATTCGTATGACGAGCCGTATGGGTAACTTTTTTAGGTAAAAATATGGACAAATTTGTTGAATTTAGTTGCATAAAATTGTATTAAGGATTGGAGATAGTACAGCGAAACTGTCTATGAAGGATATGGTGCTGTATTAATTTTGAATGAATTTTTTTTATCTAACTTTTTCACTTATAAACAAATAAGCGAAAAAAATCCCACAAAAATGCATTTTTTAAATTAATTAAAATTACTCGCGGGTAATTGCGCTTAGTCAACCTAGTGGATAAATCACCTAAATTTATATAAAAAATGGGTTTAACCACTCAAATCGATGGGGCACATATCCCGAACGGATAACTCACCATTTAAATATGAGAAAACGGCTTTCGTTATCCTCCGCTTTGTGAACTGTTTGGTCCGAATCTAAGCGCAGCGTTCCCACATACATACTATGTATGTACTTCATCGACGAGTTGCATCCTGATTCGTCAATATGTACATACGCCTGGCACGCGTCCAATGGAACATATGCATTATGCATACATAATTATGATGTTTTAATTTCATCCATCTTGCTATGTAAATTATTTTTTAATAAATATTTTCCATTTTCACAAAAAAATAAAATTCGAAAATTACATATGTACATATATATACATGTATATGTATTTTTTAAAAACACTTTGTTTAGTATTCTTAAATTAAGAATTCCATTCTTAAACCAAGATTTTTTCATATTTTTATCCTATTTCAAGAATACCGTTCTTGATTCAAGATTGGGGAAACTTAAATTTTATTTATTTTCCCTCAATTTCTATAATTCTTAATTCAAGTACGACACAGCTTGTTTCTAGTCTGCAACTTTTCTCTGAGTGTGAGACTTCAGCCTGGTAAATGCTACAGTGATCTGTTGGCCTAAAAGCTATCTGTAGATTCAAGACTTGTGAAAAGACTCCGCCTCCAAATTTTTTGTCCAGTTTCGTGCCATTGGTATAACTAGATCAGACCCAGGTATTTTGACTTATGTGAGTAAATGAGAAGACGCACATTTTAAGCACTGTAGCGCAAATCGCTCTGCCCTCTTCCACACGATATTCCTCAAAGTTTGGCCGGGATGTGGTATAGATGGAAACGCCACTTGGGGATGGGTAGCACCGATTGGGCTCTTCTCAATCATCGCTTTTATGAATTGTTGTTTCGTGTTAGGAGTACACAGAGCCAAAAAGTTCACCTACAATCAAAGAGACTGCCACCTAAAAAAGCTATTTGGCCGAGGAGAGGGAGAGGGGACAAAATTGAAGAAATTTTTGCTAGAAATTCTTCTGGATTTTAGCTTGAATTTCTTCTTAAATTTATTTAAAAGGATATCGAATGAAAACGAGGAGATAACTTCTTGTTTATTAATTTTTTACGTCATTTTGTAAAAAAAATTAAATTGTTAGAAGAAATCTCCTTGTTTTTAAGAGAAAATTTTTATAAAGCAAATCAATAAGGACATCCTCTAATTTTTACTTGAACCTTTTTGAATTTATTAAAAAGGAAAACTTTTTATTTTTAAAAGAGCCCTTATTAATTCAAATTTTGCTTTAAACGTCTTAACATACGTACATACATACATATGTACATATATACTCGTACATACTAGAAGTATGCATAACAGTTATTGCATCAGCCACGTTTTATGCGTGCAATTACATGTTCAAGAAATTAAAAGGGAGAACTTTTTATTTTTAAAAGAGCTCTTATGTATTTCCTCCGTTCGTCAATTTCACTACGGCTTTGCACATTTCTACAATTCTCAAACGATTAATGAAGCACTTGGTATAAAGAGTTTATTATGTCCATCTGCACTTATATTAAATGAAATGTTGCCCTTTGTCTGAATAAGTCCTAGGAAAATACTAGTTGACTAATTATGTTTTCCGATGAAAATCAAGATTCTCTTCTTAATAATATTAAAGAGGGTTTCTTCTTAATTTTACAGGTTATCTGCTAAATTTATGTGAAAATGTTTCCATATTTATTCTAGGAGTCATCTTCTAAATTTTATTTAATAGGTTTTCATCTTAGTTTTAAAGGTTATCTCTTAAATTTTACTGAAAATGATTTCATCTAAAATGCACGGGTCATCTTCTTAATTATATTGAAAAGGTATTCATATTAGTTTTACAGATTATCTACTTAGTTTTATTAAAATGAAATATCCAGTAATAATAAGACGGACATCTTATTGGAGAGAAAGCATAGAGAAATCCGCTAAACTTTGTTCTAATTTATAGGGCATTTTAGGTGGTATTTTGGCTCTGTGTAGGGTTGACGTAGCTGCCACTTGAAAACCTGCTAGACCTAACGGCAGTATATTTAGAATGGCCTGTAGAGCTCCGTCAGGCATCGTTCTGAGTGCGCCACTCATTGGAATTGTGGAACTTGCTCAGAAGATCAAGATTAGCTTCGTTTTACATCTAAGAGCGGGAACCACTTGAAAAAGTTCCGTCTTACAAAGAAGGAATGTAAGTGCTTTCGCACACGAGTTTTGTAATAATCCAAGCTATCAGCTTGGTATCACTTTATAGTCTACTTCCTTGGGAAAAAAGATCCATAAAGTTGGCTGATAGTATTGTTAAACCTTCCTGACAGTTAAGACACCAAAGCAGAAACATGAACTTATTCCTATTTGATCTAAAAATATGCATCACAATGACTTGAATAAAACTTTCTCAAGCTCGAAGGTTTAAATTCTTATTGGAGGCTAATTAAAGGCTACTGATAAAGTATAAATGCATTGGTTGTCTATGAGCCTCCCTAATGCCCTGTAGGCAGAATATAAAAATAAAAACCAGTTTACTAAACGGAATTCCTATGGAATTACCTAAAAGTATACAACCTAAAAACTGAAAACCCGACAGAGAGCGTCATGTCCTCCCTTGTTGCATATTTTAAGGCATATTTCTTTGTTTATAAAATCGATGTCTACTCGACAGAACGCTCGGTTTAGCTAAAATACAATTCTACATACTAACGTCCATATCTTATGCCGATTTACTGAACTCGGTTCTTAGCAGACATCCATATATGTATATGTAGGTACGTATGTGACTCCTCAAATGACCACATAGAAAATGTCCAACTAACAGTCATCAGAAATCCCTCTAACTAATAAAAACTAAATAAAAATCGCCTCATAAGATCAATTCACACAAAAAATACCTCAAACAGTGGTTGCAAATAACACTACTCGACAAATTTTGATCAACTTTAACCACGAAAAATGAAATAATACTTTTCTAAAGCGAAATTTTACGCTGATTTCGAATAAAATCTCCGTTTTTTTGTGGCAGACCCAGCTTTTGAGATATTGGTAAAAATGTGAAAAAGTCATATATGCAAGACATTGCATCACATAAGTGAATAAAAAAGTTTTATTAGACATCATGGCGATTTGACATCTAGGAAGTGCTGGTAGAGGGAGCTCCAGCAAACATTTTTTGCTTTCACACTCCAAAATTGGTCAAGTAATTTGGTCACAATGGCAAAAATAATGAAAAAAATTTGAAAAAAAAAATCGAATTTTTTAAAGAAATTTCAGATTCCACTGTCCTAAAATCAGAAAAATTGTATGGGGGACAAAAAGTTAGCCCCCCTATCCTCTAGAGAATTTAATTGTGAACATTTTAAGACTAATTGTGCAATAATCGGATGTACTGTTTCTTATATTTACCTGTTTTTCTTGAAAGACCTTAAACAAAAATTTTCTGGAAGAGTAAAATTTCAACAACAAAATTGGGTTTATTCATTAAACTTTATTAAGGAGTAATACTCAAGATTATTTCATTCCATTTATTACGTGTTTTTAAGTGCACAATATCTCTCAAAACAGCGATTAATAGGGAAAAAAAATTAATTGAATAAAAAAATGTCTGCATTCCGCGATTTTATAGAGAGGATAAATAATGAGCGATGTAAGTACTTTTTACTACTCTTTTGTGATTTTCTGCATTGATACACGTATTATTGTCAAAAAAATAGTCTTCCATGATATTCTCGAACCAATAACCTTGATATCGCCATTCAAAAACTATTAAGTCCTGATGACATCTCTCTCCGTGTTCATCACTTTCAGCACCTAAGCTTGTAGGGAAATTATAAAGATGTGAATGCTAGAAATGAAATTTACGCGGAATATTACTTTCCTTGCTATATAGTTTGCAATAAAGCAGCTTTTTTTTTGTCTAGAAATCCACAAACAGAACAAAAGTTCTAAATACTTCACGATAGATCGGGTGCTTTTTGTTACTGCTTGCAGCCATTTTTAACAAACTGTTTATGGATTTCTAGGTAACAAAATGTTACTTTATTGCAAAAGATTGTAATATGCCGCCCAAAATTCCTTCACATCTTCATAATTCCCTACAAACTTAGGTGCTGAAAGTGATGAACACGGTGAGAGATTTTACCAGGACTTAATAATTTTTGAATGGCGATATCAAGGGTCTTGGTACGAGGATATGATGGGAGACTATTTTTGGAAAATCATACGTGTAACAAATGCAGAAAATCACAAAAGAGTAGTCAAAAGTACTTACTCCCATCGCTTATTATTTATCCTATCTTTAAAATCGCGGAATGCAGATATTTTTTTATTCAATTAATTTTTTTTCCTATTAATCGCTGTTTTGAGAGATATTGTGCAATTAAAAATACGTAATAAATGGAATGAAATAATATTGAGTATTACTCCTTAATAAAGTTTAATGAATAAACCCAATTTTGCTGTTGAAATTTTACTCTTCCCGAAAATTTTTGGTTAAGGTCTTTCAATAAAAATAGGTAAATGTAAAAAATAGTGCATCCGGTTATGGCACGATTAGTCTTAAAATGTTCACAATTAAATTCTTTATAGGATAGGGGGGCTAGCTTTTTGTCCCCCATACAATTTTTCTGATTTTAGGACAGTGAAATCTGAAATTTCTTTAAAAAAGTTCGATTTTTTTTCAAATTTTTTTCATTATTTTTGCCATTGTGACCAAACTACTTGACCAATTTTGGAGTGTGAAGGCAAAAAATGTTTATTGGAGCTCCCTCTACCAGCACTTCATAGATGTCAAATCGCCACGATGTCTAATAAAACTTTTTGATGCACTTATGTGATGCAATATCTTGCATATATGGCCTTTTCCAGATTTTCACCAATATTTCAAAAACTGGGTCTGCCACAAAAAAATGGAGATGATATTCGGAATCAGCGTAAAATTTCACTTTAGAAAAGTATTATTTTATTCTTGGTGATTTTTGGTGTCGAGTAGTGTAATTTTTGTTCATTTGGTGCTCGGAAAAAACAAAGCACAAGCGATAAAGCTCATAAATGTTGCATAAATCTAAGCAAATACTTATTGGCGCCTAGAACTATGCCTATGCCTTTGCAGCGGATATGTATCACCACATATCAATATCCTATTAACACAAAAAATAAATTGCTTATTGCGTATTGTAATGCTGTAACGCTGCAACGCCTTTTGCTAAGCTCAACATTTATGCGTTTTGTAAAATTTTTTTCGCCTGCAAAAAACACAAAATCCGATGATTTAGTGCTAGGACAAACAAAAGTCAAATTTGGTGCCATACACGCGCTGCTGGCAACATTTCTTTTTAGTGATACATATTTCTTCATTTTCATTTAAATTATTTCTGCAGCTGTGGCTAAGTTGTAAATCAGTTGCCATTATACCCTTTTTTGTTATTTTGGTTGTTTTTTTGTTATCTTTGTAGTCTTTTTTTTTGTTACTTTTGTTGTTTTTTTGTTATTTGTTTTTTACCCTTTTTTATTTATTTCATTTGCAACAACGGAAGGCATTACTTACTGATATTTGCACTAAGCGCTAAGCTAAAGGAAAGCACAAGCAATAATAGCAGCAATAAGAACAGCAACAAAAACAACGCCGGCAAGCGGAAATGTCACATTTCTTATGCCATAAATATTTCATTATGAATTTCAACGCATATTTTTGCAGGCGCTACCACTTTCGCTTGGACTTTTTTGACTTTTTTTCTTCGCTTTTTTCCATGCCTTTTTTTTGCCTCCTTCTACTGTGTTTGAAAAGTATTTGAAACGTTGCACGTGACAGCAAAATAAATGAGTGGCAATCTGTGACGTGATGAATTTCGTTTGGACGGGACGGTTGGGCGTGAGTGTGATGGACTGATGGACATTGTGTGAATGAGATACTTTTTTTCTTCTTTTACTCTTGAATATTAAATGTGAAAGTGCCAAATAATAATAAATGCGGCGAATTGTGAATAAGTAATGAAATAGATTTGTGTATGAATTTCCTCATTTTCATATGTCATTTGTTGGCTGAAGAAGAAGAAGACGGCGTTGAGTGCTGCAAAGGCCTTATGCATGAGGCACAATGTTTTGTGTACACGGTGGGCAGGAAGCGACGATAGGTTGCATGAATATATCGAGAAAACTATGACCCAACGAATATGTGCCTAGCTGTGCGCCGGTACTAATTTTCGTTTAAAAAAAATGTTTGAGATGTTATTCATGCTTGCTGTGTCTTTATGAAGTATATTAGAATATCATTTTATGTAAGTTTTTAGCCAGCCATCGTTTTTTCGATATTTTCATGCAACCTATTGTTGCTTACCGCACACCGTGCACAGCTTGCGGGTATTTCAGCCTTAATTCTCTTTAATATTAACGTATAAATATGTAAGAAAGAGAATTGGAGCATTAGATTAAAATATTTACATAAACTAGCAAAACATTTGAACTTAAAATAGCACCATAAAAAAACGTACTTTTTTTTTTTGAAATTTTCACTTTAGGCGCACCAAAGTACATTAAGCACTGCAGCTACATCAAAATTGTATATTAAAGAAATATTCCTTTATTTATTCTGAATGAAACATATCATAAGGAATTTTCACGTAGAGTTAACATTTAAGGAGTTAAACGCAAATTGAAGTAGGTACTTTTTGTGTTATTTTATATTTCAGTGGTTATCCTTTAGGTCCTGTTCACATTGGATTTTTCCACTACAGGTATCCTGTTTGTCTTTTTAATACCTTTTCTTGTATCCTTTAGCTACCAGATAATGTACTGAAATCGGAAAAATTTGGACTTTGGCAAATTTTCGATTTCGTCAATATTTGATCCTTTCAAAAAAAAAAAAAAACAAAAAATGTGGATATCCTTGAAAAAGGAGCTGCTCGGATTTTAATTTCAACGGATGTTTCATCTATAAACATCACAAAACACAACCCCACTTTCCTTTTTTGTCGACATTTTCATGCAACCTATCGTCGCTTCCTGCCCACCGTGTGTAAGACAGAAGGCAGCGAAGAGTGAAAAGAAGGAAGAAAGGAAGAGAGCAAGGCATTGGTAAGTAATTTCATGTATTTATGTTGATGAAAACTTCGCGCAAGCCTTTTGCAACTTTGCTTGCCCTTTTTTCTTACTTTTTTCTTGCTTTTCTTAGCTTTTTGTATTACTTTTTTTCTTATTAATTTTTCATGAGCTACTTGAGAATCGTTGTCTGCATAAATTTCATACTTCCTTCCGCTATACTTCTGCTGCGTATTTGCGCTGGACAGCATTATAAATAATTAAGTGACTTATAAAAATTCCGCGTGAATCATTTTATGCATTTTTTTTCTTGATTTTTATGCTATTTGAAATTGTTGTTGCTGGAAAAGCTGCTTTTGTGTGATTTGAACTCAAATTATGAATTACTTAATTTCACTTAAATAACATCAATCAATCTTAATGCTTGTGCAAAGTTGTAAAGTTTTCTACGATGCTGAGACATAAATGGAAAGTGTGTGAAGAAGAACAGTGTAAATAAGCAGACTAAGAAATATTAATAATAATAGTATTGATAAAAGTGATACAAAACAGCTAGAGACAGAGCTTATGATTTCTTTCGACGCTGCTTCCACTCCCTCTAGCTTTCTCGCTTGCTCTCACGCATGCAATGCAGCAGGCGCAGGCATTAGCCATGGTATGTGTAAGGCGATACAGCCTCCCTAGGTATTCCAATGTGACGCTATGCTGTACGAAGCAGAAACAACTGGCGCACTCTACTGGACTCGGCCAGAATCATCTAGACGGTTACGTGCCATTAAGGAAGGAAATATTTGTACGGTCCATGTACAGGAGCGCAAATTTGGTGTAGTTTTTATGGCAGGAGACTCAGCCGCCGCGTACTGTCGTTTACTCCACCATCCGCATCAAAGTGAGGTTCTTCTGCGCACGCACCGTCGCAAGAGAAGGACGATTCCATCAAAGACTCTTTCTTTGAGCGTTTAGAACATACCTATGAGCCCTGCCGCCGTCACGATATAAAGATCGTAATTGACGATTTTAATGCTAGGGTGGACAAGGAAGTTATCTTTGGTAGCACAGTTGGAAAATTCAATCTCCACGACGTAACTAGTTTCCAATAGGACGAGGCTGATTGACTTCGCCGGGTTTCGCAAAATGGTCATCAGCAGTATCAGATTCCAGCACAAATAAATACACACCCAGTCACATGGCTGTCAGCTGATCGAAAAATGCGAAATGAAATCGATCAAATCATGATCGACGACAGAAACAGCTCCAGCACGATCAATGTGCACACAATCCGTGGCCTCTGTGCAGCAAAGAATGTGCCAACAGGACAGCAAGCTAAGTTTGAAGTCGAGAGGCTACGCTAGATGCAGACAGCCAATGATTACTCCACTCGACTCTCACTCCTTCCTGCACTCTGAGCGCAACCCACCTCCAAACGATTTATCCGAGGAACGGGAACATATCGCTCGTCCACTTCGTATCGCCGCTGAGGAAGCTATTGGATACAAGCGAAACCCAAAAAAGAACTGGTACGATAAGGAATGCCACGCCGCCACGGATAGAAAGAACACAGAGCTACATTGTGTGCGGGTGCAACGCGAAGCTTATGGAAGCGTTATCGAACGGCGAGAAGACAAGAGAAGAAGAAAAGGGAGGCTGAATGGCACGAGTGTGAAGAGCTTCAGATGCTGGCGGGGTATGCTCGAATGATGCTCCGGGAAATGTTGTCTGAACGTCAGGCGGATGATGGAGGGTTTCAAGAACGGGGAAAATTCCTGCCAGAATGATAAAGGCGATGTAGTAACTGACGGCCAGAGGAACCACGTCTCCTCCTTGCTAGATAACGGAACAGCGAAAATTGCTGAAGAAGAAGTTGTACCACCCGAATCTCCAATAGCAGATGATGGTAGCCATGTTCCAGCAAACCCGATCATGACGAAGTGCGAATAGCAATATCTTGGCTTGGGAATAATAAGGCTTCGGGCACTGAGTTATTTAAACATGGCAGCGAAGAGTTGATAAGGAGAATGTATATATTTCCAATTCGAGGTGTGCTCCTTAATATTAGTTTTTTCGACTAATTGGGTGGACCTAGAGTTTTATGCCGGCTCCGAACGGCGAATGTATTTGTTGTGAGAAGCTTTTTCATGGCAGAAAAACACTCGTAGGGTAGGTATGCCACCCACTGCCGCAAGGTGACCGCCATTTCTAAAAACCCAATTTTTATAATTAGAAAAATATTTTGGTTATTGTCCGGTCTGGGGTTAGAAACCGAGACCACTGGTATGGCGGCGATCACTCTACCCACTGCACCACAGCGGCCACAAACAAGTGTTTTAGATTTCTTTAAAACAGATTTAAATTTTTCGCAATAACAATACAACAAAAACAACTGAAATGTATAACAAAAAAAAAAAAACTAATAAATAAACAAAAAATATTTTCATGCGCAAGAATTTCGCAATTTAATTTTGTCTGGGCGAAGAAATTGTTTACACACGAATAAGTTTTAATGAAATGACATAAGGATATATTACAAAAACAAGCTAATAACAAGAGCAACAATAACAAAAAAAATAATAATTATTATGTGACAACGAAACAAAACAAAATTGTATCATGGAATGAGAAACAAAAACAAAACAAAAGAAAACAACCTATGAAATTGGAGTACAATAACAAGAACAGCAAACAAACGCTCCGGGGCTAAATAAAATCTTAATTTTTCTGTCGGCAGCTCAACAAATGCCCGAAAATGCGATTAAAATTGTTACAAAAATATTTCAATCTAATAAATAGTTCAGCAAAAAAAAAAAGTATAAATGCTTGCACTGGGTGTTGTTATTGTCTTTATTTGTTATTGTACTTTAAGCTTTTGTTGTTGTGTTTGCTATTGTTCTGAAATCTCATTCCTCAAGGGGGTGTTCATAAGCTTTTACGTACAATAATCGCGCATTTGCACGCGAACGGGCTTAAAGTAAAGGCGCATATTCAGGGAAGGGAAGCGAAGGAGTTTTAACAAACATGGAGTTAGTGGCGGCGCAGCAAATGAAATTCCAGCAACAAACTTATGAAAGTTATTGTATCAAGAGCTGCAGCAAATGCGAAATTCTGTGAAGGCGCCTCGTCCACATAGATAATGAAGGTGGAAGAAGTGAATGGGATGCGTGATAAGCTTCTTCTGCGTGGATTAAGACGGTAAAAAGATTTAGGAGAAAGAATTTAATAAGGATTTTTTTGAGCTTTTCTTTGATAGATTGTATTCAAGGAAAGCGTAGTTTGGTAGTTAAAAAGAGTAGAAAAGTCCTGAAATGTGAGGGATTTATAGTACACTTAAAGCGGTTTAATGCCTTGCTATAGAAAAGCAAGGCTAGTTCTGCCTGATGTTGATAACTAAGTGTTTCTTGGTATATGTTGGTTTTAACGCTTACTAATTAGGATGTATACATACATAAGATTATGTAGCATGAATGTTTTCCTTTTTTTATAAAAAAATATCGAAAATTATTATAAGTAGATATGTGAATTTTATTTTGTTTTATTTAATTTTATTTAATTTTATTTTATTTTATTTTATTTTATTTTATTTTATTTTATTTTATTTTACATTTTATTTTATTTTACTTCATTTTATTTTATTTATTTATTATTTTATTTTTTATTTTATTCTATTTTATTTTATTTTATTTTATTTTATTTTATTTTATTTTATTTTATTTTATTTTTTTATTTTACTTCATTTTATTTTATTTTATTTTATTTATTTTTTATTTTATTTTGTTTTACTTTATTTTATTTTATTTTATTTTATTTTATTTTATTTTATTTTATTTTATTTTATTTTATTTTATTTTATTTTATTTTATTTTATTTTATTGCCTTTTGGTCAATGAGCGTCAATAAGGAAATATTTCATAAAATAAAATAAAGAGAGCAAAACAAAGAGGAAATAAGAGATAACACGCGAAATGACTGAAAAAACAATCAAAGAAACAAAAAACAAAAAAACCAAAAAAGTCAACAGTAGTTAAAACAAATGCTGGGCATTGGAAACTGGCCACAAAGCATATCGTTAATCGCGAAAAATCAGGAAACGCAATTCTTAAAATGAATGAGCGTAAATCCGCAAGGAATGCCACGGCGGATGTGTGAAAATAAAATTTGTAAATTATAAAGACCCATGCGAAATGAAAAAAGAAAAAATGAGAAATAAAGCGGAACAAAAATTAAAAAACTGAGATTACAAGAAATAAAAAAAATAAAAAATACTCATTATCCAATGCAATGCAATTTCGACGCTTTCGCATGGAACAATTTTCTTCAGTGAATACGCGCCGTGGTATCCATTGCAAAAATGTAAAAAAAAAGAAAATTCGAAATAAAAAAATACAAAAACGGTATGCAAAATAACAAAAAAATCGTTTGCTGGAAAGCAATGAATTAATGTATGAGTGGAAAAATAAAAAGAAAGGCAAAGTTTCGTAATGCTCCACCCGCTTTTTACACATAAAGATACATCCAAACGAGCACAGTTTAACTCCTTTTTTAATTAAAATTCATAATTTCCATACAACTGTGGAGAAAAAAAACAAAGAAAAACAATATAGTAAAAAACAGAAAATACAAAAAAAATAGTACAGACAACGATAATGATGGTGGCCAGCAACAGCGGCGAACCAAAACAATTATATTCGCTTTTGGTTTTTTGGTCGTTTTTATTTTGATAACTACTTTATTATTGAGCTCTCAAGACCATTTTTTTTTTTTTTTTGTTACAATTTAAACAAATATACACTTGCGGGCAGAAAATTAAGTCAATTAGCAATTAACACAAACTGAATACAAACGTTTTGTAATTTGAAATTTTAAACTATGAGATTTCACTATATTCATACTTGAAATTTTGGAAATTGGAAATTTGAAATATATCGTCTTTTGTAACTTTTATAAACGAAATTTTTTGAAAATATTCCAAATCTAGAAATTTTGAAAATATAAAATGTAAAAATTTGGCATTATAAAAGTCAGAATCCAGTGTCAAGCTCAATTTTGAAAATTTCGAGTCTTAAAATTTTTAGTATTGAAATTTCATAGTGGAAGTTTGGAAATGTAGCAAGCTTTTTTAGGAATTTGAGATTTCAAGCGTTTATCTTTTGGAAGTTTTGCTTTCGAAGTTTTGGAATTAAACCAACTGAGATTTTAATATTTGAGTGCTTAAATTTTCAGAAAATTGCTAAACTCAATTTTAAAAACTTCGAATTTTAAATTTTGAAACACCTGGAAATTTGGAATTTTCAAAATTTGGTGTGTATTTTGAAAATCAGAATCCAAAGTGTCAAACACAATTTTGAGAACTACGATTCTTAAATTTTTTAGAAGTTTTATTTTTTGAAGTTGAAATTTGGAAAATTTGGCGAACTTTGTATTTTGAAAATCGAAATTTGGGAATTAGAGATTTTGAACTTTCTCTTTTTGAAGTTTTGCCTTTTGAAGTTTGGATATTTAAAATTTGAGTGCTTAAATTTTCAGAAAATTTCCACTCAATTTTCAAAATTTCGAATCCCAAATTTGAAAATATCCCGGTTTTGAAATTTTGACAATTTGAAATAAAAAAATTTCGAAAAATTTAAATTTTTATTTAATGTATTGATAAAAAAAAAAAACTAAAAATAAAATAAAATAAAATAAAATAAAATAGAACAAATAAAATAAAATAAAATAAAATGAAATGAAAGAAAAGAAAATAAATTAAATAAAAAAATTAATAAAAATAAAAATAAAATAAAAATCAAACGAAATAAAATAAAATAAAATAAATTGAAAGAAAAAATAAAAAAAAAAAATTAATTAAAATAAAATAGAATAAAATAAAATAAAATGCAATAAAATAAATTAAAACAAAAAAAATAAAATAAAACTGAATTAAATAGAATAAATATATGTAAATATAAAATATAATAAAATAAAATAAACTAAAACAGAATAACACAAAAAAAAAAAATAAAATAAGAAATAAAATAGAACAAAATAAAATAAAATGAAAGAAAATAAATTATGTAAATAAAAAATAAAAAAAAATTAATAAAAATAAAATAAAAATTTAACGAAATAAAATAAAATAAAATAAATTTAAACAAAAAAATAAAATAAAATAAAATAAACTAAACTAAAATAAAATAAAACAAAACGGAGTAAAATAAACTAAATAAAAAAATTAATAAAAATTAATTAAAATAAAATGAAAAATAAAGTAAAAATAAAATACAATACAATAACATAAAATAAAATAAATTAAAATAAAATAAATTAAAACAAAACAAACAAAAAAATAAAATAAATTAAAAGAAAATAAAATAAAGTAAAATAAAATAAAATAACATAAAATTAAATAGATTAAAATAAAATAAACTAAAATAGAATAAAACAAAAAAAAAAAAAATAAAATAAGAACTAAAATATAAAAATAAAATAAAATAAATTAAAATATAAAATTTTCATATTTTTTGAACTTCGGTATTTAACTTTAACTTTAAATTAAATTAATACTGAGGCAATTCATAACGTGTCTTAAGTTTGCGACCACCACTGTACAAAGTACACACATAAATGTTACTACATTTCCAAATTCAAGAAGTTTGCAATGAAAACTCAAGTTTTTTAAATACAAAACATACCAAAGGATATTTTCGTACTAAAGGATATTCATACCAAAGGATGTTCGTACTATTTTTATACACATCACCAGTAGAATTTTAATTTGTTATTGTTGCTGCTATTTTGTTGTTGTTGAAATTCATTTGGACGATAGCGTGAAGACCAAGCAAATTATTTTTTTTGTTTCAGTAAAACAAAAAGAAAGGAAGTCATTGTGGTTCAAAAATGCCAGGACATACTTCCTTTGGTCTGTGGCTGTATTGGCGTGTGTTTGTGTGTTTTGGCGAAATAAGAAAAAAAAAACTATTACAAAAGGCTCTCATTGTGCGCAAAAAATGGAAGTGCTGCAGAAGAAATGAATATCTTTGTGGCAATGCTGCCACTCGACAATCGAAGAAAGGAATATTTTAACGGTTTTGAATATTAATGAAAACCCAAAGGAAAACCATTTAAAATAATTACGCGTTTTCAATGCACACACGCATAAATGAGTGATTGAGTAGTCGTTCTCACATGCAAAAGTACTGACGGAAATGAGTATGGAGTAAGAATATTTAAGCTGCTTTAAGCTGTACATAATTACACGAATATTTAATGGAAAGCAAAGAATGATTGTTTCATATGAAATGCAAATTCATTTTATTGTTGTGATTTAAAATTTTGAGCTAAAATTAGTTGGAAAGCGCAGCTTGTAAAAATTAATCAACTGCTCTAGAAAAATGTTTGAGAAAGGTAATCCTTCCTTTATGAATGTCGAATCAAGAGCAGAAGCAGACAATTTCCCTTCCTTCCACACACTCTTCGATGAACTTCCAACTGCATTACGGTGCATCAAAAGTGACTTATAAGATCACTTTAAATTCCTCAAACATAAATTTCCACTTAACACTTTTAGTGAGTGCTGCAGCACTTTTCTTTTTTTGGTACAACTGAATATGAAAGTGAGGAATATGCAAGTAAGTAGAAGAATTTTTGCGTGAATAAAATAAATTTTTCGTCAAAATGGCTATCACTTTGTGACTTTGAAATATACAAGTTGTTTGTTGTTGTTGGAATATGCAAGCTGTTGGTTCGTTCTTGTTGTTGCTGTCGTTGTCGGCATACGATATGACCACTAAAAGCCATCAGAAAGTGAGAAGAAGAACCAGCAGCAGCGTAGAAGAGGTCAACTTAAAATAATATTCATTAAAAACTTTTTGAAAGCTTAACAGGCGAAAATGCAGATAAGAGCGCAGAAGAAGTGGAAAAAGAAGAAGGAGCAAACATGTTGAAAGAGGACAGAACGCAGTTGCGCTTTTGCAAATTTTGACTACGGTAAATTATGTGTCAGAAAAAATAATTTACTGACCATCTGTTTGCTGTTTGTTGTATCAATTATACCACTGAAAGATTTTATTAAATGATTGCATTTGCTTTTTGAAAAAGTTGTCTACGCCTGTGTGCAAAATTGACTCCATTTTCTAAACATTCCTTTTTGATATTCACAAAGAGTTTATTAATCTGGGGTGATAGGAAAAAGAGTTACGCTAATAAGCTAATTGTGTGACGTGAACCTGGTCACTTAACTTAAGTTGTAAGGGTTTATCAGGGTATGCTGGAAGGTGCTCGGTGTTGTTGTTGTTGTTGTTCTGTTATAGCAGTAGGGACTATGCCCTGCTTATTTGGCCCACAGATCGTCGTCAGACTCACTTAACCAGGAATGCGGCAGCATTTTTTGCCCAGTCCAGAAGGAGAGGGGGGTTAAGTGAATGGGTTTGAGTGGGCATGTGAAAGACGCTGTGTGGTATGCGGCCTCTCTCCACATACCGGACATACATACATTAGGTATGTCGGGGTTTATTCTGACCCTATGTTAGTTGAGGCGGCTGCAGGAGCCTAACCGTAGTTGCGCAATGGTGACGCGGGTTTCTCTCGGCAGCTACAATTCCTCTTCAGCTATGGGGGGGTGGTTGGTCTTTCAATATTATAAATGATAGACGGACTAAAACGAGGGTGGTGATGGTGTCGGTGTGTATCTCCTTTAAAGCCTGTCTTTAAGCATTTGGTTCTAATGGTTCTTTTATATATTTTTCAACCTCTGGGTAGAGGCCGAATAGCTGGCTCCTGACGTGCCGGGGAAGGTTCTGGTTGTAACAAATGGCTACTGGGATGACCCCTGCAGTGGCATTCCAGCAGAAACTGCTTGTTTAGCATCTTATTGTGTTCCTTGACTGGGATTACCTGTGCCTCGTGGCGTAAGTGGTATTCCGGTGCCATTAGCAAATTGCCCGTGGCTGTTCGGAGCGTTGAGTTTTGGCCGGCCTGCAGTTTCTGCCATTGTGTTCTGGAAGTTCCCGGCGACTACACTGGCGATGCATAGTTGATAGCCAGTTCTACGCACCGGAATTGCTCTGGATTTCCCCGACCAAGGGCTGTTATTTCGGTTTAACCCTGTCTAGACAGACACGAAAATCTCCCGAAAATCTCATCTGATTTGGTCGCTGGTTCTTGTGGCATCACAAGCCCGTCATGTTTGCTTCGTGGCCTTAAAGTTCTTCCCGGAGTTGCCCCGCTTTGAAGTACTTCTGAGAAAATCCCAGCTCCAATGTAACAGTCCATTTTGGATCCAACGGTGTATTTTGAGATTGCTTTCTTCTTGCGTACGCTGTCTCTCTTCCACTCTCTTCTTGACGGGAACGTTACATTGAAGCCCTTTTCAAAACATAGCGCGATGGAACAAGTTAGTTTGATATCTGAGCTCCGTCAGGGAGTCTGCTGGGAATTCTGCTATGGTATATTGTACCGTCTTTCCGTACAGCAACCCGACTCCCGTCGTCTTAGCGCGCTGAAGGTAGCGGTTTCAGTATTGTTGGCAGTATTCTGGAGCTTCTTATATTAGGCTTAACAGTGTCCAGGCGGTCAGCTGTTCAGTCTAGAACAAAAGTAAAGGATATTGCTACCCAACCTCATTATTGAACGGTTGTCTTAATTTATATTGATTCCAACTAGTGGGGAAGTATAAGAAAAAATTGATGGCACCGAAGCTCGGCAACCGATGAAATCATATTTTTTGATGCATCCGCAGTCCCAAGTTTCTGTTGTAGGGTGGCCTATCTATCGGGAAAAGGAGTGATATATGTACATATATGTAAGTACTTTGCCGCAGATACCTATGACAAGGCGAAGGGATCGTTAAAAGTTCAGTAAATGACTTTTTTCACTAAAGCAACGTTTTGTCATTTGTTAGCAGATTTTTAGTTGACAATACACGGCATGATCAATAAAATTATAATAATAAAATTTGGTTGCTCGCTTTTCCGACAGGGTAGAAATATAATATATTGTGGAACGATTTTCCGTAATCTCATCTGTTATGTTTTTTAAGAAAAAAAAGACACTGAAGATGGCGCATATTAGCCCAAACCGGTTTGTCTCCAAACCAAACTTGGCAAGGAATAACGGAAAATCGTTCCAAAAAATTATAACACTGTTCTTCTTCTACAAATTTGTGCTGTTGTTCATTTCCCAAACACATTTTCTACGAGAACTTACTACTCTCTTTTCCGTTTTCAAATATTGCTGGTAGGCGGTTTTTGAGGAGTAAATACCTACTAACAAAAGACATACTAGAGAAATAGTTTTTTCACTTGCTTGAAAGTGTGACTCACTTGATAAATAGTGATCATACAAAGCTTGAAAACTTGCTTGGGTACTTAAAGCTTAGAGGTGTATGTAATTCCGAAACTTATCTAAGTGTTCAACTCTGCTTCAGGTATTTAAATTTAAGTTTTCAAATCTCCACATTTACTTTTAAAGTTCTTTACTGCTTTTCTTAAATCTTAAATTAGTACGCTGATAACTACACAAGTCTGTGCATGATAGCGCTTTTAAAGGTAAGTATTCATGTATGTTTGTTCATACATATGTTTGTATGTAAGTACTTTCGCAAGATTCCACACTAATTCCGCATGCAACGCAAAACTTTTCGACTTTCTGGCCATTCATCTTAGTTTCAAATACCCCAAAGGCAATAGCCATTGGCTAATGGTTACCGACGGCTTGGCGCGACTGCAAAAAGCTAAGACACACACACACACACGAGAACATGCATACCCTGTAGGAAAAATCTCTAGTTCCGAACTAGGTCGATTCTAGTGCATTTTTCGCAACTACTGGTGCGAACAAAATCTCTTTTGCATGTTATCAACTGGTGAATTTAATACGGTGATATCCTAGGCGGTGTCAATTGTCACCCTCTGCACTACATTTTCGATAGTTCTGAACTAGTACTAAATTCTACAGTTTGCACTAGTTCGTTTGTTGGCACAATTTCGATAGTTCTGAACTAACTACAAGTACCTAAAAATTCTACAGTTTTACGTCTGCCGCTTAAGTGCAGAATTTGACATGCTTCATGCAAATGGCGCGATGGAACACTGGCTAACGCGTGTGCCAATCAACCTGGCGAGTGCGGGTTGGAATGATAATTTTTTTTTTAATTTTTTTTAACTCTTATATCTTTTATTTATTTATTACATAAAAATTTATAAAAATATTTAAAAAGTAATAAAATAAAAAAAAATTAAAAATAATCCTGAGGGATCGGAAAAGCATAATTAGTGGAACATTTCATTTCATACAAGTTAAGATGCAAATAGAAAACTCTTTATATAAAACTCTTCACTAAACATCTGAGAATTGCAGAAATATACAAAGCATACGGCAATTGAACGAACGAAAAATTTTCATAGATTTTTTGTCACTTCGAAATTGCATACAAATGAAAGTGTGTCTTATAATCAGCACTCAATTCACTCCTTCTGAACTGGTGAGGGTCTAACTACAATTGATCTAGTTTGCTCACTAGTTATCTATTGAGTTCCCTGCAGGGTATTTACTACATATGTACATAGCAAAGATGGGCATTTTTGCATTACCATTCAAAGTGCATTACCATTCAATAGTGAATGGTAATGCAAATGTGGCTTGCACTACCATTCAATAGTGATTGGTAATGCAAACGTGGCTTGCACCACCATTCAGTAGTGAATGCGAATGCAAATGTGGTTTGCACTACCATTCATTGCATTCCCACTATAAGTATGATTTGTGAAAACCTATGATCGTAGTTTAGGTATTAAGTGGCAAATCTATTTAATAACGGGAAGGAAGTTTTTGGGATATTCTACACATAGAATAAGGCTTATAAAACTGATTGGAAACCAACGCGGGTTTGCAATATGTCCTGTGTATATCAATAGGTTTTAAGGTTGTTAATAAATTTCTTTTAAACACGTAGGTAAAAAAAATACTTACTTATACAGTGGCTCACAGAGGTATTTTGCATATGGAATTTGTTGAGAAAATATTGGAAATTCGCCTATTTTTTCGAATTCATTTGAAAATTTTTGACATGATCTGATAGCTGAAGCTTCATACTACACAAAAACATTAATTAAAAAACATAAACACATTTCATCTTTAATATAAAATTATCAATTTTCTAAGCTAATTCCATGTGTAGAATATCTCACAAACTTCCTTCCCGTTATTAAATAGATTTGCCACTTAATACCTAAACTACGATCAAAGGTTTTCACAAATCATACTTGTAGTGGGAATGCAATGAATGGTAGTGCAAGCCACATTTGCATTCGCATTCACTACTGAATGGTAGTGCAAACCACATTTGCATTACCATTCACTACTGAATGGTAGTGCAAGCCACATTTGCATTACCATTCACTACTGAATGTTAGTGCAAACCACATTTGCATTACCATTCACTACTGAATGGTAGTGCAAGCCACATTTGCATTACCATTCAATGGTGAATGGTAATGCAAATCAAATTTTCACTACCACTCATCAGTGAATGGAGAATGCAAGGCTGAATGCAATCAAAATTGAATGCACTGTGCCCAACCCTGGTACATAGATATACTATACATATATGTATATGTACATTGCACATACCCTGCAGGGAACTCAATTACTAGTATGCAAAATTTCTAGTTCCGAACTAGCGAAAAGGTGTCAAAAGGGAACTACATCAATTGTAGTTAGGCCCTCAGTTCAGAAGGAGTGAATTGAGTGACCATTATAAGACGCACTTTGATTTGTATGCAATTTCGAAGTGACAAAAATTCTATGAAAATTTTTCGTTCGTTCAATTGCCCTCGGCTTTGTATATTTCTGCAATTCTCAGATGTTTAGTGAAGCATTTTATATAAAGAGTTTTCTATTTGCATCTTGTATGAAATGAAATGTTACCCTAATTATGCTTTTCCGATCCCTCAGGCTTATATTTTATTTTTGTTATTTTATTACTTGTTAAATATTATTGTAAATTTTTATTAAATAAATTAATAAACACCGACAGGAGCCGAACCCGTGCCCTTCAGATTGAAAGGCACATGCGTTAGCCAGTCGGCCATCGCGCCACTTGCATGAAGTGTGTCAAAGGCTGAACTTAAGCGGCAGATGTAAAACTGTAGAATTTGTAGGTACTTGTAGCTAGTTCAGAACTATCGAAATTGTGCCAATAAACGAACTAGTGTAAACTGTAGAATTTAGTACTAGTTCGGAACTATCGAAAATGTAGTGCAGAGAGGGACAATTGACACCGCCTAGGACATCGCCGTGTTAAATTCGCCAGTTGATAACATGCAAAAGAGATTTAGCTCGCACTAGTAGTGGCGAAAAATGCACTAGAAGCGACCTAGTTCGGAACTAGAGATTTTCCCCACAGGGTATGTACGTAGAATTCAACTTGTGTAATTATATGCATACCGACTGTTAGTGGTAAAAGAAAACCCATCTACCAAAGAAGTGTGTGTTTTTTTCTGGCTATGAAAACTTATACTGATGCCACACACACACGCATATGTACATACATACATACACACAGTTAAGGGCTATCAACTTGAGTGAACATATGTATGTGCATGTGTTTGCCTTGGCTTCTGATGCTTTTTCAATTTTCTTGCAATCATTTTGCTAATGCTTTTACTACTGCTGCTGTTTCTCAAATATTTTCTTTTGTTGCCACATGCACACGTGCACATACAAACGCACACAAACGCTGCAGGTTGCTGATTTTTGGGTTTCGAGCTTCAAAAGGCATACACACATGCAAAAGCACACATATCACCCACACTCCTGCAACCAATCCCTCTTCAAAGCCACAATCTTTAAGTGAATTTGATTTTTGTTTGCTTTAGTTTTAGTACTATATGTATGTGTAATTTAAGACAGCAGCCAACAGCAACAGCAACACTTTACTACTAACCATCCATCCACCCTAATCTCAGCGGCCATTGGTCATTGTCTGATTATGCAGCAGCTTTTGGACGAGAAAGTAATACTTATTTTGAAATGTTTGCAGAAAGGATAAAACATTAAAACTCAAATGCATTAAAATTTACCACCTGAAGTTTGCTTTCACATTCCTTCCCACATTCCTACCTGAAGCCAAATTATTATACCCTGTAGTGAATTTGAAAATTTGAAATTTACACGAACCAATGACTTTTTCTAGCAAATAAAGAAGATTTGTAAAAAGAGTAAAGTTTAATTTTTAATAAAATAGAATTGACTAATAAGCCTTGTATTCAAATAAACCTAAGCTCAACTTCACCTGGGCTGCAAAAAATTGCAATTAAATTTGGACTGCAAGCGTATAATTTGCATAATGTGACGCATTGAGAAATTTATTACAATTACTTTTTGATTGAAATTAGCTGTGATTGCAATTTTCTTTACATATAGACTATAATTTAGTCAATTATCAAAAGTTGATTGCAAATTTTTTTGAACGCAGTTAACTTTGATTACAATTTTATAAGCACAAAAATTAAAATTTATAGTCAGTTATCGAAAGTTGATTGCAATTGCTTTTTGATTGCAATTACCAGTTTTTGCAATTTTCTTTTCTTATAAATTATAATCTAAAGTCAATTATCAAAAGTCAATTCAATTTTTTTTGTTTGCAGTTAATATTGATTGCAATTTGTATTTAGAGATTGTAGTTATTTGCCGAAGATTGATGGTTACGGATTTTTGATTGTAGTTTTTCTTGATTGCATAATCTTACTGATCGATTTTAATGAAAACTATGTTTTAATTGCAATCGTTATTGACTGCAATTCGAGTCACACCTATTTAAACTATAATTGACTGCCATTTATCAGAAACTTACTGGGATAATTTGATTTTAATTTTAATTGCTTGCAAATAACATTGGTTGCAATTTTCTATTCATACAAATTATAATTTACGGTCATTTATCAATAGTTGATTACAGATTTTTTTGTTTGTAGTTAATATTGATTGCAATTTTTATTATCTGATTCTATTCACTTGCCGGATATTGATTGTAACGGCTTTTTGATTGTAATTTTTATTGATTGCATAATCTCACTGATTGATTTCAATGAAAACTAAATTTTGATTGCATTCTTTATTAACAACAATCCGAATCACAGTTCTTTAAACTAGAATTGACAGGGATTTATCAGAAATTTATTGAGATAATTTATTGATTGCTAATAACTGTGATTGCAATTTTCTATTCATAAAAATTACAATTTACGATAATTTCTTAAAAGTTGGTTGCAAATTTTGTTTGATTGCAGTTAATATTGATTGCAATTTTTATTATAGAGTTCTAGTTATTTGCCGGATATTGATTATAATGACATTTTGCTTATAATTATTACTGATCAAGTGAAAATTACAATCAAAAAGTTGTAAAAGTTACAATTGATTACAGTGAAAACTAAATTTTGATTGCAATTGTTATTGATTACAATACCAATCACAACAATTTAAATTAAAGTTGAAGTAATTTCTTAGAAACTGGCTGAAATAATTTTTTGATTGCAATCAGCAGTGATTACAATTGTTTTCTACAGAAATTTAACAGAAATAAAGTACAAATCATTTAATGTATATTGACTGCAATTAGTTATTGTTTGAAACAATTGTTTATATAATCACACACCTAAGCTTTGGTGAGTATAAAATATTTTAGGAATGACTTGAATGACTCACATTGATTGCATTCGAAAGCGATTACATTCAATTTGATTTCAATCGATAAAATACATTTTTTTTATTTCAATCAAGGATTAATTACCATAAGAATATTGGACAATTCTATCATTATCAAAATAAGCCTGACATTGGCCTTGCAAATAGTTGCATGCAATACAAGACTTCTTGCTATTGGGTATATAATTTCAGATCATGTACGCGCTTGCTGCCCTAAACTTGTTGAACGTAAATTCGCACTTTCAATGATTTTTCGTTTACAGCAAATACTTTCACACATTTAATTTTGTAAGTCTCCCCCCCCCAAAGCGTTCCTAGACGTTTTAACTTTTTAATATACAAAATCACCGACATCTTTGCTGGAAATAATTTGCATACTCATGCTAACTGTGAAAACCTCTCCTCACTAACACATGCTATATCACCTAAAATAAATATGTACATATGTACAATTTGCAGGTAAACAAAATTATTTAAATCTAAACTTGTTCTTAGTCTGCGGAGCTAAAGTAAAATGGCTTATACTAATGCCAGTTTTACGGTTGTCATCGTAGGAACTTTTGTGAAATGAGTTTTCTTGTCCAATTTTGTGTGTGTTTTATCGCAGGAGCGGTGGGCTTCGAGGAAAAGGAGAATACAGGGAAAGTGGAAAGTTATGAGGAAATGTGTATTGTGAAGTCTGCAACAGACCATTCGTCTTAAACCATCACAGATTTTCTAGCTAAATGAAAACTTTTGTCATTTAATTGTTGAGTCAACTTTTGTGTGCTCTGATTGCTTGGCTTTGACTGACCAGAAAATGTGAATTCAAAGCGAAATTCAGCTGGTGGAGAGATATTAAGATTTTTATATAACTAAATATGTACATTTGCATAGTAATTTTATTGCTTAGTCACGTAAAATTATAATACTTTGGCCAGTCGTAAAGAAAAAAAAAACTTATCAAAACTCAAAAATCTCAGACAGTTTAATGGAATTTGTGTATTCATGCACCTGTTTTTTCATGCGATTTTTATGTATTTGTGAAATGTTTAACAAATCTTAAAACATATTAAATCTATATATATAAAAATGATTTGGTATTTAATTGTAACGCTAAAACTTGAAAACGGCTGAACCAAATCAAATACTTCCTTAGGGGGGTTTGTTTGTTGTTACCCTGCGAAGGTTTAGTCGAAGAAAAAATTAAAAAATGTTAGGGGGGCGTGGCACCTCCCATACAACCTTAATTTTTGAAGCTGATTATCTCTAAAACAGTTCAAGCTAGGGAGCTGAAAATTGGTATAGAGCTAAATGATATCAAAACCATTCCCACGCATAAAAGTGGGGGTTATCGGAAAAAGGGGCGTGGCACCTCCCATACAAACTTAATTTTTCAAGCTGAATATCTATAAAAGCGTTTAAGGTTGGGACCTGAAAATTGATCAGGAGATTAACGATATCAATATCGTGCTTATGAAAAAAACAGTAGTTTTGGGAAAAGGGGGCGTGGCACCTCCCATGCGTTCTTAATTTTTAAGGCTAAATATCCTTAAAAGCGTTCATGGTATGTACATAGAAATCACTATGCAGATATACGATATCAATAGGGTAAGCTGGGGTGCCTTTGACACCTTTTTTTTGAAGTCTCATATCTCAGACATTTTTGGGGAAAACTAAGGTTTTAACAATTGACAATAACTATTCATTATTTATCTCAATATTTGAGTAGCTAATAAGTTATAAAAAAGCACGTAAATACCTTTTTCAGATACTTTTTCAAAAAAAGCCATTTTGTCAAATGTGCCCCCTGATAGGGGTACCTGTGACTTGAATAGGGGCACATGTGACCATCACAATGTAAACTAAATTTTATTAAGGAGTTTTTAGTGCTTAGCACGAAATTTTTATTTTAATTCAATTAAATTTTATTAATTTTTAACTTTAAAAAACGAAGCATTATGTCATAAAACAAAATTAAAGATTTTTTTTAAACAGATAATAATATTATAATAATAATAAGCGAAAATATATAGTAAATTCACTAGCTCTTTTAATGTTGTACGCTGTAAATTAAATGTGTATTAGAACACAACACCTGTGGTAGGTATGTTGTATTGTATTTTGTTGTCAGATGCTTACTAAAATTTTAATATGAAAAATACCAAGCAAAAGTGAAAAAGGTAATATTATAAAAATATAAATGATAAAAAACTTGAAAAAAGTCAAAAAATAAAAATAAAATCGAATAGGAAACTCAATAAACATAGGCTGCGTTGTTGTATTGATGTTATTCTAATTTTTATGGGAAAAACTAACCCTGCTGATACAATTGCTGTAAACTTATACCACTTTATAAAGTTATACTACTTTAAAAGAGCTTGTGAATAACCCAATGGATATTTGAAAGTTTATATCGAATTAATATTTTATACGGCATCGAGATGTTCTAGATGAGTTTGTTTTGGCAGGTTTAGCTTTCTTAGAGGCACATAAACCTTTAATTGGTCATATTATTTTATTTGAAATTCGTCAAAGGCACCCCAAACTGGAAAGTCAAATGTACCCCAAATGATTTTATCCAAAATAATCATCACAAAATTTTTTTTTTCTTTCAAAACATTGAATAATTAAGATTTATTTTCAATATTTACGCTTCGAAGACCCAGTTAAAAACACTCATTTAAAAAAAATGTTCGTTTTACTTGGGAAAACGCTTACGTGGCACTATACAAAAACTACATCAGCTAACGGAAAATCATCGAATCATGTGCTACTACGCTAAGTATTATAGCAGAGCTGCCAAATTAGGTATACACATGTGTTATTGTATAAGGCTGCATTCAATTCTATTTTTGTGAAGTTTTTATAACGTTTTTACACCGAAAATGGCAAAGTCAACGGTGCCCCAAAGTCAAAAGGACCCCACTTTACCCTACCATGTTCGCCCAAAAAAAAAAAAAAGATTTATCGAAAAATGGGGCATTGCACCTCCCATACGTACTAAACTTTTGAGGCTGAATATATCTAAAAGGGTTGGAGGAGGGGCCTGAAAACCATTATTGAGGTATACTAAACGTATCAATTCTCTTACTTAATTGGTTAAAATAGCCAATACTCAGTGAAAATAAATATCCGGAACAGAAAACTAAAATTTTGTGTATCGTGCAGCCTTAAACTGAATACTAAAATTATATATTTTGAACTTGTATACACAATGAAGTAGTGAAAAATCGTTAATTTTCTATTAAAAATAATACCGGTGTAATAACATTTTTTGAAATGATATTTTAAAAAAAAATATCTATTTTGGGCAGAACGAAGTTTGCCGGGTCAGCTAGTTGAATATATAATTGAAGAAATTGGGGTTTGTGTCATGGGTGGATACAACTTTGAGTGCGTGTTCTTGCTAATGGTGGTTTGTGCCTTGGCGAAATAAAAGATAAATAAAAGAGAGAAAGCACCATTGCACATTGGTCCCAAATCAAAAATTTTTGGCATAAACCCAAATTTTAAACTTTTAAGTGTTCAAAAAAGGCATGCATTTTCCAATAGTACATATACTATTGCATCTAAAAACCAGTTTAATTCAATACATCTGGCTACCATTAGTTTCTGACAAGCCATCAAAGTCAGCTCTTTCGCCACAATAATATTAAAGTTTTTTCGTATTTTTTTGCTGTGAACTTTTTAATATTGGAAAATTAAGCTTGATTGAAAACAAGTGCACATTTTTATGGATAACGTAGGAAAAAGTAAGTAGAATTTACTCTTACCAAGTTTTTCCATGTTTCTAAGTGTATTAGGGTAGCTTTGAAGTGCTTTGCGAAAGGTATATTATGTTAAAAAAAATTTATAATTTTTGTGTTTCGTAGACAAAAAGTTATATAACTACACAATTCTTCACAAAAGTAAAGACGCTGTATTATTAAGTAAAGTGTATTTAATAAAGCCATGCAAAAATATTATTGCCGTTTTTAAAAAATTCGATATTTTTCCAGTGAACTTCTATCTCAGCAATTCCGCGCTAATATAGTATGATGTCGCTGTCTTAAACACAAAAAGTGAGTTGCGGACGTTACTTATTATATTATTTCGTAATCTGCTATGAAACACGCAAGTTTTAACGGGTCTTGCGTTAAGAAAACCCTCAAAAAAGTATTTCGACACACCCTATTAGTGGCTAATTTTTTCGAAATTTAAATTCGCTTATTTATTTGAAATTTGCCTTAACATACATAAATATATAGAACTCTTATTCAATTACGCTAATTTTGACACCTTTTGCGATATAGTATCTCAAAAGGAAATTTTTCTCATACCTGGAAGGGCCACCCTACTGGCAGTCACGGTGGGCGTGGTCTGATTGATCAAAATATTTGCTATTTTTCTTCCATATGCCATTGCTATAGGATTTGTCAACTTTCAACTGCGTAGCTGTATTACAGTGGCGTAGCTAGAGAATTTTTCGGGGGGGGGTCACAGCCAATGTAAAAAATTTACCAAAATTAAAATTACCAAAAAAAACTACAATTTTTTTTTACAAATGATAAAAATCGCTAGCTGAGAATGCAAATTGTGAAAGTCCTTTTTTAAAACTTTGTAGGAGAGACAAAAAACAAAAAAAAATCGAAATGAAAAAAAATTTCTGTTCATATAAATATTTTGGACTTACACAATTTTTTTCGCTTTTTGGACTTACACAATTTGCGTATCACTGAATAACAACGAGTAGAATTATGACAAGTATCTCAGACTTGTTTAGCGCGGTGCGTATTTGATTTTTGTAGCGTTCTACATAAAAATACACTTTTTCATAAAAGTGTACTTACACAGTTTGCACTCTAAGCTAGCGAAATGTAATTTTTTCAGACTATAATTTAACATTTTAGTACACAAATATCGCTTATAACACATATATACATACCCTTGGCCACTTAAAATCTGGAATGTTAAGAATTGTATACATATGTGTGAGTGTCGGGTGATTGACGCAAATATCTAAAAGATTTGATTCTCATCAACGCGAGCCCGAACAAGAACGTGTAGCACGACGACTGCCGATTGCACTAACACACACAAAAAAACTCACACATACACACTGCTTGACATGCCAGATTGTCAGTTGCCAAGGGCCTTTAACTATACTTCAAAAGTAAGTCTCATATTCTCTTCTGGAAATCTACGCGCATAGGTAGATTTTCAAGTTTTATGCGCCCAAAATTGAATTTTGTAGAATTGTTACAATTACAGAAAAAAAACATACCCACATATTGGAAATAGAATGGGAACAATAATTCATCGATTTTTTCCCGACCCCATACTCTGCACTTGCCCCAGATGGTCGTAACTTAGCATATCTGAAGTTAATTTTTTTGTTTTTTCTTACATATTTTTAAGTGCTAGATTCAACTTGAATATTTATTATTTAAAGCATTTCATTTAAGTAATCGTGATGAATCCTAAAGGTTCAAGTAATTATTAACACTTTTCAATAATATCCTTGGTTTCCAATAATTCTAAGTTTATAGTTTTAAGCTTTTAAAGTTGGGATATTTAAAAAAAAATTATCACTCTTTTTCATGTTAAAAATTGGTTTTGTTATGTTGCTCTGTCAGACTCAGTCAAATTAACCTTCGGACATGATATCTAGTACAATTAGTAGTTAGCCGACAAAAAATTACGTCGCACAAAGCCGCACTTCACTACTAGATACAGGGTTTTTCATATGTACCTACAATAATTTTCTTTTTGTGCTTTATATTTAATTTTAATGTTTATATATCTAACGCATATCTTGGTTAATGTAGGTGATGCTCGAAAGTAACCCAGATATTTATCAGCGATTATTGTTAACTTTTTAGGCAGTATTTTTAGTATTTCCAATTTTTCAAAGTTATGGAAGTACTTATCATAAAAAGGGGCTAAGAATTATAAAGCTACATTTTTTAGAAGATTTTTGAGTATGCAATTTTGCAGCTCATTCAATTGTAATATAATAATATGCAATATTCAACTTTTTGAAAAATTTCATTGGCTTTTCGGAAATTTTAATTGGAACGGTCTCACGTACATATAACTCAAACACCCTACAGAAAAAAATTACTAAAATCGACGGAAATTTTTACAGCATTGAGAATAGCACTTTTTACACTAAAATTGGTTGGCTTCATAACAGTACACTTAGAAATCTCCTCAAAATCTTCTATAAATTCTAGCCGCGCTTTGAAATTTTTAATCCACTTTTAGAAATTTCTACGATTTTTCGGATTTTTCCATAAGCTTAGAAATCCTGCTTAAGGCGATTTTTATTGAAAAATTGTTTACATTTTTAAACGAAAATAAGAGAGTCAAATTTTCGACAGAACTGTTTGAAATAAATTTAAAAACTCTGGCGTATGATTTTTTTTTGAGTCACTGTATATATTTTTCAATAAAATCAACTTTAACTAGAGCCCTAGATACCCGGGTGTCGAGCAATTCGATCTGATCGTTTTTGTTTGAAGCCCGTTTGTTGTTCAAATGCCCGTACAAACATTCGAGCATTCGAGCTTACAAACAAAAAAAATGTGTATCGGAAAAACAAAAATAAAAAAAACTACATATAAAGAAAAAAAAAATAATAAACAAAAGAAAAAAACAAACTTCAAAATACCCGAATTGTTCAAATGCCCGTACAAACATACGGGTAATAAACAAACAAGAATTATCTAAAGAAGGATATGGCAGTAGATAAGCTGATTGGAATTGTGTATGTATACTAAAAAGTGCGAATGTCAGACAAAACGAATTGGCAAAAATTTTGCATTGAAATTCATTTCTCTTCTCTTTCACATTGACATTTTTAAAGGAAACACACACATAAAAACGGAAGTAATATAACCTCTATTTGGGTAAACCTTGTAAACAAACAAACAACTCTTCGAGCTACGGTTATAAATAATAACTTTCTTATATAATTTAGTTTTTTAATATTCCATTTTGACATACATTAAGTAAAATCTCAAGTTCAGATACTCTTATACATTGCATATTTACTCCATTGTAGTTTATACTAATATTATTTGATTAAGATGATAAGTAATTGAAAGAAAACTTGAAATTTAAATAATTGGCGTTACTTTTCTGTTATTAGCATGTTAATAACAGCAATACCATATAATAATTGTAGCGTTTGTTGAGCCGTAGGGAAGTGTAGGAACCGTAGGAATTTTACCACAAAAGAGCAAATATAAGTACAAAGAATGTAAATTTTGGTAAAATTCCTGCGGTTCTTGCACTTTCCTACGGCTCAACTAACGCTAGAATTATAAGTAATACTTCGTGAAAAAGCGCTAAATTTCGAATTACCAATTTCGAAAAACTACTATTCTCATTGATTTTTTCCTGAAAAAGAAATGTATGCTAATAAAGTCAAAGATGGTTTTATGGTTGTCCCCAAAACCCCCCCCCCCCCGTTACTATGCCACTGCTGTATTAGTTGAATTTATGCCAAAAAAATGGAATTGGGACCAATGTGCATTGTAAGATATTCGATATTCTCCGAAAGATCTTATATGTGTCAACAAAGGCTTGGATGGAGTTCAAGTGAAATACCAGAAGAGTTCTTTGTAAGCCTGGTCTTGAACTTAAAAGGTTTTAGAATCTAAAAAATAATTGTCTTGCCAAAAATTTTTCCCTTTTTGTACACTGAGAGAAAAAAAATATATGGAGGGTTCAAAGAAATTGTTTACCTATTTTGAACACTACTTTCTTTGTTTTGAGTAAATTTTCCTTAAAACATGTTAAAAGGTTTATAAAATATTGTTGTTACATGCGTTACCATGGTTTCATATACTTGTTTTGAAAAAATTCATACATTAAAATAATGAAAAATTCTTTAAGCGCCATTCCATTCCCAACTTTCCTTGTTTTGAAGACTTGATTTCTTTAATTTTGAGAAATTAAATTCCCATGGTAACGAATTTGTTTGAATGTTTTTTTATGTTTTTTCCACATTTTTGAGAAAATTTACACAAAACAAAGAAAATTTTGTATTGGGACGCGTGTTCAAAATAAGGAAAATTATGTCTTTGATCGAGAGAAATTTTTTTTTTTGAGTGTAAGATGTAGAAAATTTTTCTATAAATAGTTATCAAAAGGCCACCTGATTAGTCTACTACGAAGTATTTGATTTTGTCAAATCGAAAGGGGCATCTTTCCAAGTCGACATAGATTTGTTGCTTTAACATAGGTACTTGGACAAAACCAAATCACAAAGTTCATAGCTGATAATCTTAAGAAAAAAAATAGTGCTTTACAATTCTTCACTGTCCTCGAGATTATAGTTTTTAAGCCTTCGTGGTGACAATGGGATTCTAATACAATGATGTAGCAAATAATTTTATTATCAGCACTTCCCTCTCATCGTAATCTCACCATGTATGTCTATTGAAGTATGACAAGCCTCATGCTCCTTTCTTATTTTTGTATTGATATATTCAAAGACGCGCTGGCTTTTGCCAATTCATCTGCCTGTGGACTGGTCAGCCAGATAACCGAGATGGACAAACTGATCCATTAAAAAGTATTCTCATGGTCTTTGTAGTTTTACCCCGCCTGACCAAGCAAGGGCAACTGGCAATCCGATTTTATGTCAAATACCTATCTCTGCTTAAATCAAGGCTTAGTTAGGAGGAGGGAAGAGAAGTGAGAAATTCAGTAGGTCGGTGATAACTTTGGCTTACATGCCACAGTCTAGCCATTACTTTATGGCGTTTTCTTTTCTGCAAAAAAATGCTGCCCTTCTATATCCCAATTATCGAATTGCTTAACCTAGCTTTCTATAAAATGGCTAAATTTGTAGATGATGGTGCCCTCTTGCTTAGTTAGAGGTCAATATTCAGTAAAATTAACAGACAAGCTTACAAAATAGCTAAGAAAATCGAAAAGGGCAACATTTTTTCGAGAAAAGAAAACGGCATTAGATATGATCGTCTAGACTATAGAGCGACATTTTTCCTTTTTAATGCACAATCTATACACTCCATTCTCGAGGAAACTCTCTTTTAGAATTGTTTTATAATATAGAAGTCTTTACCTCCCATCCTTTAATGGAAGTTATGTAGATGAAACGAACTCAACAATTTATTTGCTTAGCTTAAAAACAAAGTTTTTTTTTCCAAACAAAATCAATTTTGATGTATTGTGGAACGATTTTCTGTCATCGCTTGTCAAGGTTGGTTTGGAGACAAACCGGTTTCAGCTAATATGCGCCATCTTAAATGTCTTTTTTGTTCAAACTTAAACCAAACTTGACAAGGATGACGGAAAATCGTTCCGCAATACATCATATTCCTAACTTGACGGAAAAGCAAACAACCAAAAAGAAAAAAAAAATAAATTTTCCTTTGCACACAGAAACCTTTTATGAACATTAACGCTCTGCGCACTTGGTCCTACTCCTACTCGTACATCACAAAACTTGAAAAAGAAAGAAAAGAAAAAAAAAAACACGAAACTCCAACTTAACGCGCACATTTCACTTTATTAATCATCAAGAAGCCGCAAACTAATATCCACTAGCCATGAGCAAATACCAAAAAACTCTTTAAACTCACAAACTCGCAATCAAGCCGCCTGCCGCTTTCTGCTTCTTTCATCATTTATCTAGTGCGTACCGCCTACTACTTGGCACTTTGCGAGTCTTTTTAGTCACTTAAGAAGTCGAAAGCCGCTTTCAAGTTGTTGTTGTTATTGTTGTTGCTTTTATCCTTTTTAACTCAACTCAACTCAATTCTAACGACTCTTCGACTTTCAGCCTCGTTTGTTTGATTGTTTGTTTATTTATTTTGGTTTCAAGTTTAGTAAAACTATTTCATTCATTTAGACATTTTCTCAGTGGAGCTGTTTGAAAGTATGTACCGCAAAACTAAATAAAAAATACAAAGTATGTATGTGCATGAGCGATATAACAACAAAAACAGCAATAGAAAGCGAGAGCTAAGCTAAGCTGAAAACTAGGAGGCAACTAACTACTTTTGGTTGAAATTATCAACACAATTTAATTTTGCATTTTGCATTGAATTAGTTAGTCGCTTTTGCCACAAAGAAATTAAAAGAAAAAGAAAAATATCACAAATATCTTGGATGGTAGAAAGCTAAAAAGGCGAAAGCAACAGCTGCACAAAATTTTTTATGAATTTGCATAGCGAATGCAACTCTGGTTTGAGAAATGGGAGAGTAGGCATTAGTTTTGGAAACCAAATAGGAAATTGATTCGACACGTATGTATGTAAGTATGCGTTTATGTTATTTTTTGTTTTAATTCATAATGAGAAGATAGTTATATAGAATGTCTACTAATATTATATGTATGTTTAGATCGAGAAAAAGCGTTTAGAACCCATATTTACATATGTGTTTTGTACTAGCAAGGAACAATCCCTATTTTTGCTGTGTTTCAGGCCACTGTAGATTATGCTTTACTTTATGTGGTGATTAGCCTCTTATTATAATGTGAGTAGTCCACTTTCAAACGTGTCTATGTGAATTTTTTTCGATATTGAGTTTTTGATGGATTGTGTATCAGTATTTAAAGTTGTACAATGTCCATTAAAAATTTATTGCAAAATACTTCCGTATTCTGAAAAACAAAAAAAAACATTAAATAAAAACTACTATTTCAAAAGTCTCTTTATTTAATTTATATACTTTTAAAAGTCTCTATTTAAAATAGTTCACGATCTACCCAACGTAGTGGAATTCGGTGCAGTGAAATAACGCCCGTGGAATTAACGCCCGCGGGCGTTTTTTCTTTTCTTGAAAAAGAAATAATTCCCGCAGGCGTTATTTCGTTTGATCCATGGGCTTTATTTCTCTTTCGGAAGGGCAATTAAGCCCGCAGACGGGTTTTTTTTTTAAATATGGTGTATTAGGGAAAAAAGCGGCGCAGGCGAAAAATTGGAATAAAAAATCGCGCGATTTTTAATTCCAATTTTTCGATTCTTTCAATTTTTTTTAAATCCCTTCTAAATATTCAAATACTCAATCGAATAAACAAAGCTTCAGTAAATTTCTATAATCATTTATTACTAAGAATTTTCAAGGTCTGTAAGTAAGTAAATATTTAAATACTCAATCAAAATAAACAAAACTTCATTACATACGTATTGGCACTTTCAGACCACAATCTAAACAAATACTCTTATAGAGTTTTCAACAATTTAACGACAAACCGGGCACAAAATATTTCTATTGCCATTTACAATTGCAACCTTACTGTGCTCTCCAAAGCAATCCGCACACAATTTAAAGTCATTGCATGGGCTTAAGAGAATATCGCGTGGCTTGGTAAAACAAATAACACACAACAAATCGCGCGATTTTTTATTCTGATTTTTCGCATGCGGCGCTTTTCCCAATAACAATACACCATATTTAAACAAAAAAAACGAAAAATTGGAATTAAAAATCGCGCGATTTTTTATTCCAATTTTTCCCCTGCGGCGCTTTTTCCAATAAAACAAACACCAAACACCAGCGCTTTTCCCTCTAATACACCATATTTAAAATAAATAATAGCTTAAAAAAACTAAAAAACACGCTTTAATCTTAAAAATGGTACTAAAAATTGAGAAATAATTTAATTAGAAACAAAATGATGAACGAAAATATAAGAATTTAAGGAAAAGCGTGGGGTGCTCAGTATGTCAAAAAATATTTAAAATCGGTGTTTTTAACACGCTTTTATTAGCTTCACCTGTATGTATGTATGTATGTATGTATGTATGTATGTATGTATGTATGTATGTATGTATGTAACTTCATCCCATCCTAAAAGTTGTAACATTTAACTAAATTAACTAAATTATTATATCTTTCAAACATTCACTTTTATTGTGTTCTCTCTATTATTTCTATTCTCCTCCGGATTGGAAACATGACATCAACAGCCCAACGGCATCATATAGAAGGACATTCAACATTATAATTTATGCTTCATTGCGGCTTTTATGTTACCTTTCTTCAAAATAGCCTCTATGAATTTCAATTCACTCCCGTATATAAGCCAATAAGTAACAAGCTTTCAGGGTACGGAAAAACTCACTCACGAACGCTCAAAAATACATTCTTCTCAAATCACAAACAAATGTTCAAAGAAAAACGTATAACCACTCAAATAGCGAGCGAACTAACGCACAACAGCCAGCGATCGCTCATAGCGATGGCGATAAACTCAATGCATAAATTCACTCAAAAATGAAGCTTGTAGCTTTCTGTTTTGGGTTTGTTGTATTTGCAATAAAATCAGCCGCATGTACATACATACGTATGCAAAGCAAGAACTTGTTTTGTTTGTAATTCATTTAATAGTAAGTGCTGAATCAACGAAAAGGAACCCTAATTCTATAATTGCATTTCACGTTTGGAAAGCAATTTTTATACAATGTTTTGTAAACGTGAGGTGAAAAAAATTTCTCTAAAAATAAAAAAAAATAAAAAAAAAAATAAAAGAAAAAAAAAAAAAAATGCGCCACTCGGGACTCGAACCTGAGCTGCTTAGTCCGTAGGCTGCATACCTCACCATTACGCTACAATCTTATTCCGAACTTTGTTGTCTAAATTCGAATTTATTCAATCAGGTTTCTTTTTTTTTGTTCTTTTCAAATGCTAACACTCAAATGCTTTACCTCAACTTGGGTATGTTCAGAAACACAGCACAAAACGCAACAGCGGCAGTATATATACATATTTTTGATGATTGTGATGAGCGACGCTTGATGAAAAATTTGCGTTAAGAACGCTCTGCTTATACTACAAAAGCAAATTGCGCTTCAAACTGAGTTTCTGAACAAAGCCCTCCTCTTCACCTTCTGATTGTAAAACATAACAAAATGTTTGGGAAATTTTGTATTTCCAAACTAGTTTGGAAAACCTTGAATAAAAGGGTTTGGAAATTATTGCATAATAAGCTACTTTACTTCACTGCATATTGGGATTTTTGGTAGAAGTTATAAATACATATGTATGTAGATCTATTTCGGAGAACACCACATCCCATCAGACTTCTTTTTACTTTTATTCTTGCGTCCGCATAAAACATCCTTTAATGAAAAATTTCACTAAAAAGTTAAAAATAAATAATAGATTAAAAAAACTAAAAAACACGCTTTAATCTTAAAAATCAAACTAAAAATTGAGAAATAATTTAATTAGAAACAAAATGATGAACGAAAATATAAGTATTTAAGGAAAAGCGTGGAGGTGCTCAATAATATTTGAACATGAAAATATTCGATTCGTACAACTAGTACAAAAATATACCTAGTTGCGAAATTAAAGAGTACGATATATGAAATCTCAAAAAAGTCAAAATAAAATTATTATTAAATTTATTATTAAAATTATTATTAAAAAATTATTACATACTGAGCACCCCACGCTTTTCCTTAAATACTTATATTTTCGTTCATCATTTTGTTTCTAATTAAATTATTTATTTTTAACTTTTTAGTGAAATTTTTCATTAAAGGATGTTTTATGCGGACGCAAGAATAAAAGTAAAAAGAAGTCTGATGGGATGTGGTGTTCTCCGAAATAGATCTACATACATATGTATTTATAACTTCTACCAAAAATCCCAATATGCAGTGAAGTAAACTAGCTTATTATGCAATATTTTCTAAACCGTTTTATTCAAGGTTTTCCAAACTAGCTTCCCAAACGTTTTGTTATATTTTACAATCAGAAAGTGAAGAGAAGTTGAGGTGAAGCATTTGAAAAGAACAAAAAAAAAAGAAACCTGATTGAATAAATTCGAATTTAGACAATAAAGCTCCGAATACGTTTGTAGCGTAATGGTGAGGTATGCTGCCTACGGACCAAGGAGCTCAGGTTCGAGTCCCGAGTGGCGCATTTTTTTTTTTTTTTAATTTTTATTTTTTATTTTTTTATTTTTGGAGAAATTTTTTTCACCTCACGTTTACAAAACATTGTATAAAAATGTAATTAGGGTTCCTTTTCGTTGATTCAGAACTTACTCTTAAATGAATTACAAACAAAACCAGTTCTTGCTTTGCATACATATGTATGTACATGCGATTGTTTTTATTGCAAACACAACAACGACAAACAGAAAGCTTGTTACACAAAACACAAAACCAGTTCTTGCTCTGCATACGTATGTATGTATGTACATTGTACATGCGGTTGATTTCATTGCAAATACAACAAACCCAAAACAGAAAGCTACAAGCTTAATTTTTATACTCAGCTGTACTAGTACACAGAGTATTATAATTTTGATTTCATAACGGTGGATTGTAACATAATGAAATAATCGAGATAGATATGGACTTATATATATCAAAATGATCAGGGTGAAAAGAGAAATCGATTGAGCCATGTCCGTCCGTCCGTCCGTCCGTCCGTCCGTCCGTCCGTCCGTCCGTCCGTCCGTCCGTCCGTCCGTCCGTCCGTCCGTACGCAGGATAACTCGCGTAAAAATTGAGATATTTTGATGAAATTTGAAATGCAAGTTGGTATCGAGACTGGGACGGTTGGTATTGAAAATGGGCGAAATCGGACCATGACCACGCCCACTTTTCCTATATAGAAAAAATCGGAAATTTGGAATCTCAGCCACTAATATAGCTAGAGTGATAAAATTTTACCCACGTATTGAGCTCAGGCCCTTATGAAGAAATTTGATGAAGTTTTGGAAAATGGGCGGTGCCACGCCCACTTATTAAGGGGCAAACATTGAAAGTTTTATATGTCATAACTCAGAAACCGTTGAAGATATATCGATGAAATTTGGTATGCGTAATTTGCTTACTTAGACAAATGTTTTGGCGAAAAATTATCAAAATCGGTTGACGGCCACGCCCACTTTTATATATGGGAACTATAAAGGGGCCTAATAAAAACATTTTAAGCGATATCTCTGTCAAATATAAAGATCTATCACTGAAATTTTGTGGCAGGAGTCCAACTACGGACATAAAACAAAAAGTACAAAAATTTTGGAAAATGGGCGGTGCCACGCCCACTTATTAAGGGGCAAACATTGAAAGTTTTATAAGCCATAACTCAGAAACCGTTAAAGATATATCGATGAAATTTGGTACGCGTGATATACTTACTTAGCCAAATGTGTGGACGAAAGATTACTAAAATCGGTTGACGACCACGCCCACTTTTATATATGGGTATTATAAAGTGACCTAATAAAAACATTTTAAGCGATATCTCTGTCAAATATAAAGATATATCATTGAAATTTTGTGGCATGAGTTCCACAATAGACCGGAAACAAAAAATAGAAAAATTTTGGAAAATGGGCGTGGCACCGCCTCTTTTTAGACAAAGGAATATACGAGATTTCTTAGCCTATAACTCGACAAATAATTGAGATATTATGACGAAACTTGGTTTATACACTTTTATAACTTGTGCTAATAGACACGCAAAAATTTACTGAAATCGGTTTATGACGTCTACTTTTTAACAAAGATATTTCTGGAACACCCTTTGGGAATTTTTAACGTGACATCTTTGTAACTAGAAGTCAAAAAGGAATGAAATTTTGCACAAAGAATAATATTTATATGCTTAGTTGGATGGCTGATAAAAATTTTGAAAATGGGCGTGGCTACGCCCACTTTATGCAGCACTCGCTTTATATAAAGTACCTACACCGTGTTTCCATCAAACGCAAACAAACAATGAAAGCATACAGCTGAGTATCTAATGTTCGATTCCACTCGAACTTAGGCTTCCTTACTTGTTTTTTAGTGAATTTATGCATTGAGTTTACTCCAATGCTATGAGCGATCGCTGGCTGTTGCGCGTTAGTTCGCTCGCTATTTGAGTGGTTATACGTTTTTCTTTGAACATTTGTTTGTGATTTGAGAAGAATGTATTTTTGAGCGTTCGTGAGTGAGTTTTTCCGTACCCTGCAAGCTTGTTACTTATTGGCCTGTATACGGGAGTGAATTGAAATTCATAGAGCCTATTATGAAGAAAGGTAACATAAAAGCCGCAATGTAGCATAAAATATAATGTTGAATGTCCTACTATATGATGCCGTTGGGCTGTTGATGTCATGTTGCGAATCCGGAGGAGAATAGAAATAATAGAGAGAACACAAAAAAGTGAATGTTTGAAAGATATAATAATTTAGTTAAATGTTGCAACTTTTAGGATGGGATGAAGTTACATACATACATACATACATACATACATACATACATACATGTGAAGCTAATAAAAGCGTGTTAAAATAATTTAGTTAATTTAGTTAAATGTTACAACTTTTAGGATGGGATGAAGTTACATACATACATACATACATACATACATACAGGTGAAGCTAATAAAAGCGTGTTAAAAAACCCCGTCTGCGGGCTTAATTGCCCTTTCGAAAGGGAAATAAAGCCCACATCGCCGAATAGGGCGCGAGGGCGTTCTTTCCCTTTCTGAGTGGAAATAATACCCACGGGTTTAATTTCGTTTTATTCGCAGGCGCTATTTCTTTTTCAAGCAAATAACGCCCGCGGGCGAAATATTTAATATTGAATTTGCAAACATCTATCATACTACGGATTTATTTCTTTTTATGCCTTAATTCGTTATAGGTTAAGCTTTCAGGTTATAAAAAAAATGCATATTCAAATAAAACAGAACTTGAGGCCGTGTAAAGTAAGTAAAATTCACATAGCCACTTTTGAGAGTGGACTACTCATGTATGTATTAGAGCTTACGATTTCTCAAGTTCGAGCGAGACGAGATTTCTCGCGAGACTCGGATTCTCGCGAGATTCTCGACGAGAAATCCGAGAAACGAAATTTAATCGAGAACCCGAGTCTCGGTTTTCTCGATCCTCGAATTCCTCGACACTGCTCGAGATCGAATCGTAAGCCCTAGTATGTATGTACATACTGCATGAAAAACTGTAAAAGGTGTAATAAATAATTTGATTAAACGTTGGTCCTTCTAATGACAAAAGTTCCTATCCACAAGAGACGTGCTAAGTTGAGTACATTCTTAATAGAAGGTTCACAAGTTACACAAATCTTCCCATTTAGAAAAGGAAAAATTATTTTTTTTGCATTTTTCTCTTCATCTTCTCTCAATCCGGGTGCCAGCTAAAAATATCTAGCTTCACCTCCGCTTGTTCACCTCTTCTTCTAGCATTGTGTCTCCTTCTTCGCCTTCACTGCTTGCTATATAGTGTGGTCCATTTTGTATTCTCCTCCGGGTGCTTTCATGCTTACCTTTCTTCGAAATAGCATCTATCAATTAATTGTATGAATCATTGTAAAAACAAAATAAAAAAAAAAATTGATTCTCATCATTTTTTTGTTGCTAGATTCAATGCTTACTTTTGATGCATTATAGGATGTATCGGATTTCATAAATCTCTTCATGCGTCCTAAAGGTCATACGTGAACTGTGTTTTAAAAAAAAAATAAAAATAAAAAATTATTTCGCATAAATATAAACTCCAACGTGTATTTTTTCCTATTGGGCATCCCCACCATTTTCTCATTATCTGCATACAAATATTTAGAGAGAGAAAGAGTTTAAGCAAAGAAATCTCACCCACTAAGCACACATAAAGCTAGCTTTTGTGTCGGTGGGAATGCATTTTCTTATCAAACTAACCTTCCACACCGCCTCTTTGCACAACCCAGCCTCTCTCAAGCCCTTACGGCAGTTGCCTCAGCTCCGATACGCTTGTTTGTTTGAGCAACCGCAAAGTTTAGTTTTGAAACAAATTAAAAGAAAACTATGCAACAACTATTATACATACAACAACTATACATATCGTCGTTGAAGATGCATTTTTGCGTAAGAGGTATTTTCATTTTCGCGTAGCGGACATTGGATGAACTTTACAGGAGAGCATAAAAACTATTTCGTTTCAAAACCGTTACTTATTTCTGCGTACAAATTCAAATTTAAATAGTTACGTAGATCAGTTTGTTAGCCATAACATCAACTTAGTGTAAAAAAAGAAACAAATTGAATTATTAGGACTCTTTTTTTTCATGTGCGGTTGTGCAATTTTTATTTGGCACAAAAATCACGCACAATCGGTTATGAAATGGCAAAATGTTCAATATAATTCTTATTTTAGCATTTTATAAAGAAAAAAAGTTACAAAACTTGTACATATATTACATTTTAAACTAAAATTCATATTTTTAATTAAGAAAACGTAAGTTTGTTTACACATAGGTGGAGAACTCTTAAGGTAAATGTGGTAAATTGTCATAAAAGCTATGACAATCGGACGGCATCACTCTTTTAAGTTCTTGTAAATGTTGATATTTACGTTTTGTAATATTGAGGTGACCTTTGTGGATTGGATTAGGAATATCCGTGTCTATCTGGTTTATAACCTGACTTGAATGTCTTATAAATTTTCGCATAAGAATCATGGCCTACAAAAAACATGTTTTTATCGCAATGTAATACATTAATTTTTATACACAGCTGTAATAGTACACAGATTTAAATATTTTTATGAAATTTCGTATATAGGTTCCTATCCAGACTGGGACGGTTGAAAATGGGCGAAATCGGACCACTACCACGCCCACTTTTATATATGATTATTACAAAGGGGCCCAATAAAAACATTTTGAGCGCCAATTATAAAGATAATTCAATGAAATTTTGTGGCACAAGTACCACGATAGATAGAAAACAGAAATATTTTGGAAAATGGGCGTAGCACCGCCTCTTATTATACAAAGGACTCTACGAGATTTCGGAGCCCATAACTCGACAAATAATTGAGATATTATGACGAAAATTGGTGGACTTATATCTACCACTTGCGGTAGTATATGTGCAAATTTTAGCGAAATCAGTTTATAACCACGCCTACTTTTTAATCAAAATTTTTCTCGAATGCCCTTCAGAAATTTGTAACGTGACATCTCTGTAACTAAAAGTCATGAAGGGATGAAATTTTATAATAACAAGAATATTTATACGTTTAGTCGGATTATTGATACGAATTTTCAAAATGGGCGTGGCTGCGCCCACTTTATGCGGCACGGCCTTTTTTAAATTGCACCGTGTATCTAGAAAACGTAAAAAAAAAACTATGAAAGCTTATAATATTTGGCTCCACTCGAACTAAGGCTTCCTTTCTTGTTTTGTTTTTTAATTTTTGATAACTTTAGTCATAATTTGGTTGGGAAAATTGTAAAGATTGTAGCAAAAAAACGTAGCTTACCAATTAGCAACTTCATTAATTTGTTTAAAATAATACCTGCTTGATATTTACCTGACATTATTTGTTGAAAAAGTTAACTTTTGCTCCCTTTCATAAAAATTCGCCATTTAATTTATTTATCTAATAACATATAACTTCGCTTATATGAATGAACTGAAATCATACGCGGTAATGCTGCCAAATTTTAACAATACCCTTCATACGCGATTATGCAATTTACTGTTATTATGCATTTTTGTTGTTAGAATTGCAATGTTTTGGTATGGATCGATAGAGGTGAGCGTCAGGAACTCAGGGTTGGAAAATCTCATTTTTGGCAAAAATGTCCCTTACTCGAAAATGAAAATACCTCTTACGCAAAAATGCATCTTCAACGACGATATACATATGTAAATATGTATTTATGTAGTATGTATATCTTGTGTGCGCAACAAAAATAACTTAACCCTAGTTAGATAATCATATTTTTACATACGTTAAAGATAATCATGCGTAAAATTGACGCATGATGGGTTTTTGAGCTATATCTTCACAGTTTATTTACAAATTTGCACTGAACTTGCGCAAACTTTATTATAGATATGTAAAATAAATGTAAACATTATAAATAAAATATATTTAAAATTCTTTACTATAAAAAACTAAACCAAAAGAACTTCTTCAATTTTCTCCTGAAATTAGGAAACATCCATTTTCCTTCCCTTTTTGAATAACTTTGCTGCAAAAATCAGACTTTTTGACTTTCTACACAATCTAAATGAACTGGAAACTCATTAAGAAAAATAAATGAAATTTTTTTATGAAGGTCGGTCAAACACAATTTTGGAACATATCAAATATTCTCCTCCCGACATGTAGAATTTTTGCACTTATTGCATGACCCATTGCCTTTCGCCTTTTTTGGAAGGGTAGTGTGTACAAAAGAAGAAAAGGGAGACCTTCTCTGCTTTGGGAAGATCAGGTGAAGACCGACTCGTCCTGCCTAGGTATTTCCAATTGGCGCTAGGCAACACAAAACAGACACGACTGGTGCGCTTTTTTGGACTCCACAAAAATCGTCTAGACCGTTACGAGCTGATTAAAAAGAAGAAGAAGAATTATGTACACTACATAGTATAATATGATACACTCGCTCTAACGAGTTTTAAGGTCGAACTTCTTTCCTAATTCGAAGCGTGCTACTTAATTTTGTTTTTCCTACTAATTGGGTGTGCCTACAGTTTTATGCCGATTCCTAACGGTGAATGCATTTTTGCGAGAAGCTTTTTCATGACAGAATTACACTCAGAGGGTATGCCGTCCACTACCGATAGGTGACCAATATTTTAAAAACCTAATAATTGACTTTTAATTAGAAAATTAATTAAATTAAATTTTGGTGTTGGGTCGACTTTGGGTTGAAACGGAGACCCATGGTATGGCATGCGAGCACTTTACACACTTCCCAACAGCTGCCACAATACAACACATATAGTTTTTTATTATACTGGCTCTTCAGTATAATGTTCTGATGAATGAAATTCATCCTTGTCCTTATGTAATACGTGAGAAATGCTTCCTGAAAGTCACGGTAAAGATAATCATGCGTAATTTTGACTCACTGACCCCTCATATTGGGGAATTTACAAAACTTACCACAGAAAATTATGTGTCACGTGAGAGATATGCAGCACAACTGAAATATATATAACGTTCAGCGATGTATTCGCATAATTGGGGGAGTGAGAACAATAATTCGAAAGGGGATGCGTAATTTTGACGCAGATTATCTTTTTAGGGTTAAGCTGCAGAAACAGCAAGCGCAAAAACAACTGTGCATATCAACAAATAAAACAACAAGAAAAATAATTTTCTAAAACTTTAAAATTTTCTGAGAATTTTCTTAGCTTTTCTAGCCACTTTTGACTTGCTGTTGCTGCTTTCTCCTTTTGCCTCCTTTTTCGAGCGCAAGAAGCTTATCTAAGCTTTTTCGCTGTTTTAAAAGTGAGATAAGCGACGACTTTGTGTGTGTCTTGGCCAACCCAACTTTTGGTTGCATCAAGACAACAGAGTAAAAAAAAAACTTTTGCTGCACAAGTAAAACTGGCCACTGGAGCTAGTGATGGGCGAGTCCGAGATGTTTTATTCGATTCTCTCGATTGTTGAAACATCTCGAATGGTCTCGATGGTTTTCATTCGTATTCGAGTCAAGTCGTAAATTGCCGTCAGTCGAAACAATCGCTAAAACATCTCGGACTCGCCAATGATTCCTCTCGTTTTCAAAGCAACCCTACATTTCGGACTCGCTGCAAAAAATACATAACATTTGTTGTTGCCGCTTGAATATCAAAATTGCTTAAAAAAGTATACAGTGGTACAAATCTATTGCCGTTGTCACTGCTCGTAAAATTAATTTGTTTCGTAAGCGTCTCACTTCAGAAAATTTATTAATGTATTAATGTTTAAATAATTAATTGTATTTATTAAGCACGACACTCTTTAATTGTGATTGCAAAAATGCAGCGTCTATACATAGCATATTTTTCAATTTGGTTCATTTATTTACATATGTTTTTGCCTCACTTCCATTAACAATCCTTTCTTCATCAACAACACTCATTCAGTTTATTTTATCAACTAAAACAAATCATCAATACAACAGCCGACCCGCCGACTCGGAACAGTCGCAAAAACATCTCGATTGTGTAGTCGAGATGTCATCGAAACAACCTCCGACTCGCTGACTCGGAACAATCGCAAAAACATCTCGATTGTGTAGTCGAGTAGCGAGTCAACTTTCGACTCGATTGTGATTTTGCAACGATGGCGATTCTCTCGACTGTCTAAACATCTCGGACTCGCCCATCACTAACTGGAGCATCGAGAATGCAATGAAATTTTTAAAGCTTTTGTTGTTGTGTTTTGTTGTTTTTTTTATCACTCACTTGTGTTGCTCTGTTGCTCTATGTATTTACTATTTGTTCTTGACTTGGTTGCAGCGACGTAAATATTTGCTTTTTCGTCAACAAATTGAAGACAAATGACATCAAAAGTAGAGCTTTAAATCGGCGAGGGTGAGTGGAAGGGAAAGAGGTGGGTTAGGAAAGAGTTGGTTAATTTGTTGAGTGAATGAAAACTTTTTAGGGCTTTTCAATTAAAATTTTATGCGCAGGCAAAGATTAATGAGAATGAAATTGGTGTGTGTTGGATGAAGAATGGGGGAAAGAGGGGATGTTACTTTAGGAGCTGCAGTTCAAATTAAACTTTAAACCCTTTATTATAGGGCAATCCACGGCAGGTCAGGGATGCCACTAAGAAAATTTTTTTCCTACCAAAAACCTACCAAAATGGCTTCGAGCCTACCAATTTTTTTTTTAGGGCCGATTTCATAATCAAATTAAAAGTTCCTTTAAATTCTAAAGGAGCCTTAATTTGCTGATCGATTTCATAAAGTATTTTTGAAGATAAAAGTTCCTTTAAAATTAAATACCCAAAAACGGGCATTTAAGTTATTTAAAGGTTCCTTTTGCCAGAAAAAGTGTCATTTCTGCAGTCTGTCAAAATCAAATATCAAAAATTTATTAAAATTTTTGAACCGATTTTGTTTGTTGTTTTGTTTGTTGAGTACTATAATGCAATATTCATCTCTTCCTCTATTGTGAGGTTGGATGACCGCTTACTATTTTTTCTGCACAGGGTTTCCAAATTATGCTTCTTTGTTCTTTTTATTTTTTCAAAAAAATAAAATAAAGCCACAATCAAAAAGTTTATTTACATATTTTCAGAAAAAAACCAAATGTCAAATTTCAATAAATTTTTATTTATTTTTAAATTTATGAAAATCATTTGACGTTAAAGGAGCCTTTTAATTTTATATGATTATGAAATCACTCCCACTTTAAAGAACATTTAAATGGCTCTTTAACTAAAAGGCTCCTTTAACAAAAGGAGCTTTAAGAATTTCATTATGAAATCGGCCCTTAATGTGAGATTTAACCATATTCAACAAATTCATTTAGGGCAACTGTGCCAGTAACCGACCACCCTGCAGTAACCGGGCACTTTTGTTTTTTTACCGCTGTTTATTTTTTTTTATTTGAAAATTTTAGTATTAAATTTAATATTATTTGTACAAATTTCAAGTAATTTTAGAATGAGTGATAAAAATGTGAAGGAAAAGAGGAGGAAGCAGCGTTCCCACATAAACAAAAACTTGAGTTGGCGTTTAATGATATTCTGGCAAGGTTGGATTGGGTATTAGTGGCTGTCTCTGCTCGTCCAGTGCGGAGGAAATCAGGATTTACATTTGTGGAATAACATTTGAGGAATAATGAGGAATGAAACGTAAGAAGATTTATTGAGTGAAATAGCGGACATTGTTTCCACTTGGTACAGCAAACACATTTACTACCTAGGTAGGCCTGATGATCATGATTATGTGATACCACATAAAGCTCTTTATTACACACCATGTAGACGGACAACCTTGTTTGCTTCATATAGCGCAAAATGTCAGATGCCTTTCTGTTTTCAATTTCCTGCAGTTGTGTCTGTGGGGGCAAGTGTACTTGAATCTCAAAGAAAGCGCTGGAAGAAGTCTGATGAGGGGATGTGGTGGTCTCCGAAATGGATCCATAACTTCTACCAAAAAAATTTTTTCAATTTTTCTTAATTATAAACTGGCCAATAGCTCATATCGACGGCTGAGAATAAGATCGCCCTATTTCAAAAATTGTTTCAAAAACGCCCTATTCCAAAAATTGTTTGAATAACGTCCTATTTCAAATTTTGCTTCAAAAACGCCCTATTTGAAAATTTGTTTCAATAACGTCCTATTTCAGACAATTATTCAAAAACGCCCTATTTCAGAGAAATATATATGGAGTTTTCTCTGAAATAGGGCGTTTTTGAAGCAAAATCTGAAATAGGACGTTATTGAAACAAATTTTCAAATAGGGCGTTTTTGAAGCAAAATCCGAAATAGGACGTTATTCAAACAATTTTTGGAATAGGGCGTTTTTGAAACAATTTTTGAAATAGGGCGATCTTATTCTCAGCCGTCGATATAAAATTCACATAAAATAATTATTAGAATTAAAACGGCCATGTAAAAACGAAAGCGTTTCTATTTAGCAGAGTTCTGTGACAAAACTCTACTGAGAAGACACGTTTTCTCAACAGTGTTGTGGGAAAGTGACAAATGTACCAAATCAGTGATGTTAGTTGAACGAAGGCAAAAACCTACCAAAATTCAAATCGTCCTACCAACCTACCAAAAGGAATAAAACCTACCAGTTTTGGTAGGAAAAGCCCAAAAGTGGCATCCCTGCGGCAGGTATAACCGACGTGGTACATAATTACTCGAACATAAAAGGCTCTGTCTTCGGATATCGACTAAAAAATTTGATATCTTGTGGAAGGTAAGTTAGGTTAGGTTGGCGAGGAGACAGTGATCCCTCGCACAGACCACATATAGTCGTTAGTTTAGTGTGAGTAGATAGTTTGCAGTTTTTACGTTGTATGACCGAAGCATGATTTTGGCGAACTTACGGGTTAGCAAGGTCATCCATTGAGAATCGCCTGTACGCATCAGCGAATGATCTAGTTGAGATTTATGGTAATTAAGAGAGGGGAAGATGTTTTCCACTTGCGCTAGTGATCCCCGACTTTGGCTAACACATCCGCCCTCTCATTTTCCTCGATTCCTTGGTGTTCGGGTACCCAGTAGATAGTAACACGTCTATCCGCATAGAGCTCATGTAGCTTAACTCTGCATTGATTCACACACTTAGAGCTGGTTGTAGCTGCCGTGATCGCTTTGATTGCCGCCCGGCTGTCGATGAAAATGTTTATACGAGAGTTTGAGGACGTTAGTTCAGCTGTAAGTTCCGCTGCTTTTCAGGTAGCATAAACCGCATGCTGAAAGCTACCGCAGTAGTCTGGGAGTCTAACGGATTGTTGTATACCAAGCTCCGGACAACAAACTACGGCTCCCGCCCTTCCGTCCATCTTTGTTCCGTCTGTAAATAAGTTAAATGTATTCCGTTCCATCCGTTCTATTCTATTATTACTCATGGTCCCCTGTTGAGTTCGGGTTGGGGACGTTAATTCAGCTGCAAGTTCCACCGCCTTTGAAGCAGCTTAAACCTCGGCCTGAAAGATACTGCAGTGGTCCGGGAATATAAATTACTATTCTATCCCAAGCTCCGGAAAAAACACTGCGGCTCCCACCCTTGCATCCATCGTTGTTCTGTCTGTAAATAAGTTGAACTAATGGCGTTTGGTTCGTAGTCCTTTCTTCCATCCGTTCTATTCTCTTATTACACATGGTCCCTGGTTGAGTTCAGCCACAAGGTCCGCGAAGTACAGGTTAGGTATCTTATTTAGCGCTGCTGAGCGGGATATGGGTAGTGCTACTGTTGTACATAGACTATAGAGCCTCTGTACATCCTTTAGCTTCTTTGCATATGTCCTTTTATCAAGTGCCGTCCAACATACAAGAACTCCGTACTGCCCTATTGGGTGCACAACAGACGTGAAGAGCCAGTGTGTTAGTTGAGTTGATAAGCCCCAAGTGCCCGATTGCAGGCATACAGCGCATTGGTGGCTTTCTGTATTTTTCCTCCACGTTAAGCTTCCACGTCACCTTGCTGTCCAATATGAGTCCCAAACATTTCGTGAATGGTTTCATGGTTAGCGCGTGATTTTCCAGTTTGAGAGGAGTCCACTGCGGTAGCTTCTATTTTTTCATAAAGAGCACAAGGTCTGTTTTGTATCAGATTAAGGGCTAATTTAGTCTGATACAAAATTTAAGAAAATTCGTGTTGCCAGCTTTGCATGTCTTAGCAAAGAGAAAACAAAAACTTCAAACACGAAATTCTTTTATGTGATAATAACACCGCAAGTGTCACAATACATCTTAACTCGACAGGTGCTTAAACAAAGATAAACAACCAATAAAATCATAATCACACGGATCAACAAAGTCATCAACATAAGTGAAGCCAAATACTAAAGTATATATACATAAAAAAGCAACAACAACGCATGCAATTCTACTTTAGAGAGAGCGTAAAAGAAGAAAATGGCATGAGAACTTTACAAGTTTGCAGGCAGACAAATGACGTGCGAGACCCCAAATGTGCATTAGAGGCGACGACGAGGAAACGAACCCAGAACGATAATTGCAGTAATAACTCAAATCAGATTTTGGTACCAAAAGTGGCAAGGCAAGACGGGAAAAGGAAAGTAGGCAGACAGAACGTGGACAAATGGAGAAGACCAAGGCACAACCAAGCGTTGACTGGCGCAGAGAAAATCAAAGGTGCGAAAGCAAGACAAACCTGAAGTATTGCAAAGTTGCCATGAAATACTGATTTGCCGGCGAGATTTTTTTCTTCCACCCAAGTTATATAATAAATATGGAGAATAAAGTTGCTGGATCAGGTGTTGTTCGTGTGCTGCATGACAATTAAAAAAAAAAAGAAACACAAGGTTGAAAAAATGATAAAACGCAGTGCACTTTGGTGTGCTGGAAAGTGTCGAAGTGTCAAAAGGAGGGACGAAAATGAGATGAAGGCAAAAGACAGCCAGCTAGCCGGCTGGTGGTTGATGATGCTGCTGCTGCTGATGATGATGAAAAATGTGGCAATGAAAATAATGCCAGTGTCGGCATGCAATGTAGCAGCACATGCCTCTTGCCGTTTGCCCCATCGCATGACATCCATCCATTCTGTGGCCCCAATCTCTTACACGCTTTAGGCTGAATATATTTCTTTGGTAAGCGTCACTTTAACCCTCAAAAAAATTGTGCGCCTGGGGGCTTTTGGTTGACCGACCACCTGAGGACAAGCGTTTTTGTGTGTTTGCATTGGAGCCTTAAAGGTGCGCTCCTTGCCACTTGACTGCCTTTGAAATAATATACATATGGATATGTGTGTGTGTTTGGGTATATGAAGTTCTTTGCCATTTTGGTGGTTTGTAATTGATGTTGTGGTGTGTTGTTGTTGTTAATGGGGAAACATCAGAGCGGTCTTACTCTCGACAGTTCAAGTGGTTTTTTGCTCTTTTTTCTGCTACAATGTATCGCATTTCACAGCCGGAAACTGATTAAAGGAGGTATCTGTACGAAGTGAGGCGTTTACTGTATACCCCTTATCGAGATTAAATAAACAAGAATCGAGAATCATTAATTTGGAATCAAGGAACACGGATTAAGAAACCATAATTAAGAACTAAGAAACATGAATTCGAAAAAGGAAAATCATCAAAAGCAAGAAACAAAGAACAAAGAATTAAGAATCAGAAACAAAGAACAGAAATAAGAAACAAGAAGCAAGAAACAAGAAACAAGAAGCAAGAAACAGAAACAAGAGACGAGAAACAAGAAACAAGAAGCAATAACCAATAATCAATAAACACGAAACAGGAAACAAGAAAGAAGAAGCAAGAAACAAGAAACAAGAAGCAAGAAACAAGAAGAAAGAAGAAAGAAGAAAGAAACAGAAACAAGAGACGAGAAACCAGAAACAAGAAACAAGAAGCAAGAAGCAACAATCAATAAGCAATAAACAAGAAACAAGAAACAGGAAACAAGAAACCAGAAGCCAGAAACAAGAAGCAAGAAAAAAGAAACAGAAACGAGAAACCAGAAACAAAAAACAAGAAAAAAGAAACAAGAAACGAGAAACAAGAAGCCAGAAAAAAGGAAAAAGGAACAAAAAACAAGAAACAGGAAACAAGAAACGAGAAACATGAAACGGGAAACAAGAAACAGAAAACAAGAAACAAGAAGCAAGAAAAAAGAAACAGAAACAAGAAACGAGAAACCAGAAAAAAAGCAAGAAAAAAGAAACGAGAAAAAAGAAGCCAGAAAGAAGGAACAAGGAACAAAAAACAAAAAACAGGAAACAAGAAACGAGAAACAGGAAACAAGAAACAAGAAATAAGAAATGAGTATCAAAACCAAGAGTCAGAGTGTTAAGAGTGTTACGAACCAGAATCGTGAATAATAATCACAACAGAGAATTCTGAATCCAAAATGGAAAAACAAGAAACAGAAACCAGTAGTCAGGAATCAAAAACCAAGAATCAGAAATCAAGAAATCGAATAAAGAACCAAGAATTAAGAGAATTAAGAATAAAGAGCAAGGAATTAGAAATCAATAATCGAAAAACAACAGTCAGATATCCAGCATCAAAAACAAAGAACCATAAGTAAAGAACGATAATAAAGAAAAGAATTATGAAAGAGAATTAAGACACAAGAACCATGAATCGAAAAACAGGAATCAATAATGCAAGAAACAAAAACAGTGAAACAATTATCACGAAGAGGAAGGACGAAAAATCAAGAAAGAGTATTAAAAATTAAGAATACAGATGCAGGAATCAATAATTAAGAACTAATAATGAAGAATCATGAACCAAGCACTCTCATGAAATAATCAATAAGCAGTTCTCCAGAGTGTGACTATGTGTTAAGTTCTTCGAGGTTTCTACGATAGCTCGCCGTTTATTCAAATATCAAAACTTTAAGGCAGAGAAATTACATGATTTTGCACATCTTTCTTATATAAACGCCCTACTGGCTATACTCGTATATCCTATGTATGTATATAAAAAGAGCCATCTTTATATATATTACGCTAAGCGATTTTTTGTAAGCACCATAACTTTTACACCGTTATACCGATTTTCGAAAATGTGGTGTCAGATGAAAGGGCTTGACCTGTAGATGTGCAGGAAGGTTTAACTTTTTTAAAAAGGGTTGCCACCTGTTCAAAAATTCGTTTTTATGCTATAATTTGTTTGATTTTTAAGTCTGAGGTGTTATATGAAAGGGCTTAACCTGAAAATTCGTAATTTATTATCATTTTTCCAAAAAGGGTTGCCACCTGTCAAAAAATTTAATATTCCGGTATAGTTTGTTTGATTTTTAAATTTAAAATGTCATCTGAAAGGGCTGCTCTCTAGATGGATAATAAAATTAAATTTTTACAAAGCTGGTTGCCACCTATTTGAAAAATTTTGTTGACATTTTTTCACTATAGGAAAGAAAGGAAGGAAAGGAAATGAATGTGAAGGAAAGCTAAGGAAAGGGGAAAAGGTAAGAGGAAAGTGTACGGAAAGTAGAAAGGAAAAAAGCGAAAAGGAAACGCAAAAAGGACAGGATAAGAGCAAAAGGAAGGAAACTGGAAAGGGAAAGAAGAGTCCGGAAAATGGAATTTTGGGGGTCGCTAGAGGTTTAGAATTTCACTATGTCTCCTCGGACAATATAACCAGCAGCTATATGTTTTATTTTATAGATATTTTATTATAGAAATATTATATAAGAAATATGGTCTTTCCACTCTAAAATTGCTCCGCTTTCAATCTAATTGGTCGAATTTTCGACCACGGGAATACTAGTCATACATTTAATTCGCTACGAAAATCTCATTTTGAGTGCGTTAAATGTCGTTATAGTTATTATTGTTGCTGTTGTTCTTATTATTATTGCTCTATATGTAAGTGTGAACAAGTTTAAGTGGCTACGCAAAGTCGACAGATTTAATGTTGGCATGCAATTTGAGTTTTCTTCCCATTCACCCATTCATTCGTATCTTTATCTCATTTCCAGTCAATTCTCATGCAAGCGATAACCTCGCCGTTGTAGCCTCCCTTGCCGGTGTAGTTAGCACTTTCGTCGCCTGCGCTCTGTTTCACATTATCTACCATTATTTTATTTTTATTATTTTTCCATTTTATTTCAATTTTTATTTCCTTTTTTTGTTTTTTTTTTGGGTACAAATGCCAGTCATGTGGATCCCATTGCACATTCTGGCCACTTAAATGGTGTTCGCATTTACTTACTCATATTTCATTACATTAATTTTCGGTTTTTTTGCTATTGCTCTCTTGTTGTTGCTATTTTCTAAAATAGTTTATATGTATATGTTTTTTTTGTTATTTGGCGCTTGGCATTTAAGTGTCAATATTATATTACAACACTGCAATAATGGCAGGGCGTGAATATGATGAAGATGATCTAAACTCGTTTGTGTTATGGCTAACATTTTTTTGGTGTGTAAAGGTAGATAAGTAGAACGGGCAAAGTATGGTGGTTTTCAGAAATGTAAAGTACTAGGAATTTTAATTTGCATTAAGCAAAAACAAGAAATGTTATATTACAGAAGTAAGAAAGTATCAAGTCAAATCAATGTAAAACGGGAGGAAATAAATCTTATGCAATTATGAATCTGAAAAGGCATCAGAGGCATCATTGGTAGTTGAAAAGTAAACGGAAAATATTTGTGTTCCAAAACAAAGCCAGTGAAGTATCTGTTTACGTGCTAAGAAACCAGAAAAGAAGGAAAGTTTGCTGGATAGTGTCAGCAGCAGGTATCCCAGTAAAGGCCAGCTGAGTAAATTAAATACCAAACATCTCCCCGACATAAACAAACTTGAATTTACTTAGTTATTTTCGCAGAAACGATTAACTGCAGAAAAGTGAGGTTCAGATTAAAATAATATTAATAGAAAAATAAGATGCCGCGGGGAAGTCAAATTTTATATCACCAAATGGCTGCTGGAACTCTGTCTTCAAATCAAGTCGATCTATATTTAGAGACAGTTTACATTCACCAAATATGGGATCATCTTGGGAATAATTTTTTGTCGTAATGAGAAAGTCATATATTGTCAAATTTGGTATGGAAAGAATGTTTCCATACTCCTATTCTTCCAAAAAAAAAGCAAGCAACGAGAAGGAAATCATCACAAAGTCTGCTTAGATTTGGGGAATATATAGAAGACATTGCTTTCGTTACCAACAAATATACTCATTCCTCAAAAGAAAGTGTATCAAATAATTCTACCTCTTCTTAATTGGCGCGTAATCGTTTAGGCGATTCTGGCCGAGTCCAATAAAGCGCGCCAGATGTTTCAGTTTCGTGCTGCTTGGCGCCAATTGGAAATAAGAAGGGAGGACTACACCATTTCCAGATGGATTTTAGAAAACGTCAACTGGATTTTAGAAAAGTAGATTAGAAATACAATTCAAATTTTCCAAAATCCAATTGACGCTTTCTACAATCCACCTGGAAATTGTGTAGTCAGTCTTCACCTGATTTTTCCAACGTAGTGGAAATATCCCTTTCTTCTGCCTGTAATGGGTTTCGATAGAAATACTTTCTGCGCTGGAGCACCTTCATCCATTCTCACGACATGACCTGCTCAACGTAGACGCTGCACACGGAAAGAAATTTGTATACTTGAATCAAGAAAAATGCTTTCTTGAACTCAATTTAGAAAATTTTTAGGGAAATAAGAAAAATTGACTTAATTATTACTGGAATTAGAAATTGAGTTTTCCAAAAATGAGAAAATTGTTTTCTTATTCAAGAACACTAACAAAATCTATAGAAAAAAAGTGTTTAAAAAAAATGTTAAAATAAATAAGAACATCTTTTTTTAAATTTACTTAAATGAAGAAAATCTTCTTGTTAATATCAAGAAGAATTTAAGAAAATTGTGTTTCGATGAAAAGAAAATTGAAAATAAATAAGAAAAGGTTTTCTTGACCGAAGTAAAATATTTCTTGGTCAATTTGAACGCCAAAGTCCTTTGAGCATATCAGCAAACTACAGCAAAAAAAAAATTGAAAATAAATAAGAAAACGTTTTCTTGAGCGAAGTTAAATATTTCTTACTGAATTTGCATTTCCAAAGTAACATGTATGTTTTTTCATTTGCCATCCGCTTTGCATATTTCTGAATATTTCTGCAATTCTCAGATTGTTAGTGAAGCATTTGGTATAAGGAGTTCACTATTTGCATCTTAATTTATATTAATTGAAATGTTGTCATTTCAGTGAACAAGTCCTAGGAAAATAAGTACTAGTTGACTAATTATGGTTTTCCAATCCCTCATGATTAGTTTTCATTTTCCTTATATTTTGCGTTTTTGATATCTTTAAAAAAATTTTACTTGATTTAATATTTAATATTTTCTTATTTACTTAAGCTCGTATAAGAAAAGTTTTACTTGCAACAAAAAAATTATTTCTTAATTATCTATTATATAAAAATAAGTCGCATTTTCCTCCCTGATGATTTAACTCCAGAACGGCTGGACTGAATTAAATGAAATTTTGCACGTAGTTTTCGATTGAGCCCGACATGTATTATGGCCAAAAAAAGTATAAGAATCCGGGAAGGTTTTGGAGATATTCCACAAAATGTGGACCAGGGTAACCCTATAACGCGTTCGTATGATATGGGTATCAAATGAAAGGTGTTGATGAGTGCTTGAACATGGTGTAGTTATTGGTCCCATATAAGACCCCGTATTCGAGGTATTTCCTGAAATATGAACCAGGTGTGACCCCAAACGGGTTTTCTACAAAATGGGTATCAAATAAAAGGTGCTGGTGAGTATTTAAAAAAGAGGTGATTTTCAAGACCCTATGCGACCCGTTTTCCGAGATATCGACCAAAATGTGGACCATGGGTGACCCTAGAAAGTCTGGAGGGATAGAATAGGCATAGGGATAGGGCTAGAGATATGGATAGGGATAGGGATAAGGATAGGGATAAGGATAGGGATAAGGATAAGGATAGGGATAGGGATAGGGATCGGGATAGGGATAGGCAAAGGGATAGGCATAGGTATATGGATAGGGATAGGGGTAGGGATAGGGATAGATATATGGATAGGGATTAGCGATAAGGGATTCAGGATTAGGGATTAGTGATTAGGGATTAGGGATAGGGATAGGGATAGGAATAGGAATAGGAATAGGAATAGGGATAGGAATAGAAATAGGAATAGGTATTGGGATAGGGTTAGCGATAGGAATAGGAATAGGGATAGGGATAGGGATAGGGATAGGGATAAGTATAGGGATAGGGATAGGGATACGGCAACACGGTAATCTAGGACTTTTCCTTTAGGCTTTATAGGAATAGATTTTAGGCAGAACAACGTCTCGCGGGTCAGCTAGTTTATTTCTAAAATCAATAAAAAAACACTTACCGCAAGTAAATTATTTTTTATTTAGTATTTAAAATCCAATTTTACTTGAATCAAGAAAATGTTTTCTTATTTATTTAAAATCCAATTACACTTGAAGCAAGGAAATGTTTACTTATTTATTTAAAATCCAATTTTCTTGGATTTTCTTGATATTAAGAAATTATTTTCTAAGTTCAAAATCAAGTCTAATTTTTCTTGTCTCGGCATTGATTCTAGTCAAAAATTCTTTCCGTGCATCTTTATACGCTGAACAATGCCGATGTCTGCGTAAAGCTTGTACAGCTCATCGCTAAATCTGCGTCGATACTCGCCCTCGCCAAATCGCAAAGATTCATAAATCTTCCATGGAAATTTTCTCTCGAATACTCCAACTAACTAATTTGGTAGCAGACAATGACTAATCCCATTTAAGAAATATATTCTTGCATAAGCGTATACATAAATAATAACAAAAGCTCGTGGAGATTAATCCAAAGTGGGGATATCTTGTGTTTTTAAAACTTTGCCACTTGATCTCAACTTCACCCTATTTTTTCATTACATAGCACCGAAAGTATGGTTTGTTAACACCTTATTTGACAAAAAAAAAAAAAACAAAAAAAAAAACACCAAAGCAAAGCATACAAATCTTTACAATTCATGCGCCAGCATCAAATGGTGGCAATGAGAGTGGGTAGGGTTGGTGATAGCGGGAAAAAGGTGCCAAACAGAAAAGCAGACGAAGACGAAGTGGAGGCGAATACTTTCAAAACTTTTTCTCTGCTAACATTTCAACACTCATGTTTGTTGTTGTTGTTGTAGTCAAAATCTTAGCTGCCATAAACGCGCACAGCTTTTTGCCGCAAATTCATTTGCTTAACACCTGCCTTTACGCTTTGCGGCTCATGACTTGCCCCCCACACCACAAATGCAAACACACCAACGCCTCTTGCGTTCGCACAGCGTCTGCTTTTCCTCTCTGTCTTCATTGTTTTCCATTTGCCATTGTTATATTATTTTATTTTATATATATTTACGTCATTTGCAAAAAGTTGGCAAAAACGTACTTAAGTTGGTGTGGGTTATTGTCCCGTTGCAGTCTGCTGCGTTTTCCGTCACACACACGTGCACACATACCTACTCCCCCTCATCGCAAACGCTGACTTTACCTTTTACAAAAATATCGAGTTCTAAAATTTTTTGCAAAGCTCTCACAGCGGCACATCGTTAAAGCTTAGCAAAAAGTTTTCGTTCGCCATGAAATGATGGCAATAAACAAATCCCATTATGCATGGGGGTATCAAAATACTATTTTCATACGTGAGCGGCATTTAAAAGAAGAAAAAACAAGTAAGGAAGCCTAAGTTCGAGTGGAATCGAACATTAGATACTCAGCTGTATGCTTTCATTGTTTGTTTGCGTTTGTTCGATATAGGGTATATTTTATATAAAGCGAGTGCCGCATAAAGTGGGCGTAGCCACGCCCATTTTCAACATTTTTATCAGTCATCCAACTAAGCATATGAATATTATTCTTTGTGCAAAATTTCATTCCTTTATGACTTCTAGTTACAAAGATGTCACAAATTCCCAAAGAGTGTTCCAGAAATATCTTTCTTAAAAAGTAGGCGTGGTCATAAACCGATTTCAATAAATTTTTGCGTGTCTATTAACACAAGTTATAAAAGTGTATAAACCAAGTTTCGTCATAATATCTCAATTATTTGTCGAGTTGTGGGCTCTGAAATCTCGTTGATTCCTTTGTCTGAAAAGAGGTGGTGCCACGCCCATTTTCCGAAATTTTTCTATTTTTTGTTTCCGATCTATTGTAGAACTCATGCCACAAAATTTCAATGAATTATCTTTATATTTGACAAAGATATCGCTTAAAATGTTTTTATTAGGCCACTTTATGATACCCATATATAAAAGTGGGCGTGGTCGTCAACCGATTTCGCTAAAATTTCGAACATGTATTACTACAAGTAGTGAAAGTGTATAGACCAAGTTTCGTCATAATATATCGATTATTTGTCGAGTTATGGGCTCAGAAATCTCGTATATTCCTGCTTCTAAAAGGAGGCGGTGCCACGCCCATTTTCCAAAATTTTTGTATTTTTTGTTTTATGTCCATAGTTGGACACCTTCCATAAAATTTCAATGATATATCTTTATATTTGACAGAGATATCGCTTAAAATGCTTTTATTAGGTCACTTTATAATACCCATATATAAAAGTGGGCGTGGTCGTCAACCGATTTTGGCAATTTTTCGTCCAAACATTTGCCTAAGTAAGTATATCACGCCTACCAAATTTCATCGATATATCTTCAACGGTTTATGAGTTATGACTCATAAAACTTTCAATGTTTGCCCCTTAATAAGTGGGCGTGGCACCGCCCATTTTCCAAAATTTCACCATATTTCTTCATAAGGGCCTGAGCTCAATACGTGTGTGAAATTTTATCACTCTAGCTCTATTAGTGACCGAGATACAAAATTTCCGATTTTTACTATATAGGGGAGGTGGGCGTGGTCATGGTCCGATTTCGCCCATTTTCAATACCATCCGTTCTCGTCTTGATACCAACTTGCATTCCAAATTTCATCAAAATATTTCAATTTTTGCGCGAGTTATCGTGCGTACAGACGGACAGACGGACAGACGGACAGACGGACGGACATGGCTCAATCGATTTCTCTTTTCACCCTGATCATTTTGATATATATAAGTCTATATCTATCTCGTTTATTTCATTCTGTTACAATCCACCGTTAGGAAATCAAAACTATAATACTCTGTGTACTAGTACAGCTGAGTATAAAAATAATCGTTAGTTGGAGTAGACACAGCTGTATAGGTGCATACATACATACATACAAGTACATACCCTGTAAAAAAGTGTGCGACGAGTCTCTAAAAAGATTTGTCCGGGAGCGCTCTCTTTCGGGTACAATTAGTCTACAATTGTTCCCAATTGTACCCGAACGGGTACATATGTATACTAATTGTAGACGAATTGTACCCGAAAGGGTATCAAACGGGTACAATTAGTCGCACAAATGGATGTGTCGCATTTGCTACCTGTTCGGGTACAAAACGGGTACAATTGTGCGCTTTTGCTACCCGTTCGGGTACAAACTGGCTACAATTAGTCTCTTCATAGGACATGCTCAAACAAAAGAGAACACTTCAACCCATATAAAGAGATACAAATGGGTAGTAATCGCATGCTCCCTTGCGAGTTGTCCCGGATGTATCCCGGAGTGATCGCATTTTTTGCAGGGTATTTAGGAACAACACAAATACACACACTCGCCATTTTAGTTGTCGAATTTTCAAAGTTCCTTAAATTTTTTTTCTTTTTCCTTTTGTTATAGCGTTCGCCACAACCACCACCTTCCAGCCTCGAGCATATCGCTGTCAGTGTCAGTGCCAATGTCTACGATGTTCGTCTATGGTGTCTGCAATATTTTAGTGTCAAATTCGCTACTTGTTATTGTTATTGTTATTTTATGGGATTATGAAGCTTTATTTTTGTGTAGGAGGGAGAGAGTGGCAGTGAGTGTGTAACATTGTTATGCTGTTGTTGGAAAGGTATACATTTTTTCGTTTTTATACTCAGCTGTACTAGTACACAGAGTATTATAGTTTTAATCATATAACGGTGGATTGTAACAGAATGAAATAATCGAGATAGATATAGACTTATATATATCAAAATGATCAGGGTGAAAAGAGAAATCGATTGAGCCATGTCCGTCCGTCTGTCCGTCCGTCCGTCTGTAAACACTCTAACTCGCGCAAAAATTGAGATATTTTGATGAAATTTGAAATGCAAGTTGGTATCGACACTGGGACGGTTGGTATTGAAAATGGGCGAAATCGGACCATGACCACGCCCACTTTTCCTATATAGAAAAAATCGGAAATCTGGTATCTCAGCCACTAATATAGCTAGAGTGATGAAATTTTACCCACGTATTGAGCTCAGGCCCCTAAGAAGAAATTTGATGGAATTTTGGAAAATGGGCGGTGCCACGCCCACTTATTAAGGAGCAAACATTGAAAGTTTTATGAGTCATAACTCAGAAACCATTGAAGATATATCAATGAAATTTAGTACGCGTGATATATGTACTTAGGCAAATGTTTGGACGAAAAATTTCCAAAATCGGTTGACGACCACGCCCACTTTTATATATGGGTCTTATAAAGTGACCTAATAAAAACATTTTAAGCGATATCTCTGTCAAATATAAAGATATATCATTAAAATTTTATGGCAGGAGTCTAACTACGAACATAAGACAAAAACCGTAAAAATTTTGGAAAATGGGCGTGGCACCGCCTCTTTTTAGAAGCTGGAATATACGAGATTTCTGAGCCCATAACTCGACAAATAATTGATATATAATGACGAAACTTGGTGTGTACACTTTTATTACTTGTGGTAATACATGTTAAAAATTTTAGCGAAATCGGTTGACGACCACGCCCACTTTTAAATATGGGTATTATAAAGTGGCCTAATAAAAACATTTTAAGCGATATCTCTGTCAAATATAAAGATATATCATTGAAATTTTATAGCAGGAGTCCAACTGCGGACATAAAACGAAAACCACAAAAATTTTGGAAAATGGGCGTGGCACCGCCTCTTTTTAGAAACAGGAATATACGAGATTTCTGAGCCCATAACTCGACAAATGATTTATATATAATGACTAAACTTGGTGTGTACACTTTTATTACTTGTGGTAATACATGTTAAAAATTTTAGCGAAATCGGTTGACGACCACGCCCACTTTTAAATATGGGTATTATAAAGTGGCCTAATAAAAACATTTTAAGCGATATCTCTGTCAAATATAAAGATATATCATTGAAATTTTATAGCAGGAGTCCAACTGCGGACATAAAACGAAAACCACAAAAATTTTGGAAAATGGGCGTGGCACCGCCTCTTTTTAGAAACAGGAATATACGAGATTTCTTAGCCTATAACTCGACAAATAATTGAGATATTATGACGAAACTTGGTTTATACACTTTTATATCTTGTGTTAATAGACACGAAAAAATTTATTGAAATCGGTTTATGACCACGCCTACTTTTTAACAAAGATATTTCTGGAACACCCTTTGGGAATTTGTAACGTGACATCTTTGTAACTAGAGTCATAAAGGAGTGAAATTTTGCACAAAGAATAATATTCATATGCTTAGTTGGATGACTGATAAAAATGTTGAAAATGGACGTGGCTACGCCCACTTTATGCAGCACTTGCTTTATAGAAAGTACCTACACCGTGTTTCCATCAAACGCAAACAAACAATGAAAGCATACAGCTGAGTATCTAATGTTCGATTCCACTCGAACTTAGGCTTCCTTACTTGTTTGTTTTGTTTTTAAGTAATGGGAGCATATGCGCTTGTAAAGTTATTGTGTTTTTGCCAAGTCATTGATTTTTGGCAAAAATATTCGAAAGTACATAGATATATAAGACTTGGAGGCTGGGTGGAGGGTGACTGTGCAAAATCACGTAAAATTTTTAAATTCAAATAAAGCCAATTACAAGCTGTATAAGGTAGAATGTTATGGGGTAGCTTTAAGCAAAGGTATACAGCTTTTTAAAGGTCCTTAACTAGGCTGCACAATTATTGTGAGGTACAGAAAAATGCGCTTTGCCTCGAAACAGGTGTAGATACATATGTATATGGGAGCGCTGATAGTAAATATGAGCAAGGGAATAAACCATTGGCGGGACTGTTAATTTTCATGATATCTTGGTAAAATGGAACTAATTTATACATTTAAGCGTTGTTAATCTACGTTGCTAATGCTTTCTCACGGCGTTCGGGTTCCAGTACTAACAGACCACACCTGGGCATCTTCAATTAAATTTTGTTTCAATTACAATTAAATTAAGTGGTAATTAAATTTTTTCAATTACAATTATAAATGTAATTGAAAATCTCAAATTACATGTAATTGTAATGGAATGGCATAACTAAATTTTTCTTGGGTTTAAAAAATTAAGTTAAGGAAATTGTTTCTGTTTGTTTTTGTTTTAATTTTTTTATTTTTATTTTGATTTTGCTTTTGTTTTTGTTGTTGTTTTTTGTTTTTGTTTTGAAAACAATTATTTACTTCAGTTTTTGTTTGTTTTTGTTTTTATACTCAGCTGTACTAGTACACAGAGTATTATAGTTTTGATTTCCTAACGGTGGATTGTAACAGAATGAAATAAACGAGATAGATATAGACTTATATATATCAAAATGATCAGGGTGAAAAGAGAAATCGATTGAGCCATGTCCGTCCGTCTGTCCGTCTGTCCGTCTGTCCGTCTGTACGCACGATAACTCGCGCAAAAATTGAAATATTTTGATGAAATTTGGAATGCAAGTTGGTATCAAGACGAGAACGGATGGTATTGAAAATGGGCGAAATCGGACCATGACCACGCCCACCTCCCCTATATAGTAAAAATCGGAAATTTTGTATCTCGGTCACTAATAGAGCTAGAGTGATAAAATTTCACACACGTATTGAGCTCAGGCCCTTATGAAGAAATATGGTGAAATTTTGGAAAATGGGCGGTGCCACGCCCACTTATTAAGGGGCAAACATTGAAAGTTTTATGAGTCATAACTCATAAACCGTTGAAGATATATCGATGAAATTTGGTAGGCGTGATATACTTACTTAGGCAAATGTTTGGACGAAAAATTGCCAAAATCGGTTGACGACCACGCCCACTTTTATATATGGGTATTATAAAGTGACCTAATAAAAGCATTTTAAGCGATATCTCTGTCAAATATAAAGATATATCATTGAAATTTTATGGAAGGTGTCCAACTATGGACATAAAACAAAAAATACAAAAATTTTGGAAAATGGGCGTGGCACCGCCTCCTTTTAGAAGCAGGAATATACGAGATATATATACGTGGCCGCTGTGGTGCAGTGGGTAGAGTGCTCGCCTGCTATGCCAGAGGTCTCGGGTTCAAACCACGGTCCGAGCCAAACATCAAAACAATTTTTCTAATTAGTAAAAATCCAATTATTGGGTTTTTTAAGAGCAGCGGTCACCTCTCGGCAGTGGGCGGCATACCCTCCGAGAGTATTTCTGCCATGAAAAAGCTTCTCACAAAAAATGCATTCGCCGTTCGGAGCCGGCATAAAACTGTAGGTCCACCCAATCAGTAGGAAAAACACAAAAGGAGCACATCCCGAATTGGGAGAGAAGCTCGGCCATAAAACTCGTCAGAGTTATAATAGCGCCATTGTATTATATTATATTATAATATACGAGATTTCTGAGCCCATAACTCGACAAATAATCGATATATTATGACGAAACTTGGTCTATACACTTTCACTACTTGTAGTAATACATGTTCGAAATTTTAGCGAAATCGGTTGACGACCACGCCCACTTTTATATATGGGTATCATAAAGTGGCCTAATAAAAACATTTTAAGCGATATCTTTGTCAAATATAAAGATAATTCATTGAAATTTTGTGGCATGAGTTCTACAATAGATCGGAAACAAAAAATAGAAAAATTTCGGAAAATGGGCGTGGCACCACCTCTTTTCAGACAAAGGAATCAACGAGATTTCAGAGCCCACAACTCGACAAATAATTGAGATATTATGACGAAACTTGGTTTATACACTTTTATAACTTGTGTTAATAGACACGCAAAAATTTATTGAAATCGGTTTATGACCACGCCTACTTTTTAAGAAAGATATTTCTGGAACACTCTTTGGGAATTTGTAACATCTTTGTAACTAGAAGTCATAAAGGAATGAAATTTTGCACAAAGAATAATATTCATATGCTTAGTTGGATGACTGATAAAAATGTTGAAAATGGGCGTGGCTACGCCCACTTTATGCGGCACTCGCTTTATATAAAATATACCCTATATCGAACAAACGCAAACAAACAATGAAAGCATACAGCTGAGTATCTAATGTTCGATTCCACTCGAACTTAGGCTTCCTTACTTGTTTATTTTGATTTTGTTTTTTGCTTGTGTTTTTGCTTCTAATTTGTTTTTATACCTTTCATGAGAATGAAATGGTATTATAACTTGGTGCCAAAAAATTTTTGTCGAAAGTACCAGAAGGAAGCGTGGGGGACCCACCAAAATATATACCGATATGGTCAGAATCACGAGCTGAGTCGATTAAGCCATGTCCGCCTGTCCGTCTGTCTGTCTGTCCGTCCTTCCGTCTGTGTGAACGCAAACTAGTCCCTCAGTTTTTGAGATATCTGAATGAAATTCGGAATACAGGTATGTTTTTATATGCAGCTGATCATTTGTCGGAACCGGCCGAATCGGACCACTATAACATATAGAAAACAACCGATTATTCAGATATACATGAAATTTTTGGATGTAATTTGTGCATAACTTCCCAATTTAAACAGCTAAGGACGTGAAACTTTGAAGTAGACGTGCCCATTTTGGCCCAAACAAGGTTACCGAAAATTGTCAAGATCGGGCACTATAACATATAGTCCGATTATTCAGATATGCACATTTTGGTGTATAACTCCTCCATTTTAACAGCTAACGGCCTGAAATTTTGAAGTATTTGTACCCATATGGGCCCAAACGGGATTACAGAAAATTGTTAAGATTGGACCACTATAACATATAGCTCCCCTACAACCGATTGTTCAGATATGCACATTTTGGTGTATAACTCCTCCATTTTAACAGCTAAGGGCGTGAAATTTTTAAGTATTTGTACCCATATGGGCCCAAACGGGATTACCGAAAATTGTCAGGATCGGACCATTATAACATATAGCTCCCATACAACCGAATGTTCAGATATGGACATTTTGGGGTGTAGCTCCTCCATTTAAATAGCCAAGACACCATTTTTTCTAATAAATCTTTCCATAAATAACCCACAGAATTAAAATTACTAGAGTGCTGCCTACTGTCGAAATTCGACAGTTTTCTAGATGTTTTCTTATGACTAAGGTGCAACTATAGTTTTTGTATAATTGTTTGTTGTTATTGTCACTGTTACTATTTTATTATTGTTCCTGTTGATGCTGCTCCTTTTGTTGCTAATGTCACCGCTACTATTTTGTTGTTGTTGGTGTTGTTGTCGTTACTTTTCTTCACAATTCTCCTACATATGAACTTCTATCTATCTATTTCTGCTCTTTTCTTTCCTAAATTTCTTTCCTACTTATTCTTTCTTATTCTTTCGTATCCTTCTTATTACTTGACTTTGTGTTGTGCTCAAAAGCATGCAACAACAACCACACGTCAATTTTCCAACGACGATTGTGGACTTATTTTCCAACCAATTTTCATGAAAATTGGCGCAGTTCTATTTGAGAGCAATACCTTTCTAATGGTGTTCTTAATTGTTCTTAATTTTAAAATCGGTTCAGTAGTTTCGACGGAAAAGATGGAACAAAATTTATGAACTTTCTTAAAATAACTGTAAAAACCCGTATTGTTGTTGTTGTCGTTGCTAATTTTCTTCTTAATTCCTCTACGTTAATTTATTTTCTTAAAATAACGGTAAAAACCTTACTGTTGTTGTTATCGTTGTTTCTAGTCTTCCTAATTGCTTCTTTCTATTTCTCGACGTTCCTTTCCCCCTTTCTTTCTTACTTTTTCTTTTTTATTCTACTTATTCCGTCTATTTCTTTTTGTTATAGTGCTTCTTCTCATTGGTACTGCTAATATGTTGTTGTTGTTGTTTGTAGATATTGTTTTTGTTTGTAGATGTTGTTGTTGCTGTTATATTTGGTGTGGTGTTGTTGTTACTCGTCCTACTAATTCTTCTAACTACGTACATACATAGATACATATGTACATTGTACAATATATGTACATAATTGTCTCATTTTATTTCTACTTTCTTTATTTATTATTTCTTATCCTACTTATTCCTTGCCATTATGTTTTTGTTGTAGTAATTTTGCTACCTTTTTACGTTTCTACTTCTTTGAAACTACACACCACATCCAGCAAAACATGTTCAGAATTGCGTAGTTTGGTGAAAACGCACAAAGTCAGGTACATATGCTTGCGCATCGAGACAGCTCTGTTGTGTTCAAATGCATGCAACAACAACCACACGGGAATTTTCCAACGACGATTGTGGGCGCATTTTCCAACCAATTTTAATGAAAATTGGCGCAGTTCTATTTGAGAGCAATACCTTTCTAATGGTGTGCTTAGTTTTAAAATCGGTTCAGTATTTTCGACGGAGAAGAAGGAACAACATTTATGTTAGCGTATTAATAATATAGATAAATTAAGCTTATTCAGGCTATGTACATAGATAGGTAACTTTTCATTTCCCCACTCATGAAAGGTATGAAGTCTTCGGTACGGCCGAAGACAGCCGCGCTTTTACTTGTTTTTTTTTTTTTTTGTTTTTGTTTCTGGTGTTATTTTTGTTTTTTGTTTTTGTTTTTGTGTTGAAAGAAACTTAACTTCAGTTAATGTTTGCTTTTGCTTTTTTTATTTTGATTTTATTTTTTGCTTTTTTTTGATTTTGTTTTTGTTTTTGGTTTTTGTTTTTGTTCTTTTTTTGTTTTTATTTTATTTTTTGCTTCTATTTTTGTTGTTGTTTTTCTTTTGTTTTTGCTTTTGCTTTGGTTTTGATTTAGATTTTTTAATTTTGATTTTGATTTGGTTTTTTCGATTTTTGTTTTTTTTTGGTTTTCGTTCTTGTTTTTGTTTTTGTTTTTGTTTTTGTTTGTTTTTTTTTTTTGTTTTATTTTGATTTTTTCTTTTAGCTTTTATTTTTTTTGTTTTTGTTTTCGTTTTGGAAAAACTTATTTACTTTTGTTTTTTGTTTTTTTTTTCTTATTTTGATTTTGATTTTGTTTTTGCTTTTGTTTTTGGTGTTGTTTTTGCTTCAATTTTGATTTAGATTTTTTTTTAATTTTGATTTAGATTTTTATACTCAGCTGTACTAGTACACAGAGTATTATAGTTTTGATTTCCTAACGGTGGATTGTAACAGAATGAAATAATCGAGATAGATATAGACTTATATATATCAAAATGATCAGGGTGAAAAGAGAAATCGATTGAGCCATGTCCGTCCGTCTGTCCGTCTGTCCGTCTGTGAGCACGATAACTCGCGCAAAAATTGAGATATTTTGATGAAATTTGAAATGTAAGTTGGTATCAAGACAGGAACGGATGGTATTGAAAATGGGCGAAATCGGACCATGACCACGCCCACCTCCCCTATATAGTAAAAATCGGAAATTTTGTATCTCAGTCACTAATAGAGCTAGAGTGATAAAATTTCACACACGTATTGAGCTCGGGCCCTTATGAAGAAATATGGTGAAATTTTGGAAAATGGGCGGTGCCACGCCCACTTATTAAGGGGCAAACATTGAAAGTTTTATGAGTCATAACTCAGAAACTGTTGAAGATATATCGATGAAATTTGGTAGGCGTGATATACTCACTTAGGCAAATGTTTGGACAAAAAATTGCCAAAATCGGTTGACGACCACGCCCACTTTTATATATGGGTATTATAAAGTGACCTAATAAAAGCATTTTAAGCGATATCTCTGTCAAATATAAAGATATATCATTGAAATTTTATGGAAGGTGTCCAACTATGGACATAAAACAAAAAATACAAAAATTTTGGAAAATGGGCGTGGCACCGCCTCCTTTTAGAAGCAGGAATATACGAGATTTCTGAGCCCATAACTCGACAAATAATTGAGATATTATGACGAAACTTGGTTTATACACTTTTATAACTTGTGTTAATAGACACGCAAAAATTTATTGAAATCGGTTTATGACCACGCCTACTTTTTAACAAAGATATTTCTGGAACACCCTTTGGGAATTTGTAACAAGACTTCTTTGTAACTAGAAGTCATAAAGGAATGAAATTTTGCACAAAGAATAATATTCATATGCTTAGTTGGATGACTGATAAAAATGTTGAAAATGGGCGTGGCTACGCCCACTTTATGCGGCACTCGCTTTATATAAAATACACCCTATATCGAACAAACGCAAACAAACAATGAAAGCATACAGCTGAGTATCTAATGTTCGATTCCAGTCGAACTTAGGCTTCCTTACTTGTTTTGTTCTGATTTTGATTTTTTTGCTTTTGCTTTTGTTTTGGTTTTTGGTTTTTTACTGTTTTTGTTTTGAAAAAACCTCTACCTTACATCTTTCCATTTATCTCTGTATATTCCTAAAGATGGTTTTTCGAGGAATTTAAAAATTTCAGTCACCTTTAAATCCAAATTCCAACCATGAGTTTTTGTTATTTACCTGAACTTTACGAATCAATATAGGAAACATTTAGTAATCCCATTTGCAGAATGCTCTTAATTTTTAATGGCCGAGGGTTGTAGTTATTTGATAGGGAACGTTCAACTCCTACGAGGAAGCTTCTCACAAAATCTCTTCGACTTTCTTTCTGCTAAAATTTGAAGAATCGGATATTGTTATATCTTAAAAACTCCAGCATTAATTAATTTTATTTATTACTAGCAAATACTCGTCTCGCTTCACAGCAACGAAAAATATTTTTATGTTATAATGACTCTTTGCTTTGCCCTTTCACTTTCTTTATTCCCTTTATTTCCGTTTCCTCTTTTTCTTTTTCTTTCTCTTTTTATTTTTCTTTTTTCTTTTTCTTCTTCTTCTTCTTTTTCTTGTTCTTTTTCTTTTTCCCTAACCCCATCCCTTTCTCTTTCTCTATGGCTCTCCCTTACCTCTCCTATTCTTTCTCCCTCTCCTACTGTCTCTTACTCTCCCACTCATTTTTGGTTAACATTTCCCTTTCATTGTTCCCCTTCCCTTTCCCCTTCATTTCTCTTTCTCAGTTACTTTGCCTTTCCCGCATAGAACCGGGTTGGAGATTACGTCAAAGAGATCTCTATATCGAAGCTCTGATTTACTCTTTTTTATACCAATATCCCCCAAAAATATTCCAGGGTTATCCAAATTCACGTTTCAGCCCATTACCGGCATCCGGAGACAGAGGACCCTTTAATTGGACGCGAATGTTGCTCAAAAACTTGCTGCTTTCTGGGTCTCTCTGGGACCAAATTTGGGCCTGTATTCCGGGCAGCTTCCACTTTACTATAATTCTATTATATATCGTCGTACCATACGAAAACTAGCATACGTTTTTTTATGGCAGACGAAAAGTAACAAATTCGACTTTTGGCCGACGAAAAGTAACAAAATCGACATTTGGCTGACGAAAACTATCAATTTCGTTTAACCAACAACAATTTTAAATGTAAAAACAGTATATAATTACTGATACTTTTCGTCTGCCAAAAGTTAAATGTGGTACTTTTCGTACAGAATTTTTTTATTGCTAGCTTTCGCCAGAAATTTTAAATATGCTAGTTTTCGTATGGTACGACGATATAGGGATTTTCTAAATATCTCAACTCCACCGCCATCTAGCGGATTAATTTTTATAACCGAGTTCTTCATTATATAATAAACGACTCTAGCACCATTTAGTGGGAATACGGGAGAAATATGGGTAAGATCTCGAACCATAATTTCAATGCTGATGATAGTATTCGATTTGAGAAGAGGCAAGATATAACATTTTCAGGTCAAATGAAACCCCTTTCAAGTCAAGTGAAACTTTTTTCAAGTCAAGTGAAACCTTTTTCAAATTAAGTGAAACCTTTTTCAAATAAAATGAAACCTTTTTCAATTTAAGTGAAACTTTTTTCATTTCAAATGAAACCTTTTTCATTTCAAATGAAACTTTTTTTATTTCAAATGAAACTTTTTTCAAATTAAATGAAACCTTGTTTAGTTAGTACAATAACATTCTTATATAAATTTTTTGTACATGGCTTTTACACATCGAAAGTTATTGAACTTTGAATGTTAGTAGTGGTAACTATGTACAACAATATATATGTACCTATATATACATATATATTTGCAAAATAATCACAACAACAATTTAATTGTTTAGTTTGTTATTGGTTTCATTATTTTTATATATGTACGTGATATATTTATATACTATGTACTAAAATTAAGTAGATCAAGCTCTTTCAGCCCAGCAAACATTCTTGAAATTCTCATAATTTGGAGTCTGATATGAGTCCGTAATCTATAGGTGTGACATATGTGGTATAAAATAATAATAATATAATACAATGGCGCTATTATAACTCTGACGAGTTTTATGGCCGAGCTTCTCTCCCAATTCGAGGTGTGCTCCTTTTGTTTTTCCTACCAATTGGGTGGACCTACAGTTTTATGCCGGCTCCGAACGGCGAATGCATTTTTTGTGAGAAGCTTTTTCATGGCAGGAATACATTTGGAGGGTATGCCGCCCACTGCCGAGAGACTGCTGCTCTTAAAAAACCCAATAATTGGATTTTTACTAATTAGAAAATTTTTTTGGTTTTTGCTCGGACTGGGGTTTGAACCCGAAACTTCTGGCAGAGCAGGCGATCACTCTACCCACAGCACCACAGCGACTTATGTGGTATATAAGCTTAAGAAATGTTTACTGACTCTTATATGAGTCCGAATGTTTGCTGGGATACAAACAATAAAACAACAAAAACTTTGAAATGCAAAAAGTTCTGAGGTGATGTCGAACTTTTATACATATTGCTAGCTTAGAGTGCAAATTGTGCAAAATATTTTGAATTGTTAACTTTCGAAAAAAAAGCCGTGTTCAAAAAATTCATATAAGAATATTATTGTATTAACTAAACAAGTGTCGTTTTCGCAGGCCCGACGAGAGGGGGGGGCGGAGGGGAGCAATTGCCCCGGGCCCGGGCTTTAGAGGGCCCGGGAATCTCAAAATGATATCCAAGTTTTTGCTTACAGAAAATAAACGAACAACACCTTTCATCACCTTTCGTAGATAGCAATCATTTTAAATTTCAACAAATTTTATAAATCTCTTAAAGTGTCTGCACCCCACTTAAGGAATTGTTGGTTTTTGGCATCGACTTTGCAGCATAAATTTGAATTCGTTTTCTGTTGCAACAGAAAAATTCGGTATGATGCAAATTCTTATACAGCGATATGGGTATATCCTGCGCGTTTCGGACGGTATGTTCGCACGATTTATTGAACTTTTGAGGCAGAAATATCGCGAAATATTGTATCGTTTTATGATAAAAGGAAAGATTTAGGCCACAGGTAATGATTAAAGTATGTTAGCGACAGAAATTTAGTTTAATGCCTCTGTTTTAGCCACTTAAACTGCGTTCCGGACGCTACAAAAACACGTCCATTTTTTTTTTTTTTGAGTGGCTAAAACAGAAGCCTGGCATAGCAGGCGAGCACTCTACCCACTGCACCACAGCGGCCATGTATAGATAAATTAAAGTTCGTAACTATATATTCATTGAATTTTGATTTTGAGAATTTGTTCATTTAGTATGGGGGCCCTTAGTTATTTTGACCCCGGGCCCGGATTTTCTCTCGGCGGCCCTGCGTTTTCGATTCGCCATCACACAAGCGAGGTCGGATCGAACAAAAATGTTTGAACCCATAATGAGTAGTAGCCATACTCGCTAACTGGTCGATAAAAATTTCCCTCTGCTCGCTAGCATTCACATATAAATTTGACAGAAGGAAATTTATGCCAGCAGAGAAATTGTGAATCGAAAGCGGCTAAGGTTTCATTTAATTTGAAAAAGGTTTCATTTGAAATGAAAAAAGTTTCATTTTAAATGAAAAAAGTTTCACTTAAATTGAAAAAGGTTTAATTTTATTTGAAAAAGGTTTCACTTAATTTGAAAAAGGTTTCACTTGACTTGAAAAAGGTTTCATTTGACCTGAAAATGCTATAAACTGAAAAGTAGAAAAACCGTCTGCTTTGACAATCCACAAAATTGCGTCATGGTCTTTAATTCGGCCTCTGTGAAGTGCTTGTAATGTAAATTTCTTCCGCGTAGCCACGCAATGCTGAAAAAGTAAATCGCATGTAATTTATAAAATTCCCAAAGAAAAAGTGATAAATTGGAGTTATAATGACATTTTAGACCAACAAAACTTACAAAAGGCCACCAATAAAATGGCTTAGGCTTTGGATATGTGTATAAATACATGTATGTAAGTGTATTTCTGCACACAAACCAATTTAGTTTGTAAGTAATTTAAATGCAAATGCTAAAATCCAACAAAAATGCGAAAGCAACACAAACAACAATCACACAAGAAATAAATATGTCAACAAGCGCATAAAACGTGAGGGGTTTAATTGAGCTAAAACGAAGAGTAATGCCTAAACATGTTTAGCAAATAAATGGGGAGGCGTAGAGAGAAAGAGTAAAAGCTAAGTGAGAAGTGAAAGTGAAAGACTTTTGAATAGTTTGAGGCGCGACGCTTGAAATGGCTTAAACAAAAATGGCTGAATGGCAGTAAGGAGGCTGTTCGCTTGCCACGCTGGATGTGTGTAATAAATCGGCAATCGTCGTAAATGGCATGTGTGTAAAATTATATTGTGCATATATACAACAAACAAGAGTATATCCTTGTATATCTACAAGCAATATGCTATTTAGCGAGACATGCATGAAGTTAACAAAAACAAGTAAGGAAGCCTAAGTTCTAGTGGAATCGAACATTAGATACTCAGCTGTATGCTTTCATTGTTTGTTTGCGTTTGATGAAAACACGATGTATTTTATATAAAGCGAGTGCTGCATAAAGTGGGCGTAGCCACGCCCATTCTCAATACTTTTATCAGTCATCCAACTAAGCATATGAATATTATTCTTTGTGCAAAATTTCATTCCTTTATGACTTCTAATTACAAAGATGTCACGTTACAAATTCCCAAAGGGTGTTCCAGAAATATCTTTGTTAAAAAGTAGGCGTGGTCATAAACCGATTTGAATAAATTTTTGTGTGTCTATTAGCACAAGTTATAAAAGTATATAAACCAAGTTTCGTTATAATATCTCAATTATTTGTCGAGTTATAGGCTAAGAAATCTCGTATATTCCTTTGTCTAAAAAGAGGCGGTGCCACGCCCATCTTCCAAAATTTTTATATTTTTTGTTTCCGGTCTATCGTGGAACTCATGCCACAAAATTTCTATGAATTATCTCTATATTTGACAAAGATATCGCTTAAAATATTTTTATTAGACCCCTTTATAGTTCCCATATATAAAAGTAGGCGTGGTCGCCAACCGATTTCGCTAAAATTTTGAACATGTATTACCACAACTAATAAAAGTGTACACTGCAAGTTTCGTCATTATATTTAAATTATTTGTCGAGTTATGGCGAGAGGCGGTGCCACGCCCATTTTCCAAAATTTTTGTGCTTTTCGTTTTATATCCGCAGTTGGACTTCTGCCATAAAATTTCAATGATATACCTTTATATTTGACAGAGATATCGCTTAAAATGTTTTTATTAGGCCACTTTATAATACCCATATATAAAAGTGGGCGTGGTCGTTAACCGATTTTGGCAATTTTTCGTCCAAACATTTGACTAAGTAAGTATATCACGCCTACCAAATTTTATCGATATATCTTCAACGGTTTCTGAGTTATGACATATAAAACTTTCAATGTTTGGCCCTTAATAAGTGGGCGTGGCACCGCCCATTTTTCAAAATCTCACCAAATTTCTTCATAAGGGCCTGAGCTCCACACGTGGGTGAAATTTTATCACTCTAGCTCTATTAGTGACTGAGATGCAAAATTTCCGATTTTTACTATATAGGGGAAGTGGGCGTGGTCATGGTCCGATTTCGCCCATTTTCAATACCATCCGTTCCAGTCTTGATACCAACTTGCATTCCAGATTTCATCAAAGTATTTCAATTTTTGCGCGAGTTATCGTGCGTACAGACAGACAGACGGACAGACGGACAGACGGACGGACATGGCTCAATCGATTTCTTTTTTCACCCTGATCAATTTGATATATATAAGTCAATATCTATCTCGATTATTTTATGGTGTTACAATCCACCGTTATGTGATTAAAACTATAATACTCTGTGTACTAGTACAGCTGAGTATAAAAAAAAAGTATTTTTCGTATTTTTCTCCGGCCTTTACTTGTGTGTTCACGCACAATTTTGGCCATTAAACACGCATTCCAAGGCTTAAATGCTTAGCCAGTGTTGGAAAGTGTGCGCTAGAGCAATTGTAGAATATGAAAAAGCATATTGAAATAAGAAAGAACGTAGATGGCTGCGGCTAAGGTGGGGTGTTCATTCCCATCCTTCAAAAATGAGTGAATTAGTTTTTGAATGTAATAGCATGTCTACACAAGACGAAATTTACTCTCACAATCGTAATTCTTCACTCGAATCAAGTGCCGAATCATGCTCAGCTTCATCCAATATATTTAGAGCGAACCCTCTCAGGTGACGGTGATATATTTTGAGTTCTCCCACGAATTTCGCTAACATTGATACTGTCCCTAATTTCCCTGCAGCAAATCGTGCAAGTTCCCGGCTAGTGTAGAACCAGTTCGAAAACAAACAGTGTTGGTTAGGGTTGCCAGACGGCCTGTACTCGCCTGAATTGTACAGATATTTTACTATGTGTACAGAGTCCAGATATTTTAAAATTTGTCCAGATATTTCTATTTTTTCCTTTTTTAAGGTAGCAAACTTTTATTATTCCATTACATTTTTTTTTTTGAAATTTGTTAACAAAACTAGAGGTAAACAACTAACCATAGTTCACCTTTTCAAAGGTCGTAACAAAATGGCTATTGATTTAATTAAAGCTGAATTAGATATAAGATTAAATATAGATGAAAATTGTAAAACGTTCGTCGAATTTTTAAATCGAGAAGATAGTACAAAACTATTGGAAGCTGCTCAAAATAACACAAAATATTTATGGAAGTGAAATTCTTAAGTTTGTGTTTTTGTAATTCTTGTCCGAATACTTTTCTACAGATACATAATTTATTGTTAAAAATGTATTTGAATATGTACCCTGCAGTAAATTTGTTTCACTGCTGAATGATCATTGATGATTCCTTGTTGAATATTCATCACTGTCGTCATAACTGAGTACAATTTTTATTTTTTTTGTTTTTTTTTTCTGAGGAAAGCAAACCATTTATATGAAAAATTCAGCAGTCTTTATATGAAAGTATTCACTGATGCCTCCTCGTCATAGGTGAATTGCATCAGTGATTCATTAAGGATTCATTACGGATTCATTACGGATTTTTACTGCAGGGTACATGTATGTATGTATGTATTTGTAGAAAACTATATATTTTTTTATATACATAAATAGCAAATGTATACCATAATAAATTTTTATATTTTTGTTTGATTTTGAATAAAAATTTTTTTAATTTTTTTACTACACAATTGTTTTATTTTGAGTTTTTAAATTGTACAGAAAAGTCCAGATATTTTTTTTTAAAGTTCAGATAATCGATTGCAATCTGGCAACCCTAGTGCTGGTTATCGTTCTCTCCCAACGCAATGCTTTCAACTGTCTTTTGTAATATGCCGATGTTCTACGAAGTGGCAATTATCCTCCTCTGCAGAACTTTGGAAGGCTTTCTAAACTACTTCCTCTATAAAGAGTCCCGGAATAGTTCAAAAATCATTAGTTCGCAGATAGTTCAAAGGATAGCCCTTCAGAACTATTTCAGAAATGGTCGCTCTTTGACCGCGCTTTACTAAAATAATTCTCACTTGGCAGAACTCTTAAAATACTGAAAAAAAAAAATGCGGAATTATAAAATACCAAGTTTTTGAAACATTACCATACAGAAGGTGGAATTATCTCCTTTCATCTACAAATGCCAAGTAATACTACTTTGGTTATATGTACGTATGTCCTTTTAGTCAAGTTCCATTTGGTACTACCCAGAAAAAGACAGCAAAAAGGTACATTATTGTAAAGTGCAACATTTATTGTTGCTCAAATTTCAAATAATGGCTGTAAACATAAATTTTACGCAAAGTCACAATAATAAACTGACCACTTCTGCATCACTTTACAACCAGTTCTGAGCTAGTTGTGAACTCACTAGTTTTAGACTGTCGTTTTTAAGGGATTGTCACTTATATTATCCACTATTGCATTTTTGATTTTGGAGGTTATAAAAACTCGTCTTCTTCATTAACGTTTAAGTGGCGCCTAACTGATTTTGTCCAAGTCCAAGCTAAATGCGCAGTTACAAGGCTAGTCAGTAGATATGAATGTGCTACATAACAATAAATGGTGTAAAACGTTCACATTCTAAAAGTGACACACTTCTTCTTTTCTGGTCATGTAACACGCATTAAGACAATTTCGCATTCAAAACTATTCGCAATCACCCAAAAGAAAGCTTTCACTTTAGCGCGCGTAGCAGACTTTAAGGCGTCGTCCACATATTAACTGAACGCAGTGTGCCGCCATTTCCCTTTCCCATCACTTCCCTTCATCTTCACTTCATATTCACATCGCCTTAATTTCCCTTCTTCATTTCCCATGTCAACGTTCAAAATTTAACTCGCTAACAAACGCTTAATGTGCAAGTTAACGAGCTTGTTTGTATAAGTGCGCGCGCGTGCATATGTTTTTTGGCTGGGTAATGTGCGTAAGTATGTACTATGCGAGTTGAATTTTAAATTTACTTTCGCCAACCCATTTTTATTGGCTATCAGTGTACATGTAGTTAGTCCTTAAAAACTCACGTTGCCATGCGATTAAAATGTACGCATAATGAGCAAACAGAGTGGAAGGTTGGAAGGGGTGGTTTTTGGGGGTATCCTTTGGACACAAGCAAATAAGTTTAAAATTACTGCAAGCAAATAAGTTTAAAATTAAATGTGGGGGTACAGTTGAAAATTACGTTGGTATAGCCAGCTGTTGCTGTGATAGCAACAGGATTTTCTGAGCTCAAAGTTGGATGGTGTCAAGCGCAAAAAAAAAATAATTCATGTTCTATCAGCAAAAAACGAAAAGTTGATGTATTGTACAACGAGCAACCAAAAAGTAATGCGCAATTTTCTTTAAATTCCATTATATGAAAGCCTATATTATTACTAATTATGTATGTATATTCTAAACTTTACCAATTGGAAATAACTGGCAACCTTGTGCGCACATTATCAGTGGCAGCTTACGTTTAGAGAACTTAGCGTAGAACTTTTAAAGGCTTGAAATATGCTCTTATATCGGCTGGAGTTTATTGTAGATAGCACTGGAAAAATTATAATTAAAAAAATATTTATGGAGTTTCCATCTTTTTTTAACATCTTAATATAATTTTAATTCCGATCGAAGATAAGAAATTTAGTAGAAAAAACTCTGCTCAAACACCAAAAGCAACTTCACTCCAATTCAATTTATAATATAAAATTTAAAATAAGTGGCAACTTTGTCTGCACATTATCAGTGGCAACTTTAGTTTAGATAATCGTAGAACTTTTAAACACTTATTTAAAATATGTTGTTAAATATGAAAGAGTTTCTTGTAGAAAGCAACTCTAATGCAAAAACTTTAAACAAATTAATATTTATAGAGTTGCCATCCATTTTTATTTTCTTATAAAAATTTTAATTCCAATCGAAGTAAACAAATTTAGCAGAAAAAACTCTACTCAAAAGCGTTTTTTAACACCAAAAGCAACTTCAATTCAATTCAATTTATAATATAAAATTTAAAGTAAGTGGCAACCTTGTGCGCACATTATCGGTGGCAACTTTCGTTTAGATAAGCGTAGAACTTTTAAAGACTTGAAATATATTGTTAACTCCGCTAGAATTTCTCGTAGATAGCACTGGAAAAATTATAATTAAAAAAATATTTATGGAGTTGCCATCTTTTTTTAACATCTTAATATAATTTTAATTCCGATCGAAGATAAGAAATTTAGTAGAAAAAACTCTGCTCAAACACCAAAAGCAACTTCACTCCAATTCAATTTATAATATAAAATTTAAAATAAGTGGCAACCTTGTCTGCACATTATCAGTGGCAACTTTAGTTTAGATAATCGTAGAACTTTTAAACACTTATTTAAAATATGTTGTTAAATATGAAAGAGTTTCTTGTACACGGTAGGCAGGAAGCGACGATAGGTTGCATGAAAATGTCGAGAAAAAAGGAAAGTGGGGTTGTGTTATGTGATGTTTATAGATGAAACATCCGTTGAAATTAAAATCCGAGCTGCTCCTTTTTCAAGGATATCCACATTTTTTGTTTTTTTTGAAAGGATCAAATATTGAGGAAATCGAAAATTCGCCACCGTCCAAATTTTTCCGATTTCAATACATTATTTGGTCGCTAAGGGATACAAAAAAAGGTATTAAAAAGATAAAAGGACACCTGTAGTGGAAAAATCCAATGTGAACAGGACCTAAAGGATAACCACTGAAATATAAAATAACACAAAAAGTACCCACTTTAATTTGCGTATAACTCCTAAAATGTTAACTCTACGTGAAAATTCCTTATTATATGTTTCATTCAGAATAAATAAAGAAATATTTCTTTAATATACAATTTTGATGTACCTGCAGTGGTTAATGTACTTTTGTGCAACTAAAGTGAAAATTTCAAAAAAAGTACGTTTTTTTTATGGTGCTATTTTAAGTTAAAATATTTTTCTAGTTTATGTAAATATTTTAATCTAATGATCCAACTCTCATTCCTACATATCTATACGTTAATACTAAAAAAGAGTTAGAGCTGAGATACGCGCTAGCTGTGCACGGTGGGCGGGAAGCAACAATAGGTTGCATGGGAATATCGTAAAAACGATGGCCCAACGAATATGTGCCTAGCTGTGTGCTGGTACTAATTTTCGTTAAAAAAAAATGTTGGAAGTTTTATTCACGCTTGCTGTGTGTTTATGAAATATATTAGAATATCATTTTACGTAAGTTTTTAGCCGGCGATCGTTTTTTCCATATTTTCATGCAACCTATTGTTGCTTACCGCCCACCGTGCACAGCTAGCGCGTATTTCAGCTCTAATTCTTTTTAATATTAACGTATAGATATGTAAGAATTAGAATTGGATCATTAGATTAAAATATTTACATAAACTAGAAAAATATTTGAACTTAAAATAGCACCATAAAAAAAAGTACTTTTTTTTGAAATTTTCACTTTAGATGGACCAAAGTGCATTAACCACTACAGGTACATCAAAATTGCATATCAAAGAAATATTCCTTTATTTATTCTGAATGAAACATATAATAAGGAATTTTCACGTAGAGTTAACATTTTAGGAGTTATACGCAAATTAAAGTGGGTACTTTTTGTGTTATTTTATATTTCAGTGGTTATCCTTTAGGTCCTGTTCACATTGGATTTTTCCACTACAGGTGTCCTTTTATCTTTTTAATACCTTTTTTTGTATCCCTTAGCGACCAAATAATGTATTGAAATCGGAAAAATTTGGACGGTGGCGAATTTTCGATTTCCTCAATATTTGATCCTTTCAAAAAAAAACAAAAAATGTGGATATCCTTGAAAAAGGAGCAGCTCGGATTTTAATTTCAACGGATGTTTCATCTATAAACATCACATAACACAACCCCACTTTCCTTTTTTCTCGACATTTTCATGCAACCTATCGTCGCTTCCTGCCTACCGTGTGTAGAAAGCAACTCTAATGCAAAAACTTTAAACAAATTAATATTTATAGAGTTGCCATCCATTTTTATTTTCTTATAACAATTTTAATTCCAATCGAAGTAAACAAATTTAGCAGAAAACACTCTACTCAAAAGCGTTTTTTAACACCAAAAGCAACTTCAATTCAATTCAATTTATAATATAAAATTTAAAGTAAGTGGCAACCTTGTGCGCACATTATCGGTGGCAACTTTCGTTTAGACAAGCGTAGAACTTTTAAAGACTTGAAATATATTGTTAACTCCGCTAGAATTTCTCGTAGATAGCATTGGAAAAATTATAAGTAAAAAAATATTTATAGAGTTGCCATCTATTTATAATATCTTATAAACATTTTAATTCCGACAGAAGTGAAAAAATTTAGCAGGAAAAACTCACTCCAAAGTTTTTTTTAACAGCAAAGGCTCGGTAGCTAAATTTTACGCTATAGAATTTTAAGTAATTTTTTGGTGTCGAAGTTCAAAATATTTCCGTAAATTACTTAATTTTTAGAGAACGCTAAGCGGTAAATGTAGGTATGTCTTTTTTCTGAGAAACAAATTATAATTTTACTCTAAGGAACTTAAAATAAGTGGCAACCTTCTATGCAAACTTTTGTAGATGATTTCCAAATATTTTTTGTAGTGTACTCAATTGTTTGAGTATCTTAAGAGTTACATGTGAGCATATCTTTCTTCTGAGAAAAAAATTATTATTTTACTCAATATAATTTAAAATAAGTGGCAACGTTCTATGCAAATTTTTGTAGATTATTTCCAAATATTTTTCGTAGTGTACTGAGTTGGTAGAGTATTTTAAGTGGTACATGTAGGTATATCTTTTTTCTGAGAAAGAAATTATAATTTTACTCTATAGAATTTAAAATAAGTGGCAACTTTATTTGAAAATTTTTGCTGACGAATTTAAAAATATTTATATTTTAGACTACTCTAAGAGTAAATGTAGGAATACCTTTTTGCTGAGAAAAAAATTATAATTTTACTCTAAAGATTTTTAATTAAGTGGCAACCTTCTAAGAAAATTTTTGTAAATGATTTCCAAATATTTTTTGTATTTTACTGAGTTGTTAGAGTATTTTAAGTGGTACATGTAAATATACATATATTTTTTCTGAGAAAAAAAAGTATAGGGGTCTGCGCCACACCTCGATTTTTTGGCTTCAAAATAATAAATGTGGCTACTGTAGGTTTAAAGTGCATATAAATTCATGCTTATACTTAAGTTTTGCCAAACTTAATCAAATAATTGTTATCGCAACTGGGTATATACATACATCCACCTATACACTGTAGTTGCGTAGTACGTATGTATTTGTGTGCTCATGTACAGCTTGTTGTGGCTCATTTACGTCTAATGAGATAATCCGCCAGCCAACACAACTATTAACCAGTCCTGGCTGACAAAATGGCATGTAAATATGTGCGTGTGCGCGTAGCAGCAGCTCGATATCTCAAGAGTTACTTTCAGATATCCATTTCACGCAGCGCTCGCTGATTTTCGCTGAGCCGCCTGCCACTCTTTGGCTTCTCTGCCATTTCAGCACATTTTTTTTGCATAATTTAAGCATCACGAGCACGGTGAAGCAGCGAGTTGATTGCTTTTTTTTTTGCAGCGTGAGGTGTAACTCCAAATATCGCTGTTGATGTGTGCATGTATTAATGTAATAAATGTGCCACCAGCCGCTTGGCACTTGCCACTTCGGCGCTCCTGAATGGAAAACTTGCTGCTTTTGCTTCCATCTGCTGTTGTTGCATTTCCTTGTCGCTTTAGTGGCATTATACTCGTAATGGCGCAATAAATGAGGCATGTTAGACGATTTATTTGATAGCTCATTTTGGTGGTTCATTTTACTCACAATTTTCCACACGCATCTACTACTAAATTATAATACGCGTGCAGGAGTATAAGCAGCGACATCTGTTTCATTTTTAAATTAATGGCATTTACGCTGCAGCTCATTACCATTGCTTTAATTTACGCCAGTTAGGGAGACAGTTGTTGTTGTTGAAGTAATGTGAAGGTGTTTTGTATGGCAGCAGAAGAATGGCGCTTATTAATGATTTCTTTGCGTATTTGTGACAGTTTTTTTCTTCTTTTTGTTTTTTCAAGCTCATAACTAGGGCATGGAAATCTATGCAAATACATGTTTTTCTTAGATTTAGGTAGAGCAAAATAAATAAACAATCTTTGCGAATCGTGAAATTGTCTTAAAAATGGCATTCAAATGTTTTTGCATATTTTGCATATTTTGGTCATATATGCATATTTTTACATATTTTGCGTTGTTTGCATTTTTTTATTACATATTTCGCATTATATTGCCTATTTTTGGAATTTGCTAGTTGACAGTTTTATACAAACGAAATTCATGCATAACAGTCATCTGACGACGAATAGAGTTTCGTGTGAACACGGCTATTATTAGTATATTCGATACGGTGCATACCTGTCGACAAAGAGCCGTTTTCAAACATGCTCCTATTACCTCTGTGGATTTAGAACGTTCGTTTTCTATGTTTAAGAGCTTTTTTCGACCGAATCGGCAAAGTTTTCTTTTTGAGAATAAGAAAAAATACTTCATTGTGTACGCTAATGAATCGTTGAATAAGGATTAACCTTTGCAAGTTATGAAATTTTCAAGACTGAATTTATGTATCTATATATATATATAAACATACATATGTATGAACGTACAACGTAAGAGCAAAATTGAATTAAAAAATGTTTGTACCTAATTTATTTAACTATTGTAACTTCAATAAACATGAATTATCTGAAGTTGAAAAATTTGAATTAATGCATTTTTTTTTTGATTTTTCATGCATATTTCTCAGTTTTTGTTGCATTTTTTATGCGCATATTTTTTATTTTTTAGTACATGAAATTCCATGCCCTACTCATAACAGTTAAATAACCGGCGCTAACAAGTGTGTCAAATGCGCATTATCATTATGGTTTATATTAAAAGTTAAATTGGTGTTGGTAGTGGAGCTTTGGCTTATCAAAAAAAAAAAAAAAACAAGTAAGGAAGCCTAAGTTCGAGTGGAATCGAACATTAGATACTCAGCTGTATGCTTTCATTGTTGTTTACGTTTGATGGAAACACGGTGTATTTTATATAAGCGAGTGCTGCATAAAGTCATCCAACTAAGCATATGAATATTCTTTGTGCAAAATTTAATTCCTTTATGACTTCTAGTTACAAAGATGTCACGTTACAAATTCCCAAAGGGTGTTCCAGAAATATCTTTGTTAAAAAGTAGGCGTGGTCATAAACCGATTTCAATAAATTTTTGCGTGTCTATTAACACAAGTTATAAAAGTGTATAAACCAAGTTTCGTCATAATATCTCAATTAGTTGTCGAGGTATGGGCTCCGGAATCTCGTAGATTCCGTTGTCTAAAAAGAGGCGGTGCCATGCCCATTTTCCAAAATTTTTATACTTTTTGTTTCCGGTCTACTGTAGAACTCATGCCACACAATTTCAATGAATTATCTTTATATTTGACAAAAATATCGCTTAAAATGTTTTCATTAGGCCCCTTTATAGTTCCCATATATAAAAGTGGGCGTGGTCGTCAACCGATTTTGGCAATTTTTCGTCCAAACATTTGCCTAAGTAAGTATATCACGCCTACCAAATTTCATCGATATACCTTCAACGGTTTCTGAGTTATGACTCATAAAACTTTCAATGTTTGCCCCTTAATAAGTGGGCGTGGCACCGCCCATTTTCCAAAATTTCACCAGATTTCTTCATAAGGGCCTGAGGTCAATACGTGGGTGAAATTTTATCACTCCAGCTCTATTAGTTACTGAGATACAAAATTTCCGATTTTTACTATATAGGGGAGGTGGGCGTGGTCATGGTCCGATTTCGCCCATTTTCAATACCGTCCGTTCCTGTCTTGATACCAACTTGCATTCCAAATTTCATCAAAATATCTCAATTTTTGCGCGAGTTATCGTGCGTACAGACGGACAGACGGACAGACGGACGGACGGACAGACGGACGGACGGACGGACATGGCTCAATCGATTTCTCTTTTCACCCTGATCATTTTGATATATATAAGTCTATATCTATCTCGATTATTTCATTCTGTTACAATCCACCGTTAGGAAATCAAAACTATAATACTCTGTGTACTAGTACAGCTGAGTATAAAAAACAAAAGGTATGGTGGTCTGCAGCTCGAATCATTTCGAAAAATATCTCCACAAAACAATTCAGTATTACAACTGCTACCCAGCATAGTTTAAACTTTAAAGTAAAGTAAATAAAAAACAGAACAAAGAAGCATTCAACCCCAATCAATTAAGCATAAAAAAAGAAAATATTCGAACATTGATAGGTATGTGGAAAACGTTGGTTTCTCTTTGTTGTGTTATTGTAAATTTGCATAAATTGCGTAATAATTGTAAAAAAAAAAATAAATAAATAAAGCATAACGGTTGAAATAAGCACAAACGAAACCGCCAATAAAATAAATAAATACGCACTATAGCAATAATCAAGAGCAGAAGGCCATAAAGGCATGTTTTTTTTGTTTTTCATTAGCGATGACATGGCAGAAAGCTTCGTTGCAGGAGCGACTGAGTGAGTGTGTAAATTTTATGAAAACATTTATGAGAAAGAAAATATGTAAATAAAAAACTGAATGCAATCATGTGAAAAACACATTTAAGCCTAAATGATAATAAAAAACATAAAAAAGGAATTTAAAGGGAAATAAAACAGCTGAGCCCTTTAGATTAAAGCAATTGCGTGGTGTTAAATTTTGTTTGCGGTGGGTAGGATAGAGAAGAAGGAAGTAAACTAAGAGTAAAAGTATCAAAATTAAGAGAATTCCATTTAAAATTTAGAATTCAAAATTAAATTTTCAAAATTAATTTTTCAAAATTAAAATCAATATCCAAAATTTAATATTAAGAATTAAAAATTAAAAATTCAGAAATTTGCATAAGAATTAAAAATTTCAAAAACTCAAATTTTAAAATTAAAAATTCAGAAATACAAAATTGAAAGCTCAAAATTCAGGTAAAAATTCAATATTAAAAGGACAATATTTAAAATTCAAAATTTCACAAATTAAAATTTTATAATTCCAAATTCAGAAATACAAAATCCAAAATTAAAATTGAACATTCAATATTCAGCAATAAAAAAATCAAAATTTAAGACTCAATATTTAAAAATTAGAAGTCAAAATTTAAAAAGTTCAAAATTTAAGAATCAAATAAAAATTCAAAATTTAAAATTCATGTCAAAATAATGCCCTAAGTCAAAATTCAAAATTTAATATTAAAAATTTAGAAATCAGTTTTAAAATTCAATTTTCAAAATTAAAATTCAAAATTCAGACATAAAAAATTAACAATTCAAGATTTCAAAACTCAAAATTCAAAATATAAAGTACAAAATTCAAAACTTAAATTCAAAACTCAAAAACTAAAAATTACATAGTTCAAAATTTAAGATTCAATACTTAAAAAAGTTAAAATTCAAAATTCGGAATCCAGAAATCAAAAATCAAGCCTCAAAATTTAAATTACAAAATTCAACTCTAAATTTAAAAATTTAAAAAGATTCAATATTTAAAAAATTTAAAATTTAAAATTCAATATTCAAATTTCAAAATTCAGTAATCAGTTTTTAAGATAAAATTTTCAAAATTATAATTCAACATTCAAAATTAAAATTGAATATTCAAAATTCAAGATTCAAATTTCGAACTTCAAAATTCTAGATTCAAATATCCAAACTGAAAATTCAAAATTTACAATTAAAAATTAAAAATTCAGATTTCAACTTTCAAAATTAAAATTTGAAAATTAAATTTCAAAATTCCAAATTCAAAATGTAAAATTCAAAATTCGAAAATTCGAAAATCAAAATTCAAAATTCAGAATTCAAAATCCAAAAATTACAATGAAAATTTTCAAATTAAAAGTTAAGAAGTAAAAGATTCAAATAAAAAGTTTTAATAATTCTTTACTTTTGAATCTCAAATCTACTCAATATTCGGAATTAAGAATTTAATTACAAATTTCAAAATTTAAAAGATAAAATATTTAGAAATCTAATAATTTAAAATTTAAAATTCAAATTCATTATTCAAAAACTAAAAATTCATATTTCAAACTTCAAAAACCAAATTTCAAAATTTAAAAAATTCAAAATACAAAGACTCAAATTTCGTAATTTCAAATTTTCAAAAATTCAAAACTCAAAGCTAAAAATTTCAAAATTCGAAATTGAAAAATTCAAATTTTAAAATTCAGTATTAAAAATATTAATTAAAAATTCAAATTCCAAACTTCAAAATTCCACTTTGCTAAAACATCGCACTGTAAATAACCCAGATTAAACTGAGGCGCCACATCCTAACCGAAAATGGGTTGCATAATAACAACAACAATCATAAAAACGAAGGAAACATTTATTTCACAATAAAATGTAATGAGCAATGAAAAATGGTGTACTACATAAAACGTGCTGAGTAGCGCAGTAGCATAGGAAATTATTAAGAGAAAAAATGCGAACAAGGTCATTTCCGAGCTGCATGTGATGCAATGAGCAGAAGCCAAAGCCTTTGGCCACGGCTGCCGCAAAAATTTATTAGCTTAACAGCAGCCAAAAACGTAAAGAAGAAGAAGAAACACAAAAAAGGGTAAAGTGAAACCACGAAGGATAGACACACTCAAAAAGCTAAATTGGAACAAAATGAGTTAACTAAACGCGCCTAAAGAAGCACACTGAAGCTGTAAACGTGATGAATTATTCACAGCAAAAATGGGTGAATTAAAAGAAAATTATAATCTAAATCATTTTGAAAGTAATCAGCCAAAGAGAAAAAAACAGAAAAACAAAAACACAGTTTGCAAACTGCAACGAAATGAAATGCAAAGAATTATGGCAAATAGTTTTAGGCAGCGGCAATGCAACAACCGGTTGGCTGGTTGGTTGTGGTTTCGGTGTGTGCGGTTGACGGTGAACGGTGCGTATACGTAACGCTTTTTCCTGTGTGAACGAAAGCAGGCGGAGCAGCCACAGCAGTATCTAATGAGTGGGTAGGGGGGGCGGCGTAGCAAAAACTAAACTGATAAACTATTATGTAGGTATAAAGTAAAAGTAAGCTATCCTCTGGCTAAATGTAAATGTAAATGTTCGTATTTTTTAATTTTGCTTTTGCTTTGTAAGCACACCGCAACCGCATTAAAAAGCAACGAGTTTCCTGTGCGCCAACGATTCGCCAAAGGCTAAAAAGCGTTTCCGAAATAAAATGTTGTTGTTATTTTGAGCAAAAGTTATGCGGCAAAAGAAAAAGAAATTTTTGCAGGAGTAGAATTGTAGTTGCGGTACGGTGTGCTTTAGTTGCATACTTGCACTTTCAAGGGGCAAAAATAATTGAGATTTAAAAAAAAAAAAATTATAAATAAGAATCAATTAAGATCATTGATAATTAGGTCCTAAATATCACTGTGACACCAATTGAGGGTTGTTGTCTGGGCGCGTAATAATTCCCACACAGAACGAAGGACCACTATCCGTATAGTAAAACCTGAGGTAAAAAATTTTTATTGCCAATATAAATTTTTCATCGGCCGAAAGCTCTTTTCACCAGGGACCGATTTTAATCGTTATTTTCATTTCTTCGGATGAAAAAATCATTATGAAAACTTCGTTAACAATAAAATGCAAGTATGCCGATACAATGATTTTAGCAAATTCTATCCAAATATGAGCTCATCTTTATCCTAAAAATTTTTATTTTTTAAATTTTTAAATAACCATTATTTACGATTTTTATTTTTTCGATCAAAAATAATTTTTATTATTGGATTTAAATTTTTCCGATGAAACTTGATCGATATTTTATGATTTTTATTTTTTCGATCAAAAATAATTGTTATAATTGGATTTAAATTTTTCCGATCAACTTTAATCAATATTTTTTTATTTTTTCTCCGATCATAGTAAACTTTTTCAAACGTTAGTGAATCCTATATTTGATGGCTTGAAGTTGACGATTGTGCCAACATTGGCGCAGTTCTATTTGAGAACAAAATTTGCAAAAAAGAACAAGTTTTTAGAGTTTATTATGATCGGAAAAATTTAAATCCAATAATAAAAATTATTTTTGATCGAAAAAATAAAAATCATAAAATATCGATCCAGTTTCATCGGAAAAATTTAAATCCAGTAATAACAATTATTTTTGATCGAAAAAATAAAAATCATAAAATATCGATCAAATTTCATCGAAAAAATAAAAATCAAATTATAACGATTAAAAATGATTTTTTTATAAAAATGATAATCGTTACGGTCCCTGCTTTTCACAATTTAAATAAATATTGAAATTTATGGCCTATCACTAATACAAATAAAATTTGCGAAATTTTTTCTGAGTGATTTTTAAATAAAGGATAAAAGGGTTAAAAAACATATCTTATGAAAATATGTTGTTAGGAAATGTATAGCAAAATTGCACGAGCTTTAATTTCGTAGAATATTTTAAACGGCTAACATATACACGAAGAGCTCGTTTTGCCCGATTGTTTATAAAGTCCGAGAAAAATGATATTTTGAAGGTCGTTAGGGGGTTAAAATCCCAGTAGAAAAATGAAGGAGATGAAATCAATGATAGAATAATAGAACCTCTGCTCAGCTCTTCTCCAGTGTTTGGAAGACTTTACCATCTTGATTATTATGTTAATTATTTCTTGTATTAAACGGTCAAACTGCGAGGCCTTGCCTGCTCGCTTTCGGAAGAATAACTTATATAGGAGTTGTTGATATAGCCCTTGTTCGTTAATTGCTTTACTCGCTTCCCTGAGAAGCGGCACTGAAAGCGCTCTATTTGGAGCAATGCGGGGTGAACTTTGCTTTTGATTAAAAGCTGCTCTAAAATGCTTTATTACGGAAAGCGCTTGACAACTTTTCTTCTGGGATGTTCTGGAAAATGATACGCCATAAAATTTCACTAAAGACAAAATCTTCGTACAAGGAGCCTAGAAAGAACTCACTCTCTAGGTAGTTTATCGGCGGGTGTTCCAGATTAATATTGTTGTTGTTGTATAATTTAACGATTTCGATTAATTAATGCTAAAAATGCCATCGCCGCTAAAAAGGGTGTTCTTCACTATAAGTAAATTTGTAGACAAAGAAAAAAATATTTCAAAATAGTTATCTTTTTATCTCAATAAACGATTCCTTACGGTCCTTGACGTGACTGTATTAACCAGACATTGAAAATAATTGTTAACAATTTCAAAGCTTTTGAAAATAACAAAAAATCTTAGAGAAAAACTCTAACAATCTTTTAAAAACAAAAATCCAAAGACAAAAAAAAATAATTATTTTTGTCTGAGAGAAATCCTTATTTCTTGATTTTTTCTGTTATTCACTGATATTTATTTTCAACAGAAAAAATTTGAGCAAGAAATAAAAAAATATATACATATCTAAATACATTCAGTGAAAATTTTTCAAATAAGTGCTTTTTATATTTCTCAACATGTGAGATTTATTTTGAAAAATAAAATATTTTTGTTACCGAAAGACCAAAAAATCTGATTTAAAATTTTTTTTTTGTTGAGACCGAAATTTTTATTTTTCTGTTTTTTTTTTTGTTTTTTGTCTGTGAAAAACAAAAATATTTTAAATGTTAACAGTTAAATTCAATCTCTGGTACTAACTTTTTCTTATTTCAATCAAAACTACAAAAAAAAAAAAAAAATCACAAAAAATTCCCAAAGCAACATTCAAATGAAATGTGCAAACTGAGAATGCAAAAAATTAACTACATAGTTGCTGCTCCCCTCAAAAAAAAAAGGAATCAAAAATAAAACTAACATGAAAACTAAGCGAAAAAGCGCGCACATAAAACCAACAGCCAACTGTTTCAACAAGCCATGCAACATGAAAAAGTAACGGTGAAAAAGCAATGAAAACGTTACAACAAAACCAAAAACAAAAAGTAAAAAAAGACGGGCAGCATCTGCTGTTGCACTGCATTGCAACGTTGCGGCCAATTGTTATGTTTCGCCGAAAATTGTGTTGGTTTCGCCCACATTTCTACGAAAAGGCGATGAAACAGGAATCTAATGTTAAAGAAAAAAAAACGAAACTTTCAACTGGAATGGAAATTGGAGCAAATTTTAATGGGAATAAAATGTAAATAATTAATGTGTTAAAGAAGCAGCACTTCAGAAATATTTCTGTGGATAGAGAATCTCGCTTTAGTTGCCCTTCAAGAACCTTTGACTACTGGAGCTATTCTTAGAAAACGGAGTGAAAATTTTAATCAGAAAACTGCTGAATAAAAATGCTAGTTTGTGCTGATCTTTTTAATTGAAATATTGCATGAAGCCACGTAGATCGCTTGTTGCTGAAGAAGAGTTCCAGATTAATTGCATTTATTAATCTTTGATTTGTAAATCTTGAAGGCTAGATTAAGGCTTTTGTTTAAAACAGATATGTGTGGCTATTAACTACTGAACATTGTATAAAAAGATTGAGCAAGAATGCAAACTAAGACGCTGGAAAGACAAATCTAGATCAATTGAGTCAAAATTATGTTAACTATATTTAAAGCACTTGACTGTGCAACATTAAACAAGAGAGTGTAATGTTATGTTCAGACACAACTTTAATTGAACATTAAGAGCCTTCGTTCAATTTACAAGCCTGATGGTTCTCAATTTACCATACAAAAATTTGCTAAGTTAATGCTTCATTAGAAATTAATGAGTTACTAATAGGGTTTTCAGACGTACTAATTTGATCAGTACAATACTGATTTTTCGTGCCCCGTACTGATGGTTTTAAAAACCTTAAGAAATACTGATTTTTTGGATTTTGTACTGATTTGTACTGATTTTTAGCCGACACTAAAAAAAAATCATTTTTATCACCCTGCACTGTTTTTAATTTTCCAACTGTTTTCATTTGACGTTTATAACCATGAAACAATTAGGAAGGAGGCCGAAACGCAAACGTTACATGTCATAGAAACATATTTGACAGTTAATCATACGGAAACAAAAACAAAATGCCAGTAATAAAGACGATTTTCTCCCCATATATTTTTTTTCTTGTTTGAAGGCAATGTACTGATTTTTTCAGGAAAGGTATCTGGCAACCCTAGTTACTAATGAAGAACAATTAAAAAGCTTGTTTCATAAGCAAAATGAAATATCATGATCAGAGAAATGTCATTAGCGTCAGGGTCCACTAAACACTAGGTTGGTTCGTCAGATCAGATGAATTCTTGATTTTCATTACCTATCAAATTTGTATTTATTACTGCTTATTCAATACATGCATACGTGTTTACGATTGGTAAAAGTTGTGTGCTAAATGTCAAATTATTTCGTCCTCCTTGCAGTTTTAACATTTAGGTCGCGAGAGTTTGATATTCAGCTCACGCCGTGTATGTGTGTATGTATCTTGAGCCGACCTGTTAAATGGGTCAAGTAAATTAAATATGTATGAACACCAAATCTAGAGATGCTCAATCAAGCCCAATTGACTTAATTACATTTTTATATCTGAACATGATATAAGGGAATCCCAGCGGTTTCTGAACAAAGCGTATACATCGCCGAGGTTTCAGACAAGGCCTCTTTCGTGTGATTTGTTCAACTTGATGCTGGAAAATATAATTCCAGCTGCAGAACTCAGTCACACATGAAGCATCTTGTATCACAAGATTGTGAAAATGTTGGCCTACGCCGGTGATATTGACATCATTGGCACTAATACTCGCGCTGTATGTTCTGCCTTCTCCAAGCTGGACAAAGAGGCTAAGAAAATGGTTTTGGCGGTTAACGAGGACAAGACGAAGTACCTCCTTCATCACACAAAGAAATAGCACGCCTTGACAGCCACGTCACTGTTGACGGCTGGAATTTGAAACCGTTAAGAACTACGACTCTTTGGGAACCAGCATTAACACCCAAACGAATGTCAGCACGGAAATCCAACGAAGAATCAATCTTGCCAATAAGTGCTACTTTGTACTAAGTAAGCAATTGAAAAGTAAAGTTCGCCCTCTCGAGGAACAAAAATACATACTCCACAGAACGTTCATCGTTCCAGTCCTAATGTAGAAGCAGAAGCATGGACAATGTCAAAATCAGATGAGATGGCACTAGGAGCATGCGAGAGAAAAGTTCTTTGGAAGATTTAATGATGAGCTGTGCCAGCGACTAAAATCAAACCCCCAGGCCAGAGATAGTTAGATTTATAAATGTTCCCAAATGAGGTTGTTTAGTTGCTGGAATCACTTATTGAATATTAAACTAGACACAACGATTTGGTTTGCTTTTCTTCAACAACAAACTATACGCATTTAGAACATACAAAACAGTTTCCATCGACGGCCAAATGGCGAAGCGAACCATTAGTGATGCAACAAAAAAAAAAAGAACGAGCAACAAACAGAACAAGACAACTAAAACAAGGAGCATCGACTAACAACAATGAAAACAACAAGCAAAAACAATAATAACAAGTAAGGAAGCCTAAGTTCGAGTGCAATCGAACATTAGATACTCAGCTGTATGCTTTCATTGTTTGTTTGCGTTTGTTCGATATAGGGTGTATTTTATATGAAACGAGTGCTGCATAAACAGGGCGCAGCCACGCCCATTTTCAAAATTTATATCAATCATCCAAATAAGCATACAAATATTATTGTTAGTGCAAAATTTCATCCCTCTATGACTTTTAGTTACAAAGACTTCACGTTACAAATTCCAAAAGGGTGTTCCAGAAATATCTTTGTTAAAAAGTAGGCGTGGTCATAAACCGATTTCAATACATTTTTGCGTGTCTATTAACACATGTTATAAAAGTGTATAAACCAAGTTTCGTCATAATATCTCAATTATTTGTCGAGTTAAAGGCTAAGAAATCTCATATATCCCTTTGTCTAAAAAGAGGCGGTGCCACGCCCATTTTCCAAACTTTTTTATTTTTTGTTTCCGGTCTATTGTAAAACTCATGTCACAAAATTTCAATGAATTATCTTTATATTTCACATAGATATCGCTTAAAATGGTTTTATTAGGTCACTTTATAATACACATATATAAAAGTGGGCGCGGTCGTCAACCGATTTTGGTAATTTTTCGTCCACACATTTGGCTAAGTAAATATATCACGCGTACCAGATTTCATCGATATATCTTTAACGGTTTCTGAGTTATGGCTTATTAAACTTTCAATATTCGCTCCTTAATAAGTGGGCGTGGCACCGCCCATTTTCCAAAATTTTTGTAGTTTTTGTTTTATGTCCATAGTTGGACTCCTGCCACAAAATCTCAGTGATTGATCTTTATATTTGACAGAGATATCGCTTAAAATGTTTTTATTAGGCCCCCTTATATTTCCTATATATAAAAGTGGGCGTGGCCGTCAACCGATTTTGATAATTTTTGGCCAAAACATTTGACTAAGTAATTATATTACGCGTACCGAATTTCATCGATATATCTTCAACGGTTTCTGAGTTATGACTCATAAAACTTTCAATGTCTGCCCCTTAATAAGTGGGCGTGGCACCGCCCATATTCCAAAATTTTTGTGTTTTTTGTTTTATGTCCATAGTTGGACTCATGCGACAAAATTTCAATGATAGATCTTTATATTTGACAGAGATATCGCTTAAAATGGTTTTATTAGGTCACTTTATAATACACATATATAAAAGTGGGCGTGGCCGTAAACCGATTTTGATAATTTTTCGTCAAAACATTTGCCTATGTAAGCAAATTACGCGTACCAAATTTCATCGATATATCTTCAACGGTTTCTGAGTTATGACATATAAAACTTTCAATGTTTGACCCTTAATAAGTGGGCGTGGCACCGCCCATTTTCCAAAACTTCATCAAATTTCTTCATAAGGGCCCGAGCTCAATACGTGGGTAAAATTTTAAAACTCTAGCTATATTAGTGGCTGAGATACCAAATTTCCGATTTTTTCTATATAGGAAAAGTGGGCGTGGTCATGGTCCGATTTCGCCCATTTTCAATACCAACCGTCCCAGTCTCGATACCAACTTGCGTTCCAAATTTCATCAAAATATCTCAATTTTTGCGCGAGTTAGAGTGTTTACAGACGGACGGACGGACGGACAGACGGACGGACGGACGGACGGACGGACGGACGGACGGACGGACGGACATGGCTCAATCGATTTCTCTTTTCACCCTGATCATTTTGATATATATAAGTCTATATCTATCTCGATTATTTCATTCTGTTACAATCCACCGTTATGTGATTAAAACTATAATACTCTGTGTACTAGTACAGCTGAGTATAAAAAGAAGCAAAAACAATAACAACTAAAAACAAAAACCACAACAACAACGAGAAAGCCCAAAAGATATTCACAGTAGAGCGAAATAACGACGCTAGGCAGCAGAGGCAAAAGCGACGGAAATTACGAGCAGCAAAAACAACACAAGTAAACGTATTAGAAATTGGGAAAAAATGGGAGTGGCAGAAGAAGCAGAAATGAGCAGCAGAAAAATGCAGCATCGAAGCATTGAAATATTTTGGAGCAGCGCAAAATAACAAAACAGCGGTATGCAACGCACACAACGCCTGTCTGGCATACTTAATTTATTTATTTTATGCAAATTTAGGATAATGTATCTGTGGCCGCAGGATGCCGCAAAAACAATAACAGTAACAACAACAAACAAGCCAAAAATAGGAGAACGAGAACACCGACAACAACAACAATAACCACAAAAATAATGAAATCGAGCGCTGAAACTTGTGTGGGTGTGTGTGCGTTGGGAAGTGGTGGGCGGGGCCGTTTAAAATTGCAATTTCTCGTAAGGGCGACGAGGGTGGAGTGGCGGCAAATAACCGCAACAGCAGTTACAGCAATAAAAAGCGAGTGTACCACAATTACAACAATAAAAACAATAACCACAAAAATAGTAACAAAAAATAAACAGAAAATGGTATAAGTACACCTATGGTTCGAATGGTCTTTCCAAAAAAAGCAATAAGAGATGGGTTGCGCGCGCCGGAGAGCGCTGGGTGGCGGCAAAAAACGATTTTAGAATTGTTTTATGGATTAAAGGCTGGAGCGCAACGCACGGCGAGGGCGTTTTTAAGTTGCACAGCAATCAAGTCCAAGCGCAAGCCCATGCGCGCATCAGAGTCGAAGTGCTGATGTTGGCTTGGAGTTTGTTGTTGCTGTTTTTTTTTGCGTAAAATGTTTATAATATGCATTTTTGCATAGAACGCGCATTAACTCTTGGTGATGAAGATAGAAAGAGAGCGGATGGGCTAGATAAACACAAAAAGCATAACTGTACCAATTTAGGTGTGTGTTGGGGTGTAGCGCAGAGTAGTATTGCGGTTTTAGCGCAATATTTTGTGGCTAAAGGTGCTCAAGCGATGCGTTGTTATTATCGTTTTACTTTTTTTTCAACTTCCGTTGATGCTTACCGGGCTTTTTTGGTATGTTTTGTGTAATAAAAAGCAATTGTTGCCGCCGACAAGCTGCTGTGTGCATATAAAATTGCGTTCACGTCGTGAAAATAGCAAAAACAAAAAGTTGAGTTAAATTACAATGAGAACTTTTTACTTTATATTAGTTTTTTTAGATGTGGATTTTGAAAAAAAAAAAAAAAAATGTTTGGTAAGCTTTGCTTGTTGATAAAGGTTTAGCAAACTTTGCGTGAGCTTTAAACGAAGTCAAACGAAAATACATAGAAATATTCTTTCTTGCAATAAAGTTCTTTTTCTCTTACTCTGTTTGGCACTATCCAACCTCCTTCTTCATTTCTCCAATATTCCATTTATTTTATTAATTTGAATTTAGTTCAATGTTTTCAATCAAGTGGCAACCCTACCAAAAATTGTATTTGACCGTAAGCTCAACTGAGCACCTGAGCTTTCCATAGAAAAAAGCTTCGCGTACGATGTTAAGCTTTTATGAGCGTATTATATAAATATGTTTGAAAGTTAAAACGTTCGCCTTTTAGTATTTAATTTGTGCTTTTCTTGTCGGGTTTCTAAATAAGTAATATATTGAACAAGCCTCCCTTGTTCTCTCAACAACCAATTTAGTGGAGCTTTTAGAGAGCTTTCAACAAAAACTAAAGAGGCTATAAGCTTGCGAAATATATTTCATTAAAGCTTTTTGAGAAGTCCAATATTTTCATCTTGTTTTTAAAGCAACTAAATATCTCTAAAAGCTCGTTTGATATTTTATCATTATATATACATATTGTTAACGTTTCATTCGTTAAAATGTGCAAACTTGTGGCGCTTTCCGAAAGCTTATAACTCCGCCTGCGTTCAAAACAAATTTTTTTGAGCTTTTAAAGAGCTTTTGAGCTTTTGAAAAGCAAATAGAAACTCTGTAAACTTCTGAATTTAATTGCAGTAAAGTTTACTGGAAAATTCGATGTATTTTATGTTACTTTTCATGAGACTATAAAACTTTAAAAGCTCTGTTGACATCCTTTTCTCATAATTTTTTTTTTTTTGTAACAAAGACAGTCACTTTGCACTTTGCACTTTGCAAACCTATCAAGTTCTCTCTGCTTTAATTAATGCAACCCTGTGCGACTTTTGGCAAAGCTTACAATTCGCGAAGCTTTTAAAAAGTATAACATAAGCTTGGGCGTCTGTTTATGCTTTCAGTTAAGTAAGCATATAAATCATCACCCTGTTTTTCCAAAGCATTTAATGGAAAATCATAAATTAATTAATTATTAATTTATCAAAAGATTTTTGGTTAAACTTTAGATATTTGTAAGCTCTCGAAAGTTATATTACCCCACACAGTTTATAGCGCCCACGCGACGAGTAGAAGAAAAAAAATATTTAGCTTGCTCAAATTACGTTGAACATGCTGTTTTTTTTAATTATCCTTTTTACACTCAGCTGTACTAGTACACAGAGTATTATAGTTTTAGTCACATAACGGTGGATTGTTACAGAATGAAATATCGAGATAGATATAGACTTATATATATCAAAATGATCAGGGTGAAAAGAGAAATCGATTGAGCCATGTCCGTCCGTCCGTCCATCCGTCCGTCCGTCTGTCCATCCATCCGCCTGTAAACACTCTAACTCGCGCAAAAATTGAGATATTTTGATGAAATTTGAAATGCAAGTTGGTATTGAGACTGGGACGGTTGGTATTGAAAATGGGCGAAATCGGACCATGACCACGCCCACTTTTCCTATATAGAAAAAATCGGAAATTTGGTATCTCAGTCACTAATATAGCTGGAGCGATGAAATTTTCTCCACGTGTTGAGATCAGGGCCCTAGGAAGAAATTTGATGAAATTTTGGAAAATGGGCGGTGCCCCGCCCACTTATTAAGGGTCAAACATTGAAAGTTTTATATGTCATAAATCAGAAACCGTTGAAGATATATCAATGAAATTTGGTACGCGTGATTTACTTACTTAGGCAAACGTTTGGACTGAAAATAGTTAAAATCGGTTAACGGCCACGCCCACTTTTATATATGGGTATTATAAAGTGGCATAATAAAAACATTTTAAGCGATATCTTTGTCAAATATAGAGATAATTCATAGAAATTTTGTGGCATGAGTTTCACGATAGACCGGAAACAAAAAATATAAAAATTTTGGAAAATGGGCGTGGCACCGCCTCTTTTTAGACAAAGGAATATACGGGATTTCTTAGCCTATAACTCGACAAATAATTGAGATATTATGACGAAACTTGGTTTATACATTTTTATAACTTGTGTTAATTGACACGCAAAAATTTATTTAAATCGGTTTATGACCACGCCTACTTTTTCACAAAGATATTTCTGGAACACCCTTTTGGAATTTGTAACGTGACATCTTTGTAACTAGAAGTCAAAAAGGAATGAAATTTTGCACAAAGAATAATATTCATATGCTTAGTTGGATGACTGATAAAAATGTTGAAAATGGGCGTAGCTACGCCCACTTTATGCGGCACTCGCTTTATATAAAATACGCCGTGTTTCCATCAAACGCAAACAAACAATGAAAGCATACAGCTGAATATCTAATGTTCGATTCCACTCGAACTTAGGCTTCCTTACTTGTTCTTACTGGAAACGGTTTGTGTGTGTGTGTGTGTGTTTGCGCTTGTAAGTTGTGCCTTTCTTCTGTGTTTTTTTTTCTCTCTGTGTTTTGTGAAAATTTTACTAATTAAAACGCGGTTATGCTGTAATGCCCAGCGGCCCAACTATCCACTTTAGTTAGTTGTTATACAATAACATTGCATATTCATTTAACCGAGGTAATAATGTTGATGTGTGTGTGTGTGTGTGTGTATATATGTATGGGGAAGTTGTAGCGCTGAAACATCGCGCATCCGGTTGGCAACTCAATTAAGTTCATTAAATATTTATGCAGCGCTGATGAGTAACTAGTGAAACACTGTAGGGGCCAAATGTATCTAAATGAAATGAGTTAGGGTTTTTATTTTATTTAGCATCAGCTGCATATACTTCTGTGGGTTGGTACCTAGATCAAAGCGATGTAAATGGGGAGTGATTATGATTGCATTTATGGGAATGAACAGAATTATTTAAAAATAAACTGAAAAAATTAAAAATAAACTACTACACGAAACTTACATACATATTTAGTACTTGATAAGTATATAAAAAAAAAAAAAAAAATTAGCAAATTGTAAATTATGTAATAACGTGATTTTGGTCGTCTAAACGGTCATTCGTTACTAAAATTGTCAGTACTAATACATGCTCTTCCTTCTTCACTATTGTATGTCATTATACCTATCAACTTTTGACAGATTTTGGATCAAAATTAGGTGCGTTGTCGATTTTAGCTTAGAGCGAGTTCCTTTCGATTTAGGGGGTATTTACTTCTTTTTATCAGTACACTCAAAAAAAAAAATTTCTCTCGATCAAAGACATAATTTTCCTTATTTTCAACACGCGTCCCAATACAAAATTTTCTTTGTTTTGTGTAAATTTTCTCAAAAATGTGGAAAAAACATAAAAAAACATTCAAACAAATTCGTTGCCATGGGGATTTGTATGGGAATTTAATTTCTCAAAATTAAAGAAATCAAGTCTTCAAAACAAGGAAAGTTGGGAATGGAATGGCGCTTAAAGAATTTTTCATTATTTTAATGTATGAATTTTTTCAAAACAAGTATATGAAACCATGGTAACGCATGTAACAACAATATTTTATAAACCTTTTAACATGTTTTAAGGAAAATTTACTCAAAACAAAGAAAGTAGTGTTCAAAATAGGTAAACAATTTCTTTGACCCCTCCATATTTTTTTTTTTCTCTCAGTGTAGGGGGAAGCGTCGAAAGCCGAGTTGTGAGACCCGCTAAACCTAACCTACTTCCGCCCGATGGCACTCCGCTACGGAACTACCGGATAAGCAATACGTCGCAGTTAGAAGCTATAGCTGCGAGCTGATAAATGCCTTCTTTGCTATCTTTGGAATGCATTATAAAATGTATCCGATTTCCTATAAGTTGACAGCCACACAATCGAGAGCTTAGATGATCATATTTAGTGAACACTAGAGGTCGGTCTAAACAAGGTTAGATCGAAATAATAGCCCTTGGTCGGAGAAACCCCGGTACGTAAAACCGGCTATTGTAGGAATGCGAGCCAGCTGTTGTGGGAATATAAACCGGCTGTTCAGGGAACTCACAAAGCAATCGGCCGGCCGGTCCTAAACTGTGCATCGCCAATATGGTCGCCGGGAACTTGTAGGATCCAGTGGAAACACTCCAAGCTTGCCAAAACTCTGCATTGTGAACCGCCACGGGAAGTCTCTTGGCGTTGCTGGAACACCACTTATACCACGAGACGCGGGTGCTCCCAGTTGGGAAACACAACATCATCAGGTAAATCATGCTCAGCACGCAGTTTCTCTTTTGATGTCACCGCAGAGGGAATCTGAACAATTACCTACTGGAGCCTGAATCTACCCCCTCTCCCCTGCAAGTCAGGAATCATCTTTTCAACCTCCAAAGTCATCTTTTCAAACTGAAAAGTTGATAAAAACAACCACTCGACCCTACGGCAAACAGGCAGTCTTTAAAGGAGATCCACAACGTAACAGTCACCACCTTCGTTTCAAACCGCTCCTTTTATACAATCCTTACATAACAACCACCACCAATAACTGTAAAAGGACTGGAGTTACGAAGAGTAAACTGCATCAACTTATCACAATTAAGGTCGGTCTTCTGTAATAGGCTCAATTCCTACAGGGCCAGAATTGATTCAAACATGTCCAACATATATCCGGCATGTAGAGAGACGCCACATGACACACGGCACCTCTTCACATGTCATCTCAAAGCAACAAACTTAATGCCCCTGTCCCTCTGGACAAGTCCAAAGGAAGCTTCAATATTCTTGGGCCTCCCGTTAAATGAGATTGCCAGCTTTTTTGCCAAATACTGATTTTTTGGTTAGTTTGGTTGCTGTATTTGCTCATTTTTTGTCATATCCGCTCTTTTGGTTGTTGAATTTGCTAAAGCGACTCAAATTCTTAATTTAGTTTTAGTCGAGACAAAAGCTGACTAACTTGTGACTAAGCTAAGAACGAGTGGTGAAACATCAAAATTGCGACTAAACTAAGCTTAGTATGGTTGGTGAAACCGGGCCCTAGTGAACAGAACTCGTCGCCTAAGCAGGGCTTAGTACCGCTACAAGAACAACAACAATAACATGATTGTATTTCTTTTTGGAATACATATCACAGTTCAAATGTTTCGTACATGTTCTCATACGTTCTTAGGTTATCTAATGCATGACCACTTTTCCAACTGCTTTGGTTTCTACTCCAAATTTTCTTTCAAGTCTTGTCGCGTATTTCCTTGGCCGCTTTTTATGTACATAATACTCGTATACACTTACACTTTCACTTTTATTTACTTACTTATCTGATTGCATTGGTAAAATTCAATTACCTAACGACACTTTAACGCTCTCTAACGTCTGCTGATAGGGGTGCTCTTACAAAAACACTCCATACCTTATCTCATTACAACAATCTGTGAAGGGAGCGAAGAAGATACATATACACATTTGAAGGAATATTGTAACAAAAAAAAGTAAATTCAATCAACTAAATATGGTTTGCGTAAAATAAAGAAGGAGAGACAAAACGATTTTTTACGCTAATGAACGTAATGAAAATCGGTTTGGAAGTGTGGACTGAAAAAGGTAAATTTTTTTAAAATTATGTGGCAAAAGCTTTTCATAAAAATGGGGCTTACAAGATACATATCGTCGGTCTCCTGCCAGAAACACGAATGTGAAATTTTTTCTAAGTGCGATGTCTGCTCTTTATCGGGTATATATTGATATAATAACAATTAATATTTGTATATATGCTTATGTACATACAAGTATATATTATGTATGTATGTTTACACAAGAATTTATACCAATATTAATTGTTATTACATCAATATATACCCGATAAAGAGCAGACATCGTACTTAGAAAAAATTTCACATTCGTGTTTCTGGCAGAAGACCGACGATATGAGGTGCACTGAAATAAACTACTTAGACCTGGGCTTCTCTATGATAATTCGGATTCTTTCATTGAGACGAATTTTAGTTTGAGTCAAAGCTCTTCGAATTGTGGGTACTCCAAGTCATTTTAAATACTCGATAGACGTCTGATGAAAAGACGAATATTTGGAAAAATTGTAGATAGCATACCTGAAAATTTAGCTCAAGTGCTATCACTACTTTGCAAGAGAGAGATGAATCAATGGACCAGTTGATAAGCGGTTCAAAGGTCTTTGCACTCTACTTCAAACCAATGAGAAATCAATGCCTTTTTTGGCACCTTGTAAATGCTCAAATTTGAAAAATGTCTATAAAATGTTGACATGTGTGTTCAATATGGCTCGATATCATTATGGACATAGAATGTGTATGAATATACAAAGTAGATGTGAGCAGTTTTAAGTAGCTTATTTAAATTATCGACACGTACAGAGTCATACGTTTGGTCTGATGATGATAGGTTAGGTTAGGTTGAGGTGGCTGTCTCCGCAATTCATGAAAGCGGGGACACACTTAGGCCGAGGTGGCCCATTGTGATACCACACGGGAGCCCTAGCTTCCTTATCCCTGTTTACAAACCTTTCCGGAAAAATTAGATTCGAAAGTATGATAAGATTAGATGCCCGTTAAGCTAAACCAGCGCGTTTGTTTCATGAAGCGCAGAAAATCTAGTGTCCTTGCATTTTCCATCTCCGCCAGGCACTCGAAAAAGTGTTTATGGAGAAAGCGGTACCTGGATTGCGACAGTGTGGGGCAGTGGCATAGATAGTGCTCAACACTCTCTATTTCCTCCACGTCCCTGCAGCTGCGGCAGAAGTCGTTTTTATATAGGCCCAGGCGAGAGGCGTGAGTGCCCATAAGACAATGGCCTGTTAGAAGTCCCACCAGCGGACCTATAGAGAGCCGATTCAGATGCAGCACCGATGACTGATGATGATAAGCAGCGCGGCAAACAACGAACGGACAACAAGTGAGCTGACAAACAAACCGTAAACAAACAAACAAGCGCAAAAAAGCACAGCTTTTCAAAAATTAAATGCATACTTTGCGGCGCAAAAACTAAGCACAAGTGAGCGAAGGTTGCAAGAAGATGCCAAGAGCAGACAGGCAACAAAATGCAAACACTCGTCCGCTATGAAAAAAAAAAACAACGAAAATAAAACGTGCAAATCCGAAACGAAAATATTTGAGGGTATACATTTTAAAATTATCATCAATAATTCAGAAAACACACAAGCACACACACGCACACATCTATACAAATCACATGCCAAGGTGGAGCTGATGATGATGGTGTCGATAGGCAGCAAACCAGCGATGACGATATCGATGACGGCCAAGGCAAGTGAAAAGCCAACAGAAGTGATTTGGTTGAAAGGACAGCCAAGAGTGTTTGCATGAATGTGCTGCCAAAGGCTAAGCACAGCACAAAACAAATGACAAACAGGGTACGTGAAGGATAAGAATGAGATGGGTGAGAAGATTTGTTGCTGTGGCAGAAAGTGTCAATGTTCTTTTTGCAAAAAATCTCTGTGTCTTGCCTTGTTTGCCTGCACTTTTTGTGTTGCTTTGTTGCGGCTCCGCTGCTGTTGTTGTTGTGAATTTCAATCTGTTGCTTGTCGCGCCGCAGTGGATGGATGAAAGTGAATTTGAATTTTTTGGCGTGTCTAGTTCATGCATGCGATATACATACATACGACTTGAACGTGTCAGCGCTAATGACACCAATTTTGGCTGTTTGGTAGGGGTGCAAATATGTTTTTTTCTTTTTCACGCAAAGACAGTTTGGTGATTTTTGTTTCAAGAGGGGGATAAGGAAAGTTCAATGAGCTGCTTGCGTTGTGATCACAGGGGCGATTAGATCATGCGCAACGGATATTCTATATGTGATTTCCATTAACCCTCCCGATGGTCTTTTTGTCAAGGAAAGGGCATCTCAGGGCGCCCTTAGTTTGCGAAAGTTGGGACTGTGGAAGGAACGCACATACGGACATGGATGTACTCTGCTGCAAGTTACTGGCTCCTACACCAATACCTACAAAGACATATAACCTACATCTTTTCTATTAAAGTCTTCGATACAAACTATTAGATTAACTTGCCATCTAGGAAGGACTGGAGAGATTGCAAACTTGCTCATAGTTTCGATGTTTCAGTTTTGCAGGACGAATTCAAGATGGCGAGCGGATTGGGAGCAGGGATCTTCGTAACTCAGCCGGGCGCTTCCATATCAATTAGGCTACCGGACACGGTGAACGTCTTTCAAACCGAAGTTTTCGGTATAGAGGAGGACTGCGGGGCTTTACTTACAACGGAAAGTTCCGATGCCGGAAACAGGATTGGAATTTTCTACGGTAGTCAGACGGCTCTTAGGGTTTTGCGGTCTGCAACGGTTTCATCAAGCCTGGTCAGGCAGTGTAGAGAGTGGGACATGGGCTCAGCAAGTCGACATAGCGTATCTCTAATTTGGGTGCCGGGGCACCGCGACATTCAAAGAAACGAAATGGCTGATGAGGTAGTCCTGCAAGGCTCGGCTCTTGATGTGGCAGAAGCGGAGGAAGTTCTTTAGCTCCTGTGTTTCATCAATTGCCAAATCTCTCGGCACTGGTTTGAGGTGGCTAAAACGAGGTGGAAACGGTTGCAGACCTACAGGGCCCTCTTTCAACGCAATGCGATCTTCAGCCATTCTAAGGATGGACAGTAGGAACATTTCCCGCTTAACTGCGCAGTTCACAGGACTATTGGTACCCACGCGGCCGAACAAGATTTAGAACATAACACTCTATGCACGAGCTGTAATCTACCTGGAGACGGTGGAGCACCTACTTTGTGACTTTCTTTTATACTGCCAAGGCAGAATGAAATTCTTTGGCGAGCCTTTTTTCGACAACCTCTCGGAACTCAAGGATGTCATACCTGAGGTGCTTCTTAGATACCTAAGCTCAGGAGGATGTATATAGCGCATATGACCTGCCCTGCTTCCGAATTGATATTCTTTTGTCTACTCTTCCGGTTTTTTAGTCACGAGTCGTGGTATAAAAACGTCGCTTCGGCGCTTATTGGAGCCCTTGGGATTCGACAGTCTAAACAACCAACCTCCTTCCAAGATTAAATTCAGCAAGAAAGAAAATCGATAGAAAAGATTCGAAAAGATTCACCTTCCGAACTTGTGGGTATTTAGAATCACTAAAAAAGGTGACATCATCATATTACAAAAAGTTCTGTTAAAGGGTGTCTGAGCCACTCAACTCCCCTCTTTGTGAGTACGCCTTTGAACGTATCCATATGTATGTATGTAGGCACTTTCACATTCAAGTACACAATTGATGTGAGTGTGGCATTTACGTTGTCTGTTTGCTTTGGTGACATGTCAACTTTGGCACGAGAAATTTTTCTTTTAAATATTGGCTGTGAGCTGAGTTTTCTTTTGATTGGAAAGATGATAGAGCAGAAAAAGCTGACATTGTCAGCTACAGTTAATTTTTTTTTTTTTTGCAAATTTAATGCCCCAAAGAGTGCAAAGTATTGTTTTTGGCAGGCGTGATAGCTCATCGATAGACCATCAATACCATTTGGGCTTTGTGTGGTGGTTTATATGGAATTACATTTGACTTGTGTTTTTTCTTTTGGCTTTTTCTTACTTTTTTCCGCTGTCGTCTCATCACATTGTCTTTCCTTTGGAGGTCTCATATGTGCCAATTCGTCTCAACGCATTAGCAATTATCTACGTATTTTTTGTTTGGTTTTTTTGAAAATCCCATGCGGTTTGATTACTCACACTTTCGGATGTAAGTACTTTTGTTTGCGCTCGTTAAAAGGCTTTGCATTCGCGTTTAACTAAGAAATTGATGTTGTCTGTTGCAGTTCTTGAGAGATATGTAGGAATAGCATGTAGTTTATTTAGAAAACGATAACGTTTAAGTTAAAGAAAACAACCCTTTTCTTGTCGTTCCCCATAAACGAATGAAATATCGAAGAAATCACAGTTTGACGTTCCCTTACCATTGCAAGCATTTTAGCCCCCCACCAAATAGTTGGCAATCGCATTTAAAAGTCAAAATTTTCCCCTACCGCGGACGCAAAAAAAAGGATTGCTTTTTGGTTTTGCAATTTTTCTTTTTTTTTGTTATTGGCACTCATTTCCCCCCTCAGCATTAAGCATAATATACTGACTGACTAAAATGGCTTGAGAAACGAGTGTTGTTCGCTTTAAAAAAGCATAACAACAACTAAACGGAAATACGGATTAACACTTACTGATCCATTGTAAATATATGTAATGTGTCAACGAGCGCCTCCTTCCCTTTATCCTAAGTGTGTATTTCTTTACTTGTTTATATTTTTTGGTGGCGGTTGAACTTTCGGCAGCTTAAATAGTATTTCCACATATGTTAAATTATGTTATTGTTATTGTTGTGTGTGGCTGGCGGAAATATTTTATGGCAACATTAAGCATTTAACTCAGCCATTGTTGCTTCGCCGATTACGAGTTAGTATGTGTGGCTATAAACATTTTGAACGATAGTTTAATGTGTTGAGGAAATGATAAGTTAAATTGAGTTGAAAAAGGGCGCACTTAAATAAATTTGAAAAAATGTAAACATACACATAGGATATCAGTGTAACATAAACTATATAAAGTTTATGGTGAAAATAGTAAAGATTTACAAGTTGCAATTAGCATGTAAAGAGTGAAAATCAACGAGTAAAATGAGTAAGGAGGAAAATATAACGAGTAACTAGTTACGATGAGAAAGTAATAAAAAGTTAGTAACTAGTAATATGTAACAAGTAAAAATTTAAAATTAAAAAGTAAAGCTTAAAAAGTAACGAGAAATGTACCGGATAAAAAGTAACGAGTAAAATTAGTAACGAGCAACTTGTTACGATTAAAAAGTAACAAAACGTTAGTAACTAGTAATAGGTAATGAGAAAAATGTAAAGCTCGAAAAGTAAGAGAAATGTATTGTTTAATAACGAGTTAAATAACTAACAATTGAGATATAACGAGTAACTAGTTATAATTAAAAAGTAACAAAAAGCTAGTAACTAGTAATAAGTAAAGAAGAAAATTAAGACTCAAATATTAATAATGAGTTAGATACAACGATTAATTAGTTATGATTGAAAAGTAACAATACGTTGGTAACTAGTAATAAGTAATGATTAAAATGTAAAGCTTGCGAGAAATACCGCGGGTAAAAGGTAACGAGTAAATAGTAAAAAGTAACAAACAGTTAATAACTAGTAATAAGTAATGAGTAAAATGTAAAGCTGACGAGGAATGTAGCGGGTAAAAAGTAACGAGTCAAATTATTAACATGGAAAATATAACGAGTAACCAGTTACTATTAAAAAGTAACAAAAATTTGGTAATAAGTGATGAATAAAATATTAAACTTAAAAAGTAACGCAAAATGTAGCGGGTAAAAATCAACGAGTAAAATGACTAACGAGCAAAATGTAAGTATTAACTAGTTAAAATTAAAAGTAACAATAAGTTAGTAACTAGCAATAAGTAATGAGTAAAATTTAAAGCTTAAAAATTAAAAATCTACAAGTAAAAAAGTAATAAAAAATTCGTAACTAGTAATATGTTACGAGTAAAAAATAAAGCTTATAAAGAGAGGCTAATATAGCAATTTAAATTTAACGAGTAAATAATTACGACTATTAAGAAAAAACGAGTTAAAAATTAGGGGTAAAATGTGACGAGTAAAAAGTTATGAAAAGTTGGTAGCTTGTAATGAGTAATCAGTAAACACTAAAGCTTAAAAAAGATGGATGTCATGAAAAAATTAACAAGTAAATATATCGAGTAGCAAGCAAGAAAAATAACGAATGGCAAATAGAAGGTTAAAAGCTGAAAGTAGTGAGTAGGGAGCAAAGTCCCCCGAATAGAACAACTGACGGGTAAAATGTAACGAGTAACTAATAGCTAGTAACGAATAAGAAGTAATCAGCAAAAAAAAATTTGGTAATATTAACGTATAACATGGAAAAAGTTCCGATATGTTGTGTACATATGAAGGTATGTATGTAAGTCTTCTTTTAAAGCCCAGAATAATTTCATGTACTTTCTTCAAGTTTTTCACACTCTTTTATCAAACACATCAAACGAAAAATCTTACAGAAGAAAAGCACAAAAAAGTTCGATTTCATACAAAAGGAAAGCCAACAGAGATAAATTATCAGAGCCTCTTGGAAACTAAGTAAATAGGTGAGTATTTAGTTATGTACCTACGCGTGCATGAGCCTTACAAAGGTGACTATTTTGTCGTTTTGAATTTTGTCCTCTGGCGCTGCTGGGCCACAGCAATGGCAAAGTTGTTGTATACAACTGTCATTCTTAGAAACCATTAATAAAATTAAACACGTGTCGATCAATGAATGTTGGCTTTTCACTTCTTCAGCGTTGATGTTGATGTCCTTGTTGTTTTTTAACGTTGTTGTTGTTCTTGCTGCTTTTATCCGTATGGATTGTTGCTTTTTTCTGTGTATTGTTGCTTTTGTAACGGTCATTATTTGCTAGCTTTCTTTTTGTGCGTTGGTTGATGAGACCGCAACCTTAAAAGGAAAACAATTTTTCTAATGTTGCCAAATGATGTTCAAAGAAAGAAAGAAAAAAAAATGTCTACATAGCAGCAGGCTAAATATGGAGCAACAAAAGAAACGAAGGGAAATTTGAAGAAAGGTAAGCACTTTAACGCTGTGGCCGCTGTGGTGCAGTGGGTAGAGTGCTTGCCTGCTATGCCAGAGGTCTCGGGTTCAAACCACGGTCCGAGCCAAACACCAAAACAATTTTTCTAATTAGTAAAAATCCAATTATTGGGTTTTTTAAGAGCAGCGGTCACCTCTCGGCAGTGGGCGGCATACCCTCCGAGTGTATTTCTGACATGAAAAAGTTTCTCACAAAAAATGCATTCGCCGTTCGGAGCCGGCATAAAACTGTAGGTCCACCCAATTAGTAGGAAAAACAAATAGGAGCACACCTCGAATTGGGAGAGAAGCTCGGCCATAAAACTCGTCAGAGTTATAATAGCGCCATTGTACTACTACTAAGCGCTTTAACGGACACACTCACGCAAAAAACGCGCACACCCTAATATGCACACTTGAAGATGAGCGGAAGCAAGGTGAATTTTATTTATTTTTCTTTAATAATGTTACACTCTTTTCAATTCTTTTAAATACACTTTCTGATTTTAGTTCATCCCCGATTACTTCTAACTTTTCTTTTCAACTTGTATTAATTTTTCACTGTTGCTAAAATTTTCTGCTTTTCTTAAATCTTATTTATTTATTTATGTTGATATTCTACTGGTGCTTTTCAACTTTTCGTTTGATACATTTTATTTATATTTATTTATTTTTGCTAAGCATCTTTTGTTGTTGTTGTTGCCAGCATTTCTTTTTTGTATTCAGAACTTTTGCTTTCCATTAATTTCATGGGCTTTTCATGGCTGTCTGAGTAATGAACAAAGTTATGAATGATTTCTTTCTTTGATGTCTTTGAATTTGTATATTTTTTTATAGATTTAAGAGATTTTCATGCGAATTCAACACCAAATGCTTATTCAACATATGCTCTACTTAGTATTTGAGACACTTTAATGTCTAGGTTTACAGCCGACGTTAATTTCTCAGAAGTTGATGAATTCGGTGTCATTGCTCCAGATAGATATTTCTGGTCCAATGGGCCTCCGAATCAGCCGAGTGCCCAAGCAGGGGTTGCTGCTATTCAAGAGGCGGTGGACTATCTTCGTAAAGCAGTCCTCATACACGGCAATATTTTTATTTATTCTGAAAGCCAGGCTGCGCTGAAAGCGATTGGGTCTGTTACCTGCAAGCCGCGGACAATTGAGGTTTGCCGCAAATCTCTTCACGAGATGTCTACGAAGGCTTCTTTAACGCTGGTATAGGCGCCTGGATAGTGCAATATACCAGGTAATGAGAGGGCGGACGAATTTGCAAGAGGGCGGACGAACTTGCAAGAGAGGGCACTTCCGCGCCGCTTTCGTCATCTTGGAAGAGTTTAAAAATGCCGCTCGCTAAAGGCAAGCTCACCTTTAAGGAAACTCCTTAGCGCCTGTAATCATTCAAGGCTCGTATGACCACATTGGAATACGAGACGTACTAAGGGGCTACTTCTTCTTAAAGAGGAAGTACCTGTCATTGTATTGTTGGCCTGATTACAGGCCACATAAATATTAGCAGACATACTCAGAGACTGGACGTTCCTTTTCATGACTTCTGTAGAGGAGCTGCAGAGATGGAGAGTAGCCTGAAACTATAAAACATTTGCTCTAGGAATGTCTCGCACTGTGGTTTAAGTTGCTGAGATTTCAGCGGGCAGTCCACTTTTCTGACCTCGGTGACTTGGCTGAGATGGAGCCTGTAAAAATCCTAAGATTCGCTCAATCCACTTATTGGTGTTCGAGTAGGGTTTTAGTTCCTCGTGGTATCCCAATGGGTTCTTTTGGGCCTAAGTGTGCTGGTGTTGCACCAACGGCTACTATTACCTAACCTAACTTTTGGATTTATGTGAGCTATAGATTCCTGCTGGATCAAATACCAAATTCAGAAGCAAATGTTTTTCTGTTAGTCAGTTTCTTTAGCCATTTTTTTTTTTTGTACACTTTGAAATCCAAATATATCCCTTTTTTCTGGGTTTTTAATACCATTTACACAACTTTTTCTTTCACTCACTTGCACTTCCGTTGCTATTCGCTGCTGCAAATCCATCGATAAGCATTTTGCTGAGTTTTTACTGCCCTTCTAAGCCATCAAACATTACCCACGGCTGTTGCGTAGTCAATCAGCAACACTTTTCTGTGATTTCACATGCAGCTTCTGCAGCTAGATACTGCCCATTGGCCATCGGTTACATTTATCACACTTCCGTTGCTCTGCCGCGTTGCCAAAACGATTAGCAATCATTGAGTTGTGCAGGTAAATGGACTGTACTATGGTACTTTTACTGTCTCTGCTTTCCTTTTTGGTTTTTTTTGGGTGTCATTTTGCAGAATTTGTGACCTTTGCATTGCAACAATCTGCGTCCGTCCATCGCTACGCAGCAAATTTGGTTAAGGTCTCAATATTGGCGTGTGTTGCTATAAAAAAAAAATCGGAAAAGCCTTGCTGGTGTTGCCACACATTTGCATTTGGCAAAAGCGAAAGCAATCGTTCGGCAAAATGCCAGGAAATGCGCGAATGAAACATGAATTTGCACTCGGCTTTTGTAAATAAATTTACACTTTCAATTCGCGCGAAAATTTTGTATATTTTGCAGTGTCTTATTTTATATACCATTTAGTGATGGCTTGAATGGAAGTTTTAGAAACAAAATTAACAGCAGATGGAAGAAAAAGATTTCTAGTCGGCGGTTGCTCTCAAGAAAAAAAGAAAGATTGAAGCTTGTTTTGAACTCAACCGGTTGGGCTCCAATCTGTAACCGGAATCTGGCGGCGTTCAAGGTAAAGAACTGGCCGATGAATTGGCAACAAACTGGACCACAGCCATTAATAGAACCAAGTATAGCGGGCACTGTGTAGTACATCAAGGACTCCATGGGGGAAACTCTCGGGGGTTGCAAAAACACAGATTCCTGTAAAATTAAAAGTGCTTACTGAAAAAGTCTAACAGAGAGGTAGCAAACTTCCTTCTCAAGCAGAGAAGTAGGGAGCAGCGGACCTTTATGGGGGTTGATTACACAGTACATGGGGACAGCACACGGCCACCATACGAATCAACGAGAGCTCATTATGCCTATCTGGTGTAGAGTATGATCACAACGGCACAGAGCATTTTCTTTGCATCTGTTCGGCCTTCGCTAGACTAAGATAGCGCATTCTCGGGTAAGATTTACTGAGAACGGCGACTCGACATTCGCTACCACTCGACAAACTTTTCAGATTTATAAAAGAATCTGGGAATTTTGCAATGGAGCTCTGATTTCGCTATCCCAACTTTTCTCTACATTCTCATCCTTTCTAAAGACCTTAAGTATAATGAGCGAATATGCCTGAGTGCTTGGAAAAGACAAAGTATTTCCCGGTCTATCACAATTCCATTCAATTCATTTCATTCCAATCTGTAATTGAACACGTCGGGAATTCCCTCAAGTCTCTCCACCAGATGGTTGAGCTGTTTTCCTTCAAACTGATATTGATGCCTGGCCGCAGAAAATTTCGATAAATGTGATGCCAGAGAAGTCGTATTCGCATCATCTTCTTCTTGTGTAAAGCGTTTTTCCACACCAATCGCTATCTGTGAGTTTATTCCAAGGCATCTCTTGCTCAGAAGCGCGAGCTTAGAAATCTAAAGTAATCATAAGCTCCATAGAGTCATTTTGATTGAGTAGATCTTCGTAGTTGCACGCTGCCGAGGGCGAATGTCGACGGAGATTTAATGATGAGCTGTACGAACTTTACGCAGACATCGACATTGTTCAGCGAATAAAGACCCAGCGGCTGCGTTTGGGCAGATCATGTCGTGAGAATGGATAAAGGTGCTACGGCCCAGAAAGTATTTCTATCGAAATCCGCTAAAGACGGAAGAAAAGGGAGACCTCCACTCTGTTTGGAAAATCAGGCGAGGACTGACTCGCCCTACCTTCGTATTACCAATTGGCGCCAGGCGGCACGAACAAAAAAAAAATTGACACGCTTATTGGACCCGGCCAGAATTGTCTAGACGGTTGCGTGCCAATTAAGAAGGAGCAGGAGATTCTCGTGGTATCACATTTGAATTCTTGTGAACCCAAATAAGCTGGTTCTTTCACAAGCAGCCACTGCAATTTAAACGAACCTTTGGCTTTGGGATAAGTGCCTAAACATTTCTCTTTCTTCTCCAATAAATAACTTAAACTCACAACCGGTTATATGTGTGAGCTTTAAATCTATCCTTGCACTTGCAACATCTTCCACATTCTTTTTTACTTTCCTGTGCTTTTGGAAACTGACTTTCGTTGAACTTTGTTTGCGCATTCGAAAGGCTTTCGAATTAATCACTTTTTAGCTTCAGCCAATGGCTTAATTTTTTTCTAATGATTTTTTCGGATTCGTGCAGAACGTAGACAAATTAACTTAACTTGATTTTTTTATTGCGCTTCCTGTTTTAGCGAAAAAGTAAGCATTTACTTAAAAACTAGCAAGAAATACGAAAAAAAAAAACAAGTAAAAAAACAACAATAAATAATACTTTTTTGCACTCCCCGGTGCTCTCTTACTCACATATTCATCCTCCAAACACGCTTTGGTTTACTGCATGCAAAAAAGCCTTTCCGGCTCACTCCAACACCCACCCATTTCCTGAGCCGTTCGATCTTTAATCCCCGCAAACGCAAATGACCGTGTGTTAAATTATTTGGCGGACGTGATGGTGTGACGTGGTGTTTAAACACCATTACACATCATGGCTGGGTTTTTATATTCAGCGGCATGAGTGATAAAAAAAAATAAAACAATAACCGACGAATTTTAACGAAATGCTGGAAAAACGAGCATTGAATGAAGTGAAAAATAACTCTTTTTTTCCTGTTAAAAAATAGCGAAAAATGTAAAAATGGAGTTTCTAGAAAACCCCAAAAAGCCACTGAAAATATTTCATTGCCTATACATATAGTGGATTTAAACATATTAAGCTGAATTTATTGCTTACTAAGAGTGAAAGCCTGTCTATCGCGCTGGCGGCAAGCTACGCCACCATCACAAATTTCATTTGAGTATTTTATTTCCCATAAAAAAAAAAAACTAATAATAATAAAACTAAATGCAAAAATTTTGCGATTAAGCTCTAAAAGGAACTAAGTACTAAACTAATACCAAACTATCCCACTTCAATACAAGGCAGTAGCCTAAGGGAAGAGTTCTATAGTTCACTCCGCCGCCCATTTTCCAAAATTTCACCATAGTTCTTCATAAGGGCCTGAGCTCATTGAGTGGGTGAAATTTTATCACTCCAGCTGTATTAGTGACTGAGATACCAAATTTCCGATTTTTCCTATATAGGAAAAGTGAGCGTGGTCATGGTCCGATTTCGCCCATTTTCAATACCAACCGTCCCAGTCTCGATACCAACTTGCATTTCAAATTTCATCAAAATACTTAAATCTTTGCGCGAGTTAGAGTGTTTACAGACGGACGGACGGACGGACATGGCTCTCTGGTTCTCTTTTCACCCTGATCATTTTGATATATATTAGTACATATCTATCTCGATTATTTCATTCTGTTACAATCCACTGTTATGAAATCAAAATTATTATACTCTGTGTACTAGTACAGCTACGTATAAAAAAGAGATCAATAGTGGCTGTTGTTTCTCGTTCCTTGGCGGGTCATCTCGCGCACATGCCGGATAAGCTCCATTTTCTGCGGGGTTTATATGCCATATAAGTATGTATGCCTGAGTGTCGCCAGTTAAGCCAAACATTAGTCATTGCTGTTGAGTAACTACCTACATATACATATGTCTGTAAGTGAATACTATGTAGAAGTCAGTGATAAATCACTCACCCAAAATACATTTCGTTGATGCTTTTATTCTATCAAATTTTAAATTTCAAAACTTTAAGAGGGTCTCCTCTCTTTAAGCTTACTACACCATTTCCAGATAGATTTTAGAAAGCGTCAACTGGATTTTAGAAACGAAAGTTGGATTTTAGAAAGAGGGAATTGGATTTTAGAAATGTCAATTGGATTTTAGAAAGAGAGAATTGGATTTCAGAAAGGGGAAATTGGATTTTTAGAAATCTCAATTGGATTTTAGAAAGCGTTAAATGGATTTTAGAAGACGTAAATTGGATTTTCGAAAGCGTGAACTGAATTTCAGAATATGTGTGTAAAGTAAATTTTACACAGAATTTTTTGAATAGAAATTCTTTATTGCGTAATTATTAGAGCTCGGATAATAGGTGAAAATCAAACGCCTAAAATTATACTATGTAATGTTTGTGAAAACATCCAGTGGCAAGTTTAAGGGTGGGGTGCATTCGGGTCTAAGCCCCCCGTTAATGCAATTGGATTTTTTGCTTACTAGGATACCAGAAAAATAAATTATTAAGATTTTTTATGGGTTGCACGTGAAAAATTGCAAAGAAAGCTGCAATAAATAAATATAATAATAAATAATAATAATAAATAAAGTATAATAAATAAATAATAAATAAATATATAATTATAAAGAATAAAGAAAAAAATTAAAAATTTATAGTGACTAGCTTAAATTTGAGAAAAAAAACTTCGCACGTGAAGGAAAAACAATTAGAGTTTCAAACCAAATATATTTTGAATGAAAATGAGGCAAGTGCATATTAGCAAATGGAATATATAATACAGCTTTTTAATTTGTAGTGGTCTGACTTTAAACATTTGCATATGCTAGGTAAAAAAAAACTTGATTTGAACTTTCCTATTTTTTATGACCATTTCAGTGTTTACATTTTTCCAATTGGATACTCGGCATAATTCCATATCTGTAAAAATGGAAATTTCTCTCGTGGTAAAAACGGTTTTGCATTTTTGTTTATGAGTTATTGATACATTATCTATTCCATAATTTACTTACTTTTTTACTCAAAAAGTTGCAAATTTTGCTGAAAAATTGGCGAATTCTCCAGAATTTTGCACAAACTTTTTAACTTTAATATATTTGGTTTCTGTTATAGATTTTTTTATGTAACAAATTAAAATGATTAAAAACACGTAAGTAAATATATTTTACGAATAAAATCACTTTCCACTGTAAATATGTTCATTTAAACTGCAAATTTTTGTAACATGATAAAGAACTTTTCTAATAAAATCTTCACCCACCATACCAATATGGTACCCATTTTGTAAATGGTGTAGTCTTCTAAAAAATAGTCTAATTTGATGTTTACATAAAGTCAGTGTCTTTTCAATCGACCAAAGAGTCTAATTTGGTTTATTCTAGAAGATGAAAGAATGCCTGAACATTCTAAGCTACCAAAAGTTTTATGTAAGGCTCATTTTCCTGTCATCAGGCCATGGGGACTACTCTCTCTCTCTCTCTCTCTCTCTCTCTCTCTCTCTGAGCGGAAACCTTATTCCAACGTCTTATTCGTCATGGAAAATGAGGATCTTATAATTCCTTATTATAATGGCTCATGTAGTGTTTGTTCTCTATAGGAAATAAGTCCTGAAACATTTCTTATAATAAGGGATTATATGGAGGTTAAATATCTTAAAATAAGGTTTGTGTAAGAGATAATAAAAAGGAGTTTTTTGTTTAGCTGGATAATTCACATTTTGCACCCTTTAGTAGGTAACAAAATGGTGCTCTATTCCATCGCCGTCCTTCTCCCGACAAGATAGGCATAATGAGTTAATGGATTGTGTCCTGTATTCACCCCTACAAAGGCCCGAAGCCCCCTTCTTCCTTGCTTGAGCAGAAAGTTTTCTACCTACCTGTTAGGTTTTTTCAGAAAGCACTTTGAAATTTCACAGGAATCTGTATAGTTGCAGCGTCTCTCGTGAGTTTTCCTCATGGAGCTCCTTATCTTATTTAAAGTGCCCGCTATACTTGGCCCTATTATTGGCTGCGGTTCAGTTGGTTATTCTGCTGATCCGCAATTTACTAATTTATGGGCCAGTTCGTTATCTTGAACACCGCAGTGTCCGGCATAATATAAAGTTCGTTCCATTTCTCTACGGAGACAAGCTTCAACTTACATTTGTGAACAATTTTTGAAGAGGTTCGCGCAGTTTCCAATGCCTTTAGAGCAGCCTGTCTACCACCGCGGATACAATTCTGGTGTCTACGCCACCTTATAACAATTACCCATTTTGCTGCATTTTGTATGGCCTGGGAAGTACAACAACCGCACTTTCGGGGTAGTTGGAGATTATTCGTGCCGTTTTGATGAAACTCTGCCCTATACCCCCTGTAAGAAATTCTGTACAGACTGTGAGATTTAAAACGAGCCTGAAATGTTAAAAGGAACTTTTCCTTGAAGCAAATGACTGCAAATTCACGAAGTGCCCTTATTTAAAAGATCACGGCGATCTTGACATGATTTGCTCCACGGATGGAGAAGTTTGCGTTTGCACGTGATAATACAGTGGGAACATTAAAGCTTTTATGTGCTCTTGGGGCTAGTAGTAGCCTTACAAAGTTAGTTTCACTGCAATCTGCGAGCTTCTCACCACATGTTCGTTAATCACTCCCACCCACAACTCATCGCTACGCTGCTCATTTGTGGTTATTGCTTTGTACCCAAGCAAATGATGGTGTTTTTATTGTTGTTGTTGTTTTTCTTCTTGTTTAGTTGTATGTATGTTGTTGCTCTTATTTTTTGTTACTGTTATTGTATTGCTTTTACCGCCTGCCACAGCCCCAAGTGTTGTATTGTCATTAAAAATGGCGCGTGCATAAATAAGTCGGGCGTTTACGCTCCACCTACTTTGGGGCATAAATTTTCACGAGAATATACAACATTTTTGTGTTTAAAGCATAGCTGTCCAAATGCGACTCATGTGAGCAATGAGAGTAAGCACTTGTGTACGTATACTCACCGATTGTCACTACTACAGACAAATAAAGAGCGTAAAACGAGCGCTTACGATGGGACTGGGCGATCGCCGATTAGCAAAAATAATTAAGTTGCCTTCGACTTGCATGAAAGCAAGTGGTCGCTAGCTGGTCTTAGCTTGAAATTCTTTTGTTCTAATTACAGATGCCAAACAATAAACAAAAGTACGAAGATCTTGCATATAACGTGTGTACACAAATGTAAATATGTACGTGTATATTTCTGTTGTTTCATAATTTCGCAAAGCGTGCGCACATGACCCTGCTCGCTCAACATCTGCAAGCAGACTGATTATTTTTAGTAATTTTTCACTTTGGCATACGGTAGGCGCACCAACACACATTCATTTTTCGGTCATTGCTTGATTGTGGTAGTGAATCGCATTTGGACAGCCCTGGTTTAAAGGAGGATTTAAGGTTGATGCAAACACACAAGCACTCAAACATAAAGACCATGTGAATTGCTGTTTTTTTTTTACTAATAGCTGTTGCTATGTATTGCCAACACACCAAAACTGTTTACCGGCTACTGTTGCTGTTTCGGCTTCGGTTTCTGCTTTTGTTTATGTTTCTGTTTTTGTTTCTACGTTTTAATGTGTTTCCCATTTTGGGCATCTGCAAAATAACAAAATTACTACATCAAATGTGTGGGCGGAGCGCGAAGGCTAGTGAAATCAGTGAACGCAAACCGCCGCACGGTCGAGCCCACAATTTTGTGTGGAGAATAATTTTTATTTTTTTGCCATTCACCTAAACGTTCTTGCGTAGCTTTTGTTAAGCCATTTGCTTTGCCGTCCATCGTTAGCGTTCGCGTTGCTGTTAACATTTGCCGTTGCGGCGGCGTTAACATCTGTCCACTTACATTAGCAAAATAAATAAGTTTGCGTTTTTGGTTGGCATCCACTTCCACTTGCTCTACTCTTAACTTACATCATGTGTTGCGAACAAAGTTTAGCAATACATGAAATGCTAAATTTCGCAGCAACAATGTTTTTCCTGGATTTTTTTTGTGGGTTGTGTGCGTTGTTAGCTGCTCGATTATCGCCCAGTTGGAATCTTATGCATACAACATAAATTTTGGAAGTATGAATTGGAGCTGTTTATGCATGCCAGTATAAATGCTCGTCTATTTCCTTTTTACACGTATGGTTTCTCAGAGAGCATGCATACTCTAAACCAGAGTACGGCAAATTTATGAGAGAGTTTGTGTTGGTGAGAGCAGACCGATTTGCACTACATTGGTGAAAATGTGTGTGATGCTTCTCATTTGCCCGTGCGGGACACTTTTGCCGGTGCCTGCTCTAAACCCTCATATGTATCATATTGTATGCATACTCTTGAAAAAATGCTGAAAGCATGCAGAATCACTCATACAGCATATATCGGATGTATAGATCGTTTATACATACAAAGGTACTAATTCCGCATTAATAGGGTAGTATGAATGTTGCATTAATACAGTTTCAGTAACATTCTCATAGAATTATTAAAATTCCTATTAAAAATAATAATTAATTTAATTTAGCCACAGATATTGTAACCATTGCAATTTGATTGAAGGTCATATTATGGTGGGGAGTCACCCTGAAAGATGTTTTGACACGAATAGCCATATTTTTATTCAATGTCTATGAAACTGAAGATTGGATACATCTCGGAATATAATAAAACTGTTAGATACAATCTACTGAAAATAAATTTGGTGGTTTTGTCCCACTAAACAGAGATAGAACTAACCCTGGATCATCTCGTTATATTTCTTTAACAATGCACGTCCACAATGCGTACGTTTTCTTACCAAAATCGATATGGTCAGCCCGTTAAGTTGCGCAAATATGCAAAAGGAGGATATCAAAGGGACGGTACAAACTGCTAACGCTAGAGGGTTTGCAAACGATTAATCGGGTGAATCTCTACGTATAAGTAGAAAGTGGTGATGACGATGATGATTGTTGAAATTTTTTCGAATAAATATTTTTGACAAAATGAAAATTTTCAAGACAAAACGTAAAATAAAAAAAAGGAGCTCTCAGTATATTGAAAGAAAAATATCATAAAGTAGATACATATGTATATCATTAAAAAGTTTATAATGCATACGCATGCATATCGCATGGATATTTCATGTAAAAATGCAAATTATACACACCGAAAACTCATAAATTATTCATATTTTTCATGCATACAGCATTCATAATTTTATGTGAACAAAATTTATTTATTTTTACAAATCATTCTCTGTACGCACTTTTTCACGCACACAGCATGCATAATTCGTGTATCAATACATCTGATTTCAACTGGGCGTTTAGCATCCATTTGCGTTGTCTGAGTATGCCACTTGCCGTAGATTTTATGTAGTATTTTTATGTGTGAATTTTTTTGTTCAATTCCACCTTTAGCCCATAATCTATATGTTTACATTAAACAGAAAAAAGATCACATTAATGGCTTCAAATTGATCTGTGGAATGGTCGAACTGATGGCCGTTGTATAAAAGAGTATTTAAATCGTGTAAGATTAAGGAAAGTCAAATGTTCACGGAAATGTGTACAATTTCGGATCACTAAAACGGTGCTATAGCGTTCAGTTTAAGAATCTCACCACTTGCGGGCGTTCAAGAGTCCTCTTGGTTATACCGAACAACCTTGGCGAGGTGACTTTCATCCAAAATATTCGGCTTAAGCGGAGAGGCCGGTTAAGTTTGGCGTAGTCTGAAACTCCCGCAGGGCGGGTTGTGCGTCGGGCTTGGGACCCACCACGTAAAAATCCTATCCAATGAAAACAACAACAATGCCTCGGATGAGACCACCCCTTTCTGATGACAACCACGGCAAACGTTTAAAGGACTATGATTTGAAGGTAAGCACCTGGAATGTCCGGACCCTTAATTGGGAAGGTGCCTCTGCCCAGCTGGTTGATGTCCTCGAAAGAGTGAAAGCTGACATCACCGCCATACAAGAGATGCGGTGGAAGGGGCAAGGCAAGAAGAAATATGGGCCTTGCGCTATATATTACAGTGGCCATGCAGAGGAGCGTATATTTGGTGTTGGTTTTGTGGTGTGGTGTGACTCAGCCGCCGAGTACTGTCGTTCACGCGAGTGAACGAGCGTCTAGCCACCATCCGCATCAAAGCGAGATTTTTCAACATATCTCTCATCTGCGCCCACGCCCCGACGGAAGAGAAGGACGATGCGATCAAAGACACTTTCTATGAGCAGTTAGAGCATGCCTACGACCGCTGCCCCGGTCACGACATTAAGATTGTGCTTGGCGATTTTAATGCCAGGGTGGGTAAGGAAGGTATCTTTGGCAGCACAGTCGGAAAATTCAGTCTCCACGACGTAACCAGTCCCAATGGGACGAGGCTGATCGACTTCGCCGGGTCACGAAACATGGTCATTAGCAGTACCAGATTCCACCACAAAAAAATACACCAAGCCACATGGCTGTCTCCTGATCGAAAAACGCGAAATCAAATTGATCACGTCCTGATCGACGGCAGACACAGCTCCAGCATCCTAGATGTGCGCACAATCCGTGGTCCCAATGTCGACTCCGACCACTATCTTGTAGCAGCCAAGGTACGCACCCGCCTCTGTGCAGCAAAGAATGTGCCAACAGGACAGCAAGGAAAGTTTGATGTCGAAAGGCTGCACATGACGCAGACAGCCAATGAATACACCACTCGGCTCTCACTCCTGCTCTCTGAGAGCAACCCTTCACCAAACGATGTATCTGAGGAATGGGAACACATCGCTCGTTCACTTCGTATCGCCACTGAGGAATCTATAGGATACAAGCGAGCCCACAAAAACACCTGGTACGACAAGGAATGTCGCGATGCCTCGGAAAGAAAGAACGCCGCCTACAGGGCTACATTGTGTGCGGGCGCAACGCGAAGCGTATGGGAGCGTTATCGAACGGCGAAGAAGGAAGAGAGGCGCCTTTTTCGAAAGAAGAAAAGGGAGGCTGAAAGGCGCGAGTGTGAAGAGCTTGAGATGCTGGCGGGTAGGAACGATGCTCGAAAATTCTATCAAAAAATCAGGCGGATGACTGAAGGTTTCAAGACCGGGGCAAATTCCTGCCGGAATGATAACGGTGATCTGGTAACTGATGTCCAGAGCATCCTTAAGTTGTGGAGGGATCACTTCTCCTCCTTGCTAGATAATGGCAACAGTGAAAGTGCGGAAGGAGAAGATGTACGACCCGAATCCCCAATAGCAGATGATGGTAGGCATGTTCCACCACCTGATCATGATGAAGTGCGAATAGCAGTATCTAGGCTTAAGAATAACAAGGCCCCGGGCGCTGACGGCTTGCCAGCCGAGCTATTCAAACATGGTGGCGAAGAGTTGATAAGGAGCATGCATCAACTCCTATGCAGAATATGGTCGGACGAACGCATGCCCGACGATTGGAACTTAAGTGTGCTCTGCCCAATCCACAAAAAAGAGACTCCACAGTACGCGCCAATTATCGTTGGATAAGCCTCCTGAATATCGCATATAAGGTCTTAGCAAGTGTATTGTGCGAAAGACTGAAGCCTATCGTCAACAATCTGATTGGACCTTATCAGTGTGGCTTCAGACCTGGTAAATCTACCATCGACCAGATCTTCACAATACGACAAATACTGGAAAAAACCCATGAAAAAGGAACCGACACACACCATCTCTTTGTCGATTTTAAAGCCGCTTTCGATAGCACGAATAGGAATTGCCTGTATGCCGCAATGTCTGAATTTGGTTTCCCTGCTAAACTTATACGGCTATGCCAAATGACGTTGACTAACACCACCAGCTTCGTCAGAATTGGGAAGGACCTCTCCGAGCCGTTCGAGACCAAACGAGGTTTCAGACAAGGTGACTCTCTTTCGTGCGACTTCTTCAATTTGATGCTGGAAAAGATAATACGAGCTGCAGAACTTAACCATACAGGAAGCATCTTATATCACAAGAGTGTGCAACTGCTGGCGTACGCCGATGACATCGACATCATTGGCACTAACACGCGCGCCGTATGTTCTGCCTTCTCCAAGCTGGATAAAGAGGCTAAGAAAATGGGTTTGGCGGTCAACGAGGACAAGACGAAGTACCTCCTGTCATCACACAAAGAAACAGCACGCCTTGGCAGCCACGTCAATGTTGATAGCTACAAATTCGAAACTGTTGAGGACTTCGTCTATCTGGGAACCAGCATTAACACCAAGAATGATGTCAGCACGGAGATCCAACGAAGAATCACGCTTGCCAATAAATGCTACTTCGGACTAAGTAGGCAACTGAAAAGTAAAGTCCTCTCTCGACAAACAAAAATCACACTCTACAGGACGCTCATCGTTCCAGTCCTCATGTACGGCGCAGAAGCATGGACAATTTCAAAATCAGATGAGATGGCACTTGGAGTATTCGAGAGAAAAGTTCTTCGTAAGACTTATGGACCTTTGCGCGTTGGCGTGGGCGAGTATCGACGGAGATTTAACGATGAGCTGTACGAGCTTTACACAGACATCGACATTGTTCAGCGAATAAAGATCCAGCGGCTGCGTTGGGCAGGTCATGTCGTGAGAATGGACGAAGGCGCTCCGGCCAAGAAAGCATTTCTATCGAAACCCGCTGAACGCAAAAGAAAAGGGAGACCTCCACTCCGTTGGGAAAATCAGGTGGACAGCGATGCTGCCTCCCTAGGTGTTCCCAAGTGGCGCCATGCTGCACGAAACAGAAGCAATTGGCGCGCTCTGTTGGACTCGGCCAGAATCGTCTAGACGGTTAAGCGCCAATCAAGAAGAAGAAGAAGTCTGAAACATAGTCACTAACCTCGCAAAATTTAAGCGCAAGAAGAAGGTAAGTGAGATATCTCCTGATCGACAACTGAGAAAACAAATAAATCACGGGGTAATGGAATACTCACAAGGGAGTGCGTTGGCTTTAGTGGCCAGTCGTACAGACTCCAATTAGCGCCGAAGCGCCGTTTTGATACCACGATTCGTAACTAAAGAACCAGAACCAGAAGAATTGAGTAAAAGAGAATATCATTTCGGAAATCAGGGCAGTTCCTACGAGCTATATCTATCCTGTTGAGTTTAGGTATCTAAGCCGGCCGCTCAGCCTTACGGTCTTGAGTTCCGAGAGGTTGTCGAAGAAAGGTCTGCCGAGAAATTTCATTCTCCCTATGCAGTGCAAAGGATATTCGCATAGCAGGTGTTCCTCCGCTCCTGGAAGACTACAGCTGCGACACAGAGTTTTATAATACATTCCCAATCGCGCCGAGCGGCCACCAATAGCCCAGCGTGCCGCGAATAACGCAGTTAAGCGGGAAAAGTTTCTTCTTTACATCGTCAGCAAGGCTGAGGAACGCATCTCATTGTACGAAAGCAACATAATTCTGCAGAGCCTGCAGGTCCGCAACCGCTTCCATCTGGTTTTAGCCTCCTCGAAACAGTCTCGAATGATTCGGCACTTGATGAAGCCCAGTGGCCCAAGAACCTCACGCGCTTCCGTGTTATCAAAAGCCGAACCTTGCCTGACCAGCTCATCAGCCATTTCTTTTCCCTTGATGTCGCGGTTCGCCGCGTGTTTTTCCGACATGGTAGGCTTTCGATGTATTTTGGAATGAATTTCCGTCATGCCTTATCACGTTTGATTTGGTTATAAACCGGTTTCGGCGGTGTGCGATCTTTAATTGGCAGAAGATAAAATATACTGAGGATGGCACATCGCCGAAAGCGGTTTATAACCAAACCAAATTTGACAAGGAATTATGGAATTCGATCCAGAACATATCGTAATAACTATAAACCACAATACACGCATAATATTATTACAAAATGGATTATTTTTAAGTTAAGCACTTGCTCAATTAAAAAAAAAAAAAAGAAACAAAAAAGCGTCGAAATTAAAATGTACGAAAATTGCTTAGCGGGGCATTAAAGGGATAAACGAGCCACAAAAATGGAAGATTCTGCAAATGATTATAATAACACAAACACAAATTTATGTATATACATACGTACATATGCAAAGAAGTAAAAACAATGCATGAAGCAGCCAGCGTTTGTTCTCTGCATCCGGTCCTTTCGCCGGTTCGGAGCGCATTTTGGCACTTCATAGTTAAACGAAACCATCAACTCACAATTGCATTTAGGTACAATGAAATTGAATTTTCCAAGTATCTATTTTTATTTCTCTACACGTATTTTTTCTAGCTCAACAGTAATTATAACTAGCTGTTTGTATATGTATGTAGATGTGTGTAATTTTCGGTTTGTTGTTGTTAATTAGCATAACAATAATATCATTAAAAATTAATGAAGAAACTTTTGGCAATAATTGTGGTAATAAAAATTTTTCCGTTGGTTTGCACGCTTTCATGCTAACGAAAGTAGAAGCGGGAATGGACAGTGCGGAGGAACGCGAATTTGAACAAAATTGGTAAGCAGACAAACAGTAATTGGATTGAGTTTTTATTGGTTTTTCTCTCGCCCGCGCTCTGTTGTCTTACACAATGGACGATTTGTAGCGCAGAAAAAAAGGGTGGATATAATAATGAATTAATTATTTTTAAGTTGTTATTTCCGTTTTTTGTTTTAATTATAAAAATGATGATAATGATAGTGGTTGCTGTTGCTGTTGCTCTTCTCTGAATAAAATTTAAATATCCAAAGGTATTAGGAAGTTAAGATTAACAGCAAGTCTCTGTAGAGTGTACCACACATCAATCCAGGTTCCTTGTGCTTACGCGTAGACCTCTCTGTGACACGTCCCTGGCGCCAGCGCACACCCATCATACGCATAAGCCTACATGTGATTTCCGTTAGAAGGGAGTCCGCAACCAAGCACTACAGCAGAAGAGACAGTATACCAACCTTATGGCATACTCTCTCTACCTCTGCGACCTTTCAGCATTAAAGATGTCAGACTGATTGGCCTGAAGCTTTTTGGTAACGAGTAGTCTTATCCTACTGCTGTTCCAATAAATACTACTCTTACCTTTCTGCAATGTCGAGGAATGTGGCTCAACGCCAGACATGCCCTGAATATCAGAATAAGGATTCTCCTAAGCCTTTTAACCCCACACTTTACACCATTTTCAGATACACACCATTCGGGTCTGGCGATTTGAAGTCATCGAAAGGGGTTACAGAGAACCCTATCGACTCATCAGACACCACCCTTGATGCTATGTTTTAACACAGTCTGGTAGTTCTCCTCGCCATGTCATTTACTTCCATATCTCTCTCAGCGCCGTAATTTATCCTGCTACCCGGAAAATGGGGTTTGCGAGAGAGTATTGTAGGTTTCTAGCAGTGACGTGGTGTATGATGCATCAGACATTTTGAGAGAGTCTAGTCCGGTTGTCTGGTACTTTTGAAGTAGGTACATTGTGTAGCCTTGCTGACTCTATCAGTGCAAAATTCTTTATAAGTGCTTAGTTTCGACGAACGAACATTCCTCTTATACTTCTTTTGTATAATACCATATTCCGAGCAATCTTCTTGTTCCTGTGTTTTAACGCCCTATTTAGAAGTTTTCTGGGCCTCGTTCAAAGCTTAGTAAGTTCTATGTTCTCACCATGGGACCACTTCTACATTTCAGCTTATTTTTAGCAGGCATACCCTCTCAAAGCAAGCAATTAAAGTACACCAACTTCGAACAAAGTCCAGAAAACTTTTAAATAGGGCGTTAAAAACCCAGAAAGAAGAAGATTGGTTGGTGGTTCGCCTCTTCAATTGCCCGTATATCTTTGAGTTTGGGGAGACCAGATGTTCTCGTTTCAAGGAGTTATCTAAACTATTCCCAGTCCGCTTTGCGGTAATTTCCACCTTCTGATACTTGACTAAAGTAAGTACCTATCCGAAATTCAAGAAATCTAAGTATTATCAGAAAGAGATTTCCTTCTAAGACCTTCTATTCCATGATACGATCTAACATGCTTTTATTTGTCAAGGTCAAATCAATTACTTCTAGTCTTCTTCTTGATTGGCGCTTAATCGTCAAAACTATTCTGGCCGAGTCCAACAGAGTGCGCCAATTACTTCGGTTCCGTGCAGCATGGCGCCATTTGGGAACGCCTAGGGCTGTAGCGTCGCTGTCCACTTGATTTTCCCAATGCAGTGGAGGTCTCCCTTTTCTTTTACGTTCAGCGGGTTTCGATAGAAATACTTTCTTGGCTGGAGCACCTTCATCCATTCTTACGGCATGACTTACCCAACGCAGCCGCTGGATCTTTATTCGCTGAACAATTTCGATGTCTGTGTAAAGCTCGTAAAGCTCATCGTTGAAATTCCGTCGATACTCGCCCTCGCCAACGGCCAAAGGTCTTGTCTTCTACTGGTAACGAAAGTAGGCTTAGCACCTACATTTTGTATTACCAGCCCTGAGAGAGAATATGGTCCAATAGCTTGTTCCCTCGTGGATTAAACTTCGCGCTACCCAATATTATATGTATGTTTTATCAGTTGGCGTCACATCCCATTATAAGGCGCATGCCATTGGATTCTATGCCCATAATCTCCCTCGAAGGAGAAGAGGAATTCGCGCTGGCAGACTTTAAATATCGCGCTGATAAGCTCCAGCTTGTGACAGTATAAAACTCAGTTCAAAGTCTTTGCTCTATAAATCTTAATTAAATCAAGTAATTTGAATCGGTCTGGAGATTATTAGGTTTCAAATTAAATTTCAGCTTAAATTTCATCTGTTATAAGCTCAAACACACACATTCACACATGCAATTATGTCGCCCTCTGCCTTCCCGCCTGACTTATGGGGAATGGAGACCCTGAAAAGTAATTTTCACAAAATTTGCCAAATGTGTAATCCTTCGTGAAATAATATGTATGTATACACGTTGATGTAAATGTATGTTTCTAGTAAAACATAATTGCATTGGAATTTATGTACCGTGTTGTTGTTGTTGTTGCTGTCGTTGTTGCGGCCAATTTGCTGAGTTACACGAGCAGGCAGCCAAGCAAGTAATGAACAAGCCACGAGCACAACTATAAATAAGCAAATGTATCCCCTCTCATAAACATAAGCACAAATTTAAGCCAGCTCTATGAGCGGTTAATATTTATGAATGTGTTACATACTAACATTGATATGAACATATTGTACATACAGATGTGTGGCTGTACCTGCTACACATTCACGCTATGTACATACATACATATATGGCGTGAAGCAAAAGCAGTTTCAAGTTTAATGCTGAAGGGGTCGCCAAGACCTTAATACAAGCATAGTAACTTGGAGCGCATTTTGGTGCAGCAAAAAAAAATTAAAAACGCTATCTAAATTATTGGTGGCTAAAAACTAGACGCGTCTGCTTATGTACATATAACAGTTGCCTTAAGTGCTAGCTTTACTGGTCGCCATCGAACAAAGAAAAATCTGAGCTCGATTTCAGTCGACTTAAATGTTTTTGTATAGCCAGTTGCGACCTTTAATAATGTAGCATAGACTTTTAGTGTTGCTCAGCAAGTGTTGAAAAACAGTGAAAACGTTAATAGGGTTACCACTATTCGATGTATTGTGCAACGAATTTCCGTCATCTCTTGTCAAGTTTGATTTGGTTATATGCCAGTTTCGGCGATGTGCCATCTTCAGTATCTTTTTTTGTTCTAGTACGACATTTCCTTCTACTTACTGCTTCTACTGCTATTGCCAAATGTTTTTCCTAAAGAATTTTAGTATACATTTTGGTACTGAAAATTATTAAAAAAAAAACTAAATTTGTTCTCTTTTTACCCATATAGTAGTGTTTTGCTTTCAACACATACTTTTTCCTATTTGTAATTAGATGGCAACTCTATTCGAACACTTGTCTTAACCTCACATTTACTTTCATTTTAAAATATTATTAAAATATTAAATTGCTTAAAGAAATAAATTGCAAAAAAGTGGCAACTCTATTAGACAATTTGCACCATTTAATGCTTCCAAAAATTGCTAATGTAAATTTTTTGAATATTTCGCTACATGCAGCCTATAATTTTAAGTAAGAATATTAAAAGCTTTTTTAAAATGAAAGAGTATTTTTTTTTATGTAGGTGTTCAAATTTTTTTCGCAACTAAAGCTTTTAAAAAGCCATATTATCGCCTTACTTCAATTTACAATGTTTGGTTTGTAAGTTGAAACAGTTTTAAAATTTATTTAAGTGGCAACACTTTTCAGATCTTATTTTTTCCGATCTTATTAAATTTCTCCTGATGCCTATTTCGTTTCATCTTTAGTTGCATGTAATTTACGACGAGTATTTACATATCTACATATATAGCTTAATAAATATATACATATATGTAAGCTTAATTTTTAAAATATGGCAACACTGTTAGAATTTTTTGTATTTAAAGATTTTAAAACGCCATATTATCCCTTTGTTTTAATTTTAACACATTTTAGTATATCTATTTTTTCTAAGATGAAATCTGATTTAAATATTTTTTGAGTTTAAGTGGCAACTCTATTCAGTTTTTTTCTGATATCATTAAATTCCATAGCCATATGTCCCTTCACTTCAATTTTAATACTTTTAAATATATTTGTTTGTAAGTTGAAACCAGTTTTAAAATTTATTTAAGTGGCAACTCTTTACAGATTTTTTTTCTGATCTCAATAAATTCTTCCAAAAGCCCAACACATTATTTTGTTTCATATTTAGTTGCATATAATTTACGGCGAGTTATCTATGTACTTTTATAAATATATTTAAGCATACATTTTTGAAATATGGCAACTAAAGCTTTTAAAAAGCTACATTGTTATTTGTTTTAATTTTAACACTTTTTAATGTTTTTATTTTTTTTTAAGATGAAATCAGATTTAAAGTTTTTTTAAAGTTAAGTGGCAACTCTTTTCAGAATTAATTTTTTTTTTCGTTAAAAATTTGTTTTATATTTTCTCACATACATATTGTACATATTGCAAAAATTTTTCATTAAAATATAAATATAATATTTTATTGAACAGCTGGCAACTCTATTTTCAAACATCCTCAAAAATAACATAGGCCTTCTATACAAACATTCCATTACCGGCAAGTGGATAGCTGGCTACTGCTATAAAAATTAATTTCTCCAAGGCAAAACTGGTTATATGCACAACAACAAGAAAAAACAAGTAAGGAAGCCTAAGTTCGAGTGGAATCGAACATTAGATACTCAGCTGTATGCTTTCATTGTTTGTTTGCGTTTGATGGAAACACGGTGTAGGTACTTTATATAAAGCAAGTGCTGCATAAAGTGGGCGTAGCCGCACCCATTTTCAAAATTTTTATCAGTCATCCAACTAAGCATATGAATATTATTCTTTGTGCAAAATTTCATTTCTTTATGACTTCTAGTTACAAAGATGTCACGTTACAAATTCCCAAAGGGTGTTCCAGAAATATCTTTGTTAAAAAGTAGGCGTGGTCATAAACCGATTTGAATAAAGTTTTGCATGTCTATTAACACAAGTTATAAAAGTGTATAAACCAAGTTTCGTCATAATATCTCAATTATTTGTCGAGTTATAGGCTAAGAAATCTCGTATATTCCTTTGTCTAAAAAGAGGCGGTGCCACGCCCATTTTCAAAAATTTGTCTATTTTTTGTTTCCGGTCTATTGTGGAACTCTTGCCATAAAATTTCAATCAATTATCTTTATATTTGACAAAGATATCGCTTAAAATGTTTTTATTAGGCCACTTTATAATACCCATATATAAAAGTGGGCGTGGTCGTCAACCGATTTCGCTAAAATTTTCAACATGTATTACCACAGGTAATAAAAGTGTACACACCAAGTTTCGTCATTATATATCAATTATTTGTCGAGTTATGGGCTCAGAAATCTCGTATATTCCAGCTCCTAAAAAGAGGCGATGCCACGCCCATTTTCCAAAATTTTTCTGTTTTTCGTTGTATGTCCGCAGTTGGACTCCTGGCATAAAATTTCAATGATATATCTTTATATTTGACAGAGATATCGCTTAAAATGTTTTTATTAGGTCACTTTATAATACCCATATATAAAAGTGGGCGTGGCCGTCAACCGATTTTGACAATTTTTCGTCCAAACATTTGCCTAAGTGAGTATATCACGCGTACCAAATTTCATCGATATATCTTCAACAGTTTCTGAGTTATGACTCATAAAACTTTCAATGTTTGCCCCTTAATAAGTGGGCGTGGCACCGCCCATTTTCCAAAATTCCATCAAATTTCTTCTTAGGGGCCTGAGCTCAACACGTGGGTAAAATTTCGTCACTCTAGCTATATTAGTGGCTGAGATACCAAATTTCCGATTTTTTCTATATAGGAAAAGTGGGCGTGGTCATGGTCCGATTTCGCCCATTTTCAATACCAACCGTCCCAGTGTCGATACCAACTTGCATTTCAAATTTCATCAAAATATCTAAATTTTTGCGCGAGTTAGAGTGTTTACAGACGGACAGACGGACAGACGGACGGACGGACGGACGGACGGACGGACATGGCTCAATCGATTTCTCTTTTCACCCTGATCATTTTGATATATATAAGTCTATATCTATCTCGATTATTTCATTCTGTTACAATCCACCGTTATGTGATTAAAACTATAATACTCTGTGTACTAGTACAGCTGAGTATAAAAAGACACAGACCCCCCAGCCAGGGGTCAAAATACAATGCATGTTGCGGGAGAAAGTAACAAGCTTGCGAGCGTTACAAGTGGTTGGATGTAGCTTTTGTTCACACGCACGTAAAAGTCAGCGTAAAAAGTAGTTAGTGAAGATGTAAGTGACGACGTCTGAGGTAGCAGCTGGTCCCGTCTGTCTTTTCTCTAACCCCAAACATCTTCAATGCTAAGCAAAACTCAAAGCATATAATAACTCACACCAAGTCACACAGCGAAGCACAGACCAACAACCATTACAAGTGCTAATGTTATGTAATATAAAAACTTTATTTATGATTGTGTGTGTGTATGTACTATGCGTATACTATTCACTCAACCACAACAGTGAGAGTGGACACAGGTGTGTGACCTGTGAAGCGAAAGCAATTTCACTTTCTTAGCCGCTCAACAGGAACGAGACGAGTATAAGTAAGACGGAGCACAAGGACCAAAATATAACAGAAACTACTAACGACTTAGCAAACGCACACACACATATATATGCACAAACACATGAACACATTTACACATGTACGCCAAACATGTGTAAGTACATTTTGTGTTTGATATTTATTGTTGTTGCTGGCTATGCTATGTATTTATATCCTTAGCATGTCCTGTTTAGCAATGGTTTGTGACGGTAACGGAAAGTAGCGCGAAAAACGTGTCGGTAAAATACGGTGGGAATGGTGAAAAGCGTAAAGTAAAACAGACGACGACGGTGACGACGAATGGCTGAATGGATGGGCATGAGAATGACAGCGATGCGATGAGGAGGAGGACTGCAGGAACACCGACGAGGGTGATGAAGAAGAGTTAGGAAAGTCGCGCTGCGAGTAGCTGCAACTCTAACAACAACTTTTAACATTTGTGGAAAAGGTTATGGCAGCTCTTAAACTCTTACTCCAACTCTGACGACTCCAACTCTGATTTTGACTCTCACTTCAAATTCTCAACTCAACTATGTATGCTGTTCGCGGCCGTGCCGTGCCGTGGTTGTGTCGTTCCTGCTTGTCTGCTGTGTTCTGTGTTGTCACAGTTGCGGAAGCAAATGCTAAAAGGAAACTGTCGCGACGACATTTATTATCGTTTGAAAAACGACACTAACGACACTTTGAAAATTTAAGCGCTACAATACAGCAACCCAGCGCGTTCTAGGTGTATGGATGTGAGTAAGGAGTATAACCCAGTAAGCAATAGAGTTTCACGAAAAGAAGTAAAACACCCAGAAAATGGTCCAAAGATTCCTAGACCCCGAATTTTCACAACTTTGGCTGTTTGAAAATATTCGACAGTTTGAGAGCCGCTCTTAAATAATTCGAGGAAGCAAGATAGTAACCCAGCAAGCACCAGAGTCGTTCTAAAACAAGTAAAATACTCAAAAAATTACCCAAAAATTCCAAAACACTGAAGTTTCAGAACTTTTTCTACTGGAAAATATTCGTAACAGTTTGAGAGCCTCTCTTAATTAATTCGAGATAGGGTAAAGGTAGGAACCCAGCAAACATTAGAGTTTCCTAAAACAAATGTCGCAATGACTCTTCGACTCTAAGTTTTCAAACTGTGGATTTATAGAAATATTCGGAACAGTTTGAGAGCCTCTTTTAATTAATTCGAGAAATTAGAAAGGGAGGGACCCAGCAAGCACCAGGGTCGCTCTAAAAGAAGCAAAAACAAAACATGGCCCAAAGATTCCGAAACACTGAATTTTCAGAACTTTGGCTCTTCGAAAATATTCACAACAGTTTGAGAGCCGCTCTTAATACAATTCATTTGGCAGACACTGTAGTTAAATGCATTTTACCGCAACTGTCACCTTCGCTCCTTTATTAGTTAAGATTTTACAAAGTTTACTGGGTTATTCTGCCCTCAAACACATACTTATTCCCGTCATATATTATAAGCCGAGCATATCCTTAGCATGTGCATATAAACTCCATTGCTTACCTCTTTGGTGCCTCCACCAATTTGGTCACCGTGCTTGCTTGCCTTACAGCGCGTACTCGGTGCAGTGAAATAACGCCCGTGGAATTAACGCCCGCGGGCGTTATTTCCCAAAAAATGGAAATAATGCCCGTGGGCGTTTTTTCCTTTCTTGAAAAATAAATAGCGCCTGCGAATAAAACGAAATTAAACCCGTGGGTTTTATTTCCATTCACAAAGGGAAAGAACGCCCGCGCGCCCTATTCGGCGATATGGGCTTTATTTCCCTTTCGAAAGGGCAATTAAGCCCGCAGACGGGGGTTTTTTTTTTTTAAATATGGTGTATTAGTTGGAAAAGCGACGCAGGCGCGATTTTTTATTCCAATTTTTCGCCTGCGGCGCTTTTTCCAATAATAATACACCATATTTTAAAAAAAAAAAGCCCGTCTGCGGGCTTAATTGCCCTTCCGAAAGAGAAATAAAGGCCGTGGATCAAACGAAATAACGCCCGCGGGAATTATTTCTTTTTCAAGAAAGGAAAAAACGCCCGCTGGTGTTATTTCCTTTTTTGGGAAATAACGCCCGCGGGGGGCATTATTTAGCCGAATGTAAGCCTTGAAAATACATTCCAGCGATGGAGTCACCAGTACACACCTTTTCTGCAGCATAGCTGGGAAAATTCCATCTGGACCTTGGTGACTTATTTGGCGAAAAACTATTGATTGCGTACACAATCTTCTTTGGAGATATAAGCTAATGTATGGACTGAAAAGTCCGCTGTGATGCAGTGGGTCTCGGGTTCTAACCCCAGTCCTACAAACACCGAAAAGTTGTTTCTAATTAATTAAATCCAATTATCGGGGTTTTAGAAATAGCGGAGTGTATTTCTGCAAATGAAAAAGCTTCTCACAAAAAATGCATTCCCCATTCGAAGCCGGTATAAAACTGTAGGTCCACCCAATTAGTAGGAAAAACAAAAGTCAAATTGAGAGTGAAGCTCGGCTATTAAACTCGTCAGAGTTATAAACGTGCCAGTGTATTCTTATTTTGTGATGTAGTTACCCCAACGGACGTACACCCTGGAAAATGTGTTTTTACCAACAGTATCAGGTTCCATCATCCTTTTTTACAAAAGATGGTGGAAGTGTTTTTCCTTTCAGAAGGGTTTACCTTTCCTCGAAGTCTCCTTTGTTCTTTCGGTAGAAGAGCAAAAGTCCCTCTAGGAACCTTTGTTGTTTTTCGAATTGCTCTCCTATAGCGCTATCTTTTTACGGCTGCCAATTACCGGTCCAATAGCCCCCGTTATATAGTCTACGTGACGCTTCCGTGAGCCTGAAAAGATTTAAGTTCCACTAGGGAGTATAAGCCTTTCTGTCAAAACTAGTAGGACAATCTCCCTTAGAGCAAAACCCATGCCCTTTTCTAGCTTGCTACTGCAAGAATTGAGGTCCACAAATGTCATAATCCTATTTACAGAATGAGTGCCTACCTTAGATCTATGGTAGGCCGACTGGATCGCGAAAAATTCACTTCGTCTCAGACAGTAACTTGGATTACGCAGTATTTTTATGTATAATAAACTATAGAATAAACTTTTACTCATGCTCACTTCGTTCCTTTTCAAGAAGCAAAATCATGTCATGGTACGTAAGCAATTGCTCTTCTCCAGCCAGATTTAAGTACTTTAAGGTGCAAAAGCTTCAAACTTTACGATTACCTACCACTTCCCATGACTCGTTTATATTTGCCACATTCAACAAAGTGAATCCAAAACACCTACAAATTTGCTGAAATGTCCAAATAAAATAAATGTTTTTAGTAAATCCATGCAAATTAAGCGGTGGGAGGCACATAAAGAAATAAATTTTCCACGCACCGTAAGGGGCCATTACACTAAAAGCGGACGGACTGGGCTGGTAATGAAAAGAGGCACAGCCTCCAAACAACAAAGCAACAACAGCTGTTGACGCACTTAAAACGAAACAATTTGTTAAACGGGCAGCAGCAAAGGTAAAGAGGAGGCAAAATGGCCGAAATGGCAGCTATGGAAAATGGAATGAAATTAGAAATGCGAAATGGCAGCTCTGCGCGGCACTAATGATGATGATGCTGCTGCTGATGGCCAGCCAACCAACCAACCAAGCCAGCTTAGTTACAAATATTTATTATTTGTAATAATGCAAATAACAATTAAAGAAGCGAGAAGCAGCAAGTGTTGTTGTGGGCGACACAAAGCTGCATGGTACTTAGCTACTGTGAGTTGGTCTGGGGTTTGTAATATTTCTTGGCAATGTTGTTGTAGCAATTATTATACGAATTACCTTTACCGCTGTGGTTTAGTGGTTTGAGAGCCTTTTTCCTATAAATGGACTGCTCCTCACGCTTTACCTTCTTCTTCTCTAGTGCTCACAGCTTCTGCTTAGTGCGCGGTGCGCCATCATTAAGACGTTGGTTATTCATTTAAGTGCTTTACAGTTACACATACAGTGCTGGATGCCTCAAGTCGTTTACAGTGGACTGCAGTGTAATAATAACAACAAAGGGCAACAACAAACACCGCATTAAAATACAAAAATTCCACGATTTGAATTCTGCTCACTTCCCCCTTTGTCGGTGGGAAGTCATGTGCGTTGAGCTCATGCAAATACCTTTGCTGTATGGCTGGTTTGCTGGGTAAGGCAAGAAGTATTCATGCAGCTCCTGGGTCGCTCTCGAGCCACACTGCTGCACAGCATAAATAGTTATTATTGTAATTGTACATACTGCACTGCTTCCGTGTCATTCATTCGCATTGCACCAGCAGCAGCTATACGGCGCACACTGGGTGATAGCGGCCAAAAATAAAATCGAAATTAAAGTATTAGCAAATCAAATTTTTTTGAAAGTGATTGACAGATATAACAATTTGTAAAAAAAAAGCTTATATAAAATTTTTTGAGTCTCGTTTTGTTTAGCCGTACAGGGTGTTAAAAACTGAGCAAAAAATAGGTCCTTTTATTTCTCAACAATTACACCTTATACAAAATGCTGTAACTCATTCAATTATTAACTTATGTAATCGAGTGATACATCATTACATAGATATTGATTTGGCCTTTTAGAAACAATAAGCCTTTTGTAACCAGCGGTAACTCTTAGATTTATGTGAACTTTCAAATATTGACAAAAAAAGTCGTAAAAAAAAAATTTTGCTCAACTTTAAACAAAAAAATAAAAAAAATAAAAAATATGACCTCCCCAATTTTTTCATATGTTTTGAAATGATATATTTTTAATCAAACTGCATTTTAATTCTTGAAATCCACCTGCGCTTTTCGCTTAAATAATCTTTTTCCCATTTGACTAAAAGTGCCTTTTTCAAAACGCAATAATTAGGCTACTTTTGACATTATGAAAAATCTTATTCTTAGGCGACTAATCGAATAGTTTGTTCACCGTGTTGTAGGCAATGGTTCACACTTTCAAATTATGAAAGAATTTTTTTTATCAGCGTTATCATTATTTTTTTGCAGCCTTTTTCTTTTCGAACAGAAAAAAAAATTGTGTAAAAAATGGAAAATTTCAACATGAAATAAAAAAAAATACAAAATATGACCTCTCCAAATTTTTAATATTTGGTGCTAGTGAACGTGCTTTATAAACAGGTGAAGAAATCTTAAAAATTCGTTTGCGCTTTTTTGTTTTATGAACTTTTTTATGGAGTGAGTTTTTCTAATGCCGTTTTCTTTTCTCGACAAAATGTTGCCCTTTTTGATTTTCTTAGCTATTTTGTAGGTTTGTATGGTAATTTTACCGAATATTGACCTCTAAGTAAGCAAGAGGGCACCATTATCTACAAATTTAGCCATTTTATAGAAAATTAGGTTACGCAATTCGATAATTGGGATATAGAAGGGCAGCATTTTTTTGCAGAAAAGAAAACGCCATAAGTTTTCATACATTTTTCCCATACAAAATCCCCAAAAGTATGCTTCAAAAAGTATTAATAATTTTGTATGGGGAAAATTTGCCAAGTTAATGAAACTTAAACAACAATTTCTCCAATTCTAATAAAGATATCTGAAAAATTTAAACGCCATATTCAGGGGATGGTTTATGCTTTCTAACGGTGTATTTGATTTTGAATAAAAAAATATTACATACAAGATATTAAGCAGGGAATATAGTCAAAAACGTGTTTTTTTGTATAGTTTCATTTGTGGTATAAAAATTTTTTTAAATGTGATTTTTTTGAAGGAAAATTTTATGATGAATGCTTATAAAATGCTCAGAAGTGCATATATTTTTAATTTGAGAACCATGGAATACTTTGCGCTTTTTCCAAAATGATTACTGTATATTATTTATATTTAAAAAATGTGTGCTCTTATTAAAATTGAGCATTTTAGCTATAATAGTTAACAAAATATTGAAATTTCAAACCGTTATATGGGAGGGGGGTGTATTTGTGGGCCGATTTTGTTCAAATTTTCACAGTTTACTATCTTCAATCAAGAAAGCTTAAGTTCCGAGTTTAAAGTTTCTAGCTCAATTATTACTATTTTTGGCCGCGTTTGTATGGAGGTGCCCCCACTGTGCGGCGTCAATGACTGGAGCCCTTAAAACGACCACAGCCAATTATTAAAGAAAATCGACTGTGGTGTGGCGGCGCTTCAACTTATACTTAATAAAAATAAAAGTAAAAAGTCGCAAATATAAACCTAACGAGTTTTAGGCCGAGCTTCTTCTTCTTCGGTTTGTGGTGTGATCTTTAGTTTTTGTTATAAATGAGATTTAGCTAGAGTTCTATGCCCACTTCGAAAGTTCCTCTACCAAAGCAGAGGAATTTATTTGCGTAAAGATTTTTTTAAGGCAGAATTACACACGGCGGAGATGCCGATCACTTCTAAGATGTGAATGCTACTTTTAAGAGCTTAATAAATGGCTTTAAATTTTGATATCTGCTCCAACCAAGCATCGATTGACGTTGACTAACATCAAAAGCTCTGTCAGAATTGGTAAGACCACCCTCCGAGCCGTACGAGACCAAACAAGGTTTAAGACAATCAGACCCCTTTTCGTGTGATTTCTACAACTTGATGCTGGAAAAGTTAATTTCAGCTGCAGAACTTAACGTCATAGGAAACATCTTATACCAATAGAGTGTGCAACTGCTGGCGTACGCCGATGATATTGACATCTTTGGCACTAACATGCGCACCGTATGTTCTGCCTTCTACAAGCTGAATAGGGATGCTGAGAAAATGGGTTTGGCGGTTAACGAGAACGAGACGAAGTACCTCCTGTCATCACACAAATAAACAGCATGTCTTGGCAGCCACGTCACTGCTGACAGCTACCAATTCTATACCGTTAGGAACTTCTTCTATTTGCGAACCAGCATTAACAACAAAAATAATGTCAGCACGGAAATCCAACAAAGAATCGCTTTGGCCAATAAGTATTACTTTGAACTAAGTACGCAATTGAAAAGAAAAGTTCGCCCTCTCAACGAACAAAAATCACTCTCCACAAAACGCTCTTCCTTCCAGTCCTCATGTGTGGCGCAGAAACATGAACAATGTCAAAATTAGGTGACACGGCACTTGGAGTATTCGATAGAAAAGTTCTTCTGAACGTTTATGGATCTTTTCGCTTTGGCTAGGGCGAGTATCGACGGAGATTTAATGATAAGCTGTACGAGCTTTACGCAGACATCGATATTGTTAAACGAATAAATATCTAGCGGCTCCGCTGGGCAGTTCATGTCGTAAGAATGGATGAAGGTGCTCTGGCTCAGAAAGTATTTCTATCGAAACCCGCTAAAGGCAGAAGAAAAGGGAGACCTCCACTGTGTTGTGAAAAACAGGTGAAGGCTCCCTCGTCCTCTCTTGGAATTTCCTTTTGGCACCATGCTGCACGAAAAAAAAACGACTGGCGCGATTTATTGGTCTCGGCTAAACCCGTCTCGACGGGTAGGCCCCAATTAAGAAGAAGAACGCCAATTCTAAGAGCTAAATAAGTAGTTTTCAATTTTGATATTTGCAGCGAGCATGCATGGATTCCAGAATGTCTTGCTTGAGCAACAATTTTATTGTATTTTTTCCATTTAAACAGCTCTGAATATCAACATCTATCTATGCCTCGGCTCTTGTTGCTGTTCTGCGGGCACCGTATGGCTACTCATATACCTTCCTTCAGCTCGGCGTCGTCTATTCTTCATCCTTTGCTTCAATTCTTCATACTTTGCTTTCCATTCTTGGTTTTAATGCACCTTTTCTCTTCCATATGCATATCCTTCCCTCTTTACGCTTCATACTTTCGCCACAACCTGCAGTCATTCCTCAGTCCTCCGTTTGACCTCACCTTCTTTTTTTTTTTGCTGAAAATTCGCTTCCACTTCTTAAGCACTACCGTTCACGGCTGTCGCAGCAGTCGGCTTAAAATGACCACCAGCTGCAGCTTCCGTTTCCATTTCCTTTTTTCGCGGTTCACTTGCCTGTCGATTGTGTTATATTTTTGCAGTTCAGTTCAGCGCTTTTATTATTGCAGCAGAGCTTAAGTAAGCTTGGATCGCGCGCGCATTTTCATTATTATTCTCATTTTGTGAATATTTAAATACTTGAAACGGTTGGTCGGTCGGTCGGTCGGTCGGCCACGCGTTAGCGGTTCAATGCAGCGCAAAAGCCGCGCTGTCATGGTCCTGACCGCCACCTTTCGGTTTTTTACTTTTCATGCGCGTTGATTTTCGCATCTTAAATTCTCTTCGGTGCTCGCTTTTTTCATTGCCATCATCATTAGAATCATCATCGTTGTTGTTGCTGTTCCGCATTCGATATTGTGAGTGGACAAGTGCGCAGAGTAGGTAATGCATTGGGCTGCTTGTACGTCCATCTTTCGCTTCCTCTTCTACGTCTTCGCTTCCTCTTCTACAACTTCGCTTCTTCTTCTTCGATATATCTTCCTCTTCTTCCTCCACTTGTATTCACTTTTCTCTCCTTCCTTCCTTATCGCCTCCTCCAATTGAGCGCCATTAAGATGACAGCATGGATGCTGCTGTTTCCTTGCCCATTCTCATTTTCTCAGTCAACGCTTTTCGTGTTGCATGCAACAATTGCATTTTATTACCGTTGTTGCACCATGCTGCGTCTGCCGTAGTTATCTGCTCCCATCCCATACCCGCTCTATTCCTCTGGTAAGCATTTCATTTCCATTTTCAAGCATGCGAAAGTTGCTTCAAACAGCGAGAGAGAGAGAGATAGAGTGAGAGATAGAGAAGGGAGAGTGGTGAACATAAAATCGCACAAAAGCCTTCTTCGCGCATTGAATAATTAAGATTTATGAATTTGAACACCCGGCCACAGCAGGATCTCCGCTAGCCGTTCGCTGTTCCATTTCTTCTTTCCTTTGTGCGAAGCGTTGTAGGCCGTGCTGGAGTAGTATCTTTTTAAAGTAGTTGGAATGCAGTGCATGCATGTGTGTATGTGTGTGTTTGTGTGTGCGTTCCGGCAAGTGCTGGCCTTTGCCGATATTTTAATGGAACAGCAGGCGCCGGAAAATTATTGTCCAAGTATGTATGTTTGTTTGTAGGTCTTAAGAGAAGTTTTAAGTGGAAAATTTCGTTTCTTCGGTAATTGTTGTTTGTTGTTGTTGTTGTATGAAAGTAATTGTAAGTTATTCAATGTTCATTCCATTTCAGCTATTGCTTAAGAGTTTGGTACATTAAGGTGTGTATATACATAAGTATTTAACTATAAGAGTTGCTACTTGCAACTGAAGAAGCAGCAGTAAGTTTTTGTTGGTACAAGAGTGAGTTTTTGCGCAACAAAAAGTAATATTAACATACACACGTACATATGTTTATACCCAGCAAACATTCCGAGTCATAAAAGAGTCAGAAAGGAGTCCTAAAGCGGATCGTTCACACTCATTCTGTTCTTAAGCTGGTCGTCCAATAGAAGCTTAATTTCATACATCATATGTGTCTGAATAAGAGTCATATGAGTCTGAATAAGAGCCATAAAAGACTCCTGTTGGACTCATATTTATCACTCTTTTTGCCTACTTCTATGGCTAGTAAAACCAAAAAGTTATTATATTACCAATGGAAACGACGCAAGTTCGATCCTTGGTTGTGGCCGCCTAAAGAAGTCTGATGAGGGGATGTGGTGGTCTCCGAAATGGATCCATAACTTCTACCAAAGAAAATATTTTCAATTTTTCTTAATAAAAACGGGCCAATAGCTCATATAAAATTCACATAAAAAGTTATTTAATTTTTGTTTGCATTTTCCTTCCTCTGACCCAATTCTCTTCATACTCTTTCCATTCGGCTTCCAAGTACAAATGTGCAGATAAACACCGGCTTCTTTTCCTCTTCTCTCATTGCGGACACTTCTTCGCCTTCACTGCTTCCTTTACAGTGTTGTCTAGTTTGTGTTCGCTTCCAGATTCCAAACTGATATCAAACTGAAATTATCTTGATGGGACATTAAATATTATATTCAACTTTAGTGTGCTTTTATATTTCGAAAAAGCATCTATGAATTACAGCTAAAAGGAAAAAAAAACAAAAAAACTTATAAAAATTTTTTTTAAGCTCATATTTCACACATATTTCGGACTCCAAAATTACGAGGGCTGCGAGAAGGTTTGCTGGGTAGATACACAAGCGACCATAAATTTCTATTGTCTTCTTGGTATACATTATTGATGTGTAAACATCTTTGCTGTAGCTACGAGTGATTTCGAAGAACAGGTAAAGTTTACGCGTAAACGTAAATGACCTTTGTGTTAGTGCACTGCTGCGTCCGTGTGAATCGCTTGGCATTGTCAGTGGTAGGTAGGTAGATAGACATGTACTTACAAATGCTTGCATGCATAGCCGTGCAAATGAAAATATCAACAACAACAGCAACGAAGCGAAGTGAAGTTGTTGTTGTTGTTGTTTTCTGCAACAATGCGACAAATAGGCAAAATAAAAAGGACCAACCTGTTTGAACATGGATGCAAATGTATGGATACGCATACCCACATCTACCTATCTAATTTTCTGAGCAATATTGGTATCAAATGAAAAGTTTTGAGCAGGACTTCGATATGAAGCTCTTTTCATTGTGACCCCTAGGCCGGGTCTCCAGATATGGGTCAAAAGGAGCACCCGGGTGATCCTTGAATGTTACTGAGCAATATTGGTATCAAATGAAAGTTTTTGAGGAGGACTTCGATATGAAGCTCTTTTCTTTGTGACCCCCAGGCCGGGTCTCCAGATATGGGTCGAACGTGGACTCGGATGATCTTGCATGTTTCTGAGCAATACAAAACAAAACAACATAAAAAATCAAAGGTCAAAAACCAAAAACCAAAAAACAACAAAAACAAAACAAACAAAAACAACAAAATAGTAGCAGTCACAATGACAACAAAAAATTACAAAAACGATAGTCGCCTTTTAATCCATAGAAAACCAGGAAAAAAGGAATAAGGAAAAGGGAATAAATATCCGATTTCGAAACAGTTTACACATCAATGTTCATGAATACCCGTTATTCACGCTTTAATTTTTTTTTATATATCTATTTTCAGTTATGTATTTTATACATCTTTAACAGTATGCCCTGGAATTCCATTTAATTTGCTGCTGCATAACGCCGCAAGCCCCTCCCCTTTCACAAGCTGCCGCATACAATATAATTTATTAGCTTCGCTGAAGTACAAAAAAGCTTTTATTCAGCTGTTATATCGAATTGTTTTCGCATGATGGAGATGCTAAGAGTATTTTTTTACATACATATTCAAGTAACTATTTTTCAAGAAATTTTAATCGCAGCAATTAATACATAACTGTGGCATTCAATTGTGGGCGAATGCTGCTGCTAAGCAGATTAAAAGATTTAAGGGGTTCAAGTGCTTGATTCTTTCAGTGTAATGTGAGAAATTTGTGTGTTATCATTTTATTTAGTTAATGGAATGAGTTTGATTTTTGATTTACGATTTGAAAAATAGATCAAATGCTTTTCGGTTTAATTTGTGCCGACATCGAATTCTCTTTTCTGCCAAGTTAAAACTAAATTCTGGTATTTTTCACCTTGTCAAGATCTGACTTTAGATTGACAGTGGGCATACTAAACGGGCATTGCCTCACACAATTAAATGCGTTTAAAATGGGAGTGATGCATAGTCAAATAAGGAATATCTCCTCTTTCAATGTACGGAATATTTGGCAGACAATGTCTACCCTCCCTGAGCTCCCTAGAAGGCATTGTGAATCGCGGCTTATGTACCTCAGATATTGAAACTCGCAAAGATCTGCATTCCGAGCAAAGTATAATTGCCATCAAAGTGCTGTACGAAAAAATTTACTTTCGCTGTCTTACTGTGAATTAAGCTGTTGGGGAAAGATATGTACGATGTATTGTGGAACAAATTTCCGTCATGCCTTGTCAAGTTTGATTTGGTTATAAGCCGGTTTCTGCTATGTGCCTTCTTCAGTATCTTGTTTCGTTCTCTACTGTAGATGGCACATAGCAGAAACCGGTTTATAACCAAATCAAACTTGACAAGGCATGGCGGAAATTCATTTCACAATATATCGCATTTCTACCCTGTCGGAGAAGTAAGCAACAAAAAAGAAAGATAGGGGCCCCATATCTGTATGTTGATGTTTATACACAGTCCAAAATATTTTTAGTCAAAAAGCAGCACATCTGTTGGAGAAAAATTTCTCTTTATCATACATTCGTTTATACTGTTATAATCTTAAATTATGTAGTAAATTCGAACTCTCTTAAGGCCTTAAGGCCCACTTAAATCGTCGGGACTACGATGACCCCAATTTGAATTTCAGCATCTTCAAGGGCGACCTGCATATCGTCGTTTAAAGTGCATTTTTGCGTAAGAGGTATTTTCATTTTCGAGTAAGGGACATTTTTGCCAAAAATGAGATTTTCCAACCCTGAGTTCCTGACGCTCAGCTCTATCGATCCATACCAAAACTTTGCAATTCTAACAACAAAAACGCATAATAACAGTAAATTTCATAATCGCTTATGAAGAGTATTGTTAAAATTTGGCAGCATTACCGCGTATAATTTCAGTTCATTCATACAAGCGAAGTTATATGTTATTAGATAAATAAATTAAATGGCCAATTTATATGAAAGGGAGCAAAAGTTAAATATTTTAAACAAATAATGTCAGGTAAATATCAAGCTGGTATTATTTTAAACAAATTAAATGAAGTTTCTAATTGGTAAGCTCTGATACTACGTTTTTTTGCTACAATCTTTACAATTTTCCCAACCAAATTATGACTAAAGGTATCAAAAATTAAAAAAACAAAACAAGAAAGGAAGCCGCAGTTCGAGTGGAGCCAAATATTGTAAGCTTTCATAGTTTTTTTTACGTTTGCTGGAAACACGGTGCAATCTATATAAAGCCCGTGCCGCATAAAGTGGGCGCAGCCACGCCCATTTTGAAAATTCGTATCAATAATCCGACTAAACGTATAAATATTCTTGTTATTATAAAATTTCATCCCTTTATGACTTTAATTTACAGAGATGTCACGTTACAAATTTCTGAAGGGCATTCGAGAAATATTTTTACTAAAAAGTAGGCGTGGTCATAAACTGATTTCACTAAAATTTTGCACATATACTACCGCAAGTGGTAGAAATAAGTCCACCAATTTTCGTCATAATATCTCAATTATTTGTCGAGTTATGGGCTACGAAATCTCGTAGATTCCTTTGTCTAATAAGAGCGGTGCCACGCCCATTTTCCAAAATTTTTCTGTTTATGGTCTTCTATCTATCGTGGTACAGTAGACGCTCATAAATTAGAACCACTTTGTTTTTAGGGTGATTCTAATTTCTAAAAAATTATAATTCCTGGACGTTTTTTTTTTTGTTTCAATAAAACCTTAAAATTTAAGTCAATTTGCATTGAAAAACTACAATGAAATTTTGTCTTATTCAATTTTATTCCCAAAAACGAGAAAACAAACATATAGATATGCCTGTATACGAAATTTCATAAAAATATTTAAATCTGTGTATTATTACAGCTGTGTATAAAAATTAATTTATTACTAGAGCTCGGATAATAGGTGAAAATCAGACGCCTAAAATTATGCTACGTAATGTTTGTGAGCACATCCAGTGGCAAGTTTAAGAATGGGGTGCCTTCGGGTCTAAGCCCCCCGTGAATGCAATTGGATTTTTTGCTTACCAGGATGCCAGAAAAATTTTATGGGTTGCACGTGAAATATTGCAAAGAAAGCTACAATAAATAAATATAATAATAAAGAATAATAATAAATAAAGTATAATAAATAAATATATTTTACGAATAAAATCACTTTCTATTCTGGCTTTATTTCATCACACACCACTGTATGTTTATTTAAACTGCAAATTTGTGTAACATGATTAAGAACTTTTCTAATAAAATCTTCACCCACCATACCAGTATGTTACCCCTTTATATTTAAATTGTAATCCCGCCACTGAAAATACAATTGTAAACTGGGGCAAAAGTAGCATATTTTGAGGCGCTTGATTTCACCTATTTTTCCGAGCTCTATTTATTACATTGCGATAAAAACATGTTTTTTGTCGGCCATGATTCTTATGCGAAAATTTATAAGACATTCAAGTCAGGTTATAAACCAGATTGAACACGGATGTTCGTAATCCAATCCACAAGTCACCTCAAAATTACAAAAAGTAAATATCAAGATTTAAAACACTTAAAACAAGTGATGCCCTACGATTGTCATAGCTTTTATGACAATTTACCACATTTACCTTACGACTTCTCCAGCAATGTGTAAACAAAATTACGTTTTCTTAATTAAAAATATTAATTTTAGCTTTCAATTTAATATAAGTTTAAGTTTTGTTACTTTTTTTCTTTATAAAATATTAAAAAAAAAAGAATTATATTGAACATTTTGCCATTTCATAACCGCATGTGTGTGATTTTTGTGCCAAATAAAAATTGCACAACCGCACTTGAAAAAAAGAGTCCTAATAATTAAATTTGTTTCTTTTTCTACACTAAGTTGATGTTTTAGCTAACAAACTGATCTACGTAACTATTTAAATTTAAGTTTGTACGCAGAAAGTAGTAACGGTTTTGAAATGAAACAGTTTTTTTGCTCTCCTGTAAAATTCAACCAATGTCAGCTACTCGAAAATGAAAATACCTCTTACGCAAAAATGCACTTTAAACGACGATATATTACGAAGATTTCCCTGAAGAGTTCGCTAAATACAATTTCTTCAAAGCAAAACTAATTTGAAATATACTAAATATTATAATTAGAGATATTAATGTAGCACGCTTGAAATTTAAAACAAAAAGAAAGCCTTACAAAAGTCGCTTCAAATTCACGACAAACACCCAGCGAAAAACAGCATTTTAAAATCAAAAATAAAATTTTTGTTTCCATAATGCACATTTTAAACCAAACTATTTTTATTTTAACAATGAAAATTTTTTAATTAAAAATGAAAATGAATGTGGTTCAAAAACTCGCTCTTTGTTCAAAATTTTTTTGTGAGAAAATATTTTTTTGTGAGAAATCCAACAAAAACAATAATGAGAATCGATTTTTTTAACTTTGGTTTTAGAATGATTCATATAATTCATGGATTCTTTTTTAGGAAAAGGGAAGTATAAATAGGTTACTACAATTCAATATAATGGTTAATGTTCCACTATGTGATGGCGTTGGATTGAATTTCAGGTTGATGTCATGGTTCGAATCCGGAGAAGAATATAAAATAAAGAAGAAAAAGGAGAATGAGGAGAATAAGATAGCATACAGGGTACCCTGACATAATCCCAAGGGGCATAATCCCAAATTTTTTATTTGGGATTATGTCACTCCCCCTAGGGTGACATAATCCCAACTTTTTTACTTGGGCTTATGTCACCCTAGGCGTAGTGACATAATCCCAATTGGGATAATGTCATTTTCAAGCCCAAAAAAACATTTCAGTAGTCTTTCTTAGATTTTATTACATTAAGCAAAAAATTAAAGCTGACAATAAAGTTAATGTTGTTATATAATAATACATTGAGTATATGTATAAGATGAAATACTATGTATGTACTTAAAAACACATGTTCTCAAAAAATTACTTTAAGACTAAAAAATTACATTACACAGACTTTTTTCAATAAAACGATAGGTATATAAATATTTGTGTACATTGTATATATGTCTATAAAAATTTGGAAGAAAAAATCGCGCGATTTTTTATTCCAAATTTTCGCCTGCGGCGCTTTTTTTTTTTTATGTGTAAACATCTTTGCTGTAGCTACGAGTGATTTCGAAAAATAGATAAAGTTTACGCGTAAACCGTAAATGACCTTTGTGTTAGTGCACTGCTGCGTCCGTGTGAATCGCTTGGCATTGTCAGTGGTAGGTAGGTAGATAGACATGTACTTACAAATGCTTGCATGCATAGCCGTGCAAATGCAAATATCAACAACAACAGCAACGAAGCGAAGTGAAGTTGGTGTTGTTGTTGTTGTTGTTGTTTTCTGCAACAATTCGACAAATAGGCAAAATAAAAAGGACCAACCTGTTTGAACATGTATGCAAATGTATGGATATGCACACCTACATCTACCTATCTAATTTTCTATGCAATATTGGTATCAAATGAAAGGTTTTGAGCAGGACTTCGATATGAAGCTCTTTTCATTGTGACCCCTAGGCCAGGTCTCCAGATATGGGTCAAAAGGAGGACCCGGATGATCCTTGAATATTTCTGAGCACTATTGGTATCAAATGAAAGGGTTTGAGCAGGATTTCGATATGGGTCAAAACGAGGACCCGGATGATCCTTGAATGTTTCTGAGCAAAATTGGTATCAAATGAAAGATCTTGAGCAGGCCTTCTTCAGGGAGCTCTATTCTTCATGGTTCCTAGGTCAGGTCCGGAGATATCGGTCAATAGGAGGACCCGGATGATCTTGCATGTTTCTGAGCAATATTGGTATCAAATGAAAGGTGTTGAGCAGCCCTTCTACACGGAGCTCTACTCTTTATGATTCCTAGGCCGGGTCTCCAGATATGGGCCAAACGTGGACTCGGATGACCTTGTATGTTTCTGAGCAATACAAAACAAAACAACATAAAAAATCAAAAGTCAAAAACCAAAAACCAAAACAAACAAAAACAACAAAATAGTAGCAGTCACAATGACAACAAAAAATTAAAAAACGATAGTCGCCTTTTAATCCATAGAAAACCAGGAAAAAAGGAATAAGGAAAAGGGAATAAATATACGATTTCGAAACAGTTTACACATCAATGTTCATGAATACCCGTTATTCACGCTTTAATTTTTTTAATAGATCGATAGGTGTATACATATGTATGTACATATGTCTATAAAAAGATGAAAATTTGGAAGAAAAAATCGCGCGATTTTGATTCCAAATTTTCGCCTGCGGCGCTTTTTTTTTAATAGATCGATAGGTATATAAATATGTATGTATGTACATATGTCTATAAAAAGATGAAAATTTGGAAGAAAAAATCGCGCGATTTTTGATTCCAAATTTTCGCCTGCGGCGCTTTTTTTTAATAGATCGATAGGTATATAAATATGTACATATGTCTATAAAAAATAAAAATTTGGAAGCAAAAATCGCGATTTTGCTTCGCACTAGTACCTACTCGAGTGATTTGGTATTCTGGCTCCCTTTTATTTGGGATTATGTCACACCCACATAGGTGACATAATCCCAAGTAAGAAAATTGGGATTATGTCACACCATGGTGAGTGACATAATCCCAAATCTTAAAATTGGGGTTATGCCACTTGGGATTAAATCACGGCACCGCATACAGTTAAGGCGAAGTAGAAAAGAAGAGGAGAACAAGCGGAGGCTACATTTTTGTAGTTGGGACTCGGATTAAGAGAACATGAAGAGAATGCCGTTGGATACAATTTCGAATCCGGAAGAGAAAACGATATAGGGAAAACTGCAGCGTTTTTTTCTCATAGTGCTTAAACTAAAAAAAATTAAATTAAATTTAAAATGTTTTTTCTTGATTTAAAAATTTTCCAATGAACATTTTTAAAATAAAAATGTTAGTATTTACATCACTTTTAAATACGTTTTTGCCCATTTTAAGCATGTTTTTATATGTTTTTATAATTTTTTTTCCCTGAGTGTAGAAAGTTATTCATCATCAATACCAAAAATAAATACATACTCTGAAAAAAAAAAAAACGTTGTAAATCTAAAGACTTTCGCTGTTAAATCAACTACTTTCCGCAGTTGAAATGTGCCCAACAACGCCCCGTTCTTGTTTCAAAGGTGCGAGCGTTGTTGATTTAAGTCAATAACGGAGATTGTTGGAAAAAATTTTCATCTAAAAATAAATTTTTGTTTGCATTTTACTCTTCATCTTCTCTCCGCCCGGGTCCCAACTGCAAATATGTAGCCTCCGCTTGTTCTCCTATTCTTCTCTCCTTCTTATCATTCACTGGTTGCTATCTTTATTTCTTATTCTGATTTTTCTTCTTTATTTTATATTCTCCTGCGGATTCGAACCATGACATCAACCTGAAATTCTATCCAATCATCACATAGTGGAACATTCAACATTATATTGAATTGTAGTAACCTATTTATATTTCCATTTCCTAAAAAGGAATCCATGAATTATTTGAATCATTGTAAAAACAAAATTTAAAAAAATTTGTTCTCATTAGTTTTGTTTACAACGGAAACTGTTGGGTCAAATACTTTTGCCTTTAAATCAACAACGGGGAGAAAATTGTTGCTAAAAATAAACTTTTTTTTTTGGATTTTTCTTCTCTCCATCATTATTTTTTTTGTTGGTTTTCTCACAAAAAAATATTTTCTCACAAAAAATTTTTTAAAGGCAAGCAAGGTTTTGAATCAACAACGCCCGTTTTTGAATAAATTGTTGGATCAAAAACTTTGCTGTAAAAACAAATACTTTTGCTGTTGAATCAAAGACGGAAATTCAACAGCCGAAAGTTGTTGGTTTAACTACGGGTATTTTTTTCAGAGTACACATTTGTGAAAGTAAGCAAATCAAATGGGCGATAGAAATAAGTGGATGGTTTGGGTAAAACAAAAAAAGGTAATAACAACAAAAACAAAAACACAAATTAAACCATAATATCATTATAATATCATTCGTATTCAACGCATTCATTACACGCAAATTATAACCAGTAGATTTTTTTTCCTATGAAAGAAAAAACAAAAAAGACAAAAAGTAAAAAAGGCCAGCTGGTACAATTCCTTTCGTTTAGGTTTCCTTTTGTTGCTTTAAATGTAAATTAGCCATTTGCAAAGAGAATAAAGAAATAAGACGGCATGGCTCATTTCGTCAATGTCAATAAATATTGTGAATTGTCTTTTGTCAAATACACAGACCAAATTGTGCTGCCGATATAAATGAATAAAAATGTCAAGGTTGGATGTTATTCTCTGCGATACACTGGAAGAAAAACCATTGTCGAACTCAATAAATTTTTTTTTTAATTTTTATTGGATTCATTTGAGAGTGTTCTTAGCACTCTAACAGCCCTAAGATATTATTTATTACCCTGTCACATATGTATGTTACTTTATAGTCCACAAGTTCATATTGGGTATGTATGTTGCTGCACTCTGTCTGAAATGAGCCAGGGATTCTGTCCCTGCTCCTGGCTTGGATATGCAACAGTATGTCGTTTGTTTGACAATTTGTTGAGTTTCCTTATCGTATGCGATATGGCTTTAAGAAGAAGCGGGAAGAAATTCGCTAGTTGCTCTCCTCAGCTGCTGGTTCGGAGCGTTGGAATATCGGCGGAACAGGAGATCTCAGACTTATCTGCTATTTGATTTAGCACCATATCTCCATGAAATAAGAGGCAGCTCGTTTTGTCGCCCATTGGGGAATGCTCTAGTCACGGGAAGCAGGATGTATTCCACGTGTCTCATGTGGTGATCATCGTACCAACAAAAAAAAAATTTGCATAGAATGTTTCGCAGTCATGGGTATCCGACTGTATTCGAAAGAAGAATCTCAGATACCCACCTCTGGGTGTAAAGGTGATATCCTGCGGTACGGGGTACATACCTACTACCGTAGTAACTCTGGTCGCCAAAGAACCAAATTAGATTAGTTTGGCCGGATACAGTGATCCCTCACATAGACCACATATTGTGCTTAGTGCTACAAACATCGTATTGGAGGCGTTATACTAAACTTGGAATGCAAGACTTCGCAAGTTTTAGTATTTTTGTATTTTCTGAAGAGAATTTTGTGTATTTATGAAGAGTATTTGTTGACCACAAGATTCAACAACACGAGTGAGAGTACTCCCCCTTGTGGGGTGCCCCTATGTGACCTCCTTGACATCGTCGAAATCCCCCATTCACCCATCATCGTCCGACAACTCCAAAGGTCCTCGATCCAGCGCTGAATAATTGGGGGTATTCCGATCCATTAGAGCCCCTGCAACAGCGCCGCAGCAGAGACGTTGCTAAAGGCGCCCGAAATATCAAGAAAGACCGCTATCACATTCGCTGTAGTGAAGGACATGTTCGAATGTTGTTGTTGTGATTCTTTATACTGTTTATCCTCCATTACGACAAGAGAAATGCGTTTTATGCCTTCTGCCAGGCTCCTCGAGCCATAACTGAAGCCGTCTCGACAACTCCCCCCCCCATGACTCGCTTCTCCCCCCTGACTCACGCCTAGAGGGGACCTACTCGACCGAACAGCAGCCTTGGCTAAACCTCCGCGTCTCCCTAGCCCCCGCAGTCTGCACTGGTGCAAACACCAGGAACAGCCATCGGGGAAGAGAGACGGAGGTCACTTCTCCCGGCAGCAACCGTTTGGAGATTTCAGCCGAGGATTTTTGTCGCCCACCAAACAACCAGAATAGTGAATAAAAAAAGCAAGCCTCGGATCCCGCGCGAGTACAGCTAAGATAACGCTCCAGACCAAATCTGTCATAGCAGATAAAGCTAAAACCCCTGAGGTGAACGGCTATCAATAAAGCCAGCGTGGTGCCCTGTTACCCACTCTGCGCGAATATTTCTAGGCTATATGCAGCGGGCAAGTCCTCTACGGAACAAGCGCAAACCTAACCTAACAATTTGGCGGCTAAATTTATTTCCATAAATTTTTGCTTCCGAAATAATACTCAACGCTACTTGCCGTGCATGCTTGCGGAAATCATTACCGCCACGTCAGCGCTGTAGTGAATTGAAATGGAAGATTATTTTCAGTGTAGGTACATTAATTTAAAATTTTTTGCCCTCATGGCTCATCAATTTATATGCGTGCGTTTATTTTATCTCCTGATTTTCTTTTTTTTTTACCTTCGATACCGTACCTTTTTGGTTAAAATTTAATTTAATTTAATCAAACGCCAGGACGGGGTCAAGCCTACAAATCAATCTGCTCTGTCCCGTTGCCGCACCGCAAGCAAACCACCAGCGGGCAAGTCAAACACAACAGACACAAAGCCAGCAGCAACAATGCAATGCAAAGCTTTAGCAAATAATAGCTTTGTTCGTTTACGGATATCTTTTGATGTTTTTCGAAAACTTTTAAAAACAAACACTTTGTCGCCGTTTTTTTACGCCAAATCTCCAACAGAAGAGAACCAACTGAGAGAGAAAACTGACATTTCATTTTGTGAGAAGCTGTTGAATTCTGTTGGACAAATTTTTGCCAACAGCAATTTTCCAACAGGAAAACAGCTGATCAAACAACAGCTGACTTGAATTTTTGCAAGTAACAAGATTTGCAAAATATACAAATCAATTATAAAATTGGAAAAATACACTAAATTGGCAACAAATATGGATAAATTAAATATGCAAAATAAGTTACATACTTTTTGCGAAGTATTTATATGCATATTATGTACCTTAGTAAATTGTAATCTCCTTTGCGGGAATATATATTAACGGGGCCGCTGTGGTGCATTGGGGAGTGTTGTGGCCACTGTGGTGTGGCGGACAGTGGCTAGTCTGCCACACCAGAGGTCATGGGTTGGATCCCCAGCCTAGATAGAGGGAAAATTTTTATATAATGATCCACGATCCGATAACAATTAATTTTCCAGCGGGTAGGGGTGGTCTCACAGATCACAAAAAACAAAGTACTACCCTCCAGACGCTTATAGTTCAGGAGACATTCCTTGTTAAATTAATGTATGTATGTGTAGAACATCTTTCTGCGTTGGCGGCTTTTGGCCGCGCTTCAATAAAATTACCCTCAGCCGGCAGAATTCTCTTTCTGGATTAATATCCATGGAGCAATCCACAGTTGTTATGTATAGAACACCTTTTGCCTTCAGCCGCGCTTTACAAAAATAACCCTCAGCCTGGAGAATTCTATTTCTGGAGAACTTTAATATTATGATTTATTAATAGTTGAAAGTGTTAAGATAAGATGAATTATCATCTACAGAATATTTCCTGAAAGTTTCACTGAGCCTGGATAGACAACAAATTCTAACTAAAACCCAATTATCCGGATTTTAAAAATAGCAGCCACTCTAGGCAGTGGGTGGCACACCCTCCGAGAGTAGTTCTGCAGTGGGTCGTCTTCAGTATAATGCGCCCGCCGTATTTATTTTCAAACCACTGGAACTTTCGGGAAATCTTCTATGGATGTTAATTTTACTAATTATAACACTCCCGATCGCTCCGCAGATATAATTCGAGAAAGGAAATTTTGCTGGCTGGGGCTATTTTTTTTAAAGCGCGGCCAAATGCCGCCAACGCAAAAGTTTGTTCTACTCAAAAGTACTGTGGATCGGTCCATAGAGGGTTATTTTTTTAATGCATGGCCAGGGCCGGGTGCATTAAATTGAAATCTCTTCTGCGGGGCAGCAGACGCGAAGACATACTGCGGTGGAAAACAGTATGGACATGGGTACAAAGAAAAGCAATTGTTAGTGTGATAATTATTACAATGAAATCCTATTTATTAGATAGTAACAGCGAACCCCAGCGGGTTAGGGGGCTAGAATATACCCGTTGTAAGGAATGCCTGTCGTAAGACGCGACTAAAATCCACCGGCCTAGAAGGTTGATTATGGCCAGGAAAAATCGTTCGCACGACAGTCGGGCTAGTGTCAGAAGGGACTAGTACCCGAGCGTACCGGATTTATCCGGCAAAGGACTGTCACATCCCCTACACTCCCCAAAACCTTCGGGGAGTGTCTTGGTGGCTACAACAACAACAACATGAAGTTAATTGTATTGCAGATACATACATATGTGCATATATATCCACTGTTTTCAGGCAGAATTGTAACTCCATTAGCATTTATATAGAACAAACAGTGCCGATTTATTGTAAAAGAGATTTCCGGATGCATTTCCGAACTTCAAAAAACCTTTTTGCGAGCCTATGCGAACGATTTTTAGATTGAGGAGGTTATCGCGAGGTGACAAAAGACTGACCAAAACGAAACCCAAAACGAATCAAAAGAAATTAAATAAGAAAAAGACTATGTTTTATTTTATTATTTTTATGTTATATGTACATATGTACATAATTAACAGCAATAATTTCCACCAATTTTATTATCATTTTAATTTTAATCCTTTTTATCCTTTGAATTTGGGGCTGGTGAATGTAAATAAAAATCAGCTGTTTGCCAAAGCTGTTGAACTCTGCAAATTTTGTGTTCGTTTACCTCTTACGATATTTTTCTCTTGCGAGAGGATAGGTGACATTTTTCTCCAACACCTGGCTGTTGGAGGCTGCTGAGTAAATGCTGTTGGAGAAAGTACGCGAACAAAGCTAATATATCTCAAAGGCAATAAAAAAAAAAAACAGCAACAAAAAACAACAGCAAAACAGCAACAAAAAAGGTCCTGCCACTCACATTTTTCGTTCTCTAAATGCTTATGGCTCATTGTCCATTCCTTTTTTTTGTGTAGTCAAAGCAAAGCAAAGCAAGGCAAGCCAACTACAAAGAGAAAAAATTATCACAACAAAAGCAACAACAAAATCGCTTAGTATATTTATATCCGAACAGATTGTCCTGCAAATGCGATTGATTAATGCGCAAATACGCACAATGTATACATACATATATGCATGTACTCTTTCTAGATTTTCAGCTTTTTTCTAGGAGAATGTGTGAATGTGCTTTGCTTAATATATCCTTTGCTGCTATATACAAAGAACCTTTTTGTTGCTACTGTTGTTTTTGTTGCTACTGTTGTTTTTGTTATTACTGTTGTTTGTGTTATTACTGTTGTTTTTTGTTGTTACTTTTATTTTTGTTGTTGCTGTTGCTGTTGTTTCTGCAGTTTTTGTTTGTTTGTCCGCTTGTCACACCCATTTATTCTGCTCGTCCTCGGCCAAGTTCTGGCTTCTTCAACCAAGTCCTTTTTCCTATTTGCCAAATCCTTTTTTGCCTACAATCCACATACAAATCTCTCCAACTGCCCCCTCTCAAAAAGCAAGAAGCTGCTTTTAAATCTTTTTCCTTCCAAAAAATGTCACGCCACTTGTTTTTCTCGCCTTTAATTTTATTTGCGCGCCTTAAAGCGGCAATTTGGACACATTGGAGTTGTTGTTGTTGTGCTTGCTTGCTTTAGAGCTTTGTCTATCCCAGCAAACATTCCCGGAGCCCTCATAATTTTGGAGTCCGATATGAGTCGTAAATACATACATACATACATATGTGTGAAATACGAGCTTAAGAAAAAAATGTTTATAATTTTTGTGTTTTTTTTGTCATTTTTTATGTATGTACATACATATGTATGTATATATTAATACGCTAACATGAATTTTGTCCGCGACCTTTTGGCGATTCTACTGAACCGATTTTAAAAGTTAGACCATCATTAGAAAGGGAATTACCGAGAATAGGTCCATTTTGATTTTCATTCAAATCGGTTGGAAAATACGTGAACAATCGCCGTTGGAAAATTTCTGTGTAATTGTTGTTCTTGCAGAAAATTCCTTTGCCTATAATAATTTTTATAATATTTTTTGTTGCCTGCTTTGAGGCGTAATAAACGGGTTGTGTCCAAACTAAAAAAAAAAACACAACAGTGCCATCCAAACTAAGGTAAAAAAATAATTTTGTATGAAAAATGTTAATAAATTAAAAATGGAAAAGGGTTGTGCTTGAACTACAAATGGGATTTGAATCAAATAAAGATAAATTTTAATAAAAAAATATCATAGAAAACTGTCGATTTTCGACAGTAGCGGGAACTCCTAGTAATGATAATTGTAATTCATAGATGCTGTTTCGAAAAAGGAGAAGCATAAAAGTATCACTAAGATTCAATATAATGTTGAATGTCGCACTACATGATGGCGTTGGATTAAATTTCAGGTGGATGTCAGGTTCTAATCCGGAGTAGAATACAAAACAGACAACAATACAAAGCAAACAGTGAAGGCGAAGAAGTTGCCACAATGAGAGAAGAGGAGAACAAGCGCGGGTGAAGCTACACATTTGTACTTGGAGACCGAGTGGTGAGAGGATGGTGAAAACTGGGTCAGGGGATGGAAATAGAAAAAAAAAATATATAAATTTTTTGGTTTTACTAATCATGGAAGAAGCAAAAAAGAGTCATACGTATGAGGCCAATAGTAATTTCTTATGACTCTTGTTCGGGCTCATATGATGTATGAAATTAGGCTCATATCGGGCGACCATCCCAAAAACAGAAATACGTACATTTCGTACGGCAAAATGAGCCCATAATGAGCGTGAACGCTTCGGTTAGGATGCCTTTCTGACTCTTTTATGACTGCCAATGTTTGCTGGGCATATTCTGTATTTAATGTTTGTGTATGTGAATGTCCTTTGTGTTTTGGCTGATTTAGTGATTTCTCTTCTGTGATTGTCGCTTATGTATGTTTGTCCGTTTTCTTTGTTGTTGTTTGTTGTTTTTGTTGTTGTTGTAGTTGTATTTATGCTTGTTTTTGTTTTGATTGCTGCTGCTGCTGTTGCTACTCCAGTTTTTATGACTCTTCAGCCACAGCACGGCTCTGCCAATTGCTAACATTTACTCTTCTCTCTCCACACTTACTCTCTTACTCCCTTCTATATCCTTTCTATCTTCTAAAATCTGCGCGTAAAAGCATTTCCAATTGCCAATTGTGCCCTTCAAGTCCTTTCGTTCATTTAGTCTACTTCTTGTCAGTCTCTTGGTCTGTCGCTACGTTCATAGCAATTTCTCATTCAATTTTATGTCACTTTTGCTTTGGTTTTGTTGTTGCTTTTCTTAATGTTTTTTGTTGTTTTATTTTTCTTTTTTTCATTCACCGCCCCATTGGCTGGTTGGGTGTTTGTTCTACAAGTTTAAACAGGATTTTCGCTTGTTTCTAGCTTGATTTCTGCCGCAGCTCTTCTGCTTCCTTGTTTTTCCACTTCGTCCAGCATTAAATTGTTCCTTCCCTCTACATATTTCCCTTTCCTTTACGACTATTTATGCGTAGATATTTACTATTGCTATTTTACATGGTCGAATTGTCATTGAAGCGTTTAGCAGTGTTATTGTCTTCTGTTTCGCCAATTGCTTCACTCTACACCACTCCCTTATTTGTGTTTGTAATTTTGTATAACCCGTTGAATATTTCCATGGAAGAAAGGTGGACATGCTAGTTTTTGAGTTGGGTTTATCTGTATGTACCTTGAAAGTACTATATAGTTTAGCAATCATGCCATCATTTTAGTTGAATTTTCCTGAAAAGTAAAACTGGATGTTCTAAAGGTTTGTTTCTTGGTTGTTGAAAGTCATAATAATAAAGCTAAAACCACTCTATGTTTTTTGGAAGGCACTACATCGGGGTATAAACTCTTGACGATGCCTCTTATAGCCCTTCCTCACCCTCTTCAATTGCTTCTTCTTATGATTTTTCTCTCTGCTCTAAGTCCTCTTTCATCTGCAAACGCACGTTTGTTTCGGCTGTCGATTTGTCACACTCAGCCTCCAACACCCCCCCATCCATTACCTACGCGCCGGAAATTGTGGTGCTTTTCTGCTGCTGCAATTTCCATGCCCACCCATCCATTTCGCCCCTTTCGCCGCATGAAGATTTATGCGCATATGCTAAGCATTCCTTTTGACCTTAAGACATATAGCTGCCCGGCCTTCCCTTGAATTTCTTTCTGCGTATGTTCTATCTGGCGCGTTTGTTCGCTCGTTCATTCCTTTGTTCGCCGCCTGTGGCCCGTCAATTGCACGCTGTTTTGCAAATTAATATTGATTTGATTTTTTCTTCGTTCGTTCGTTTTCCATTTACATACATACATACATATGTACATATACTAATCCTTTGTTCTGTCCATGATTCAACAATAAAGGTTTACGCATGACGACATACCTTCATACATAGTGGGGCCAGAAGTGTCATGCAAAGAGGAATGTAGAAGAATTTGACAGATTTGGCCCCTATGGAAATGCTAGGGTGCGTGTGTGTGTGGAATATGTCAACAAAAAAAATGCTTGTGTTCGTGTGTTTATGAAAATTGAAGAAGAAGTCAGCTGATCTTATGCATTCTCCTTTATTGTTCCTCCATGGTTCTGTCTTGTCTTTTTGTTGTCTTCCCAATCGTTTTGTCTCGCAATTGCCTTTTCACTTTTTTTCTGCTGGCGAATGGCAAGTATTGTCCTGTCGTGTCTGCGTTGTCCTTCAATTACATTAGACTAAACTGTCTGTGTGTCCTTTAATGTCCGTGTCCAAACACAGCAACTCTGCTGCGAAATTATCCAACGATTCTCTTTTGTGCCGCTGTTCTGTCTTCCATTTGTCCAAACACATCAACTCGTCGCTGGCCAACTTTTGTTCATTATGTTTTGTTCTGGCATTCTTCGAACGCTCTGATTGGTCACTGGCGATAAGAATTGCTGCACAAAGCGTGTTGTCCGAGCACCGACGACTTGGTGCCCCCCTCCTTTCCTCGTCGCCTTCTCACCCACAAACGATCAAAAGCAGCGGGTTGCTCAACTTCGTGTCTCCGTGTTTGGACGTCGACAATGTTTTCAATAACTTACATATGTATTTATTATACTTGCGCATTTTTTGTTTGTTTTTAATATGTTTTTCTAGTTTCTTCGGTATCTGTACCATTCTTGTTGGTATACGTATGTGAGTTAAATGGTATTTCAATTTGATTTAATTTGATAATGATGCGTGTTCTTCGTTATGAGACGCATGTGTGAAGAAGTGGAGCTTTTTTTGTGTGCTTATTTTAATGTAAAGAAATGCGTGTAGGTATGTCTTTTGAAATCTTGCGAAAGCATTGAAATTGGCGAAAGATCGTACTTTCCCATCGTTTGTGTGAGGAAGCCACAGCCTGAGTTTGAGTGCTCAGTTCCAACCAATGCCGCTGGATCTACAATATTATTGTACGATCTGTTTTATTATATGTAAGTAGCTGACCCGGCAAACTTCGTTCGGCCCAAAATAGATTTTTTTATTAATTTCATTTCAGAAATTGTTATTACACCGGTATTATTTTTAATAGAAAATTAACGATTTTTTACTACTTCATTGTGTATACAACTTCAAAAATATATAATTTTATTATTCAGTTTAAGGCTGCACGATACACAAAATTTTTAGTTTTCTGTTCCGGATATTTATTTTCACTGAGTATTGGCTATTTTAACTAAGTAAGTAAGAGTATTGATATAGTATACCTCCATAATGGTTTTCAGGCCCCTCCTCCAACCCATTTAGATATATTCAGCCCCAAAAGTTTAGTACGTATGGGAGGTGCAATGCCCCATTTTTCGATAAATCTTTTCTTTTTTTGGGTGAACATGGTATTGATATCGTATATCTGCATATTGATTTCTATGTACATGCCATGAGCGCTTTTAGGGATATTTAGCCTTAAAAATTAAGAACGCATGGGAGGTGCCACACCCCCTTTTCCCAAAGCTACTTTTTTTTTTCATAAGCATGCTATTGATGTCGGTAATCTCCTGATCAATTTTCAGGTCCCAACCTTAAACGCTTTTATAGATATTCAGCTTGAAAAATTAAGATTGTATGGGAGGTGCCACGCCCCCTTTTCCGATAACGTACACTTTTATGCGTAAAAATTGTTTTGATATCATATAGCTCTGTACCAATTTCTAGGTCCCTGACTTAAATCCCTTTAAACATATTCAGCTAAAAAAATTAAGCGTTGTTGGGAGGATCCACGCCCCCTTTTCGTACAACTCCTATTATTTTGCGTTAATATGGAATTGTTATCGTTTATCTCCACACCAATGGTCCCTAGCGTAAACAATTTTAGAGATAATCAGCTTTAAAAATTAAGGTTGTATGGGAGGTGCCACACCCCCTTTTCTGATAACCCCCACTTTTCTGAGTGAGAAGGGTTTTGATATTACCTACCTCTATACCAACTTTCAGCTACCTACCTTAAACTGTTTTAGAGATAATCAGCTTTTAAAATTAAGGTTGTATGGGAGGTGCCACGCCCCCCTAACATTTTTTAATTTTTTCTTCGACTAAACCTTCGCGGGGTAACAACAAACAAACCCCCGTAAGGAAGTATTTGATTTGGTTCAGCCGTTTTGAAGCTTTAGCGTTACAATTAAATACCAAAACATTTTTATATATATAGATTACTAAAATAATGTGACAAGGCTACAGATTTAGCAGGATCAGTATTACATAGTGAAGTAAACGCTGCAATTAATTTTTCAAACTAGCAGAAACAGTAGCCCTGATATTAAAGTAGCCATCCGTATTGAGAATAAAAGCCACAAGAAACGCTATTATTTAAAAAAAATTTTTTAGCTCTTATATCGTTGTTAATCCCTTCACGAAGCGTTTGACATTTACATCGTAGCTGAATGGTAAAGTTGGAGACGGAGTCTTCTCAAGAGGGAGTCCTGTCTGGACCTTATATGAAGATTGATCGGTGCATTAGCGATGAAATTCTAGGTAAATATATTTTTATCTGCAGTGAGAGCCAAGTGACCATCGAATCTATTGGTTTCTACTCCAAACTAACACTTAGCTATATCAATTTTGACCTAATCTAGGTAGTGATTAATCTCCAAGACAGGGCACGACATAGAAGGTTATTCATGGCAAACATTGCTCGTTAATGGGAGACGCTAACCAAACTCAGCATTTCGAATATTCAGACAAAAAGCTGCCGAAATCGGTTTAAAAAGGCACAAACACTGCCCCGTCGTTGGGAGATATGCAGGGAGGACCTATGGAAAAGCTGTCAATATAATGGGAGAGAAATGGTCATTTTCATTTACATATCTAAATTAATAAGACCGGAAACTTATTTTTGAACAATATGTTCAAATGTTCAAATTCAATTTTATTCTAAACATTTTGATGAAAATTTACATTTTTATATTTGAAAATTTTCAATGAAAATTGTCAATGATAATTTGTTTAAAATTATTTTTAAAAGAAAAGCAATTGAAACGCAGGTAAATTACAGTATGTTAAATAAGATATTTAACAACTCTTAACTTCTACAAGTGTCTGACCATATGATACATGTCCGTACATGCTTACAACTAAAGAACTCGTGCACCGATTTCGTTCGGACGATGTTTTTAGCGACATTGGTATCAAATAAAAGGTGTTTTGGCAGGGCTTCAACATAGAGCTCTTTTTTTGTTGTGGTGATGCCAAGGCCGTGTTCGTAGATATGGGTTAAAACGTGTACCCGGATGACTCCGGAATATTTCAGAGCAAAATTGGTAACAAATGAAAGGCGGAGAGTAGAACTTCAATATATAGGGAAGGAAAGGGGAAAACGAATTGAAGGGAATGGGAATTGGAAATTGAAAGGAAAATTTAGAGAGTAAAGGAAAGGAAAAGCGAAGAAAAAGGAGAGAATGCAGGGAAATGGAATAGGGGAGGGAAGGAGAAAGAGGGTGAGTAGGAGAGGGAAATGAGAACGAATAGGAGCGGGAAAGAAAAGGAGCGATAGGGGAGAGCGATAGGGAAAGAAAAGGGAAGAGGAATTGTGACGGGAAAGGGAAAAGAAAAAGGAAAAAAACTCAAAAAAGGAAACGCAAAAGAAACGATAAAAGGAATGTAAAAGGGAAAGGGAGTGGAAGAAGACTAACAGGAAGAAGAAGGGGAGAAGAGCACGAAGACGTATGAGCAACTTGATCTTTTGTTTGACTTTTTGGAACTTTTAATTTGAATTTTTGCGAAAAAAATGCTGCCCGAATTAAGCTCGATCATCCAGTTACTGATATAAAATTTGTCTCCATACATTTGGTGAACACCCTAATATACATATGTATATACAATATATACATATATTATACATACTACATTGTAAAAGAGAAAACACATTTTTTTTTTGAAATGCTAATACGTACATATATTTAAGTACATAGTTATATACATACATACATATTATTAATTTATGAAAAAATATTATTACATAAAACATAAAATTTATATATGTACATATTTGTTAAAAAAAAACACGCACAAGCATTCCAAAAAAGAAAAGCACTACTGAAGAGTACAAGTTTTTCAAAAAAAAAGTTGCTTTTCATATCGCTTTTTTGCTATAGTTTCTTTTTTAGAATGCTTAACTAACGAGCTGTGCTGAAGAGTTAAGCGAAATTATCTACCAGAAAGAGATGAAGAAGAATACGACGCAGGCGACGCAGACGAAGAAGAAGACGAAGATCTTCGTGCTGGTGGTGCAAAGTTTACTGATTTAGAAGAACCAGTGGAAGAAGCTCGTGATAGTGTTGAACGCGATGAACTTGAAAATTTGCAACTTTCATCACTTGTAGAAGGTTTACAACATGCACCACCTCGAAATTCGACGACGCCATCATGCGCTCCCTTGGGCAAATTTTTATTAACAACTCCTTCGATCTTGTTGTTTTCTTCATTTCTAGCGTTGTCCTCAGCAGCAGCGTATTGTGCGACCAAAAGGCACGATGCCACAAGTACAGTCAAAATAATTTTAGCACAGGGCATTTTAATTAAGGCGTACTTTATTATGTTCAGAACCCTTAAAAACTTGATTTCAATTTCAACTGAAAACTTTCGATTCCACAGCAGCTTTTCTAGCGAAATTTCAGTACAATTCTAATACATTGTACAAAGACAAATAAATGACTAATTAATAAGCAAATGTACATAATTGCTAGTGAAAAAACAGAAATAGTCAGAAAATAGCATACACGAGCATTGTTTGATAAGTCCGTGGCACTTTAAATTGAGCGATCAGTAATTTTGATTTCAACACTGTCCACGCCAGATACCATATCTTAGAGGACTACTGTAAGAGTTTGAGCAACCTGTGCAAGGTAGTTCGTATTTGAGAGCTATGTACGTATAACCGAAAAACTCCAGTGTATTGTCAAAAAAAGGGGAATAGGTGAGTTTCGTGTGCTGATTTAGCATTATTTTTTTCGTAAAAAAAAAAACATGAAGAAAACTAAGGAAGGCTTGATAAATACTATGAGAATTCTGCTCCATCATTTTCAATGATTAAAAAGTGGTTTACCCAACATTTAGGTCGCCCAAGGGAAGTCGCCAAGTTTTAGTTGCCGCAGATGAAACTTTGATCCATCAAAACACACCAGCAACCAAGTAATAATTAAAACTGTGGGTTTCTCCGGGTAAACCTGCACCAAGTTAAGTTAGGTGAGGTTGGCAAGGATACAGTTATCCTCCACATATATCACATATGGTCCTTATTTGTTGCTAACCTCATATTGTATGCGTTATACTAAACTTGGAATGCAAAACTTTGCAAGTTTTAGCATTTTGTGAAGAGTATTTTGTTGACCACTAGATTTCACAACAGGGGTTAAAGTAAGTACTCTTCCTTGTGGGGAGCCCCTATGTGCCCTCCTTGACATCGTCGAAAGGCCCCACCCACCCGTCACCGTCCGACAACTCAAAATGTGCTCGATCCAGCGCCGAATAATTGGAGGCATTCCGATTCATTCGAGCCCCCCCCCCAAACAGCGCCACAGCAGAGACGTTGCTAAAGGTAAACGAAATATAAAGAAAGACACCTATCGCATTCCCTGTAGTGATGGGCCCTTTCTTTCCATCACGACAAGATAAACGTATTTTATGCCTTCCGCCGGGCACCTCGAACCATGATTCAGGCTGTCTCGCACCTAAAATCTGGCTCGCGCCTTGAGGGGACTTATTCGACCGGACAACAGCTTTTGCTAATCCTCCGCGGTCTCCCCCCCCCCCCCCCCCCGTAGTCTGCCCTGGCGCATGCACTTGGAACAGACATCGGGGAGAGGAGATGGAGGTCCATTACCCAGGCAGCAACCTATTCGAGGTTTCAGCCGAGAATTTTTGCCGCCCTCAACGTGCAACAAAGAAGGCCAAAGTTGGTCTGTCGGCCACAGTTAAGGTTATATCCACAGTTTTTTGTGATGCACGAGTGGCCATTCACATCCGATTATCTTGAAAAATGTAAAAAATTAACGGCGAATATTACTTTGACCTTTGGAAACGCTGTACTTAGCTCGAGCCACTGAGAAGGAGATTATATTAAAAAATAAAATGCTGTTTTGCTGAAAAAATTATTTCTTATGAACACGAAAATTCTGTCTTATTGTCACAGAATTATCAAATAACCCTCGTGTACATACATACCAGGGACCGTAATCATTATGAGTTTAATAATAAAAATCGCCATTTAATCATTATAATATGTTGAGTTTTTTTATATTTCATCAAAAATAATCATTATTTTTTAAGTCTTATTTATTTTGATTAGAAATAACACTTATTACTTGAGCGATATTTAATCTTTCAGAAATAATCATTATTTTTTGAGTTTTATATTTTTGATCAAAAATAAAACTTATTCCTTGAGTGATATATTTATCGTTCAGAAATAATCATTACTGTGTGAGTTTTATTTTTTTCGATTAAAAATATCACTCATTGACAAACTTATATCGATGGGAATTTTTTAGTAATTATGTTCCAGAGCACTTCAGGGACGATTTGAGTTTTTCGACCTAAGCAAAAAAATAAAACTCAAAGTATAATTTTTATTTCTGAGCGATAAATATATCACTCAAGGAATAAGTTTTATTTTCGATCAAAAAAATAAAACTCAAAAAGTAATGATTATTTCTGAGCGATAAATATATCACTCAAGGAATAAGTTTTATTTTTGATCAAAAAAATAAAACTTAAAAAATAATGATTATTTTTGATTTTTATGGATATCGCTTAAAATTTTTCGATCACAGTGGATTCGGATAGTGCTCTTTCAGCCATGCACACACACAAACTCAATACTCTTCTACGATGTTTGCAAGTATTTGATTTTTTTCACTGAAAATATAACGAATAATGATTATTATGGGTCCCTGATACATACAAATAATGTGTGTACACAATAAATACAGATATTTCAAATGTTTAATTTTTTTCTAATTATTACGCATGGATATTGTTTACAAAAGTGACGTGTCGTGTTTAATTTAAAAACAAGCTAACGAGCATTTATATAGACACCTTATTTCTAAGCAATTTATACTTAAAGCACTAAGCTTTGGTTAATAAAACAAATATTTGTCAAAAACAAGAGCAGAAACTTTGAGTTTTCGTTATATCAAAAAGCTCTATACGTAGCATTTGAAAAAAAAACAAAAACGTAATTACAATAGTTGTTCGGTTCGTGTTTGATTTAAAATAAAACTGTCAGCACTAAAAAAAGGTAGATAGTCGCCGTGAAGGCAAGAGTATTGCTCATTTAGAAACATAGTGATACTATTAACGTCAAAGTTTAGAAAACTAAATATACGTAGACTCAAAAAATTAATTTAATGTTTTGTATATCTAATACCCAAAATCGATTGTTCTGTACTCAAAGATAACAAATGCAAACTTTGGTCCCAATCGGAGATGGTTAAGAGGTGTCGCACAGAGGTCCCATATGGCAATCTGAACTTTGACAACTGCGCGACACCATTTATCGATTTCCGATCGTGACCAAAATTTCTAGGTGATATCTTCAACCGTAATATAACCGATTTAGGGGGTGAAACGTAGATACATATATGTGCGTAGGTACTTATAACTCAAATTCATTAGGATAATGAAAATTTTATGCATAAAAACCCATTCAAATACAAATCTTTAATACATACATATATGAGATGTGAGTATTAATTTTTATAGTAACTTCTTTCCTTCCTTCCTTCTTTCTAAGCCCCGAAAACCACAACCATCATATACACAGACAAACCACAATAGTTCGGATTCTCAGTTACACACGCTTTGTTAAAAGAAAAGCAAGCAATCCAAAAGCCTTTTCCTACGCCTTTTACTTTTGGTTGATTTCCTGTAATGTGAGCATTATGCTTCCTTGATTGCTTTCAGGCTTTTGTCTTGTTGTTATTAGTTATGATGGCAAAAGTTTTCCCCAACTTCAACTGTAATTCGTATCTACTTTTGTGTGAATTTATCTAAATATACCCTGCAGTAAATTTGTTTCACTGCTGAAGGATCAGTGATGATTCTTTGTTGAATATTCATCACTGTCGTCATAACTCAGTATATTTTTATTTGTTCTTGTTTTTTTTTTTTCTGAGGAAAGCAAACCATTTATATGCAAAATTCATCAGTCTTTATATGAAAGTATTCACTGATGCCTCCTCGTCATAGGTGAATTGCATCAGTGATTCATTAAGGATTCATTGCTGATTTTTACTGCGGGGTATATGTATTTGTGTATGAATGTACATACCCAGCCAGCAAAATCATCGTAAACGAGCTCGTAAACTGATGTTTTCTCGAAGAAAACTCTAATAAAATATCGTTTATGAAATCCGTTTACGATTCGCCTACGGATACTGTTTCGCTTTAAAACGTTCATTGCCTACGAGTGTCGTAAATGTATCGAAAAAGTACTCGTATAAGAATCTTTTTACGTCCGCTTTTTTATCGTAAATGTAGAAATTTTACAAACATACATACTTACTTTTAAAATATTGAGTTTGAAATTTTCCGTTTTCTTTTTTTTTTGACATGATAGAAAAAAGCTTCTTTTGTTATTGTTTTCTTATTCGAGAATAGCTCGTAAATCGCAATGTTCGTAAAATGTACGGAACCTTGCTGGCTGGGTACATACATGTGTGTATGTATATATATACCCTGTAGGGAAAATCTCTAGTTCCGAACTAGGGCGCTTCTAGTGCATTTTTCGACACTACTAGTGCGAGCTAAATCTCTTTTGCATGTTATCAACTGGCGAATTTAACACGGCGATGTCCTAGGCGGTGTCAATTGTCCCTCTCTGCACTACATTTTCGATAGTTCCGAACTAGTACTAAATTCTACAGTTTACACTAGTTCGTTTATTGGCACAATTTCGATAGTTCTGAACTAGCTACAAGTACCTACAAATTCTACAGTTTTACATCTGCCGCTTAAGTGCAGCCTTTGACACACTTCATGCAAGTAGCGCGATGGCCGACTGGCTAACGCATGTGCCTTTCAATCTGAGAGCCGCGGGTTCGAATCCTGTCGGTGTCAAGTTGGATGATAATTTTTTTTTTTTAATTTTTTTTAAACTAATATTTTTTATTTATTTATTAATAAAAAAATTTACAATAATATTTAAAAAGTAATAAAATAAAAAAAAAAAATTAAAAATAAGACTGAGGGATCGGAAAAGCATAATTAGGGTAACATTTCATTTCATAAAAGATGCAAATAGAAAACTCTTTATATTAAATGCTTCACTAAACATCTGAGAATTGCAGAAATATACGAAGCCTACGGCAATTGAACGAACGAAAAATTTCCATAGAATTTTTGTCACTTCGAAATTGCATACAAATCAAAGTGTGTCTTATAATGGTCACTCAATTCACTCCTCCTGAACTGGTGAGGGTCTAACTACAATTGATCTAGTTCCTTTTTGACACCTTTTCGCTAGTTCGGAACTAGAAATTTTACTCACTAGTTATTGAGTTCCCTGCAGGGTATTTATAAAAGTAAATGCATGTGTGATTGCGGATTAGTGCCGAGTGCAAGAGTTAGTTTTTGTATGCTTTTGCATGGGTGTGTGTGTGTATTTTTTCGTAGCCAAGTTAAGCACAAAACTTTTGCTATCCGTTCGGTACGCTTGAATTTAGCTGTTGACTGCAGAAGTTGCCCGCACGCATGCACACACACACGCACACATGCAAACAAAGCAGCAATCAAAAGTCTGGCATATATATATATATAAAGGCCAACTTAAAATCATTGCCAACTCAATTCCATTCTATTCCATGCGGACAAACAACAATAGCACTAGCTAGTAAATACACGACTGTTGTTGTCAGCTGTGACCGACCGATACTTATCCAATTCTATAAATATATAGTCTCTTGTAACAATTTTCATTCAATTAGCACTCTGACGGCCGTTTACTCAACCTCTGATTAAGGATAACCACGGTTAAAGTCCGGTTAAACATCATTATCGACTTCATCAAACCATACATTTGTCATGCAGTCGATAATGCAGTCCAAAACTTAACCGGACCTTTATCCTCCGGTTAGCGTTAATCAGAGGTTGAGTAAACGGCCCTCAATGATTTCAAAGCGAATTCAAAACAGCTGACTGACAGCTATGCCTATGTTCGCCGCACGGCCAAGACTAACAAAATGACAAATGTCATAAGAAAAGTGCATATTTTCACGTCACAGTGTTTTAAAAATCAAATAATCGATTCAGCTAACAGAGGAAGGTAATCATGGGATGGTTGCTGGAGCGACAAGCAATACTTGTTGTTTCTTTTTTGTTGTGTTGAGTAGGACAATACATCGTGGAACGAATTTCAGTCATCCCTTTGGTGTCCTAAAAAACACGCAGCTGAGTATATCCTTTTCGCTTGCAAATTGTATTGTACATACTTTTTTACTTTTTATACTCAGCTGTACTAGTACACAGAGTATTATAGTTTTGATTTCATAACGGTGGATTGTAACAGAATGAAATAATCGAGATAGATATAGACTTATATTAATCAAAATGATCAGGGTGAAAAGAGAAATCGATTGAGCCATGTCCGTCCGTCCGTCCGTCTGTCCGTCTTTGCGCACGATAACTCGCGCAAAAATTGAGATATTTTGATGAAATTTGAAATGTAAGTTGGTATCAAGACTGGGACGGATGGTATTGAAAATGGGCGAAATCGGACCATGACCACGCCCACTTTTCCTATATAGAAAAAATTGGAAATTTGGTATCTCAGCCACTAATATATAGCTGGAGCGATGAAATTTTACATATGTGTTGAGCTCAGGCCCCTAAGGAGAAATTTTGATGAAATTTTGGAAAATGGGCGGTGCCACGCCCACTTATTAAGGGGCAAACATTGAAAGTTATATAAGCCATAACTCAGAAACCGTTGAAGATATATCGATGAAATTTGGTACGCGTGATTTACTTACTTAGGCAAACGTTTGGACGGAAAATTGTCAAAATCGGTTGACGACCACGCCCACTTTTATACATGTGTATTATAAAGTGGCCCAATAAAAACATTTTAAGCGATATCTCTGTCAAATATAAATATATATCATTGAAATTTTATGGCAGGAGTTCCACGATAGACCGGAAACAAACAACAGAAAAATTTTGGAAAATGGGCGTGGCACCGCCTCTTTCTAGACAAAGGAATCTACGAGATTTCGGAGCCCATAACTCGACAAATAATTGAGATATTATGACGAAACTTGGTTTATACACTTTTATAACTTGTGTTAATAGACACGCAAAAATTTATTGAAATCGGTTTATGACCACGCGTACTTTTTAACAAAGATATTTCTGGAAAAACCTTCGGGAATTTGTAACGTGACATCTTTGTAACTGGAAGTCATAAAGGAATGAAATTTTGCACAAAGAATAATATTCATATGCGTGGTTGGATGACTGATAAAAATTTTGAAAATGGGCGTGGCTACGCCCACTTTATGCAGCACTCGCTTTGTATAAAGTACACCGTGTTTTCATCAAACGCAAATAAACAATGAAAGCATACAGCTGAATATCTAATGTTCGATTCCACTCGAACTTAGGCTTCCTTACTTGTTAGCTATAAATTCAACTCCAAAAGAGTTTGGTATTGCCTCCTACAGAATTCTCTTATCAAAGCGCGCTAAAGTTTAAGATATGAAATGTGAAAGGATTCACCGACGCTTTGTGGCTTTAGCTTTGCCGTTACGTGCACATACATACATACATTTGGACATGTTCTCAATATAATTATTGCTGCTTACTTCTTACTAACACCGATTGCTATTGTTCTGGAGCTTAGTTGCTGTAGTTTAGTTCAGTGATGCACATAAGAGCCTGCTAGAGCTGCTGGACAATTCTCACATGCAAGTTGTGTATGTGTAGAGAGAGGGAGAGAGAATCCCTGCAAAAAAATGTGCGATTAATACCGAAAGATATTTGTCCCGGATTGATCTCTTTCGAGAACAATCGGTCCACAATTAGTCCCCGCTTGTTCCCGTACGGGTATAAATGTAGACTAATTGTAGACCAATTGTTCCCTAACGGGTACCATTGTAGATTAATAACTAACATACCGAACGGGTATAAATGTAGATTAATCGCTTTCATCCCGAACGTGTACAAATCTAGATTCCTTAAATGTAGAAATTTTACAAAAATATGCAATGTATTTAAAAAATTGTAGAACAACCGGTAAAACGAATTGAACACCCTTTCTTTTAATAACAATGATGAATAATAATTTTAACAAAATGTTGCCTAAAATATTCTATGAAAAAATCCTTTACATTACGCTCATATACACACAGAGAAAAAACTATAGTAAATCTAACAAAGTTGACTTAGTTAAAAAAATTTGTATGGGGCACAAAAAACTTGTATAACTCACCAAAGTACTTACACAATTTGTACCCGACCATGGAAAACAAAGCTTAGGTGATTTATTACCTAAGCACTTTGGCTACCAAAAAAGGAGTTGTTTTGGCTAAGTTAACCTTTTTTACTTTTATTTTTTACTAAATTACTTTGCTGAATTTTTTACAAAATTAATTTCGTTAAGATGACGAAAAAACTTAGTAAGTAAATTATACCTAAGTTTTAAGTTGGATTATATGCGATTCTGAGTTGATTGTACAATAGTTTTTCTCTGTGTGTAATGCATACTCAAAACTTACAATTTTTTTTATTTATTTATTGAGATTTTTTTTTCAAAAGTAAAACATTATATAATCTTTATTTATATATGTATGCATGAACATTTACAATTTTTTAAAGATTGTTATTAAAAATTGCCTTGGCGAACAACTTGGAGAAATCTACATTTGTACCCGTTCGTGCTGGAAGCGATTGATCTACATTTGTACCCGTTGGGGATGAGAGCGATTAATCTACATTTGTACCCGTTCGGGATGAAAGCGATTGATCTACATTTGTACCCGTTCGGTATGTTAGTGATTAATCTACATTGGTACCCGTTCGGGTATACAAGTTGTATTAACAGACAACCACAAAATTATTCTCACACATTTTGTAATCCGCGTTCTTTTACTTTTATTTAAAGGCATACGCACTGTATACATAATCTGGGCATTCATATATTACCTTATCAAATGGCATGTATGCCAATCCCAAGTGATGCCAACCATGGCGACGCACAATGGGATTTTTTGGCCAAAAATAAATTCGAAATTAAAGTAGTGATATATAAATATTTTTTAACTGCAATCGACAGATATCTTATGGGACAAAAAAAAGCCCATGCAAAATTTTTTGAGTTCCGTTTCGTTTAGCCATACAGGGCGCTCAAAGTTGAACAAAAAATATGTCATATGTATTATGAATTTTATGACCTGATACGAAAAGCTCTATCTAAGCCATTTATCGACGTATATATGTGGTTTTGACACCTGAATATAGAAAATGACCTCTACTTTTCTAGGAAGTAACCTCGTGGCCGCTGTGGTGCAGTGGGTAGAGTGCTCGCCTGCTGTGCCAGAGGTCTCGGGTTCAAACCACGGTCCGAGCCAAACACCAAAAAAAAAAACTATTTTTCTAATTAGTAAAAATCCAATTATCGGGTTTTCTAAGAGCAGCGGTCACCTCTCGGCAGTGGGCGGCATACCCTCCGAGAGTATTTCTGCCATGAAAAAGCTTCTCACAAAAAATGCATTCGCCGTTCGGAGCCGGCATAAAACTGTAGGTCTACCCAATTAGTAGGAAAAACAAAAAAGGAGCACACCTCGAATTGGGAGAGAAGCTCGGCCATAAAACTCGTCAGAGTTATAATAGCGCCATTGTATTATATTATTATAACCTCGTTTCTTCTAACTTTGAAATCTGATTTTATATGATTTTTCAAATACTGATAAAAAAATATAGAAAAAAATTTTTCTTCGTCCTCTTTAAGGAATAAAATAAAAAAAAACAAAAAAAAGGTATCTTGGTTTTTTTTGTGTTATGAACTAATATATTCTTTATCAGATCACATTAACAGATATTAATTTCACGCGCGCCTTCGCGTGTTTTAATTATTCTCCTAACTGGCTAAAAGTGCATTTTTCAAATTACATTTATAATGACATATTCAAAATTAAAAAAAAATAAAGTGTATAGAAGATCTATCATCCAATTTACATCTGTAATATAGAAAATGGTTCACGATATAAAATACAGCAGCTCATTTTTGAATTAGCTATATAGATTCTATTATATATTGTTTTTTTTTGCAGGGTAAAAAAAAAATTCAAAAAAATTCCAAAAGTTTGAAATCAAATTAAAAAAAAAAAAACAAAAAAAAAAGGTCTCCTCAATTTTTATACTCAGCTGTACTAGTACACAGAGTATTATAATTTTGATTTCCTAACGGTGGATTGTAACAGAACGAAATAATCGAGATAGATATAGACTTATATATATCAAAATGATCAGCGTGAAAAGAGAAATCGATTGAGCCATGTCCGTCCGTCCGTCCGTCTGTCCGTCCGTCCGTCTGTCCGTCTGTCCGTCTGTACGCACGATAACTCACGCAAAAATCGAAATATTTTGATGAAATTTGGAATGCAAGTTGGTATCAAGACGAGAACGGATGGTATTGAAAATGGGCGAAATCGGACCATGACCACGCCCACCTCCCCTATATAGTAAAAATCGGAAATTTGGTATCTCAGTCACTAATATAGCTGGAGCGATGAAATTTTACCCACGTGTTGAGCTCAGGCCCCTATGAAGAAATTTGATGAAATTTTGGAAAATGGGCGGTGCCACGCCCACTTATTAAGGGGCAAACATTGAAAGTTTTATGAGTCATAACTCAGAAACTATTGAAGATATATAGATGAAATTTGGTACGCGTGATATATTTGCTTACGCAAATGTTTTGACGAAAAATTGCCAAAATCGGTTAACGACCACGCCCACTTTTATATATGGGTATTAAAAAGTGACCTAATAAAAACATTTGAAGCGATATCTCTGTCAAATATAAAGATATATCAATGAAATTTTATGGCAAGATTCCAACTAAGGACATAAAACAAAAAACACAAAAATTTTGGAAAATGGGCGTGGCCCCGCCTCCTTTTAGGAGCAGGAATATACGAGATTTTGGAGCCCATATCTCGACAAATAATTGATATATTATGACGAAACTTGGTGTATACACTTTTATTACTTGTAGCAATACATGTTGAAAATTTTAGCGAAATCGGTTGACGACCACGCCCACTTTTATATATGGGTATTATAAAGTGGCCTAATAAAAACATTTTAAGCGATATCTTTGTCAAATATAAAGATAATTCATTGAAATTTTGTGGCATGAGTTCTACAATAGACTGGAAACAAAAAATAGAAAAATTTTGGAAAATGGGCGTGGATACGCCCACTTCATGCAGCACTCGCTTTATATAAAGTACACCGTGTTTCCATCAAAGGCAAACAAACAATAAGCATACAGCTGAGTATCTAATGTTCGATTCCACTCGAACTTAGGCTTCCTTACTTGTTTAATATATGTTGACCCCAAGTGTGCTTTATAACCCCCCATAGTCAGTTTCATCATTCACGCGCGCTCTTCTCACTAATTCAGACTTTTCGACGAGGTGTATATGCCCGCTATCACAATGGATGTACATTAGGGTGCTTTTAATTTGTATGAAAAATTTAAAAGTTCATAAAAAGACTTTATCGCCCCCTTAATCTATAGTAACATGGTCAAAGATATCACACATAAATTTTGGTCCCGATTGGAGGCGGTTAAGGCGTGGCGCATTGAGGTCAAAGTTCAGAAAACTCTATGAAGGATCAAAAAATCAAAATATTTTTTTTAATTATCTAATACCCAAAATTAATACTTCTATACCCAATGATAACAAATATAAATTTTGGTCCCGATTGATGACGGTTTACTGGTGTTTCAAGGGGGTCAAAGTTCAGATTACCCTATGCGACACTAAAAATGTAAGTCTTCTATGGCAATCTGAACATTGACCACCTTTAAACACCACTAAACCGTCATCAATCGGAACCAAAATTTATATTTGTTATCATTGGGTATAGAAGTATTAATTGTGGGTATTAGATAATTAAAAAAAATATTTTGATTTTTTGACCCTTCATAGAATTTTCTGAACTTTGACCTCAATACGCCACGCCTTGACCGCCACCAATCGGGACCAAAATTTATGTGTGATATCTTTGACCATGTTACTACAGATTGAGGGGGCGATACAGTAAAATATCGTTAATTTAAATTTTAAACGCACTCTAATGTACATACATATGTATACATGTGTAGCTAGAGAGAAAAGCATTGATGAGCAGTTTTGACATATGTTTATGCTTTAAAATCGCTAATATATTAACTAATGCAATTTTATATAGAATATTTACACATGGCCGCTGTGGTGCAGTGGGTAGAGTGCTCGCCTGCTGTGCCAGAGGTCTCGGGTTCAAACCACGGTCCGAGCAAAACACCAAAACAATTTTTCTAATTAGTAAAAATCCAATTATTGGATTTTTTAAGAGCAGCGGTCACCTCTCGGCAGTGGGCGGCATACCCTCCGAGAGTATTTCTGCCATGAAAAAGCTTCTCACAAAAAATGCATTCGCCGTTCGGAGCCGGCATAAAACTGTAGGTCCACCCAATTAGTAGGAAAAACAAAAAAGGAGCACACCTCGAATTGGGAGAGAAGCTCTGCCATAAAACACGTCAGAGTTATAACAGCGCCATTGTATTATTATTATTATAATTATTTACATATATACTTACTTTTAGCCTATTTACTTCAAAAGTATCATAACTCAAAAACGCGAGTTTTCAGGTAAGGATGGGTACGCATGCATGTATGTGTATGTACATATATGTATGTGCATTATATGACGAAATTTCGGTTTGATATATTGAAAATTTAGAGTTTGAGATCAAAAAATTATCTGTGCTATATGTACTATTGATGTACATACATATATAGCGATCGAAAACTTAAAGGGCTTTTTCGTAAAATCAGCTTATTAAGGTATGATAGTATCAGCGTTGCCGTTTTAGCCATTTGGTGGCTAGATTTAGCCACCGCCGTGTTTTTTTAGCCACCAAAATTTGGGTTTTGCCACTAGCCACGTTTTTAGCCACCGCTTGTAATAAACCATAATTTTGCACATGGGAAAGATGTGGTAACGCTAATGCAATTCAGCGATTATCACAAATCGATTTAAAGGCCCTTGGCAACTTACAATCTGGATTGTTCAGTTTGAGTGTTTTTTTGAGTGAGTTAGTCAAATTTGATTGTTTTTTGTGTGTGTTAGTGCAATCGGCAGCCGTCGTGCTACACGTACTTGTTGTCGGTTCGCTGTCGGCTCGCGGCGACGAAAATCAAAAATTTTTGATATTTGCGTCAATCACCCGACACTCACACATATACACTTCCTCTCAATCCAGATTGTAAGTTGCCAAGGGCCTTAAGTGTTAAAAAACAAAACAAGTAACGCAACTATCGATAAATGCCTGTTGATACTCGCTAGTGGAATAGTAGGCTGTCGATGAAAGTCCGTATAAGGATCTAACTGACTTTGTATATTGTTTGCTACTTCTACCACTTAGCAACGCCGAAGAGGAAAGAACCTTTTCCGTAATGAATATTGTCAAAACCAAAAATCGAAACAAAATGAATCTAATGCCTCAGACACACATGTGGTAGAAATATTATAATATCAATACTATGATTTGGCTTTACTATGAAAATTTTCAATTAAAGTACAATATGAGAGTGACACATATGTGGTATAGATCTCAATATTTCTACTATACTACGATGTGTGTCTCTAGCATTACAATGTTGAATTTTAACTATAAGAAATGGCTTAAAGAATGTAAAACAATGTTGCAATGAATTTAAAATAACAGAAGATCTCATTAAATTAATGAAGAAAGAATTAATTTATGAAGAGAAAGAGTCAATTAATGATGACGATATAATGATAGATATTGAATGTGATATCTAATTGTTTTGGATGTAGTTAAGTACATACTATGCAGGTATGTATGAATATTTTATTTTTACACAAATTTATGATTTTTTCCTTATATTGTTTGTAATAATTTTGTGCCTGAATTTTAAAAATAAATTTAAAACATGTTAATTTGAAACAAAATTTTTTAGCCACCATTTTTACCCACGAACCAAATTTTTTAGCCATTTTTAGCCACAAATTAAATCAAATCTAGCCACCATGAAAATTTTTCAACTATCATTTGCTGCTTTTTATACCAGCCATGAACATGAAATAGTGTTATAACTTTGTGCCGAAATACTATGTATTTTTATGTAAAGTTTATCATTTGTCGAATCGCCCAAATCCAGTATAAAGTATAGCTCCCATACAACGGATTGTTCATATGTACAAGATAAATTTGAGTATTTGTAACTTATTCAATTAAACAGATAAAATTTAATTTCTATCATTCATAAATGGTATACCATTACCGTATCATTTGTCGAATCGCCCAAATCCAGTATAAAGTATAGCTCCCATACAACGGATTGTTCATATGTACAAGATAAATTTGAGTATTTGTAACTTATTCAATTAAACAGATAAAATTTAATTTCTATCATTCATAAATGGTAAGTCTGTGGTACGCATAAACTTGTTGATATTTGCATTTATCTATTTCGTCTCCCACCTGTGCCGTTACCTTATAAATGGAAGTTTACGTGGGGATCCAAGCCCTAAGAGTACAGATTTTAAATAAGTATACATAAACGTCACATATGTAGATAATTAAATAAATATTTTTGAAGTAGTTACAAATATATGCTTATACCTATATATATAATTGCCCCTCAGCATTCCAACTTAATTAGTTTCGAAAATAAATGCATTTTAATGGTTTTTCGCGGCACCCGTTATATGGGGGGTGGGAGAATTTGTCATCAGATTAAGTTCATTTTTACACCATGTACTAATATTCATAAAAAAAGCTTATTTTCAAAATTTGAGCACGCTAGGTCCATTTTTACTATTTATGGCCGTTTTTTGTATGAAACGTTCCCATTGTGCGACGCATCGCCAGCATTGTTGGCCACAGAAAACTTTTGCTCGATCGTGCAAATATGGCAGAGAAGAACAAAAATAAAGAGCGATAGACAGAGCTGCATATAAAGAGAAACTAAAAGTTTTACGCAACTAATATTATACGACTTGTTTCATTTGATTTTTACTTTTTTTTTTGTTTTGCTATAATTGTTCTTCTTGTTTTTCACAACTTGCTGATTTTTATCAATTTCACAAAAGTAGGTATGTGTTGTTTTATGCTAGAGTTTTGCTAGTTTAAAATGGCTCTGAGGAGATTGCGGTGTGATTTGTTGGTTGGTGATTGCTTGGGGTTTTTGCGCGTGAAAATTGTGTAGTTTCCATTGTGATTTGTTTAGATTGCGTGAGTTGCATGCGGGAAAAAATTAGATTTTTTTAAGTTTTAGCACTAATTGATAAATATCTATGTACATATGTATTTTATTTGTACGTACCCAGCTAACAATTTTACCCGAAATCTGTTAGATTTCTATCAGATTGTCGGCAAAAAACTCCGAAATCAATAAGTTTTCTGTACGACTTCTTCAAGAGAAATGTATGAAGACGTTGACAGGAATTCTTACAGACATGTCTTGGGAAATTCTGTGTTTATAACCGACGATTCGGAGAGATATCTAACAGATTTCTGAAGGAACTATGAAGGGAAATTCTATTGTTTTCCAAAGAATCTGATTGATATCGTAAAGATATCTGAATAAAATCGTGCAGAATTCTGCAATATTTGCAGACGAATCTGATGGTTATCTTATATATATCTGAAGAATTTGCAATTAAAATTCGCATGCACTTATGTAGTGGCAAATTAATTATTACATATGTATTTATTATATACTAGCAAATACCCGTTGCTTCGCAATGAGGATTAATAGTTAACCAAAGTCAAGTCAAGTCAAGTCAAGTCAAGTCAAGTCAAGTCAAGTCAAGTCAAGTCAAGTCAAGTCAAATCAAGTCAAATCAAGTCAAGTCAAGTCAAGTCAAGTCAAGTCAAGTCAAGTCAAGCCAAATCAAGCCAAGTTAAGTTAAGTTATTCCGGGGTTATCTAGGTCCACTTGATTACCTTGTCTAGCCATCACTACAGCTCTATCTTGGAGCCGTTCCCAACACTTCATTTCATACCAATATTGCTCAAAAACATCCGGGTCCGTATTTTGACCCATATCTGGGGACGTGGTCTAGGAATCATTATGAATAGAACTCCATGTGAAAGCCTTGTTCAAAACCTTTCATTTCATACCAATATCGCTCCGAAATATTTCGGGTTAATCTGGGGTCACATTTTGACCCATATTTGGGGACCCGGCCCAGGCATCACAAATAAAATAATTCTACGTCGAAGTCCTCATCAAGACCTTTAATTTGGTAGCAATATCGCTCAGAAATATTCGAGGGTCATCCGGTCCACCTGTTGACCCTTATCTGGAGACCCGGCATCACTATTAAAATAGCTTTATATTGAAGTCCAGATCAAGGCCTTTCATTTGATACCAATATCGCATGTGTAGGTGCAGGCGTTCTTGAGTTATAGCATAGTATGCATGTGTAAACAGGTTTTTGATTACCACCGAGACAAACAGTAAACCGTGCAAAAACAAACATATGAGTCGCCTACGCTTTGCTGCCTGGCACGACTGTGACGCCTCCACTGAACACGGCAAATGACCAAACGAATCTGTCTATGCTTGCGCTTTTTTGAGTTTTTCGAAATTTAAAAGGGAAAGGGAAAAAGGTATTAAAGTCTTAGAAATGCGCAAAAAAAAGTACATGGTTGTCGAGAATTTACCATTTGTGACATTTTAAAAAAAGAATTATTAAAATCGGTCCAGTACTTTTTGAGTTATCGCGTTACATACATTTTCCATACAATCAATTTTATATAATTACCCAATAAACGCGGACGCGAGGATGGTATCGCGGCGAATTCGAGGCGAGTTCGCGAAAACAGATTTTCGCGAATGTAATTTCTCGGACTCGCCTCAAGTTCTCGGCAAGTTCGAGTAAATCAATTTTCGCGATATCATTTTTTTCTATTTTTTTAAGTTGTTTTGCGCTAAAAAATCATTATAGTTCTGAAAATTTACATTTATACCTGAACTCGAATATCACAGTTCCGCAGATGTTATCGTGGCGATTTCTAGGCGAATTCGCGAAAGTAGATCAAATCAGTTTATAATAAAATAGATACGAGTATGTAGAAAAGCCAATTCAAAATTGTTTAAATAATGGGACTTTATTTACTGCTTAAATTTATTTGAAAAGCTTTTGTTATTTCATGAAAGTTATACTGTCTTTATAAAAATATTTTATACGGATTTAACCCATTGCCAGTAAAGCAAACTCTGAACATTTAATTTTTCGAAACGCCATTTTAAAAAAAATCTCGAATCGCTAATGAACAAAGCGCCAACGATCCGAGAAATTAAAAATTCTCGAACCGCTTATGATAAAAAATTCGAATCGCCAGCGATCCGAGAATGAACAAATTCTCAAACCGCTAGTGATAGGTGACATGCCTACGAATTCGGATTCGCCGATCTATCGCCGCGAACTATTGCCGCGAACTATTGCCGCGATAATATAATAAGAGAAAGCGAATCCGACGCGAATTCGAGGCGAATCCGTTGTGTTTATTGGGTAGTATAGATATGGAAGTTAGTTTACATTTGTAGATATATTTATGTACATAATTACATACATGTATACATACATCGGTACTTAGTCTAAGAACTAGAGCCGCTGATAATCTTGTTTAACTTGTGGTTGGCTCAGTATGGAAAAGAACCAGCGAATTAAATTGCCGCGTTATAAACACTTCAGGTTAATTTAATTGAAGGGACGCTCGTCTAATTTATTTGGGTGATATAAGTCTGCGCCATGTTCCAACAAAAGCGATATGATCTATCGAATATGCAATGTTGATATTTTGTTATTTTATTTCTGATAAACATAAATAAACTAACACGAACTTACATCATTGCAGTAATCATAATACCAGGTTCTTTTGTTCATATGTGTTTGCCGTACTAGTCAACTGAAATATTAAATTTTTTAACATGCGATCGAAATAATTTTTATTTTTGAACTGATGACAAAAGAAATTTTCTTGTAGGAAAATATTTTGGCATGTCTGCACGAAATCGGTCCGATATCTATAAGATTTGTCGGATGAGAAAAAAAATAAATTCCCCGGTCATTTCTGATAGAAATACTTAAGAAATCTGTAAGACTAGTCCAAATACTCAAATTTTTACTCAGAATATTTTCAGAATTGTCTGATATCAGAAAATGTCTGGTAAAATTGCAGGCGGGGTAGTGTGATTGTAGTGGCATTTGTGGCATATATGGGTTCAACACGCATCACTAGAACAATGACCGAATACAGCTCTAGGTCTAGCCATGAAAGGAATCTGCCAGAAAGTGCAGAACTTTAAGTAAATATGCACAAAATTGTACGATGGTTGTTTGATAAGTTCTTGACATTTTGAACTTAGCGACCTGTAATTTTGAATTCAACGCTGCCCGCGCCAACTAACATCTCTTAAAAGACTATTGTAAAAGTTTGAGTAATCTGCGCAATTTAGTTTGTTTGTCTAGCTCATTAAACATTTTTTTTTTTCGTAAAAAACCATGAAGAAAACCTAAGAAAAGCTTGACAAGAACTACGGGGACTCTGCTCCATCATTTTCAATGGTTAAAAAGTGGTGTACTGAGTTTCGTTGTGGTAATACTAGCACAAGTGATGTCAGGTCGCCCAAAAGAAGTAGTCACTACAGAAAATGTCGTTAAAATCCCTGGAATGACATTGGACGATCGAAGAATGAAAGTGCGTGAAATAGCTGAGACTTGAGGCATATCAACTGGACGAATACATCACATCTTACATAAATATTTAGACACGAAAGAGCTATCCGCGCGATGTCTGCCGCGATAGCTTAAACTCTAAAATAGGCTTAATCGCGTGATGGACTTCAAAGGAGTGTTTGATGCATTCCGAACAGATTGTTGAGCGCCGTTTTGTTACCGTAGATGAAACTTGCATCCATCACACCACACCAGAAACCAAGAAACAATCAAACCAGTGGTTTCTCCGGATGGACGTGCACCAAAGTGGGTCAAAGCGGGTCTGTTGGCCAATAAGATAATCGTCACGGTTTTTTGGAATACACGAGGTGTCATTCACATCTATTATCTTGAAAAAGGTAAAACTATTACCGACGAGTATTACTCAGACCATTTGAATAGATTCGATCTTGATTTGAAACAAAAACAACAGCATTTGGCATGAAAAAAATATTCGGTGCAGTGGATAGAGTGCTCGCTTGCTATGCCAGAGGTCTCGGGTTCAAACCCCAGTCCTAGCAAACACCAAAAAAAATTTTTTTCTAATTAGTAAAAATCCAATTATTGGGTTTTTTAAGAGCAGCGGTCACTTCTCGGCAGTGGGCGGCATACCCTCCGAGTGTATTTCTGCCGTGAAAAATTTTCTCACAATAAATAATAGCTTAAAAAACTAAAAAACACGCTTTAATCTTAAAAATCGTACTAAAAATTGAGAAATAATTTAATTAGAAACAAAATGATGAACGAAAATATAAGTATTTAAGTAACAAGCTTGCAGGGTACGGAAAAACTCACTCACGAACGCTCAAAAATACATTCTACTCAAATCACAAACAAATGTTCAAAGAAAAACGTATAACCACTCAAATAGCGAGCGAACTAACGCACAACAGCCAGCGATCGCTCATAGCGATGGCGATAAACTCAATGCATAAATTCACTCAAAAAAAAATGAAGCTTGTAGCTTTCTGTTTTGGGTTTGTTGTATTTGCATTGAAATCAGCCGCATGTACAATGCACATACATACATACGTATGCAGAGCAAGAACTGGTTTTGTGTTTTGTGTAACAACATTCTGTTTTGTCATTGTTGAGTTTGCAAAAACAATCGCATGTACATACATATGTATGCAAAGCAAGAACTGGTTTTGTTTGTAATTCATTTAATAGTAAGTTCTGAATCAACGAAAAGGAACCCTAATTACATTTTTATACAATGTTTTGTAAACGTGAGGTGAAAAAAATTTCTCTAAAAAAAAAAAAATAAAAAAAAAAAATAAAAAAAAAAAAAAAAATGCGCCACTCGGGACTCGAACCTGAGCTCCTTGGTCCGTAGGCAGCATACCTCACCATTACGCTACAAACGTATCCTGTAGCTGGATTCAGTAACATTAGACGACAACGCAAATCGAGTTGTTAGCTTAACAACAATGACGTTTGCAGTGACAACAGTAGGATTCGCTAACTTATTTTTTACGACATAAAACAGCTGACTTTTAGTATTTATTCAAAATGACAAAAAGCTGAAACTCTGCTCACCTCAGCTGTTTGAAACGTTGATATTTATAAAAAGCACAAAAAGGAAGGTGCAAAAGTGCAAAAGTAAACTTTCTTAATATATATATTGAGGCATTTTTAAGATGTCCCCGCGCGTGTGTACCACTGCAAATGCTTGTGAGAACATTTGTACAATAATACATATGTGAGGTAATTAATTTTAAAAAAGTTGCTTAATTCAAGTAATTTATTGTCTATTTTATTTGAATATATATTCAAAACCAATTCCGGATATCTATTTATCAAATATAAGTAAAATATTTGGCTTTAAACCTTTCTCACAAGTTTTCTCACAAATAAACAACACAAAACTACAAGTCGTCAAATCACTGACGTTGACGGCAACAGCTGTTTGTTCGATCGCAAATGTTGTTAAGGAAATAGCTAACGAATATCCAAGGTGACAAAAATATCGTTTAGTTCGCTAAACGATAACGCATGTTGTTAAAATTGGGTAGTGAATTCAGCTACTGAGCTTTATTGTCTAAATTCGAATTTATTCAATCAGGTTTCTTTTTTTTTTGTTCTTTTCAAATGCTTCACCTCAACTTCTCTTCACTTTCTGATTGTGAAATATAACAAAACGTTTGGGAAATTTTGTATTTCCAAACTAGTTTGGAAAACCTTGAATAAAAGGGTTTGGAAAATATTGCATAATAAGCTAGTTTACTTCACTGCATATTGGGATTTTTGGTAGAAGTTATAAATACATATGTATGTAGATCTATTTCGGAGAACACCACATCCCATCAGACTTCTTTTTACTTTTATTCTTGCGTCCGCATAAAACATCCTTTAATGAAAAATTTCACTAAAAAGTCAAAAATAAATAATAGCTTAAAAAACTAAAAAACACGCTTTAATCTTAAAAATCGTACTAAAAATTGAGAAATAATTTAATTAGAAACAAAATGATGAACGAAAATATAAGTATTTAAGGAAAAGCGTGGGGGTGCTCAATAATATTTGAACATGAAAATATTCGATTCGTACAACTAGTACAAAAATATACCTAGTTGCGAAATTAAAGAGTACGATATATGAAATCTCAAAAAAGTCAAAATAAAATTATTAGTAAAAAACCACCGATTTTAAATATTTTTTGACATACTGAGCACCCCACGCTTTTCCTTAAATACTTATATTTTCGTTCATCATTTTGTTTCTAATTAAATTATTTCTCAATTTTTAGTACGATTTTTAAGATTAAAGCGTGTTTTTTAGTTTTTTAAGCTATTATTTATTTATACTCAGCTGTACTAGTACACAGAGTATTATAGTTTTAATCACATAACGGTGGATTGTAACAGAATGAAATAATCGAGATAGATATAGACTTATATATATCAAAATGATCAGGGTGAAAAGAGAAATCGATTGAGCCATGTCCGTCCGTCCGTCCGTCCGTCCTTCTGTCCGTCCGTCCGTCCGTCTGTCCGTCCGTCCGTCTGTAAACACTCTAACTCGCGCAAAAATTGAGATATTTTGATGAAATTTGAAATGCTAGTTGGTATCGAGACTGGGACGGTTGGTATTGAAAATGGGCGAAATCGGACCATGACCACGCCCACTTTTCCTATATAGAAAAAATCGGAAATTTGGTATCTCAGTCAGTAATAGAGCTGGAGTGATGAAATTTTACCCACGTGTTGAGCTCAGGCCCCTAGGAAGAAATTTGATGAAAGTTTGGAAAATGGTCGGTGCCACGCCCACTTATTAAGGGTCAAACATTGAAAGCTTTATATGTCATAACTCAGAAACCATTGAAGATATATCGATGAAATTTGGTACGCGTGATTAACTTATTTAGGAAAACGTTTGGACGGAAAATAGTTAAAAGCGGTTGACGGCCACGCCCACTTTTATATATGTGTATTATAAAGTGTCCCAATAAAAACATTTTAAGCGATATCTCTGTCAAATATAAAGATCTATCATTGAAATTTTGTCGCATGAGTCCAACTATGGACATAAAACAAAAAACAAAAAAATTTTGGAAAATGGGCGGTGCCACGCCCACTTATTAAGGGGAAAGCATTGAAAGTTGTATGAGTCATAACTCAGAAACCGTTGAAAATATATCGATGAAATTTAATACGCATGATATACTTACTTAGGCAAATGTTTGGACGAAAAATTGCCAAAATTGGTTTGACGGCCACGCCCACTTTAAATATGGGTATTGTAAAGTGGCCTAATAAAAACATTTTAAGCGATATCTCTGTCAAATATAAATATATATCTTTGAACTTTTATAGCAGTAGTCCAACTGCGGACGTAAAACGAAAAACACAAAAATTTTGGAAAAGGGGCGTGGCACCGCCTCCTTTTATACAAAGGAATCTACGAGATTTCGGAGCCCATAACTCGACAAATAATTGATATATAATGACGAAACTTGGTGCGTACACTTTTATTACTTGTGGTAATACATGTTCAAAATTTTAGCGAAATCGGTTTGACGACCACGCCCTCTTTTATACATTGGAACTATAAAGTGGCCTAATAAAAACATTTTAAGCGATATCTTTGTCAAATATAGAGATAATTCATTGAAATTTTGTGGCATGAGTTCCACAATGGACCGGAAACAAAAAATAGAAAAATTTTGGAAAATGGGCGTGGCACCGCCTCTTTGTAGACAAAGGAATCTACGAGATTTCGGAGCCCACAACTCGACAAATAATTGAGATCTTATGACGAAACTTGGCTTATACACTTTTATAACTTCTGTTAATAGACACGCAAAAATTTATTGAAATCGGTTTATGACCACGCCTATTTTTTAACAAAGATATTTCTGGAACACCCTTTGGGAATTTGTAACGTGACATCTTTGTAACTAGAAGTCATAAAAGAATGAAATTTTGCACAAAGAATAATACTCATATGCTTAGTTGGATGACTGCTAAAAATTTTTAAAATGGGCGTGGCGGCGACCACTTTATGCGGCACTCGCTTTATATAAAATACGCCGTGTTTCCATCAAACGCAAACAAACAATGAAAGCATACAGCTGAGTATCTAATGTTCGATTCCACTCGAACTTAGGCTTCCTTACTTGTTGTAATTTGATAGTTGACAGTTTTATACAAACGAAATTCGTGCATAACAGCCATCTGACGACGAATAGAGTTTCGTGTGAACACGGCTATTATTAGTATTTTCGATACGGTGCATACCTGTCGACAAAGAGCCGTTTTCAAACATGCTCCTATTACCTCTGTGGATGTAGAACGTTCGTTTTCTATGTATAAGAGCTTTTTTCGACCGAATCGGCAAAGTTTTCTTTTTGAGAATATGAAAAAATATTTCATTGTGTACGCTAATGAATCGTTGAATAAGGATTAACCTTTGCAAATTATGAAATGTTCAAGACTGAATTTATGTATCTATATATATATATAAACATACATACGTACAACGTAAGAGCAAAATTGAATTAAAAAATGTTTGTACCTAATTTATTTAACTATTGTAACTTCAATAAACATGAATTATCTGAAGTTGAAAAATTTGAATTAATGCATTTTTTTTTTGATTTTTCATGCATATTTCTCAGTTTTTGTTGCATTTTTTATGCGCATATTTTTTATTTTTTAGTACATGAAATTCCATGCCCTAATTATTATTAATGCACGATCGCACACGTGCTAAGACACCGGCGGTGCCACAAAATGGCAAAAGTTCATAAATATTGTTCCGAAATGCTACCTTACCCACCATATTTTGCAGACTTAGCCCCCGCCGATTATTTCCTGTTTTCAAACCTGAAGAAGAAATGACTGGGTGGTAAGTGATTCGAGTCAAATGAAGAGGGTCATCACAGAAACAAATTCCTATTTTGAGAGCCTTGAAAATGCCTATTTTTTTGGAAGGAATAAAAAATTTGGAAAAACGCTTGACTAAGTGTATCGAGCCAGAAGGAGATAATGTTGAAAAATTAAACGCATTTTTGGCCAAAAAAAAAAAATTCTTATTCAAAATGCGACGAGCTTATCAAGCAACTTACTTAATTGGCACACAACCGTCTTGACGATTCTGGCCGAGTTCAATAAAGCGCAGCAGCTGTTTCTGTTTCGTGCAGCATGGCACCACTTGGAAACACCTAGGGAGTCAGCATCGCTGTCTATCTGATCTTCCCAACGCAGTGGATGTCTCCCCTTTCTTTTGCGTTCAGCGAGTTTCTTATCAAGCAACGCTCGTACTATAAATGTACACAATATCCGCATTTGTATGCCCGCAAAATTGTTCCGGCATTTAGCCTGAATGTTTCCTGTGTTTTTTCGCTCGCTAAAGTTGTTTTTGTTTTTTTCCTTTTTTTCTTCATTCGAAATGGAAAATTCATTCATTTATTCGCTTATTGCCTGATATTACATACATACTTCGATGCACATATATGTAAATGTGGCTACATTCGATTTCGGTGTTCACCATAAACATATGCACATATAAAATGTCTGCATACAATCACACATCTCTACAGTTGATTGGTTCCATAACCTCAAACCCAACCGCTATCACCGTCATCGCGCCGATACTGACGCTTCTTTTGGCCTGCTTGCCATCCTCCTCATGTGCTACACCCCACACGCTGCTGCCTCAGTTGCCACACGACCGAACGTCACTGTTGCTTTTTGCTTTCTTTTATGTTATTGTAATTGTACTCGTACTAGTATGTTTTTCTTTTGTGCTTTGTTGTGATTTTATCAATTCAATAAAAACAAAATAAAATCAGTAAAAATTCAAATAACTTCAATGTATCGGATTTGCCTGCCAGAGTGGTGGTGGATAGAAATCTATTGGAGGTGGGTGGGTGTTGCAAAAGAACCAAAAATCAGTTACACGTTAAGGCTTGGCTTGAGTTTTGATTTTTGCAATGTTTGCGCTTAAAAGTTTTCGCTGATAAAAGTATTTTTTTCTCTTGCCATTGCGCTACAGTCTCTTTTAAAATCAGACGTGCTTACGCCCACCGAATAACGAATACCGAATAACCCACGCTAACCTTCCTTCGTTGAGTGCTTGGGCGTGCTTGGAAGTACATACATATGTATGTATGCATGTGTGTTGACATTTCTGCACCATCTGACATTTTGACATTTGTTGCTTTCAGCAGCATAATGACATTTAATACATTTTATATATTTTATTAATTTCCATCCTCGATTTTTAGTCCATACTCACGTACATATTTTTATACTCAGCTGTACTAGTACACAGAGTATTATAGTTTTAATCACATAACGGTGGATTGTAACAGAATGAAATAATCGAGATAGATATAGACTTATATATATCAAAATGATCAGGGTGAAAAGAGAAATCGATTGAGCCATGTCCGTCCGTCCGTCCGTCCGTCCGTCCGTCCGTCTGTCCGTCTGTCCGTCCGTCCGTCTGTAAACACTCTAACTCGCGCAAAAATTGAGATATTTTGATGAAATTTGAAATGCAAGTTGGTATCGACACTGGGACGGCTGGTATTGAAAATGGGCGAAATCGGACCATGACCACGCCCACTTTTCCCATATAGAAAAAATCGGAAATTTGGTATCTCAGCCACTAATATAGCTAGAGTGATGAAATTTTACCCACATGTTAAGCTCAGGCCCCTAAGAAGAAATTTGATAGAATTTTGGAAAATGGGCGGTGCCACGCCCACTTATTAAAGGGCTAACATTGAAAGTTTTATGAGTCATAAATCAGAAACCGTTTAAGATATATCGATGAAATTTGGTACGCGTGATATACTTACTTAGTCAAATATTTGGACGAAAAATTTTCGAAATCGGTTGAGGGCCACGCCCACTTTTATATATGGGTCTTATAAAGTGACCTAATAAAAACATTTTAAGCGATATCTCTGTCAAATATAAAGATATATCATTGAAATTTTATATCAGGAGTCCACCTGCGGACATACAACGAAAAACACAAAAATTTTGGAAAATGGGCGTGGCACCGCCTCCTTTTAGAAGCTGGAATATACGAGATTTCTGAGCCCATAACTCGACAAATAATTGATATATAATGACGAAACTTGCTGTGTACACTTTTATTACTTGCGGTAATACATGTTGAAAATTTTAGCGAAATCGGTTGACGGCCACGCCCACTTTTATATATGGGTATTATAAAGTGACCTAATAAAAACATTTTAAGCGATATCTTTGTCAAATATAAAGATATATCATTGAAATTTTATGGCAGGAGTCCAACTGCGGACATAAAACGAAAAGCATAAAAATTTTGGAAAATGGGCGTGGCACCGCCTCTTTTAAGAAGCAGGAATATACGAGATTTCTGAGCCCATAACTCGACAAATAATTGAGATATTATAACGAAACTTGGTTTATACACTCTTATAACTTGTGTTAATAGACACGCAAAAATTTATTGAAATCGGTTTATGACCACGCCTACTTTTTAACAAAGATATTTCTAGAACACCCTTTGGGAATTTGTAACGTGACATCTTTGTAACTAGCAGTCATAAAGGAATGAAATTTTGCACAAAGAATAATATTCATATGCTTAGTTGGATGACTGATAAAAATTTTGAAAATGGGCGCGGCTACGCCCACTTTATGCAGCACTTGCTTTATATAAAGTACCTACACCGTGTTTCCATCAAACGCAAACAAACAATGAAAGCATACAGCTGAGTATCTAATGTTCTATTCCACTCGAACTTAGGCTTCCTTACTTGTTTTTTATAATTTTTATGCTGATTTTCCACTTTGTAATTTGTAATAAAAAATATGTAATAAAAGTTTAAATGATTGTCATTTGTTTTAATATTTGTTATTTATTATTTCTCAATGCATTCTGCATTCATGAGTTGTTTCATTTTTTAGCTGCTGCCATCCTTTTGCTCTGCTTTTCACCACTCAATTGCTTTTACTAAATTAGTGGCTGCAATCAATTCATTATAATTGCGGTTAATCTCTGCTTAATTGAATAGTTTTTTTTTTTGCGTTGACTCGATTGCATTAATTTCCTCTTTATCATAGTTTCCTTTTTATCATAGTTTATATGATTTTAGCCGTCTTAGTGGGAAATGTTAAGTTTTCGGTTTTATAACCTGATATATGGATACCTTTTATCGTTTTCTTAATATATATTAGCCAAATTATTTTACACGCAAGTTCGGAAAAAACACGAGCTAGATTAGCGAATAACATGGAAAGCAACACGGTAACTAGCGGAACACAATCGAACTCTACTGGTGAATGGCAAAATTCGAATCCGCCTAAAGCCCTCTAATGTAGAGTGCTTGTAATTAATTTCTAGCAAGTTGAGCGTTCTTTTCACGGTCGCGTCATAGAAAAATCGACTAATTCAGAAACAGAAAATTTACCCTTACTAAAAACAAAAAAAAAAAAAAATAAAATAAAATGACCTAAATACACTCAGAAAAAAAATCATCAACACGATTCATGTAAAATTAACACGATCGATCTTTACACATAGAACAGCAACAATTTTTTTCAAATTACACGATGTTTGAAACATGATTTTGGCTTTGTAACTGTCATCTGAAAATTTGGTAAATTCAACCAAATTTTATTGTTGATACAACATGAAGAAATTTTAAAATATACAAGATGATTCAAATATAAAATTTTATTCCTAAATGTCATTTGGAATTTGGTTTATTTAACATGATGATAGTGTCAATATAAACTAAAAAAAATGTTAGAAAAATGACGTCCTAATTTTAGTGTTAATACAATATGAAAACAAATGTGAAAACAACAAGAACCACAATTAACAATAAAATTTGGTTGATACAACACCAAACAATGTTCAAACATAAACGTCATTTGTAATTTTGGTTTATTCAACACGATCATAGTGTCAATGTAATCTAAAAAAAATTGTTAAAAAAGAACGTCAAAACTATTTTGAAACATACATAATTTTTTTGATCATTTGAAGTCTGATTTTCGTGCAAAACGCAAATTATTTTTTAAAAAAAAAACGAAAATTTTTTGCCGTGGCAGTGATGCGAGTTTACCATCATTGCCAGTTCGCGATAGTGGGTTTTCGATTTATATTTTCAGTTTGGAGGTGAGTTAAAAGAGGATTACATTTTTGTTTCTAAAAGTATTTAATGTTCAATATTTAATTTTTCCTCTTCATAGGTTGCAATATCACGAGGAGGTTTTTTAGCGAATGGGGGTTTGCGTGCAGCATGCGATTGTTGCATTAGCAGCCAAACATTACTCGGTGCAAGTCATAGTACTATCGCCCATGTATAAACTATCGCCGGTACATTTGTGTTGGTATGAGAAGGACGCCTTCAATTTGGTCAGTTGTGCGGGTGATGTTGAAGTGATGATTATATATTTTATGTTTTATATGTTTTTTTTTATTTAAAAAAATAAATTGTACAATCAGCAAAACTTTCTAGTTAATTTAACAATAAATTTAAAGAAAAATCAAAAAGATGTTATTGTTAATTCAACAGGACGATTTCGTGTTAATTTAACCAGCTTTTATTGTAACATTAACTAGTTAAAATTGTAAAATCAACAGGAAGACTCAATACTTTTTAGTGTTAATTCTACAGCTGTCATCCTGTTAAACTAACACTTGACAGTAGTGTTAAGTTTACACGATTACATGATGGCATACATTAAGCATCGTGTTGAAAAAAACTAACCACAAAATTTGTTGATTTTTGGTTGATTTCACACTATTTTTTTTTTGGGTGTATCGCACGCTAAATTATAAACTCAAAATTCAGAAATTTTCAGTAGAGCCAAGAAACTGTTTCTTTTTTATAGGTAAGGATATGGGAAAAGACGACATATACCTAATAATAGTTATTTTTCAGTTAAAAAATACTGATGGGAACGATTTTTTGGCAGTCGCTAGAGATATATGCTGTGTAAACCGATTTACCGAAGAAACCTGATTTCGAAAAATTTTGAGCTGTGTCACTTTATGATTTAGGGTGTGATATGTACGTCATTTTTTTAGTCCACTTTCAAATGGGGCTATGTGAATCTTTTTCGATTTTTGAGTTTTTGATGGATTGTAATCCGTATTCTGAAAAAATAGCACTAAATACGAATACACTTTCAAAAGCCTCTATGATTTTATATTTCTGTGTTCATATGGAACAGTAGCTCAAGTGTACTTAAGGAAAAAATGAGTCAGTTTCGAAAAAGCTGAAAAAATCCATCTCAGAGAGTACATTCTGCAGTCTTTTTTTTTAACTGTTTCTCAGGCTTTCAACCAGCTTCAGTCTCAGGGATTTCACTTAAAAATCTTGTGCGGGGAACTACTAGAAAATTACATAAATTTATGAACATCTTGAAATTTTGCCGTTCGACATAAGCTACTGTTATCAAACAGAGATTTACACTTTAAAAATTCTCTATCTGGGTTTTTCTAATTTATGGCTTCATATGACAAAATTCAGATAGCCCGGTTTGAAAACGCTTAGCACTTTGTCGGCCTGAACAACAGTGTTGCAATGTAACATAATGAAGCTATTGTTAATACACTTGAAAATGCATAATTATACTCAGCTGTACTAGTACACAGAGTATTATAGTTTTGATTTCCTAATGGTGGATTGTAACAGAATGAAATAATCGAGATAGATATAGACTTATATATATCAAAATGATCAGGGTGAAAAGAGAAATCGATTGAGCCATGTCCGTCCGTCTGTCCGTCTGTCCGTCTGTGCGCACGATAACTCGCGCAAAAATTGAGATATTTTGATGAAATTTGAAATGTAAGTTGGTATTAAGACAGGAACGGATGGTATTGAAAATGGGCGAAATCGGACCATGACCACGCCCACCTCCCCTATATAGTAAAAATCGGAAATTTTGTATCTCAGTCACTAATAGAGCTAGAGTGATAAAATTTCACACACGTATTGAGCTCAGGCCCTTATGAAGAAATATGGTGAAATTTTGGAAAATGGGCGGTGCCACGCCCACTTATTAAGGGGCAAACATTGAAAGTTTTATGAGTCATAACTCAGAAACCGTTGAAGATATATCGATGAATTTTGGTAGGCGTGATATACTTACTTATGCAAATTTTTAGACGAAAAATTGCCAAAATCGGTTGACGACCACGCCCACTTTTATATACGGGTCTTATAAAGTGACCTAATAAAAACATTTTAAGCGATATCTCTGTCAAATATAAAGATATATCATTGAAATTTTATGGAAGGTGTCCAACTATGGACATATAACAAAAAATACAAAAATTTTGGAAAATGGGCGTGGCACCGCCTCCTTTTAGAAGCAGGAATATACGAGATTTCTGAGCCCATAACTCGACAAATAATCGATATATTATGACGAAACTTGGTGTATACACTTTCACTACTTGTAGTAATACATGTTCAAAATTTTAGCGAAATCGGTTGACGACCACGCCCACTTTTATATATGGGTATTATAAAGTGGCCTAATAAAAACATTTTAAGCGATATCTTTGTCAAATATAAAGATAATTCATTGAAATTTTGTGGCATGAGTTCTACAATAGATCGGAAACAAAAAATAGAAAAATTTCGGAAAATGGGCGTGGCACCGCCTCTTTTCAGACAAAGGAATCAACGAGATTTCGGAGCCCATAACTCGACAAATAATTGAGATATTATAACGAAACTTGGTTTATACACTCTTATAACTTGTGTTAATAGACACGCAAAAATTTATTGAAATCGGTTTATGACCACGCCTACTTTTTAACAAAGATATTTCTAGAACACCCTTTGGGAATTTGTAACGTGACATCTTTGTAACTAGCAGTCATAAAGGAATGAAATTTTGCACAAAGAATAATATTCATATGCTTAGTTGGATGACTGCTAAAAATTTTTAAAATGGGCGTGGCGGCGACCACTTTATGCGGCACTCGCTTTATATAAAATACGCCGTGTTTCCATCAAACGCAAACAAACAATGAAAGCATACAGCTGAGTATCTAATGTTCGATTCCACTCGAACTTAGGCTTCCTTACTTGTTCAATACTAATTTTGTTTCGTTTAACACTGTTTTTTGGTTGACTATATGCAAATATATGTTTCTAAATACTCGTACATATATATGTATTTTATATAAAAAAATTTATTAAATAGATTTTTTCGTACACAACATTTAATTTTGATAGCTGACAACAGGGTGGCAAATTAAGAGGCAAGTATGTAGTTGCTTGCTAAACGTTGGAGCGTTTTTTTTCAAGGTCGATAGAAAAAAAAAAGACTTTTATTTGCTAATTCGCATTGCTCCAGAGTAATATAAGGTTGCCATATTGCGGGCATTAGTTTATTTGAAAAAGTATACATTAAAGGTCGATTACTTAAGTATCCGCATAACCGATTACCGACTCATGCAAATCATTACTATGAGTACCCTAAAAGAGTTAATCGTGCTCATTAAATTGTCGTTTTTTTCATATGCGAATTCAATTAATTTGTATTTTTTGTCCAGCTGCATTTTATTTAACATTTGCGCAAGCGATTTATTGCTCATTAATAATTGCATTCAATGCATGAATATGCTTGTTTTTTTTTGTATTATTAGCGTTTTTTCTATAATTTATTCAATTCAATTTAATGTATTCTTTTTCATTTACTTTCCAGCGTTTCATATATACATATGTATAAATTAATTTAAAATCGTTCGGGTAAGTGGAAAAAAAAATGGTTTTCGTGAAATAGCTATACACTCAACCTTCGCTGTAAATAGTTGTTGAATTTTTTTCCACTTACCCCAACAATTAAAAATTGAATTAAAATAAAAAATTTCGTGCTAAGCACTAAAAACTCTTTCAAGTAAAATTGTTAACGTTGTTTGGTATATACATAAAATAAATACCAACAACAATGTTCATTGCGAACTGCCTACAACAAAAATTCAGCACGTTTGTGGAGAATATATGCAAAAAGCATATACACACTAACGTTAATGTTGAAGATGAAAAAGGCAAAAGTGGGGAAAATCCAACAGCTTGCACAGAGTCTCAATGGCCGAGTGTGTTTATGCGTTGGGTCATTGCGGCTGAAGATGGAATGGACTCGGGTTCAATCCCCGGTGCATCCACTTCCGAAAAGAGTGCTGATGATCGAAAATGGGTTTTCGTGAAATAGCTATACACTCAACCTTCGCTGTAAATAGTTGTTGAATTTTTTTCCACTTACCCCAACAATTAAAAATTGAATTAAAATAAAAAATTTCGTGCTAAGCACTAAAAACTCTTTCAATTTAAAATCGTTAGAGACTAGAAAATCCTTTAATATTTTAAGCCTTGGAATGTCAAGAGTTTTTGGCACAACAATTTGACTTGTAATATCTAATTTAAAATAGTGAGTTTTGTGTCTGGTTTTTGCAGGCACATGCCTATTTGATGGATTATTATTAAACGAAAATAATGTTTTGTGATAATGGCAAGGGAATTGTAAGGAGGTTTATTTTTGGGAGAAAGAGTAAATCATATTTTGTGGAAAAAGTGGCTCCACTTCCACTTAAAAAAAGCTTAAGCTGAAACTCCCATACATATATAAAAGGAGCTTATATAACATCCGAATACTGGATATCTCCAAACATACACAGGGCTGTAATTCGTGCTGAGGAAAAGTCCAAAGATTACACTATGAAATTACATATTATCTGAATTCTTTTTTTGAGAGAACTTATACCAAAGAATGCTATAAATTTATTTCATACATTTCTTAAGAAGACTCCGTGGGCGCTTCTGCGATTTCCTAATGCATTCCGATTCTCTGAAAAGTCTCTATTATGAACCCATTCTGAGTTTGCCAGCATGTAGCGATATTATCTTGCAAAAAGTATAGGTACCATTTCTTTGCCTTTATAACACGAAATTTCCGCACAAATGCTATGCACTTTTTTATAACACATCAAGTTATGAAAACAAAAAGAGCAATTCTCATTGCCTTTTAACCCTTCTTAGCACACAAATTAATCTCTCTCCATTGGCAGCTAATAAGCCATCACAAAATATTATTATGAACTTTTCGCCTCAGCAAAAAATTACGACACTCCGTAAAAGGTGAACAAATTTAATATTTTATGAAAGCATTTACTATAATTGTTTTAGCAAATAAAGGCAAAAGAGCGTAGAGCAGCAAGAACAACAACAACAAAAATAACAACAGTGAAAACAACAACAAAAACAACAACAAAGAAAACTAAAGCCAAAATTGTAAAAGCGCACAACCTTTTTGCTGCAGCTGCTCAGCTTCAGTCTCTATCCACCGCCTTCACCACTTCTTTTGTACGTACGCCTTTGTTGCTCATCTTGTCCAAAAATATTCTCAACTACTCCAGTGATTATCGCATTACAGTTTGAAAACTTCCGATGCCATGAAGTGCCATGGAAAGAAGCTGCTTGTGGTGGTGGTGAGCTCTCTCTGTGTTTTTTGGGGGTCCCCAAAGTGCCAAAGCTGCAACCAACCAGCATAAGGTTATTAAATTAAAACATAAAAACTTTTTCAAACTTAACTTTTTGTGCGCAAAAATTAATAAAAAAGCAAAATAAAAAACGCAAAAAAAACATAGAATAGCTAAAAATATGTATTTTATAGTAAAATACATGAAAATATTGTAGATGAAAAGTTGAAAAAGTGCAGGCTAAAGTTAGTTGCTTCTGAAAAGTTATCTTTTGCATATGTGTGTGTGTGTCTACTTGTGTATGTGTTCTGGTGGTTTTAATGCATCCTACATCCATATATAGTGCGCGCATAAAATCTTAAAAAGCAACCATATGTCACATGGGACAAATTTTGGGCATATCATCGAAAAAGTGCTGCACGGCTTTAGAGTGTCAAGTTTTTCGTTTTTGCTTTGGTAGTTAAAGTCGTGGCCGCTGTGGTGCAGTGGGTAGAGTGCTCGCCTGCTATGCCAGAGGTCTCGGGTTCAAACCACGGTCTGAGCCAAACAAATTTTTCTAATTAGTAAAAATCCAATTATTGGGTTTTTTAAGAGCAGCGGTCACCTCTCGGCAGTGGGCGGCATACCCTCCGAGAGTATTTCTGCCATGAAAAAGCTTCTCACAAAAAATGCATTCGCCGTTCGGAGCCGGCATAAAACTGTAGGTCCACCCAATTAGTAGGAAAAACAAAAAGGAGCACACCTCGAATTGGGAGAGAAGCTCGGCCATAAAACTCGTCAGAGTTATAATAGCGCCATTGTATTATATATTATATTATATTAGTTAAAGGCGTACGAAAGCTTAAACTAGAGCACAGGGTGTTGTGAAATGAATAGAAAATTTAACATTTTTTAAGTGAAGTGTTGCTACATGTTTGAATAGTGAAATTTAATGCGATAAATATGTCGAGTTTTGCGTGAGGCAAATGAGAATTATGCGACAATTATTTTAATGAAAGTTGATTGAGTGATGAAACGGCTATGAAATAATGGTGAATGAATGATGCATAAATTGTGAAAAAAAATGGTAAATTAAAATTGAAGGAGTGAGAGGTGAACGATGATTGAATAATGAAAGAATGAAGATGGAATGAATAAGGAATAATAAATGAATGAATGAAATTATAAATGAATTAATAATGATTGATGAATTAGTGTTTGATGAATTTATGAATGACGAATAAATGAACTAAGCTGTGACGCATTTTTGATGAGTGAATACTGAATTTGCATAGGACTAAAAAAGGTTGTATTGCGTTTGATGAATAAATATTAAATGCATGATAAATTAGTCGCAATTGGAAGATGAATGATGTATGTATTAATGATGTATGGGTGATGAATGATCGATGTTAGAACAATAAATTTGTTATGAATGAAAAACAAGTGATAAATGAATGTTGAATGGCGAATGAATGAAAGTTGTGCACTGAAAAAATTGTGAATGAGTTAAAAAAGATTGAATAAAAGATGTATGAATGATTTATGAATGATGTATGATTGAGTGGCCGCTGTGGTGCAGTGGGTAGAGTGCTCGCCTGCTATACCAGAGGTCTCGGTTTCAAACCACGGTCCGAGCAAAACACCAAAACAATTTTTCTAATTAGTAAAAATTCAATTATTGGGTTTTTTAAGAGCAGCGGTCACCTCTTGGCAGTGGGCGGCATACCCTCTGAGAGTATTTCTGCCATGAAAACGCTTCTCACAAAAAATGCATTCGCCGATCGGAGCCGGCATAAAACTGTAGGTCCACCCAATTAGTAGGAAAAACAAAAAGGAGCACACCTCGAATTGGGAGAGAAGCTCGGCCATAAAACTCGTCAGAGTTATAATAGCGCCATAGTATTATATTATTATTATTAGTATGATTGATGACTGATTGATGAATGATCGATGGAAGAGCTCTGAGCTAATTACTAAGAAATGATGAATAAATTAAATTGAATGATGAAGGATGATGACTGAGTTCAGAATACAAAATATACAATGTATACAATATAAAATGTATGAAATAATGAATGTTAAACGAATTACCCTCAAAAAAAAAAATTACTCAGATTATAAAAACAAGGGAATGATTCGGCGCTAAAGAAATCTCTCATTGTTTTGAATGAAATTTACTTTAAAACGTGTTTTTATTACTTGATTTGATGAATATTGTACATCAAAAGAATGGGCATATTTCTTCCCACTTTTCCATAATCTGAGTAAGTTGTTTTTTCAGTGTAGGAATGCCAGAAGAAAAATTTGGTATTTTCGATGGCTGAATGACGAATTTACGTTTGTGAATGAATTATAAATCGGTTATGAATTTGCTACGAATTAATCAAGAATTAATTCATGACGAATGTGCTACACAAGACTAAGGCAAACTGTAAATACTAACGAACCAACGATATTAACTCAGAACGAAACAAGATACTGAAGTTGGTACATCGCCGAAACCGGTTTATAATCAAATCAAAATTGACAAGTGATGACAGAAATTCGTTCCACAATACATCACTAAGGCAAACCAACCGCGCTAACTTACCTTCAGGATAACCCAATATTTTGTGGTCAATGGTGTTGTTGTTGTAGCCAACAAGACACTCCCCGAAGGTTTTGGGGAGTGTAGGGGAAGTAACAGTTCTTTGCCCGATAACGGGCCGTTACGCTCGGGTACCTACTAGTGCCTTCTGACACCAGCTCGACTGTCGTGCGAACGATTTTTTGGCCATTATCAACTTTCTACGCCAGTGGATTTTAGTCGCCTCTTACAATAGGCATTCCGTACCACGGGTAAAAAAAAAAATAAATACAAATTATTTTTTGTTCAATTGAGTGGTTTTGTGAACACTTTTGATTGTAAAGGTTTGTACGTTGTATATCTAAGTTTCTTAAGTTGCTCGAGGTTGTGAATTTCTATCAATTTTCGATGTAGTTTTGTGACTTGAAAAAAACATGTTATCTTCTCCAGCTAAAGACTATTCTTTTGCTAAGTTTGAAACACCCTGTAAGCGTACACGCATTTTAATACAAAAATGGTTTACTGCGGTTCAAAAAAAAAATGAAAACTACAGCAGAGTTGAGTAGTGCAGCTTGAGTGCGGTCGAAATAGCATCTCTTGAACACTTTTGGCATGGCAAGCGAATTATCTTTGATATCGATGGTTAGCAGAAGGAGTAGGAAAAAGGGAAAGAGAAAGAAGGTAGAAGTGAAAAGCAGCAGCCTTTTAGTTAATGCGAGCAATTTGAATGAAGACAGTTTAAGAGCATGACGACGACAACATTTGGCGGTTCAAAGGGGCAGTGTCAAAGTCTAAGATACCAACATAATTCAGCTAAATTTTTAAGCTCAATTGCAATTCAAAATATAGACAAAGATTCAAAGTGGTTGCATTGTTTTAAAACACACGCAATTTTATGTGCATACATATGTGAAAGTGTGTAGTAACTTCTCGTATGTGCGTCGAAAAATTGTAGTTGAAATTATTTGACCGTAGGGATTAACATAAACGGCTGACTGTGAAAGGATTTTTCGATATTCGTATTGGGAAGCTTTGGCTGTGGTTGCATTTATGGTTCCCATGAAATTTATTGAAGTGGATTTTTTTATTAAAATGCGGTTAACATGAAAATTGGTGGAATGTGATTTTAAAGTTTAGTTAGTTAGTGTAGAGTTGAGGCGACTGGAAAAGGAAAAGTGAAATGGTTTCTGATGAAAATGGAAAGTCTTGTTTGGTTATACTTAAAAGTAAAATAGATAAAAGCTTCCTTGCAAATTTCCGAAAGCAAAACTATGCGAAGGTAGAGGTTGCAATTAATATTTGGAAGGAGAGCTGAACTTCGATTCAACAATGGTAAGAATTTTTGCTGATGTCGAGGGAGTCTTCGACAACATTACTTTGGAGTCTATGTGCTTAGCAGCTAGAAGACATGGGGTGGATGAGACAATTATAACTTGGATACATGCTATGTTATCCGAAAGACTGCCGACCATAGGGGAGAAAGACGGCCTCTTTGCCACAGAAGAGATAGAGAGCGGATGCCCTCATGTTAGTATACTGTCTCCTCTGCTGTGGTGCTTGGTTGTGGACTCCCATTTAACGTAAATGCACGATTTCAATAACATTCAGACTAACGCGGATGACGTGTGTGCTCTGGCTTGAGGAACATGTCTCAGGGAGGTCTGCGCGCAAGCACAGAGAATTCTGGACAAGACTACTACATGGTGCACTTTAGAGGGACTTGCTGTTAATCCTAGCAAGACAACCCTTGTTTTGTTTACACGGAAAAAGAAACTGGTAGGTCTCAATCTCCCGTTGCTAAGTCTTTTCGAAGAGGTAGAATATCTAGGAGTGAATAGAATAGATAAGAAATTGACTTGGAAACCTCATGTCGAGGTGAAGATAAACAAGACACTGAAAGTTTTCGAACAGTGCAGAATAACCTTCAGCAAGACCTGTGAATCAGCATTACGGGTGCAATGAGTAAAACTTCAGATGCTGCCCTCAATTCTCTGTTGAGCCTGCTTCCTCTGGATTTTATGATCCAAGATTAGGCTATCAAAACAATGTGTCGACGACACTCCATCAGGTTGTGGCACGAAGCAATCATCGGCTCGGGGCACGGGGAGCTGCTTAGAAGGCTGTCATAGCAATACCGTTTGTTTCTGGACCAAAATGACAATCTGCTACCACGAGTTTCCTTTGGCAGATGATGCACTGTCGATTTTTCCACCCGATAACAATTAAAAGATCCAGAAACTCCACTGGGAGTATCGAAGAAAATCATCTAAACAGACGGATTAAAAACAGAATATAATACTGTATCCGGCTGACACCTGGAGGCCGACTTTTATAGCATTGTACTTTAGGTAGGTACAAGGTTCACGGTCTTTCCATATGGCGGTTTGTCATACAAAAGAGGCAGAGGTAGCATGGACACCAAATCTTTTATTCTATTGGCAGCCCAGCTGAACTGAAGGCACTGGAAACTGCCCGAAGCTCTTCAAAAATTGTTTGTGATTTTATATTGAAGCATGACTCCGTAGCAAAATGGATTAAACTTCAACTTATGTGAGTACTCTGAAAAAAAAAACGTTGTAAATACAAAGACTTTTGCCGTTAAATGAACAACTTTCCGCAGTTGAAATGTGCCCAACAACGCTCCGTTGTTGTTTCAAAAAGGCGAGCGTTTTTGATTTAAATACTTTTCGTATTTAAGTTAACAACGGAAACTGTTAAATGAAATACTTTTACATTTAAGTTAACAGTTTTTACTTTTAAATTAACAGCAACAAGTAAGGAAGCCTAAGTTCGAGTGGAATCGAACATTAGATACTCAGCTGTATGCTTTCATTGTTTGTTTGCGTTTGTTCGATATAGGGTGTATTTTATATGAAACGAGTGCTGCATATACAGGGCGCAGCCACGCCCATTTTCAAAATTTGTATCAATCATCCAAATAAGCATATAAATATTATTGTTAGTGCAAAATTGCATCCCTCTATGACTTTTAGTTACAAAGACTTCACGTTACAAATTCCAAAAGGGTGTTCCAGAAATATCTTTGTTAAAAAGTAGGCGTGGTCATAAACCGATTTCAATACATTTTTGCGTGTCTATTAACACAAGTTATAAAAGTGAATAAACCAAGTTTCGTCATAATATCTCAGTTATTTGTCGAGTAATAGGCTCGTAGATTTCTTTGCATAAAAAGAGGCGGTGCCACGCCCATTTTATAAACTTTTTTTATTTTTTGTTTCCGGTCTATTGTAGAACTCATATCACAAAATTTCAATGAATTATCTTTATATTTCACAGAGATATCGCTAAAAATGATTTCATTAGGTCACTTTATAATACCCATATATAAAAGTGGGCGTGGTCGTCAACAGATTTTGGTAATTTTTCGTCCACACATTTGGCTAAGTAAATATATTACGCGTACCAAATTTCATCGATATATCTTTAACGGTTTCTGAGTTATGACATATAAAACTTTCAATGTTTGACCCTTAATAAGTGGGCGTGGCACCGCCCATTTTCAAAAATTTTTGTATTTTTTGTTTTATGTCCGTAGTTGGACTCCTGCCACAAAATTTCAGTGATAGATCTTTATATTTGACAGAGATATCGCTTAAAATGTTTTTATTAGGCCCCTTTATAGTTCCCATATATAAAAGTGGGCGTGGCCGTCAACCGATTTTGATAATTTTTCGTCAAAACATTTGCCTAAGTAAGCATATTACGCATACCAAATTTCATCGATATATCTTCAACGGTTTCTGAGTTATGACATATAAAACTTTCAATGTTTGACCCTTAATAAGTGGGCGTGGCACCGCCCATTTTCCAGAACTTCATCAAATTTCTTCATAAGGGCCTGAGCTCAATACGTGGGTAAAATTTTATCACTCTAGCTATATTAGTGGCTGAGATACCAAATATCCGATTTTTTCTATATAGGAAAAGTGGGCGTGGTCATGGTCCGATTTCGCCCATTTTCAATACCAACCGTCCCAGTCTCGATACCAACTTGCATTTCAAATTTCATCAAAATATCTCAATTTTTACGCGAGTTATCGTGCGTACGGACGGACGGACGGACGGACGGACGGACGGACGGACGGACGGACGGACGGACGGACGGACGGACATGGCTCAATCGATTTCTCTTTTCACCCTGATCATTTTGATATATATAAGTCCATATCTATCTCGATTATTTCATTATGTTACAATCCACCGTTATGAAATCAAAATTATAATACTCTGTGTACTAGTACAGCTGAGTATAAAAATTTTTAGTCCAAATGCGAGCACTGTTGATTCAAATACTGTTCGTATTTAAGCTAACAACTTTTGCTTTTGGATTAACCGCAAAAGTTTTTGGTCCAAAAACGGGCACCATTAAAGCAAATACTTACGCATTTAAGTTAATCTCAAAAAAATTGTAAACAATAGTATTTTTTTTTTTAATATAATAGATATTATTTTATTTAGTTTTTTATACTCAGCTGTACTAGTACACAGAGTATTATAGTTTTAATCACATAACGGTGGATTGTAACAGAATGAAATAATCGAGATAGATATAGACTTATATATATCAAAATGATCAGGGTGAAAAGAGAAATCGATTGAGCCATGTCCGTCCGTCCGTCCGTCCGTCCGTACGCACGATAACTCGCGCAAAAATTGAGATATTTTGATGAAATTTGGAACGCAAGTTGGTATCGAGACTGGGACGGTTGGTATTGAAAATGGGCGAAATCGGACCATGACCACGCCCACTTTTCCTATATAGAAAAAATCGGAAATTTGGTATCTCAGCCACTAATATAGCTAGAGTTTTAAAATTTTACCCACGTATTGAGCTCGGGCCCTTATGAAGAAATTTGATGAAGTTTTGGAAAATGGGCGGTGCCACGCCCACTTATTAAGGGTCAAACATTGAAAGTTTTATATGTCATAACTCAGAAACCGTTGAAGATATATCGATGAAATTTGGTACGCGTAATTTGCTTACATAGACAAATGTTTTGACGAAAAATTATCAAAATCGGTTTACGGCCACGCCCACTTTTATATATGTGTATTATAAAGTGACCTAATAAAACCATTTTAAGCGATATCTCTGTCAAATATAAAGATCTATCATTGAAATTTTGTCGCATGAGTCCAACTATGGACATAAAACAAAAAACACAAAAATTTTGGAATATGGGCGGTGCCACGCCCACTTATTAAGGGGCAGACATTGAAAGTTTTATGAGTCATAACTCAGAAACCGTTGAAGATATATCGATGAAATTCGGTACGCGTAATATAATTACTTAGTCAAATGTTTTGGCGAAAAATTATCAAAATCGGTTGACGGCCACGCCCACTTTTATATATAGGAAATATAAGGGGGCCTAATAAAAACATTTTAAGCGATATCTCTGTCAAATATAAAGATCAATCACTGAGATTTTGTGGCAGGAGTCCAACTATGGACATAAAACAAAAACTACAAAAATTTTGGAAAATGGGCGGTGCCACGCCCACTTATTAAGGAGCGAATATTGAAAGTTTAATAAGCCATAACTCAGAAACCGTTAAAGATATATCGATGAAATCTGGTACGCGTGATATATTTACTTAGCCAAATGTGTGGACGAAAAATTACCAAAATCGGTTGACGACCGCGCCCACTTTTATATATGTGTATTATAAAGTGACCTAATAAAACCATTTTAAGCGATATCTATGTGAAATATAAAGATAATTCATTGAAATTTTGTGACATGAGTTTTACAATAGACCGGAAACAAAAAATAAAAAAGTTTGGAAAATGGGCGTGGCACCGCCTCTTTTTAGACAAAGGGATATATGAGATTTCTTAGCCTTTAACTCGACAAATAATTGAGATATTATGACGAAACTTGGTTTATACACTTTTATAACATGTGTTAATAGACACGCAAAAATGTATTGAAATCGGTTTATGACCACGCCTACTTTTTAACAAAGATATTTCTGGAACACCCTTTTGGAATTTGTAACGTGAAGTCTTTGTAACTAAAAGTCATAGAGGGATGAAATTTTGCACTAACAATAATATTTGTATGCTTATTTGGATGATTGATATAAATTTTGAAAATGGGCGTGGCTGCGCCCTGTTTATGCAGCACTCGTTTCATATAAAATACACCCTATATCGAACAAACGCAAACAAACAATGAAAGCATACAGCTGAGTATCTAATGTTCGATTGCACTCGAACTTAGGCTTCCTTACTTGTTTTATATAATATATGTTTACATAGTAATATTAATACTAAGGCCCGGTTTCACCAAACAAACTTTTTCCATTCAGTGATGGTCGTTTGATGCATCATTTGAACAACACGATGTGTGGAAAGAGATACGGCCACAAAGGTTTGCATCACATTTTCACACCGCCAATATAAAGATTATGGAAACTTGTAGGCAGTAGTGGCACAAATATCCATCAATCCTGCACCTCAAATGATATATCAAATGACAATCACTGTCTGTAGGGCTTTTTACACACACAAACACATAAACACAACTGATTTTATTTTATTATTTCATAACACATTCTTTATATTAACTTACATTATTTTCCGACCGCCAGATTTGTAGGTTTCTGCGCAGTCATCGCCGACAAGTTTTACCTCGATTGCTCGCTATCGGAAAATGGGATAATCAAACATATCTAATCTGAAAATATAAAATATATGTATGTATTTTTAAACGTACAAATGTACATATAATATTAATATATTATAATAATATATAAATATTATTATTGTGACTTACCTTTATTTGTATTTATATATTGCATATACATATGTATATGTATGTATATATTTTTCCCGAAAATTTAAGTTTGACAAAAATTTTTTCTATTTTTTATTTACTTCAAAATTTTTCAACAGCAAGGGAGTTTTTGAATCAAAAACTCCCGTCTTTGAATTAACTATGGAAAGTTGTTGAATCAACAACTTTTCCGTTAAAGCAAATACTTTTGCTGTTGAATCAAAGACGGAGGTTCAACAGCGGAAAGTTGTTGATTTAACTACGGGTATTTTTTTCAGAGTACCCGGACACTGCGGTATTCGAGGTAACGAAATGACCGATGAACTGGCCAATTGCGTAACAGCAGAACAACCAACTGGACCGCAGTCAGTCATATGATCAAGTGCAACAGGCACTGTGAAGAACATCAGGGACTACATGAGTGAAACTCACGGAAGACGCTGGAACTCTACAGATTCCTATAAACTTACAAAGTGCTTTCTGAAAAGGCCTAGCAGGGAGGTAGCAAACTTGCTGCTCAAGCAGTGAAGTAGAGATCTTCGGACGCTTGATTGGTTGATTACAGGACACAATCCATGGTGACAGCACATGGCTATCATAGCTATCAACGAGAGCTCATTATGCCTATCTTTTCTGGAGGGAGAAGACGACGACGGCACAGATCAATTTCTCTGCAACTATCCGGCCTTTGCTAGACTAAGATCGCGCATTCTCGGGTGGGATATATTGAGAATGGCGGATGCAAATTTTCTAACACTCGACAAATTTTTCAGATTTATTTAAGAACCTAGGAAGCGGAGCAACCCTGATTCCACCATCCCACTTTTTCCCTACGTTCTGATTCTTTCTTGAGGCCTTAGGAACTATGGGCAAATATGCCTGAGTGCTTGAGAAAGACATATTTTTTCTCCGCCTAGCACAATTCCACTCCTTTCCATTTTATTCCATTCCAATGCTTCTCTTACCCATTTATGCTTCAAAAAAGATTAAAATTCCAATCCAATTCAAAAATTAGGAGGTCAATCGAGCTCATTTTACAAGCAACTAATGAACTTTTCGCTTCTTTCACTAACTCCTTTTCCTATTATCACTTTCCCTACACTTTTTCCTCACACTTTTTCCCCGCTTGCACATACTTGCACTCGTTTTCAAATTTTTAATTTAATCCACTACACCTCCCACAGTTTCCTACACTTTCCAACACTTTTGGCAACTTTCTTGTTTTGTTTGCCCCTTCTTTTTTGGTTGCTTTCAATTTCACGGCTGCTTGAGCGCACAAAGTTTCTACAGACCAATAGTAGTAGCAAAAGGTCACTTAAGTCGCATAAATGCAGATGAATACGAGTAAGTATGAACACAGAAAATTTTAGCATTTATTTACATTGTTGTTGTTGTTATATGTATTATGTGTTCATCTGTTGCAACAACTAACCAAACAGCGCCACTTATGACTAATGTCCTTGGGACTCATAAAAAAAGTTGGGAAAATAAGTTTTCGTTGGCAAAAGCTGTTTTCTTTTAATTTCCAACAAAATAAACCCATAAAATGTTAGCATATTTTTAGGAGTTGGCAAACAATGTGCTGTGTGTTCTTTTTGCGTTTGCAACAGTGTAGCGATTGGATGTAGGCGGTGTTGGCGAGTTTCGAGCGCACATTTTAACGCTTCAGCGGCAAATTTGACTTACTACTGCTGTGCGAATATCGCAAAGTTGAACTTTTCAAAGCGCCTAAAAGTATGCTTTGCTTTGCAAATAACTGTAAAAGATATGTTGTGTATAGTATAAATGCGTGGAAATTAATTTAATGTGAGATAATTTGTTTTTTTGGTTGCGCCTTTCTATTCCCTTGCCTACAAAAAAAATAACTCAGCTTGATTTCTTTGCTATCCACTTGCGTTAACGGCTTGCTTCCCGTTTTCCGAAAGCAAAAGTTTTAATTGAAAGACATTTACAAGTTAACTTAAATATTGCATAATTTAAGGGGCTAAAGTGTGTATATAATTTTTGGCGCAGCATGAACTTACAACAAAGATAAGATGTAATCGCTTTGCATAAGAAGAAGTTACTTTTTTCTAGGGCAATTTTTTTTTAACTCATTCAAGTTAAGTTCAAGAAAAATTGCCTGCTGAGTTGCGGTTGTTGTTATGCGTTTGTGTTCGTTGTTTGTTTGTAACTTTGCTTATCACATCTCACATAAACGTATGCTTGCCTGCAAACACACTCAACTGTACAGCTTAGCGTTGCTGCAACAAATCCCAAATTACACAACTAAGGGCCGTTTACTCAACCTCTGATTAACGCTAACCGGAGGACAAAGGTCCGGTTAAGCTATGGACTGCATTATCGACCATATGTTAAATACATGGTTTGATGAAGTCGATAATGATGTTTAACCGAACTTTAACTGTGGTTAGCGTTAATCAGAGGTTGAGTAAACGGCCCTAAATATGTCAAAGTAAACTAGAATTTATACAGTTGCCGATAAGAGGCGCAAGATACGAAAGAAAAATGGAGTGGTATACATATGTAGATACGTATGTACATATTCATAGAGTTCTGTCGGTAAGCCCTTAGAAAATTTGATCGCTTAGCGAAAAATTGTGTCACATTTGCACTGCCAACATGAGAATCCAGTTCTGCCATGTTTACATACGTCAATATATGCATACAATATTTATTCAAAACTACGAGTATACACCACCTCCTTTGCAAGAGTCTGCTTATCACCTTGCCGGCATCTTGGCAACAGCAAATGGGTACTCACTTGCCAAACAGCGACGCCTTATTTCCAGCCAAAGTAAGTCAGCCAGCTTTGGCAGTCAACGGCGTCTTTTGCTTGTTTACTAGTTATTGGCGGTATCTATCTAATAAATGTTAAAAAGCAACGCAAAGCAGCAACAACACGAGCGCGCACGCCTATCAAAGGAATTGAATCAAATTGCCTTGTAATCTTAACCTTAAGGTTATTTTTAAATTTGTTCTTACTTACACTTGTCTTTCTTTCTTTTATATTATTTTGCTCTCTTGTTTTTGCTTTGCAATTCTTAGCTAAACAATATTATAGATAATATTTAGTTTTACTTGTATTTACCGTGTAACTGTGATAAATGTTTTGCATTTTGTTTGTGTCGCTTTTTGTACCTAATGCTCGATTTTTGTTAGTTTGGAAGATGTAAAATTTGCATTGTTGCCTTTTTCATTTAAAATTTAATTAATTCACATTTTCATATTATCACATATTCAGATTTTGCTATTTTCGTATTTTCATATTTTCACATTTTCCTATTGTCGTATTTTCGTATTTTCATATTTTCATATTTTCGTATTTTCATAGTTTCATATTTTCATATTTTTATATTTTCATGTTTTCATATTATCTTTTTTTCATATAATATTTTCACTTTTTCACATTTTCATGAATTCATATTCATTTCATATTATCATATTTTCTTATTTTAATATATTTTGATATATACCTTTAAATATTTTCATATCATCTTATTTTCATATATTTACATTTTTCATATTATCATATTTTCAACTATTAATAAATTCATAAATTCATATTTTCATATTTTGAAGTTATCATATTTTCATATTTTCCATATTGCAAATTTTAACATTTTCGTATTATCAGGTTTTCAAATTTTAATAAATGCATATTTTCATATTTTAATATTTTCATATGTTCGTATTTTCATAGTTTCATATTTCCATATTTTTATATTTTCGTATTTTCATATTCTCATATTTTCAAATTTTTATAAATTCATATTATCATATTACCATTTTACCATTTTATCATATTATCATATTATCATATTATCATATTATCATATTACCATATTACCATATTATCATATTATCATATTATCATATTATCATATTATCATATTATCATATTATCATATTATCATATTATCATATTATCATATTATCATATTATCATATTATCATATTAACATATTATCACATTATCATATTATCATATTAACATATTATCACATTACCATATTATCATATTAACATATTATCATATTATCCTATCATCATATTATCATATTATACTATTATCATATTATCATTTCAAAATATTATCATGTTATCATAGTATCATATTATCATATTGTCATATTATCATCGTATAATATTATCATATTGTTATATTATACTTCTGTCATATTATTTTATTATCTTATTGTCATATTATCATATTTTTACATTTTCATATTATCATATTTCAAACTCATTTATTCGTATTGTCATATTATCATATTATCATATTATAATTTTATCGTATTATCATATTGTCACATAATATTATCATATTTGCACATTTTAAATCTTTCCTAAATGCATGTTCATTGTATAAGAATAATCATTGTATAATTTTCTCACAATATCCTATGTTGGTATCAAAAAAACGCCCAGCTTCATTTCACTTTAACACCTTAAACATTTTTTTCATTATTTCATGAATTTTCTTTTGTTTTTATTTGCGTTTTTGTTTTCCATGTTTCCATTGCCTGTATTGCCATTACTCTGTGTTATTTTTGCTTTTGTGGTATGTAGTTTAGCGCCGTCGCTGTGGGGCTAACTTTTACTTTTTGCAACATTTGCCTGCTCACATTACACAGACGCAAGTACAAACACAAAAACAAATACACACTCTTGCCTGCCTGCCTGCTTGCCAGCCTTCGCAAAGCTCCTGAGGCCACATTTAAAGACAAGCAATATGCCCTCCCAAAAGTAGCTGCAGCTGATATCGGTTGCTAGCGCGCTTCTGCCAGGTTTTCTGCTCCATCTGCACCGCCCTGACCGTTGCCACTACTTGCCTTATTTCTGTTTTGAAATTGCGCTTCTCCACTTCTTTTCGCGCTTCTGGGTTGCTTAGTTTCTTAGCAGTTGGGGTGGGGGAGAATATAAATGGAAATCTTACATTTCCGCTTATCGCGATTGAAAAGTTTAAGTGACTCTCCGGTGACAACGGCGACCCTGAGCCGTTGCCGTGTGTTTTTGTGTTTTGCACCATTCGTTGTTGTTGTTGTTTTAACTGCTCGTTTTACTTACTTATTTTACTACAACTTTTGTTTTTCGCTTTCTTTTTTTTCTCATTTCGTATATTTCCCCATGGCTTTGCTAAAAGTTTTTTGTTGTTACTTTTACTTTGCCGTTAATTTTAATGCCAACCGTAAGTTTTTGTGTATTTCCGATACAATTTCCGAAAATTGCAAAGATTAAATCTTGATATATAAAAGTGTGCCTACGCCATATTTAAATAGGTATTAGTATAAGCACTCAGGCGCGTTAAAAGATGCCTTAGAAGTTATCTAATAAAAGAATAAATGAGGTTATTTAAATTTAACTTGTATTTATTAAAGGAAACTTAAAAGTTTCCTGTGTTTGTTACATCATGTTTACTTCAATTCTTCTTCTTCTCATTTTTATTAAATTTGTTTTTGTAGTTCGCACACAAATCTTTTAGCAAAAGGTTATCAGTCACACTGCTGTCATGCATAATAATTGTAAAGCGATTGCATGTCAAATGTACAAACATACACACACATAAAATTGAAATGATGAATGGCCGCTTGATGACACGGCGTATGAGTAACATGAAGATGCCGATAAGCGTTGTACTTATGGGCTACTCAATTGTTTCGCCATTTTGGCGTATTTTAAAGTACAAACACACACACACACATGTGTACAGTTGCGCTTATGCACTCGTCTGTACACATAAGCATATGCGTAAGTGCTTTTCGCATTTTAACAAACACTTAAACGACTTTAAGTGCCTTTGAATGAGCGTGGATCGCCGTATGAGTGGCCCGTTGATGAAAAATGCAAGTGTAGCAATGTGAAGTGACGCGGCGCGCAGTTGAGTGTGTGACGGAGTGAAGTTCCGTTTTATTTTTTTTTGTTTTGCAACAGCAAGTTTTCGAGTTTTACATGCAACGCTGCTACATAGTATGTAATTTTTTTTGTAATACATGCATGTGGTATATTGCGTGTGTTGCATGTCAGGAAATGGTGACGTTTATTATTTTATATTGAATTTTTTTGTTTTTATACCCTTGATTAATATTATTCAAATTTAATTTTCATGTTTTCATATTCTCATATTTGCATATTTTCATATTTGCATATTTTCATATTTGCATATCTTCATATTTGCATATCTTCATATTTGCATATCTGCATATTTCCCTATTTTCATATTTGCATATTTGGACGCATTTAAATTTGCATGTTTTCATATTTTTAAATTTTCATATTTTCCTCTTTTCATATTTGCAAATTTTTATATTTCAATATTTGCATATTTTCATATTTGCATATTTTTATATTTTAATATTTCATATTTGCATATTTGGATATATTTAAATTTTTCCAAATTAGCATGTTTTCATATTCGCATATTCGCATATTTCCCTATTTTCATATTTGCATATTTGGACGCATTTAAATTTGCATGTTTTCATATTTTTATATTTTCATATTTTCTTCTTTTCATATTTGCAAATTTTTATATTTCAATATTTGCATATTTTCATATTTGCATATTTTTATATTTTAATATTTCATATTTGCATATTTGGATATATTTAAATTTTTCCAAATTAGCATGTTTTCATATTCGCATATTCGCATATTTTCATATTTCCATATTTTCATATTTGCATATTTGGATATAATCTAAATGTTGATACTCGAGCTCTATGCCACATGCACATATGTATAATGAAACAAGATTTGCTAGTTTCTCATATGTGTTTAATTGTATTTTTTTATTTTGTCGATATTTCGGTCTCAATTTGAGACCATCCTCAGGAATTCTTCACTGCACTAGATCGAGACATATGAGAAACTAGCAAATCTTGTTTCATTATACATATGTGCATGTGGCCTAGAACTCGAGTATCAACATTTAGATTATTATTTAAAGGCCGAAAAATTTAATAAAACATATTTGGATATATTTAAATTTTTTAAAACTTGCATGTTTTCATATATTCATATTTTCATACATATAAATAATTTTATATTTTTATATTTTCATATTTTTATATTTTCATAATTTTATATCCCATGTTTCATATTGTCATATTTTCATTTTGTCATATTTTTACATTGTTTATTGTCATATTTTCATTTCTCATATTTTATATTTTCATATTTAATATTTCATATTTTATATCTCATATTTCATACTACATATTTCATATTTCGAATCTCATATTTCATATTTCTTATTTGATATTTGATATTTTATATTTCATATTTCAAATTTCATATTTCATATTTCATATTTCATATTTCATATTTCTTATTTCATATTTCATATTTCTTATTTCATATTCGGTATATCTTATTTCATATTTCATATTTCTTATTTCATATTTCATATTTCTTATTTCATATTTCATATTTCTTATTTCATATTCGGTATATCTTATTTCATATTTCATATCTAATATTTCATATTTCATATTTCTTATTTCATATTTCATATTTCATATTTCATATCTCATATTTCATATTTCATATTTCATTTTTCATATTTCATATTTCATATTTCATATTTCGTATTTCCTATATCTTATTTCATATTTTATATCCAATATTTCATATTTCGAATTTCAAATTTCATATTTCATATTATCGTATTTTCATCTTTTCATATTTCATATTAAATATTATTATATATATATATATATATATATTATATTATATATATGTTATATTATTCATATTAAATATTTTTCATATTTCAAATTTCATATTTAGTATTTTCATATATTCCTATTTCATATCTCATATTTCATATTTCATATAGATATCATATTTTCATATTTTCATATTATCATATTATCATACTTTCGTATTTCATATTTCACATTTCATAGCCGTAACCACCTGCATCCTTACTCGTCAGCTTTTATTTTTATTGTTGCATAATCGTCACTTGGTTTCATAGCCACCGCTGTAGCACGGGTCATGTTTTTTAAGCGTGCATGTGTACATAAAAACATATGTAAGTATACCGTTGTTGTGGCTACTTTTTTATTCGTCGCCTTGTAGTACCATTGTAATGCCATTAACTTAAAATTTTGTATTGCTGTTGTTTACAATTAGGGTTACACTCTTGACTCTTGCCATGCAAACGCAACTGCGTTCTTTGCTGTCTGATTGCTGCTATATGCCATGCCACACCACGCACATCCATACATACACAAGCACCGTTATTGTGACGTGTAGCAGAAAACTGAGTTTCGTATTTCCTCATCATCAACAACGCTCCAGTTAACATCCTTTAATAAAAATATCCTTTTTTTTCGCTTTGTGACATTTTTGGCCGGTTGTTTTACTTGGTTTGCTGGGGTCGCCATGGTTGGTGTGTATTTTTTGTTAGTTACTTGTAGTTGTTGTTATTGTTTTTTGTTATTTCTGTTATTATTGTTTTTTTTTTTGTTACTTCTCTTATTATTGTTGCAATTTTTATTCTCGTCGCTGGTCACTTTCGGTCCTTTGTCACTTTAAGTGACATTCGCTTATTTTTTCACACTTTCCGTGGCGGCGCTGGTGACCAAGGCTGGTCAGTTTCTGCTGCATATTTCGTGTAAAAACCACAATTTCTATGTGTTTGTATCTGTTTGTTTGTTAAGTTTGAGCGCTTGTGCATTTCTTTTCTTTTATTACACAGTTTATTCAATTGTTTCAATTTGCGTAGCCCTTTGCTTGATATTCGGCTTTTGCTTGCAGAGCAATTCATTTCTAAATGTTGCTGTTTGTTTTAGTTAAGTGCGTCATTTTTTGTACTTCATGCATACATATGTATGTATGTAGTATTTTTTTTCCTTGTTAAAGCAACTCAAATTTTTAAGTATTCAATATAACTTAAATAACTTAAATTTTCTCCTCATTCAATTTCTACAATCGAAAAAGTGTGCTTTTATCCACTTCTAGCCGCTGCATTTGGCCTCATACTACTTCCTCTTTCACTTTTTGCTGTTGTTGTTGTAATGCACTTTCTCTTTGATATATGATAAACAATAAAAACTCTCTGCTGTCTGTCTGTTTGCTTCCGTTGCGTCGCTGTTTGTATGTGCACTAGATACATACCTTTTGACCAGAAAAATTCATAGCAACTGTAACTCGAACTCGAATTTCAACTCAACTCATTTCAACTTGCACAATATGTCACAACTCAAAGTGACATTTGTTATTTTTAACGGCAGTCGACAAATTTTTATTTACTTTAAACTTGACATTTTTGTTTTTTTTTTGCGGGAATTTTTTGGGGGCCTTTTTTTATGTGGGTGAAACTGCTTTTAAAACTCTGAATTTGGTTTGGTCTTTTATTTTACGCTTTGTAGGTATTTTGGTTTTGGTTTTTGCGAATGATATCACGTACCTACATACATAGGTACTCTGCAGCTAAGATAAGAGACAGTACCGAAAAACGACAGTCTAGAACTAGAGAGTTCACAACTAGCTCAGAACTGGTTCTAAGGGGATGCGGAGCGGGAGCACTTTACAATATTGACCTTTTTTCTGTCTTTTGCTGGGTAGTATCAAATGGAACTTGGTTAAAGGATATATGTACCTACATACATACATGTAACCAAAGTAATATTACTTGGCATTTGTAGATGAATGGGGATAAGTAGTTCCACCTTTTGTATATTTAAGTTTCAGAATATTGGTACTTTATAATATAATGCCGAATTTTCAGTATGTTCAGACTTCTGCCGGCTGAGGAGTATTTTTGTGAAGTGCAGCCAATGACCGACCATTTATGAACTAGTCCTGAAGTGATTTCTTCTGAACTAACTTCAAACTATTGATTTTTGAACTACCCTATGAATGTCCATATAGAAAGTAGTTTAGAACTGTTTCCGAAGTCCATTGTCCTATGACAACGACTCCAGAAGCTCTAATTTAGAATTTAATATTACTTTTGCTGGACACTGGGCCATAGGAAGGAAACGAAACGGCTAGTGAAGGGCTTAAAGGAGACATAATACTTGAAAAAGATGACTTGCTTTGATGTTCAGGTCACAATAATTAAATAGAATTAAAAGAACTTGGTATACATTTTAGAACAAGCAAATGGGACATTGAAAGCAGTGCTTACCTTTGGATACTAACTACATATCGTCGGTCTTCTGCCAGAAACACGAATGTGAAATTTTTTCTAAGTACGATGTCTGCTCTTTATCGGGTATATATTGATGTAATAACAATTAATATTGGTATAAATTCTTGTGTAAACATACATACATAATATATACTTGTATGTACATAAGCATATATACAAATATTAATTGTTATTATATCAATATATACCCGATAAAGAGCAGACATCGCACTTAGAAAAAATTTCACATTCGTGTTTCTGGCAGGAGACCGACGATATGTGACTTATGTATGCATGCCTACGCCTTTACAAGCCCCCCACATTTTCCTTATCAGCACAATATTTATAGCCCATTTAGTTAATACTACCTAAAAGAAATTCCAATTGCAAATCTTTATCCACAACAATACTAAATGCCTCAAAATGCCACACATGAGTTAAAGAAAAAACTTGAATTACATTACACTGCCATTACTCCCCCCTCCAGCGCCAACTATGCATTTCGAAGAACTTAAGTAGAAGAGAAATAAGTGAGACAGTTAGATAAGAATAAAATAAATACTACTATTCGTATAATTCAATAGATAGTTGCAGTTACGTCGAACTAAATAAAATGCAATTAACTACTTTCTTTCAAAGTCAAGTTGAACGTCAACAAACGGCAAAAGAACATAAAATAAGAAGAAGGCATAGAAGAAGACAAATAATAAGGCAAAGACAAAGAAGAAGAAGAGGAAGAAGAAGAAGAAGAAGAAGAAGAAGAAGAAAAAGAAGGATAAGAAGAAAAATAAGACCAAGAAGAAGCAGAAATAAGAAGAAGAAGAAATCAGATCAAGTTCTTGAATGCCAAAAAAAGTAGAACTTACTTATTTGAAATATGGAAATCAGATAAATTACCGACGACCCAATGGCCAGACAGCCGCAACAACCGCAAGCAGTTAAAACACAGAACAGGTAAACAGATGGCAAAATAAATGGAAGGTAAACAAAAATAAGTTAATGATAAAAAGAAAAAATATGAAAAAATCGGTAAAAAGAATAAAGAATAAAATACCAAAAGATCCAAACAAATAGACAAAGAATTCATTGAATTGCCAACTATACAATGGAACTAATGGCCAACTCAAAGAGATAAGCAACAAAATAAGAAGTTCGTTCCAAGAAAATCACAAACGCAATGAAGGAAAGGAGGAGGAAAAAGAAATAAAGAAATTTTAAGTAGCAAACACAGGTGAAATAGTTAAGAAATTGCTGTTAGAATGAAGGCAAAGAAATTGGTAAACGATAAAAATCAAGTTCATTATAGACAGAGAAGAAAGCGTAGGAGGTACATAGAGGGATAAGGATACGAGGGTTGGCCTGCACACTGGTCTCATTTGTATGGAGAGTGGGACAAAACTCAATTTCTTGGAAACGGATGGACCTACCGAAACCAAATTTGGCACATTGGTTCCAACTATACGACTCATCTTTCAGAAAAATTAAAAGCATATATGTTGTAATCCACGCCCACTACTAACGCTAGTTTACAGCCAAAAAAAACAAGAAAACCAGGAATGGGGGAGGATAGGAATTGACCTGCTGAGCTTGGAACTATTTTTGTTTAATTTTTTGTATAGTTAGGGTTTTGAGATAACGGTAATTTTGTGTTTTTTTGTTATCACTTCATTCAAAAATCATTTTCTCTGGAGTTACAAATGCGATAAACGCAAGCTTCAAACGACATACAACTTTTAGTGGTCTAATAAAAACTCGCCGAGCGAAAGCTGGTCAAAATCAAAATGTTGTGGATTTTTTTCGATTTTTGAAAAAATTTTAATTTTCAAATTAAGTTTTTATAAAAAGTTGTAAAAATCAGGAAAGTTTTATTACTTTAAAAATTTTCCCGTTTAATTGCAAAGACTTTAAGCGTAATATCAGAGAGATCCGATAAATATTTTATTTTTGGCGATTTCTTACTTGTGAAACAAAAAGGATATTTTGGACGAAAAACTTGGTTAGGTGACTTAACTATGTGAAAACGACCTCATAGGTCAAAAGGACATTAGAAGAAAATATAAAGCTTCCAAAGACTAAACTAATGACATTTCGATTTTAATAATCCGATGTCAAATAACAAAGTTACAATAAAAAAAATTATTCCGCGATATTTCGCGGGATCAAAAAAAAATAATTTTATGGAGAGTGGGACAAAACTCTATTACTCAGATTTTATCGAAAATAAAGTTTTATCGAAAACAGTCGATGTAAATATGTTCAAAAATCTTAAAAGGTCAACAATATTTTGTATAGACTACACCTTTTTCAGTTGAAATTCAGAAAGTTCCAATTGATATTCAGAATTTCCATTTGAAATTCAGAAAATTACAATTGATATTCAGAATTTCCATTTGAAATTCAGAAAATTACAATTGAAATTCAGAAATTCTATTTGAATTTCAGAAAATTGCATTTGAAATTCAGAAAATTACAATTGAAATTCAGAAAATTACATTTTGAAATTCAGAAAATTCCATTTGAAATTCGGAAAATTACATTTGAAATTCAGAAACCTCCTCACAGTACTCAAGAAGTTTTCTGAATTTCAATTGTAATTTTCTGAATTTCAAATGTAACTTTCTGAATTTCAAATGTAATTTTCTGAATTTTAAATGTAACTTTCCGAATTTCAATTGTAATTTTCTGAATTTCAAATGCAATTTTCTGAATTTCAAATGGAAGTTCTGAATTTCAATTGTAATTTTCTGAATTTCAAATGGAAATTCTGAATTTCAATTGTAATTTTCTGAATATCAATTGGAACTTTCTGAATTTAAAGTGAAAAAGGTGTAGTTACATTTAATATGATATTTTAAGAAAAAGGGAAAAAAAGGGAAAAATATATAAATAGGCTTCTTAAGAGAAGACTTGAAAGAACTCAAATCTGCTTATAAGACCTGGTCCAGAGTGATCCTTAATTGTTAAAAGTTTAAATGAAAATGCTAATGCTTGAAAATTACGCTCATAGAAAAGCCAAGATTTCTTCATCTTGTATTTTGCTAAAAATAAATTGTTTTCACTGTTTTCTTTCGCTAAATCATGAAACAAACGTTTTTCTTGCGCTTCCATAGTTATCCGCATTTTTTTAGCACTCAAACTTGAAATATCGCAAAAATCATAATACACTTATTTACACAAACTTTTTCCAGAAAATTTTTTTTCAAATGTGTTGACTTTAAATGAACCAAAGTAACATTTAATGGTGGCTATTGCGTATGGAAGGAGGTTTTCCATAAAATTCAATATATTTCCCACGGAAATGCATGACAGAAGTTACTTTTTCAAACACAAACGTTTTTGACTTTTGTGTATGGGGGCTGACCAGTGTGCACACTGGTCTCATTTGTATGGAGAGTGGGACAAAACTCAATTTCTTGGAAACGGATGGACCTACCGAAACCAAATTTGGTACATTGGTGTCCCACTATACGACTCATCTTTCAGAAAAATTAAAAGCATATATGTTGTAATCCACGCCCACCACTAACACTAGTTTGCAGCCAAAAAATACCAAGAAAACCAGAAATGGGGGAGGATAGCAATTGACCTGCTGAGCTTGGAACAATTTTTTTTTTTATTTTTTTTTATGGTTAGGTTTTTGAGATAACGGTAATTTTGTGTGTTTTGGTTATCACTTCATTTAAAAATTATTTTCTCTGGAGTTACAAATGCGATAAACGTAAGCAGTATTTCGTTCGAAAGGCAATTAAAATACGCTTCAAACGACATATAACTTGTAGTGGTTTAATAAAAACTCGCTGAGCGATAGCTGGTCAAAATCAAAATTTTGTGGATTTTTTGCGATTTTTGAAAAAATTTTGATTTTCAAATTAAGTTTTTATAAAAAGTTGTAAAAATCAGGAAAGTTTTATTGCTTTAAAAAATTGCCCGTTTAATTGCAAAGACTTTAAGCGTAATATCAGAGAGATCCGATAAATATTTTATTTTTGGCGATTTCTTACTTGTGAAACAAAAAGGATATTTTGGACGAAAAACTTGGTTAGTTGACTTAACTATGTGAAAACGACTTCATAGATCAAAAGGACATTAGAAGAAAATATAGAGCTTCCAAAGACTAAACTAATGACATTTCGATTTTAAAAATCCGATGTCAAATAACAAAGTTACAATTAAAAAAAATATTTCCGCGATATTTCGCGGGATCAAAAAAAAAATATTGTACTGTATTGTACACTCAATTACTCAGATTTTATCGAAAATAAAGTTTTATCGAAAACAGTCGATGTAAATATGTACAAAAATGCGTAAAAGTAGCATCTTGGGCAACAATTTTTCTTATAGACTAGTTACATTTAATATGATATTTTAAGAAAAAGGGAAAAAAAGGGAAAAATGTATAAACAGGCTTCTTAAGAGAAGACCTGGAAGAACTCAAATCTGCTTATAAGGCCTGGTCCAGAGTGGTCCTTAGTTGTTAAAAGTTTAAATGAAAATGCTAATGCTTGAAAATTACGCTCATAGAAAAGCCAAGATTTCTTCATCTTGTATTTTACTAAAAATAAATTGTTTTCACTGTTTTCTTTCGCTAAATCATGAAACATACGTTTTTCTTGCGTTTCCATAGTTATCCGCATTTTTTTTAGCACTCAAACTTGAAATATCGCAAAAATCATAATACATCTATGTACACAAACTTTTTCAGAAATTTTTTTTTCTTCAAATGTGTTGACTTTAAATGAGCCAAAGTAACATTTAATGGTGGCTATTGCGTATAGAAGGAGGTTTTCCATAAAATTCAATATATTTCCCACGGAAATGCATGACAGAAGTTTCTTTTTCAAGCACCAACATTTTTGACTTTTGTGTATGGGGGCTGACCAGTGTGCGATGGTATCATGCTTTGGAAAAATACCAAAAAAAAGTCAGTAGATAAAGAAAAATGCTTCAGGTTGTCAAAATTAAAAACGTTAATATTTAATAGAAGATTAAATTGAAAAGTGTATAAAAATATTAAGCCTTGGGTTCTACCGCTGAACTTGCATATATGTAAAAGAATTAAAGGCGACCATTTGAGACTAAACGAGGCTTCAGACAAGGCGACTCTCTATCGCGTGATTTCTTTAACTTAATGCTGGAGAAAATAATTCGAGCTGCGAAACTCAATCGCTCGGGAACAATCTACTCTAAGAACGTGTAACTTCTGGACTAAGCTCATTCTACCTTATCCAGGCAAAATAGGCAAGCTAAGAAAATGTGTTCGGTAGTCAAGGAGGACAAGACAAAGTTGATACTTCCTGTCATCACACAACGAGATAACAAATATCGTCGTAGCATACGAAAACTAGCACTTTCAAAATTTCTGCCATAACTAGAATTTATTTGTAAAGAATTTTGAAAGTGCTAGTTTTCGTATGGTACGACGATATGTCCCTTGGTACCTATATCACTGTTGACAACTATAAGTTTGAAGTCGTGAAAGACTTGGTCTATTTAGGAACCAGAATTAAACCCAAAAATGATGTCAGCCTTTAAATCAAGTACAGAAAAACTCTTGCCAACAGGTGCTACTTCGGATTAAGTAGCCAATTGAAAACTAAAGTCCTCACGATGAACAAAAATATCACTCTATAGGGCGCTAATCGTTGCAGTCTTCATGTACGGCGCGGAATCATGGACGATATTAACAACGTGCTCTTGAGATAGCCCTTGTAGTATTCGAGAGAATATTTCTTCGTATGATTTATGCATCTTTGCGCCTTTGTGATGGCGAGTATCGAAGAAGATTTAACGCTGGCCAGTACGAGCTTTACGCAGACATCGACGTACAGAGTGCAGCGAGTAAAAATTTTGTGGATACGCTGACTTGGTCATGCTATCGATCCCCCGGTGGTAGAAAAGGAAGAGGGTGGCCTCCACTGCGTTGAAAAGACCAAGTGGAGATGGTCCTAGCCTCACTTAATGTTAAAAATTGGCGCCAACTATCGCAAAGCAGAAAGAATGTGACGCGCTATGAGTGACTCGGCCCAAAATCACTCAGGCGGTTCCGCTATTTAAAACTGGACCAAATAAGTAAGTAAGTAAGTAAAGGCTCGTGAACTCGTTTAAATGCCAAGTAACATATATATGTACATACCTTAAGTCTTTAGAAATATCCGCAAGAAAACTCACAGGAAATGCCTTCAAGTCAATGGGGAATAAAAACACAGTAAAACTTACTTAATTAGCTCCCCTCCCCCCACCAAGCCAATCAAAAAGAATATATCAGTCATAGAATGCCTAAAAGGAATGTTCAAAGGCAGTAAGCAAAAGTTAGTAGCCAAAGTGCAATCAGGTGAGATACTTAAAGCAAAGAGAAAAAGTCAAACACAATAAATGACAGAAAAGTAGAAAAGTACTCGTGGAAGAAATGGCAAATGGAAATTGAAAGGAAGAAAACAGCAAAAAGAAAAAAACCAAACAAACACAGCTGAAACTAAAATAAGTTAATTAATAACAACAACAAAAGACAAGAGCAGAAAAAAGTAAAGAAAGAAATTAAACAATTACAACAACATTAATGTTATTAAAGCACAAGGCATACAGAATCAGCAGCAAATCTTTAGCATCTGTCTGAAAAACTATGTAGCCAATAGTTGACATGAAGCTAATTGCAGACGTCAACGGTCAAATAGTCAATAAGTCGATGGCAAATCGAATTTAGCTTCAAGTCTAAATGATGTTGATGTTTCGAGTGCACAGGTGAATTGAGAGTTAAGTAAATAGTTTTAGCAAGCGGCTGCCAGCAAGAAAATCTATAAATATTATAAGTCTAAGGGAATAGACTTGACAGCTGTGTGCAATTGGCAGTTGACTCTACTGATTTGCTTGTTAAAAAGGTTAAGGGGTTGCCTGGTTTTAAAAGAGCATGATGGCATTAGCAGGTACTACGGCCTGGCTGCATATTAAAACCTTACAAAAGCTATTTAAGCTTTTTCGCAAATATTCGTCTAAAAGTAGGCTACACAAATATCAAGGTACATATTTCTTTGTTAAATTTCTAAAGCTTAAAGGGTAGATATGTGCTCATTGTATAAAAACACTTTAATTGAATAATAATAAATTATTTCGTGCGATTATAATTAAATCTCAATAAATGAGTTTATCGCGTGCAAAGAAGTTCTCCGTATTCTATTTTATTATTTATTTCTTCATTTCTTTTTGTTTTTTTTTGGTAAGGATTATAAATAGCAACTTATGTTTTTACAAATGAGCACAACGCGAGTTTTGTGTGCAGCGATATTTTTGTTTAATAAAAACAAGTAAGTAAGCCTAAGTTCGAGTGGAATCGAACATTAGATACTCAGCTGTATGCTTTCATTGGTTGTTTGCGTTTGATGGAAACACGGTGTAATTAATATAAAGCTAGTGCTACATAAAGTGGGCGTAGCCACGCCCATTTTCAAAATTTTTATCAATCATCCAACGAAGCATATGAATATTACTCTTTGTGCAAAATTTCATTCTTTTATGACTTCTAGTTACAAAGATGTCACGTTACAAATTCCCAAAGGGTGTTCCAGAAATATCTTTGTTAAAAAGTAGGCGTGGTCATAAACCGATTTTAATAAATTTTTGCGCGTCTATTAATACAAGTTATAAAAGTATATAAACCAAGTTTCCTCATAATATCTCAATTATTTGTCGAGTTATAGGCTAAGAAATCTCGTATATTCCTTTGTCTAAAAAGAGGCGGTGCCACGTCCATTTTCCAAAATTTGTCTATTTTTTGTTTCCGGTCTATTGTGGAACTCATGCCACAAAATTTCAATGAATTATCTTTATATATGACAAAGATATCGCTTAAAATGTTTTTATTAGGCCACTTTATAATACCCATATATAAAAGTGGGTGTGGTCGTCAACCGATTTCGCTAAAATTTTCAACATGTATTACCACAAGTAATAAAAGTGTACACACAAAGTTTCGTCATTATATATCAATTATTTGTCGAGTTATGGGCTCAGAAATCTCGTATATTCCAGCTTCTAAAAAGAGGCGGTGCTACGCCCATTTTCAAAAATTTTTGTGTTTTTCGTTGTCCGCAGGTGGACTCCTGGCATAAAATTTCAATGATATATCTTTATATTTGACAGAGATATCGCTTAAAATTTTTTTATTAGGTCACTTTATAATACCCATATATAGAAGTGGGCGTGGCCGTCAACCGATTTTGACAATTTTTCGTCCAAACATTTGCCTAAGTAAGTATATCACGCGTACCAAATTTCATCGATATATCTTCAACAGTTTCTGAGTTATGACTCATAAAGCTTTCAATGTTTGCTCCTTAATAAGTGGGCGTGGCACCGCCCATTTTCCAAAATTCCATCAAATTTCTTCTTAGGGGCCTGAGCTCAACACGTGGGTAAAATTTCATCACTCTAGCTATATTAGTGGCTGAGATACCAAATTTCCGATTTTTTCTATATAGGAAAAGTGGGCGTGGTCATGGTCCGATTTCGCCCATTTTCAATACCAACCGTCCCCGTCGATACCAACTTGCATTTCAAATTTCATCAAAATATCTCAATTAGCGCGAGTTAGAGTGTTTACAGACGGACGGACGGAGAGACGGGGAGACGGACGGACGGACATGGCTCAATCGATTTCTCTTTTCACCCTGATCATTTTGATATATATAAGTCTATATCTATCTCGATTATTTCTTTCTGTTACAATCCACCGTTATGTGATTAAAACTATAATACTCTGTGTACTAGTACAGCTGAGTATAAATATATTCGTGATAAAGAAAGATCCAGTTTAGTGGAAAAGCATTTAGTTTAGTGCTAGTTAACAATTTGCGCATCAAAATCTCATTAACACCAACGGCATACGTACAGGGTAAAAATAAATATTATTAAATGGTGTATATGAGTATTCATATATTATGTGAGTATTCATGTATTGCTGATGGATGCGCTTCATCAACATCATTTACGGCGACTGTGTTTTGTGTCTAAGCGCGTCTGTGGGCCACCATGAATAGCGCCAGCAAGTTCGCGCTCTGCACATGCAATCAAACTTCAATTATATGGAATACATGAATAACATACGAGTATATATGTATGTATTAACTTCTTGTTTTATTAAAGAATATCTGCGGACTCTGTGTTGGATAATTTGTATTGATATGAAAGCAAGTCGATGACTACAAAACTTCCAATTTAATAGCAATTAACTACGCGACGTATACCCACATAAATTTACATAGATATGTATATGTGTATGTTTGTTAGGGTAGTGCGATTTGTATGGAGGGAAATTAATCGAAAAGACCAAGACTGATTTTCGAAAATCGAAAATGGACAAAAATCGACAAAAAAATAACCAGGCCAATATGGATATCAAATTGCATTAAAATTTTATGCTGAATACAGATATAAAATTAGAATTAAAATCGGATGAGTAATTTTCGAGATATAGCTTGATTTCCGGTTTTGAAGGCTGCACTGAAAAAACAACTTACTCAGATAATGGAATAGTGGAAATGATTCGGCGCTAAAGACATATTTTCATTGTGTTGATGTACACTTTCCTTCAAAACAAGGAATAAAACTCATGTTTTAAAGAAATTTGTATTCAAAATAATAAAAATATGTCTTTAGCGCCGAATCATTTCTATATTTCCATAATCTGAATAATTTTTTTTTTATACTCAGCTTTACAAGTACACAGAGTATTATAGTTTTAATCACATAACGGTGGATTGTAACAGAATGAAATAATCGAGATAGATATAGACTTATATATATCAAAATGACCAGGGTGAAAAGAGAAATCGATTGAGCCATGTCCGTTAGGGTGTCCCGTTCATGTATGAAAAAAAGTTTTTTTCGAGCTACGCTATCGTAAGAGGTATCAAAAGTTGCGTAATTGAATACAGATCACAATAAAAGTAAAAAACCCTGAATTGAATTAGATCTTGAGGGCTCTACTGAGATCTGAAATTTTGTTAATTTCATATATTTAGAAACCTAAACTTTAGAGCTAAAATAATAAAAATGTCATACTCAAAAGTTATTTTATTATTGAAAATAACCATATAAGTACAGAGAAACAAATTTATTGCATTTAATTAATTTAAAAAACTTAGAATTCAAATATATTTTTGTGTCCAAATTTTGGTATTTCTGCTCGAGATTGCGACTATAATATTCCTTTGAACCAGTGGGGATATTTTTGGCTTCCGTCCGCGTGTTTATACTTTCGGATTATATTTTTCAGCATTTTCCAATATTATTTCAAAGCAATTTCACATTTCGTCAATTTTCCGGCAAGAAAAACACTTATTTTGGAGATTTTTTCTTTTTGCTATAAGTTGAATAGTGCAGGGGTTTCCTCGATCCATTCTGAGTCCCTGATGGCATTATAGGGTTAAAAACCCAGTATATTATAAAACTTTATTTGATATTCAGTGAATTAGTTTTCTATTATCTACACAAATCTCCACCCTTTCGAAAAAAATTTTAATTGAAGTTTGGTGTCCCTATTATTTTTCACAAGCTGAAACGAACTCACTCCACAAAATCATCAGCCATTATGAAACTTATTATTTGTAGCATTGGCAACAAATAATTTATTGTTATTGTTATTTTCTAAACAAGAAAGATTCAATAAAAACAAATATGAAGAAAAAAAAAAATATGAAACGACGCAACAAATGGCCGATTAAATAACTGTTCCTTATGTTATGTTCAGACACAACCTTAATTGAACATTAAGAGCCTTCATTCAATTTTCAAGCCCAATGATTCTCAATTTACCATACAAAAATTGACCAAGTTAATGCTTCATTAGAAATTAATGAGTTGTTAATGAAGAACAATTCTGCATGCAACCCTGTTAAAAGGCTTGTTTCATAAGTAAAATGAAATGTCATGAAAAGAGAAATGTGATTAGCGTCAGTGTCCACTAAACAGGTTGGTTCGTCAGATCAGCTGCATTCTTGTTCTTCTTATTTCTGCTTATTTTATACATGCATTCGTGTTTACGATTGGTAAAAATTGTGAGATGAATGTCAAATTATTTCGTCCTCCTTGCAATTTTGACATTTAGGTCACGAGAGTTTGATATTCAGCTAACGGCGTGTATGTGTGTATGTATCTTGAGCCGACCTGTTAAATGGGCCAAGTAAATTAAATATGTCTGAACACCAAATCTAAAGATGTTCAATCAACCCCAATTGACTTAATTAATTTTTATGTCTGAACATGATATTACTTCGGAGACATCTGAGCAAGAAATTAATGTATAAGTTTTGACCATTGTTTAGAAATTGAAGCAGGATCGATCTTTGAAATATTTCAAGGCAAGTGTCCCTATTATTTTTCATATGACTGTACTACCTAAAATAATTAATTGAATAAAGAATTTTTAACTGAATTATTTTTAAAATTGAAAAAAAAAAAAAGTGCTGCAAACCTATTTCTGTGTTCAGGGGATTTTTGTTTATCTGATATGACTTTCGTTTAAATAAATAAAATAAAATAATTTTAACATAATTCGTTTTAGTAAAGTACATTATTCAATTATTCATAATTGCGAATTCTGTAAGGCTGCCAAAGAAAAATTTGTACACCTATTTTAGTGTCAATATATGTATATTTGAATTTGATGGATTTTTTTTTGCATGTTAGAAATAATAAAAAAAAAACATATCGTTATGAAGTTAAAGCATTTTATTTTATATGAAGTTTTAATAGTTTTTCTCTGAGATGATACTTAAAAACAATATACATATATTATTCTGTTTTTACGATCCAAATTTTCTTGAACTCGCGGGAACACTGAGCGTATGAAAACCCATTTTGCGGTGACAACACTACATACTAGTACCTTCGCCCAGGGCTTGTAGTCTCTTCTAAATCTTTTCTGATTCCAGAATATGCGTAACGTTATAAAATTAAAATTTACGTAAATAAGAACTTTATGCTTTAGTTAAAGAACCGTATTGTTTTTTTTTTTTATCGAACTGATTCTCCACGATTGAAGCCGAAAAAAAACCCATTGTAGAAAATATGTGTATGTACGAGTATTTTCATTGTAACTACATGGAATTCAGATTTTTGCACTTAAAAGTAAGTTGCATAAAAAATTAAGCGAATAGAACTTATAAGAACGAAAAGAATTACATAGTAAGCATGCAAACAATATGCGGATGTAATATATGTTGTGGTGAGTGGGCGTTCTGCATGAATGACAAAACCGCAAAACTTTGAAGATCGGTAGAGCCCTGAAGATCTAATTGTATTTAGTTTTTAAAACTTGTTTCATAATTTGCGATCAAAACCGCAAATTTTGAGGGGTCTTGCGTTATGGAAATCAAAAAAAAATATTTCGGTACACCCTAATGTCCGTCCGTCCGTCCGTCCGTCTGTAAACTAACTCGCGCAAAAATTTAGATATTTTGATGAAATTTGGAATGCAAGTTGGTATCGACACTGGGACGGTTGGTATTGAAAATGGGGGAAATCGGATCATGACCACGCCCACTTTTCCTATATAGAAAAAATCGGAAATTTGGTATCTCAGTCACTAATACAGCTGGAGCGATGAAATTTTACCCACGTGTTGAGCTCAGGCCCCTAGGAAGAAATTTGATGAAAGTTTGGAAAATGGGCGGTGCCACGCCCACTTATTAAGGGTCAAACATTGAAAGTTTTATGAGTCATAACTCAGAAACCGTTGAAGATATATCGATGAAATTTGGTACGCGTGATATACTTACGCAAATGTTTGGACGAAAAATTGTCAAAATCGGTTGACGGCCACGCCCACTTCTATATATGGGTATTATAAAGTGACCTAATAAAAACATTTTAAGCGATATCTTTGTCAAATATAAAGATATATCATTGAAATTTTATGGCAGGAGTCCACCTGCGGACGTAAAACGAAAAATACCGCCTCCTTTAAGAAGCAGGAATATACGAGATTTCTGAGCCCATAACTAGACAAATAATTGATATATAATGACGAAACTTGGTGTGTAGACTTTTATTACTTGTGGTAATACATGTTGAAAATTTCAGCGAAATCGGTTGACGACCACGCTCACTTTTATATATGGGTATTATAAAGTGGCCTAATAAAAACATTTTAAGCCATATCTATGTCAAATATAAAGATAATTCATTGAAATTTTGTGGCATAAGTTCAACAGTAGACCTGAAACAACAAATAGAAAAATTTTGGAAATTGGTAGTGGCACAGCCTCTTTTTAGACAAAGGAATATACGAGATCTTTTAGTCTATAACTCGACAAATAATTGAGATATTATGACGAAACTTGGTTTATACACATTTATAACTTGTGTTAATAGACACACAAAAATTTATTGAAATCGGTTTATGACCACGCCTACTTTTTAACAAAGATATTTCTGGAACGCCCTTTGGGAATTTGTAACGTGACATCTTTGTAACTAGAAGTCATAAAGGAATGAAATTTTGCACAAAGAATAATATTCGTATGCTTTGTTGGATCACTGAAAAATTTTTGAAAATGGGTGTGGCTACGCCCACTTTATGCGGCACTCGCTTTATGTAAAATACGCCGTGTTTCCATCAAACGCAAACAAACAATGAAAGCACACAGCTGAGTATCTAATGTTCGATTCCACTCGAACTTAGGCCTCCTTACTTGTTTTTGAGTGAGAATGCCCAAACTCTCTCCTTCCTTCCTTCGTTAATTAGCAAGTATCCGTCGAAACGATTCTGGCCGTGTCCAATAAAGCGCGCCAGCGGTTTCTGTTTCGTGCAGCATTGCGTTAAATGGAAATACTTAGGGAGCCAACATCACTGTCCACAGGATCTTCCCAACGCAGTGGAGGTCTCCGTTTTCTTCTGCGTTCATCGGGTTTCTATATAGGAGAACTAGAATGCTCTCTTTTTTCTTTAGCCCAAAATCATGGTATGCGATCTCAATGATATAGTCCTCCGATATCGATGATTTTCGCTGACAGCACTTTGTCTACAATAAATGCTCCAAATAAAAAATTTTAGCTGCAAAAATTTAAGAATTATTCCTCACAACAAAGACTTATGCTGCTTGAAAATAGTTTGAGTATGAGCAAAAAAAAAAACAAGCCGTGAACCACTTGGAAGTGGGAGAAATTCGGAGAGTATTTCTGCTACGAAAACTTCATCCTTCGCTGACATAAAACTATAAGTCCAACCAATTTGCAGGAAAAAAATTAAGGAGCGCGGCTAGAATTGGGGGAGAAGTTCGAATTTCGTTGGAGTTATACTCGCGCTAGTGTATTATATAATTTTTGAGTACTTACTATAAATTATGTAGAAAGTACTCCTCATTTTGAATACTTATTAATTTTGAATGAAAATAATGTTTCCTATATTTAATTAGCACTTAACCGTCTAGACGCATTTGGATGAGTTCAGTAGAGCCATTTAAAAATACAAAAGGGTGTACACAAGCTTCTTGGCATCGATTTTTCCCAGCCCAGGAAGGTTCTTTCCTTCCTTGAAAAGCCGAAGTTGAGCTGGAAATCTTAAAGCAAGAAAGCATTTGGCTTATTTTGAAAGAATGTCAAAATTACAGCTGTTGAAAGGTAGTAAATATATGTACATATGTACTATGTGCATGTGTCTATGCTTAAGCAAACACTAAAATACATCAGCCCACTTGAGTTAATACCTGAAATTAAGTATCTTTAAGTACGGCACAGCAGATTAGGCAGACAAGTGTTGTGTTTGTGTGTATGTGTGTGTGTCCCAAATGGCAGAAGTTGGTATGCCTTTTGGGGTACAAAGCACAGAAGCGTATATGTATATGAAAATACGGGAGATGTTAGTATATAGGATCCTTCGAAAAATGTGAATAAATTGCATTTTTCGTCACTGAGAACGTCTGTGTTACATACAAACTTAAACACAAACATACATATATAAAGTGTATATTATACACCCAAGGCCTCTGCACACGTACCAACACACAGCACATGCACAGCAAAATCTCTAAGAAAATTAAATTAAAATCCAATCTGGTGTGTAATTATTGCAAAACTTGCATATAAACACATAGCCACACACACAAATACATTCACATGTACATACCAACATACTCGTATATTGTGAATAAATGCCAATGGGATTTCGTTGGCTGCTACTAAAGTTTGTTAGACCTGCCGAGATTTATGAATATTCGCATGAGTCTAAGGAAAATATGTGAGAAATGAAATGTTACTTATACATGTGTATATGTATGTGTTTTAGTTAGTTAGTAGTTGTAAGTTGGCAATGGAAATGCTCTATAGTTTATACTTGTGTGGCTGTCGATGATGATGATGGTTATGCGGAAGAAAGCAGTAGACTAATGTTGGGGGTAAAGGAATAAGCACATCTCACACTGAAAAACTTCAGTGTATGAATACACACGCTTTCGCTTAAAAGTATGCTATGTTTACATACATACATACATACATACATACATACATACATACATACATACATACATACATACATACATACATACATACATACATACATACATACATACATACAGGTGAAACTAATAAAAGCGTGTTAAAAAATATGAAAAGTGAAATTAAATGAGAATTTCAGTATATGTATATGTATACGGAAACACTTGTGCGTTTGTCTGTAGGTACTTATGCTAGGCTAGGTATTTTAATTAAGCAAAAATTAAGCTTTTTCTGCAAAGTGAATTTCAGAGTTGCTATTTTTTTTCTGCGAACATAATAGCCCCGCAGGAAAGTCGCAAAAAAGTCGAAAAACACTGTTCTTCATAGTCATATAACAGAGTTGAGAAGTTTCTAAAGCGTTAAATATTGTCTATGACAGTAAGTGTGGGTAATAGCTATGATCTACCTATAAGCAGTGGCGGACGTTTCATACAAGCCGAAAAGTCCGGCTTGCCTAAAATTTTCAATCATTTCATTTTACGAATTTCTTTCAAATCTGGTTATATTAATTCGCATTCTGATGGTGAAGAACTTGAATTTACTTTCGGCTATGCCAGGCTTGTTGACGAGCTCATCAAAAGTAGGTACAGCTAAAACAATAAAAGCCATATATGTAGTACATATCTTCATATTATCCATTGTATATCAAAACTTAATTATTTTCATTCATTTTCTCTTTAATCCAATACCTACATCCAGTTTTATATGGTATGCATATAAGCAACAAACCATACCTGGGTAATACTGAAAAGTAATTGGACTATTACATAGTTAAATATCTTATATTTTCATCTTGAAGTAACTAGTCAGTACTAAGTACTTTCAGAATATTCAAGTACAAGTACAAGTACAAGTACAAGTACAAGTACAAGTACAAGTACAAGTACAAGTACAAGTACAAGTACAAGTACAAGTACAAGTACAAGTACAAGTACAAGTACAAGTACAAGTACAAGTACAAGTACAAGTACTAGTAAAAGTACAAGTACAAGTACAAGGAATTGAAAAAGAATTGAAGTTTTAGCAAATACTTCAAAGTATTTGAAAAGAATTGAAAGTGCTTGAAAAGAATTGAAAAATGTACTTGAATCGATTTTTCAATTCTTTTAAAATATTTTCAATTACTTACAATCGACGACGGAACGTCAAGTTGAAACCAATATCTAAAAAAAACTAGAGTTCGCCTACTGTCGAATTTCGACAGTTTTTCTAGATATTTAGGATTAAGATACGTTATATTTTTTCTTATAATTTTATTTATGTTGAATTATTTTTTTTGTTTTAAATTAAATTCAATTATTTATTTATGTTAAATTTCAAATGCATTTTGTTAAATAAACATAATATGGACTACAAGCGACATGTAAAAAATATAAAATATCGTTTATTTTTGTAATTTTTTTTTAAATATTGGTTTCAAGATTATAAGTAATTGAAAGTACTTGAAAAGAATTGAAAAATCGATTCAAGTACAATTGAAAGTACTTGAAAAGAATTGAAAAATCGATTCAAGTATATTTTTCAATTCTTTTCAAGTAATTTCAATTCTTTTCAAATACTTTGAAGTATTTTCTAAAACTTTAATTCTTTTTCAATTCCTTGTACTAGTACTTGTACTTGAAAATTTTGAGAATGTCAGTACCAGTACCAGAACAATTCCTTTAAAATGTACTTGTCACAAGTCGTACTGGTACTTGATATTAACCAGGTCTGCAACAAACCAAATATGCAAAACGAATTTAATCAAAGTCAATGACGAAACAGAAATCAGATTTCCAAAGAAAATTACATAAATGTCAAATTGCTATGCTTCATATATAGGCTTGCCCAGATAGAGCCGCCACTGGCTATTAGGCGCATCTTCGACTGTTGATTCGGATGGATACTTCAAGTACTTCAAACAAGTTACAGTAGCTGCAGTTGCTCTATACATTTCTTAGTAAGAAGATTTCTTTAAATGCTGTACGATTAAAAGAGGAGGTATAAATGATGGGCACACTGGAAAAAATTTATATTTCAACATAATACTACTAAAGTAATTAATTAGTTGCAAAGTTATAGAATAACCCAGTCGACAAATGTAAGAAAAACTTTAAATTGTAAAATAAATGATCCATTGAGACATAAAAATTTAGAGTTATAGTAATTTATAATCTGCATATGGCAAATATGTCTTTCCTACATTTAACTGCTTGTACAATAATATTCCCACCGGGCCTTTTAAACTTTATATGTACCCACATAAGCAGAAATGCATGTGTATATCTGGAAAATTTTTCATCCTCTCATGTTGTGTGAATATGCTGACCAAATACAGATTTTGTGGTTATTTTGCAAAATGGAAAAAATTATTAGGTTAAGTAAATATAATAAAGGAACGTTTGGTAAATAAACACAAAAATAAATATAAAATTTTTAATACATTTCAAAGGATTGCTCTGTGGCTTACTTACGATAATGAAATTTTAATATGTATGTATGTATGTACCTATGTATGTAACCCTGTAGGATGTCGGAGTAGACTTAGTATACTTCTTAAACTAGACTGTAAGTGATTGTAACTGGTTCGAAATTTGGTCCAATCCCATGTAAAATTCTATTTACAATTAACATTGCATGTCCTAGGTCGAAGTCAATTGTCCCTATCTGCATTACATTCGGACCAGCTTTAGGTCGATTGGACATTTGTGCATTACAGTCGGAATATACTTTTTCTATATACATTGGTCTAGACCTTTTCTCATTACAATCGGAGTATACTTATGCTATATAGATTGGAACCATTTCTCATTTCTAATTTTTCTATTTATTTATTTAATTTATTTTATTTTATTAAACAATTGAACATTATATCTAAAAGTTAATTGAAGAAATTCATATTGCAAGGAAGTAAATAAATACATGATGCAGAAAGTAAATAATAAATTATACATATGCACATGCATATATTGTTATTATTTTTGTGACGCATATTTTCCGCGATGTCCTTTAATGATTAGACTCGGTCAACCGCCGCTATAAGAATAAAGGTGTTAGTTTCAATAAAAAATGTGTTTTAAAATATATGTAGCTACATTGATTTCACAATACCTTTTTCCAACGCTTAAAATATTGTAATAACTAAATAATTTTCAATATCCTGCAAATTCCTCAGAAATAATGGGAAAATTTATTTTTAATAATCAACAATTTTCAGTAAGAACAGTTATACTGATTTCACACAGGCGGTTGATGGAGTAATTATCCACATTTTCTTCATTAAGTCAATAATGAAGCTCGATTTTCCATACAGAATTTCAATTCTTAATGGATCCATTACTAATTAATTGAATTTTTGATCGAATAAAAATCCAATACAACTCTGGGAGGTAAGTTCGTTTTTTTAATTTTGAAATTTTCAGTGTCAACCGTCAATTAGTTTTGGCATGAATTTATTATCCCAGCAAACATTCTCAGAGCACTCATAATTTGGAGTCGGATATGAATCACAAACATGTGTGAAATATGTGTGAGCTTAAGCTTTATACAGAACCGATCGCCGGACGTATTTTCGCGCGATGCGGCGATGACATTTGTTTGCGAATATCGCCCAGTAAAACAGAATCAATGCGAAATTGCCATATGCATATTTTTATAATTACGATGTTTCCTTACTTCTTCAATTGACTTTTCTCTTCTGTACACATTTTCAATTTTTTCCACATCAAAAAACATATATTTTTGTTATATTACATGTTTTTATCAAGTTTCAAATAGTTTACTTGACAGGCGATAGCGTCCAAATTAGAAATAAGTCTATCCTGACGAATTTTCGCTGGGCGATTTTCGCCAGCGTTTTCGTTCTGTTCATTCTCATATACTGCCGTGTATTTTAATCGTTTGACTTCGGACAACATGTTGTGCTTACGATTTTGACATATGTACAAAAATATAAATATGTACCTACATATATTTATGAATTTTTGAATGTAATAATAATGTTGCAAAGCAGTGAAGCTATTGCCGATTATGTTGGGGATAGGTAATTATAATAATAATTTGTTTTTTGTCTGTATCAGCTCGTTCAGAAGGCGCAAATTATATCACTTTCCGCTCGGTGTTTCGCTTAACAGTTGCGACTTCTGAACGCAGCCAATGATAGAAGAGGAGAATAACCTAGGATGAAGGGAGAGAGAGGATGAAGAGAATTGGGTCAGGGGAAGGAAAATGCAAAAACAAAAGAATTTTTTTTTGTTTTACTACATATTCAGACTCATAAAATGTATGAAATTAGGCTCATATCAGGGGATCACCTTAAGAACAGAAACACATACATTTCGGACTCCAAAGTGAGCTCATAATGAGTGTGAATGCTCCAGTTTAGGATTCCTTTCGGACTCTTTTATGACCCGAATGTTTACTGGGATTATTTATTCAAAAATTGTTGTCAATAACAACAAATTATTTTATGAAATTTGACATCTCCTTGTTAATTGAGTCTGTGTGAAACACAAAAATTTATTGTTAAATTATAAATGTAATGTACTACATTAATTTTCTGTCTGAAATCAGTATTACCATGGTTAAAAATATTTCAAAATACAAATTGCGTATAACAAACAATGCACAATGTGCATTACATTCGGACCAATTTAAGTCCAATTGACCTACCCCGCATTACATTTGGACTATTTTCGAGGCAATTGACCTGCTTAGCAATAATAATATAATATAATAATATAATAATACAATGGCGCTATTATAACTCTGACGAGTTTTATGGCCGAGCTTCTCTCCCAATTCGAGGTGTGCTCCTTTTTGTTTTTCCTACTAATTGGGTGGACCTACAGTTTTATGCCGGCTCCGAACGGCGAATGCATTTTTTGTGAGAAGCTTTTTCATGGCAGAAATACTCTCGGAGGGTATGCCGCCCACTGCCGAGAGGTGACCGCTGCTCTTAAAAAACCCAATAATTGGATTTTTACTAATTAGAAAAATTTGTTTGGCTCGGACCGTGGTTTGAACCCGAGACCTCTGGCATAGCAGGCGAGCACTCTACCCACTGCACCACAGCGGCCACCTGCTTAGCAATACATTGCATTAATTTTTTGAACTCTCTTTGGTCTATTTACAATGCAACTATACCTAGGGCTATAATTTTAAGACAATTGTCCCCATCGTTCCTTCAGGGAAGATTCAGTATTTGAGCAAGGAAAATATTACAGCCAAGAGTAATATAATGAAGCTACAAATGCCTACTCCAACATTTCCAGGTATTAAGGGGGATCAACTATGATCATTAAATCTTCATATAATATAATTTCAGTTCTTGCCGATGTCTATACTCCCTCTTCCTTGTATAGATTTTTCTCATTCCCCATTAAACACCAAAAGGAATAATATGCTTTATACTAGAGGGACAAAGGGACTAGTTACTAAGAAATTTCAATAGATATTGAGCAAAGAACAAAAGCTCACGAAAGCTCCATATTTATTGAAAAACTCGATACATTTTCCATCTGTTTTCGTATGAGTGTATGTATGTAAGCAAATTTAAATTAATGTTGTTTAGAGAAAGTATCACAGTTTGGTCATTCCTCGGCTTATAATTATGATGTCTTAATCCACATAAAGATGTGCTATACAAACAATATGATAGAGACCTAATTTTTGTTTGTACTTTAAGCTAACACCACCCAAAAATTCCAACGCTAACAATTGAATTGGTATTATTGTGTGTTTGTAGCTACTTACTGCCGCTGTTCTTGTTGACCACAGCCACCAACCGGAGAAGCCGAAAGCCGAGAGAAGAGCTACTTAATTATAATGTCCTGGCGTGCTGTTGTAATATCGTCAGCGTCATTGTTTACAAGCTGCTGTGCCATCAACACGAATGCGATTACATACATACGAATAAGTGAACAAAAGTATCTACAAGCAAGTATGTCTAAATACAAACATATTAACATACATACAAACAAACATTTATACACATGAAACCCTGCGAGCTGCAGGCAATGCCATTTTACAAAGGATTTTCACAACTCTGCCTGTAAGTTGCATGTTATTTGCGAAGTCATTGCGGTTTGTCCTGATGGCAGAATGCAAGAGAATTTGGAAGAGAGTGTAGAATGTACATATATATGAATATATGCGTGTGTGTGTGTGCGTAATTGTGTCAATAAGCATGCAACACAAATAAGCACTAAATCACAGAAAGCGAATGGATGGGTGTTAGGCATTGGTTAGCAAGGTGTGGAAGAATGAGGCACATGCTGGAGAGGGAAATTAATAGTTCTTATACGAATTTTAGAACACAGATAAGAATATAAATAGGAATATAATGCGAGTTAAGAGAAAAAAAGTATCGAGAAACGAATAAAAAGTATCGAGTAACGAGTAAAAAGTATCTGGTAATGATTAAAAAGTATCGAGTTACGGGTAAAAATATAGAGTAACGAGTAAAAAGTAACGAGTAACAAGGGAAAGATATATAATAACGAGTAAAAAGTTTCTAATGATGATTAAAAAGTATCGAGTAACGAGTAAAGTGTCGAGTAACGAGGAAAATGTATCGAGTAACGAGGAAAAGGTATCTGGTAATGATTAAAAAGTATCGAGTTACGGGTAAAAATATCGAGTGACGAGTAAAAAGTAACGAGTAACAAGGAAAAGTTATCTAGTAATGAGTAAAAAGTATCTGGTAATGATTAAAAAGTATCGAGTAACGAGTAAAAATATCGAGTGGCGAGTAAAAAGTAACGATTAACAAGGGAAATATATCTAGTAACGAGTAAAAAGTATCTAGTGATGATTAAAAAGTATCGAGTATCGAGGAAAAGTTATCTGGTAACGAGTAAAAAGTATCGGGTAAGAAGTAACAAGGAACTAGTTGTTTCTGTAAAGAGTAATGGGCAAGTGGAAACGAGTGCATTTTTAATAGTAACGAGTTGCGAGTAGGTAAGTGATGCAAGTAGCGAGAAAATTTTTAAGATTAAAAAATTTGAAAACAAATAATAATATACAGGCGCTTACTATAACTAGTGCGAATACGAATACGGGTACGAATATTAATGCAAATACAAATATAAATATTAATACGAATATGAATACTACAACGCGTATGAGTTCCTATACGACTTTCAGTGTGAATACGAATAAGAATACGAATAGTACGAATAAGGAATACGCATACCAATTCGAATGCGAATGCGAATATGAATACGAATGCGAATAAGGGCTCTAATCTGGGTACAAATATTTATAGAAACGTTACCAAAACCCAGTAGGCACAAAGGTACTACAATCATCAATATTTTCCTCCGTGCATTTATTTTCGGGAACTTAACAACTTCCGTGACTATGCCCCATGACTATCACACGACGATGGTCGTCTTCGCATGAATGACTTTGTATAGTAAAAAAAGCAATCAAGTGAAAATTTTTAGTAAGCGTCGGGCTTCCATTCCAAGCCGCATGCTTTTTTCATATGGTCGTCATGATGCTCTTGTTGGGTATACAGCATGAAGGTAGCATTATTTTAATGCTGGATATACAGCTGCCTACCATTTAATTTTGTTATGTACTTCATTCGTGTAAATTTTTATACTCAGCTGTACTAGTACACAGAGTATTATAATTTTGATTTCATAACGGTGGATTGTAACATAATGAAATAATCGAGATAGATATGGACTTATATATATCAAAATGATCAGGGTGAAAAGAGAAATCGATTGAGCCATGTCCGTCCGTCCGTCCGTCCGTCCGTCCGTCCGTCCGTCCGTCCGTCCGTCCGTCCGTCCGTCCGTCCGTACGCAGGATAACTCGCGTAAAAATTGAGATATTTTGATGAAATTTGAAATGCAAGTTGGTATCGAGACTGGGACGGTTGGTATTGAAAATGGGCGAAATCGGACCATGACCACGCCCACTTTTCCTATATAGAAAAAATCGGAAATTTGGTATCTCAGCCACTAATATAGCTAGAGTGATAAAATTTTACCCACGTATTGAGCTCAGGCCCTTATGAAGAAATTTGTTGAAGTTTTGGAAAATGGGCGGTGCCACGCCCACTTATTAAGGGTCAAACATTGAAAGTTTTATATGTCATAACTCAGAAACCGTTGAAGATATATCGATGAAATTTGGTATGCGTAATTTGCTTACCTAGACAAATGTTTTGGCGAAAAATTATCAAAATCGGTTGACGGCCACGCCCACTTTTATATATGGGAACTATAAAGGGGCCTAATAAAAACATTTTAAGCGATATCTCTGTCAAATATAAAGATCTATCACTGAAATTTTGTGGCAGGAGACCAACTAGGGAAATAAAACAAAAATTATAAAAATTTTGGAAAATGGGCGGTGCCACGCCCACTTATTAAGGGGCAAATATTGAAAGTTTTATAAGCCATAACTCAGAAACCGTTAAAGATATATCGATGAAATTTGGTACGCGTGATATATTTACTTAGCCAAATGTGTGGACGAAAGATTACCAAAATCGGTTGACGACCACGCCCACTTTTATATATGGGTATTATAAAGTGACCTAATAAAAACATTTTAAGCGATATCTCTGTCAAATATAAAGATCTATCACTGAAATTTTGTGACATGAGTTCTACAATAGACCGGAAACAAAAAATAAAAAAGTTTGGAAAATGGGCGTGGCACCGCCTCTTTTTATACAAAGGAATCTACGTGCCTATTACTCGACAAATAACTGAGATATTATGACGAAACTTGGTTTATACACTTTTATAACATGTGTTAGTTGGCCGCTGTGGTGCAGTGGGTAGAGTGCTCGCCTGCTATGCCAGAGGTCTCGGGTTCAAACCACGGTCCGAGCCAAACAAATTTTTCTAATTAGTAAAAATCCAATTATTGGGTTTTTTAAGAGCAGCGGTCACCTCTCGGCAGTGGGCGGCATACCCTCCGAGAGTATTTCTGCCATGAAAAAGCTTCTCACAAAAAATGCATTCGCCGTTCGGAGCCGGCATAAAACTGTAGGTCCACCCAATTAGTAGGAAAAAACAAAAAGGAGCACACCTCGAATTGGGAGAGAAGCTCGGGTAACTAAAAGTCATAGAGGGATGCAATTTTGCACTAACAATAATATTTATATGCTTATTTGGATGATTGATACAAATTTTGAAAATGGGCGTGGCTGCGCCCTGTTTATGCAGCACTCGTGTCATATAAAATACACCCTATATCGAACAAACGCAAACAAACAATGAAAGCATACAGCTGAGTATCTAATGTTCGATTCTACTCGAACTTAGGCTTCCTTACTTGTTTTTTTTGTTTTTTTTTATAATATCACCCCCTCAGAAATAAGGTATATATAGGCCACACGGGGAGAAAGTAATCGGTAATCGCTTGTTCTATTTCGGTTTACTCTTCTTAACTCCCACGTTAGTCAGTGGAGAAATGATCTGTGCTCCATTTGTACGTGCCGTTCAACATACTTTAGGAGTACCTGCGGTATATGTAACAAAAGTAAATATCCTGGCATGCATAACAATCGCATCACCTTCGAATGGGCCTAGTTGGAAAAAGCAACTTTAAATTACAATTTTGTTTGTAGTTGTAGTTGTGCTCGTATTTAATTAAATTCAGTGAACCATTTTTCATTTTCTATTTTGCAATTCGAATGTTGACTTTATTGCTGAGTTTGAGCTTGTCGCACTTATGTGCATTTGTGTTTATTTGTTTTGATTATTTGACCTAATTTCAGTTGACTGTCATTTCCATTGCTGCGGTTTCGTTATTAGAAAGTGTTTGAGTTTTCAGACATTTATTCAACTATTTGCTTAATAGATGCAAGGATATACATATGTACCTACTCATAAGTACATACATATATGGTCAAAAACGCCAAAAATTCTACCCGAGAAAATTTTTTTTTTTAAGTTTATTGTATGAAATATGTCCTATGCATTATTATGTAAAGTGTATGGTAACACTATCTGTCAAAGAGCTGAAAGTGTCTACATGTGATTTTTTTCCATTTAAAAAAATTAAGATCAGAATTATTGAAAAAATTAAAAAATATCATCGTCTGAAAAAATGGTAAGTAATTTTGTTTCCACTGATTTTTTTTTGCCTATTTCGACTCACGTGTTAAAAAAATATGCATTTTTCTTAAATAAGGGCTTGTGAAGAGTATAATGCATTCGGAAGGCATCTTTTATTAAAACAAGTAAGGAAGCCTAAGTTCGAGTAGAATCGAACATTAGATACTCAGCTGTATGCTTTCATTGTTTGTTTGCGTTTGTTCGATATAGGGTGTATTTTATATGACACGAGTGCTGCATAAACAGGGCGCAGCCACGCCCATTTTCAAAATTTGTATCAATCATCCAAATAAGCATATAAATATTATTGTTAGTGCAAAATTGCATCCCTCTATGACTTTTAGTTACCCGAGCTTCTCTCCCAATTCGAGGTGTGCTCCTTTTTGTTTTTTCCTACTAATTGGGTGGACCTACAGTTTTATGCCGGCTCCGAACGGCGAATGCATTTTTTGTGAGAAGCTTTTTCATGGCAGAAATACTCTCGGAGGGTATGCCGCCCACTGCCGAGAGGTGACCGCTGCTCTTAAAAAACCCAATAATTGGATTTTTACTAATTAGAAAAATTTGTTTGGCTCGGACCGTGGTTTGAACCCGAGACCTCTGGCATAGCAGGCGAGCACTCTACCCACTGCACCACAGCGGCCAACTAACACATGTTATAAAAGTGTATAAACCAAGTTTCGTCATAATATCTCAGTTATTTGTCGAGTAATAGGCACGTAGATTCCTTTGTATAAAAAGAGGCGGTGCCACGCCCATTTTCCAAACTTTTTTATTTTTTGTTTCCGGTCTATTGTAGAACTCATGTCACAAAATTTCAGTGATAGATCTTTATATTTGACAGAGATATCGCTTAAAATGTTTTTATTAGGTCACTTTATAATACCCATATATAAAAGTGGGCGTGGTCGTCAACCGATTTTGGTAATCTTTCGTCCACACATTTGGCTAAGTAAATATATCACGCGTACCAAATTTCATCGATATATCTTTAACGGTTTCTGAGTTATGGCTTATAAAACTTTCAATATTTGCCCCTTAATAAGTGGGCGTGGCACCGCCCATTTTCCAAAATTTTTATAATTTTTGTTTTATTTCCCTAGTTGGTCTCCTGCCACAAAATTTCAGTGATAGATCTTTATATTTGACAGAGATATCGCTTAAAATGTTTTTATTAGGCCCCTTTATAGTTCCCATATATAAAAGTGGGCGTGGCCGTCAACCGATTTTGATAATTTTTCGCCAAAACATTTGTCTAGGTAAGCAAATTACGCATACCAAATTTCATCGATATATCTTCAACGGTTTCTGAGTTATGACATATAAAACTTTCAATGTTTGACCCTTAATAAGTGGGCGTGGCACCGCCCATTTTCCAAAACTTCAACAAATTTCTTCATAAGGGCCTGAGCTCAATACGTGGGTAAAATTTTATCACTCTAGCTATATTAGTGGCTGAGATACCAAATTTCCGATTTTTTCTATATAGGAAAAGTGGGCGTGGTCATGGTCCGATTTCGCCCATTTTCAATACCAACCGTCCCAGTCTCGATACCAACTTGCATTTCAAATTTCATCAAAATATCTCAATTTTTACGCGAGTTATCCTGCGTACGGACGGACGGACGGACGGACGGACGGACGGACGGACGGACATGGCTCAATCGATTTCTCTTTTCACCCTGATCATTTTGATATATATAAGTCCATATCTATCTCGATTATTTCATTATGTTACAATCCACCGTTATGAAATCAAAATTATAATACTCTGTGTACTAGTACAGCTGAGTATAAAAATATCGGGACGAAAATTTTGTGTAACGTGGCAGTGCAAAATAACCATTTTCTTTTTTTTTGCGTAAATTAACGCTATCCAATAATGCCATGAAATACATTACTAAATATGGAATTTCATGAAGTTTTAGTAGAAGTAAACAAACATTTAATAAAAAAATTTTGTTAGGAATTAAAAAGTGATATAAAATGTGTAACGTGGCAGTGCTATTACAAAAAAATTATACGTTTTCAAATTTACAGGCTCGTGTTAGTAAAGCCGAACAAAATAAAAATTATTTTGCGAAGCTAATGGAGGAGGGAAAGCACGACGAATACAAACGGAAAAGAGCTGCTAAAATGAAATTACATAGGGAATCCAAAAAAAATAAAGAAAATTAAATGACCGCTAAAAAAAGAGTCGAAGCAATAAAAAATCGTCGAGAAAAAGTTCTGCGAAGGGTGCAAAAATTTCGGCAACAGAAACATAACAATATGCAACCGAAAAGCTGCGAAATCGTATCGGCAGGTTATAACTGTCCTCAAACATTAAGCAAAGCAGTGAAGAAAGCAGAGCGTGCGTTACCAAAATCACCAGCAAAAAAACAAGCTGTACTGACCCAAATTTGCACAAACTTACGTAAAAACGACCAAATTGATTTAACTAATGTGGTTTCACCAATCCCAAAAAAAGGCATTACAAATATCTCAATGCTTTCACATGATGTTAAAGAATTCTATAAGCGAGACGATATTTCTCGGGTGTCGCCAAAAAGTCGCGATGTGAAAAAATATATTTGTGACGAAACTGGGGAAAATATCTTACTACCAACTCGACACATGACTAACAATTAGGGAAGCATGTGGAATGTTTAACGAGGAGCAAGAAACATCAGGAAAGGGTACATATTAATTTTTTTGCCTAATTTTTTTGTTAATAATAACCTTTTTTTGTTTCCATTTTTCATTTTCTTTCAAGAAATGTGTGGAATTACTTTTTTCAATAAGCATCGACCTGCTCACATTAAGCTAATAAAGAATTTGCCACACATCTTTTGCCTGTGCTCATATCATGCCAATTTTATTGAAGCCGTCTCGGCGTTGCACAAATACGTTCCAAGGATTCCTCGTTATGAGAATGGTTTTGTTATTCAATTCTTATGTCATACGTTTTCGAAGGACTGTTGGTATGGGCAATGCGACAAATGTACTGGCATAACTGTTCCCAAGTTGATTGATATGGTAGGTGAAAGTCATATCGATATGCAAGTGGCATGGATGAACTGGACGAAAAATGTTGACGTGAGTCGTACAGAAAGACGTAAACAAAACGGAACGTTGTCAGAACTTATTTCACACATCGCTGCTTTGTCGCCGCAATTTTTAAGGCATAGCTATAATAAACGACAGCAGTCCGAAGTATTTAATTTACACGATCGCCTGAGAGCGCTTAATATAGATTATGCCTTGGAAGACCTCTTACAAGTGGACTTCGCTGAAAATTTCGTTTGTGAAAGCCAAGATGAAGTACAGAATGCACACTGGAATCAGCGCCAGCTCTCACTATTTACAAGCGGATTGTCTTATAATGAAAAATTTCAAGCGAAAGTATTCGTGTCAAATAACTTGTTACATACAAAAGGCACTATTGCCGTATATTTGTTTGAGTTACTAAAACAATTACCACGCACCATCAAAATATTAAAAGTATGGAGTGATGGACCATCTTCACAATTTAAAAATAAATTCATTGCAGCATTGGTTCTTGAGTTCGAGAAAATATTTGAAATCAAAATTATTTGGAACTACTTTGCAACGTCGCATGGAAAAGGATGCGTAGATGGCATAGGGGCAACAATAAAAACAATCGTTCGAAAACATATAAGAGCTCGTGATGTTGTTGTGAACAATGCATTTGATTTTTTACAAGCAGCAACTATGACACCCTCAAAAATTTTAATTGATGAAATAACAGAAAATCAAATTAAAATTGCTGCAGACAATTTGAATCTTAATGAGGTGTTTACAAAAGCGAAATCAGTTCCAAACATTTCAAGCGCCCACCAAATACAAACGCTCAAAAACAAAATTGTTACTTTTAATACATCGAAAGAGGGTTATAACTAATGTACCTATGTACGTATGTACATACATATGTATATATATATATATATATCACAATTGTATTGTCATTGAATAATTTATGATTAAATAAATTTGTTGCGTTCTTTACACATATAGTTTGCGTTTATTTATCTTATACAACTAATAGTTGTCACCAAATTCAATTAAAATTCGTACGTGTAACGTGGCAGTGATTTTTTGTAACGTGGCAGTGCCCAAGTTTACCTTCACAAAATGTCTTCAAATGCATTCATACGCTAAGTAAAGTCATCTGCTTATGAATTTACCTTTTATCCACGACATATTGAAGAAAAAGCCAAATCGGTTTGGTAAATTCGCAGATTTTTTACAAAATATACAGTAACCTCGGAACACACTTCCAAAATTGTGTAACGTGACAGTGCAACTAAATTTGGTATAACTCTAATGCTATAACAGTTGCGAGGCAATGTAAATACTAAAATTGTTGGCTTCGGAGAATCCCAAAATCCACCTTTAGTAGAACATTATTTAATAATATAGCTTCAGAGATATGAGGTAAAATAGCATACGAATGTAAGGTGGCAGTGGAAAATGTTGACCATATACATGTGTATACATATGTACGTTTATCTATACACGAGTGCGCACTATGAACCCATGTACAGCATGTACTCCATTTTAAAGTTGTCGTAAACGTAACATGTCACCCGCTGACTTTTATGTTTGTCATAACTAAAAGTCTTTCTTTTTCTTTCACTTTTGTTATTTTGACATTTTATACTGAAATCTTACCCCTTTAACATTTTCCTTTCAATTTTCACATTTGAAAGCTGTTTTCGTTCACATTTGATTTTACTCTCACCTTTACCTGCGTGTAGCAAAAAAAAAAAAAAAAAAAACATGGCATATTTTTAGGCGCGTAACCCATTTTCATTCGTGCGAAGACGTTTTTACCTGCACACGTGTTGGCATTTTTCGAAAAACTCATTCACTTCCTTTTCTATTTACGATCTTACATACATAGTTGCCGTGAGCAACTTTGTTGCTGTTTTTGCGCCATTTTGTCGCAAACTTTTTCTTTTACTTTTAGCCTTTTTTCTTTCGTTTCACTTCTTTTCCCATTCACTTTTTATTTTACCTTTTACTTCCGCTTACATGCTTGTCACTTACACTTTCAGGCGGCCGTAAACGTGTGTGCAATCGTGCATTTTGCCACTGTCACTCGTAAATCTTGTTCGAATATGTATGTGAATATGTATTGAGAATGTAGTACTTACACTGGTGGCAGAAGAAAAGGTGACAGAAAAATTAAAAATAAATTTATTTTTATTTATTTTCGAGAAAATTAGAAAAATGTTAGTTTTGAGTTTTCTGAGACATGTTTGCTGTATCTCTTCTATGTTCTAAAATAAATTTGTTATCATGTGATAGGTCATTTTCTTCAATATAAACCTCTTAAAGTGTAGATTAGTGATTTATTGTGGAAAGATTTTCCGCCGGAAAAGTAAGCAAGCAAAAAGTGTGGATATATATTTTCTTAAAAACTTTCCCTTATATATATGACAAGTATACAGAACAGGGACCGATTTTAATCGTTATTTTCATTTCTTCGGATGAAAAAATCATTATGAAAACTTCTTTAACAATAAAATGCAAGTATGCCGACATAATGATTTTAGCACATTCTATCCAAATATGAGCTCATCTTTATTCTAAAGATTTTTATTTTTTAAATTTTTAAATAACCATTATTTACGATTTTTATTTTTTCGATCAAAAATAATTTTTATTATTGAATTTAAAATTTTCCGATGAAACTTGATCGATATTTTATGATTTTTATTTTTTCGATCAAAAATAATTGTTATAATTGGATTTAAATTTTTCCGATCAACTTTAATCAATATTTTTTTATTTTTTCTCCGATCATAGTAAACTTTTTCAAACGTTAGTGAATCCTATATTTGATGGCTTGAAGTTAACCATTGTGCCAACATTGGCGCAGTTCTATTTGAGAACAAAATTTGCAAAAAAAACAAGTTTTTAGAGTTTATTATGATCGGAAAAATTTAAATCCAGTAATAACAATTATTTTTGATCGAAAAAATAAAAATCATAAAATATCGATCAAATTTCATCGAAAAAATAAAAATCAAATTATAGCGATTAAAAATGATTTTTTTCATAAAAATGATAATCGTTACGGTCCCTGATACAGAATCTTTAAAGCTGTGTAAAGTTAAGTAAAATGCCACAAATTCACAATGATATCGCATATTAGCGTTCAGGTAATGGCGAGAATCGAGACGTTTGTAATACCAACTAAGTCAGGAACTGTTGTGCATATTTTGTTAAGAACTTAATGAATTGTTAAGTAGTTTAATTCTTCCTTCAGTAAATGATATGGTATTGAACAACTTCTTACAAAGATATTAAATCACAGAAGAGTTTATATTCTCAACCAAAAGGAAAGTAAGAAGTGACTTGAAAATGTTAGAAAAAATTTAGAATTTCTTAAATGTGTATTTTTTAGAGCTATTTGCCAGTTCTATTTAAGTAACAGGTGGTAGCCTAGTGTTAGTGGTGATGCGTTTACTCCTTCACGACCCGAGTCTAATAAAAAGTTCTGGTGATCGCCGAAGTACATATATAGATCTATTCTACCAAAAAAAAAATTATTTTAAATTTTTCTTAAATAAAACTGGCCAATATCCAATTTTTTTTGATAGCTGGTGGTAGCCTAGTGGTGATGCATTTAGATTACCAATCCAACGACTCGAGTTCGATTCTCGGTAAGGTCCCCCGCCTAGCAAAAAAAAAAAAAACAAAAACAAAGTGATGAGGAGTTCTGGAGATCTCCGAAATACATAGATCTATTATAATATAATACAATGGCGCTATTTACTCTGACGAGTTTTATGGCCGAGCTTCTCTCCCAATTCTAGGTGTGCTCCGTTTTGTTTTTCCTACTAATTGGGCCGCTGGGTGGCCGCTGTGGTGCAGTGGGTAGAGTGCTCGCCTGCGATGCTAGAGGTCTCGGGCTCAAACCACGGTCCGAGCAAAACACCAAAACAATTCTTCTAATTAGTAAAAATCCAATTATTGGCTTTTTTAAGAGCAGCGCTCACCTCTCGGCAGTGGGCGGCATACCCTCCGAGTGTATTTCTGCCATGAAAAAGCTTCTCACAAAAAATGCATTCGCCGTTCGGAGCCGGCATAAAACTGTAGGTCCACCCTATTAGTAGGAAAAACATAGATCTATTACTTCTACCAAAAAAAATATATATATTTTAAATTTTTCTTAAATAAAACTGGCCAATAGCTCTAAACAAATACATATTTAAGTAATTGATGTATTGTGGAACGATTTTTAAGTAATTATTTAGAAATAAACGGTCATGTAAAAACAATATGGAATTTGATTAGAAAAAATTTTTTAAAAAATTTAGAAAATTTGTTCGAAAATAAACTATTTCATTTGCTTCGAGTACCCCTCCCAAAACGTTTTTATAACAAAACGCACTTTTTTTAAATTTTGGAAATATTTTGATCCAATAAACACATGCAATAAAATCTTGTTGCTCATCTCTTCGCGCATATATACATATGTATATATATTCAAATAATTGTTTGGTCAATATATTTGTATATACATATGTAAATGCTTGCTGGGTTATCTTTCGATGGAAGCTTTTTGACCGCAAATTTTAAATAAGAGCTTGAGCTATGATGTTTTTTTTCCGACGCGTTTCAACATTATCGTGCCTTTATCAGGGATTTTTTTATTTATGAAAAAAAAAAGTTAATACAATTAATCAAAGAAATGTGACAATTATTTTATGTACGTTAAAAAAATTAAAGAAAAATTTTTCGGGTAAAAAATATTTTTTAAGTAATAATTTTCCTCGCCACCAGTGTCTGAGTTTGACTTAGTCACTTTTCTTCGTACCTACGCACGTTTGCTCATTAAACGCGCATACAAATACAAACAGGCATTCGTTTAATGAATCTCAAAGTTTTATGTGCCGTGTTCAATTTTAAAATCTACCAGTAAAACATAGCAACACCTACACCTATGTACGTACATATAAATGAAACATATACCTACACAGTAGTTAGTATAAAATTACGAATAACTGCCTCATTCCACTTACATTCACATTTCTCCAGTTTGTCAGTTTATTGGTCACACATATGTATGTACATATGTGCATTTAATGAAATGAGAACATATAAATATATGTACATAATTATAATGCATTAAAATGTATATTCTCTAATTGGTGGTTGTTTTAATTGCTCATTTGGTGGGATTAGTTTGGGGAATTTGGTGCAACTTAGTCCTGCGTTGTCTATGTGTTTATGCGCATAGGTATAAAATTAATTGATTTATGAGTACATATGTATATATAGGTATATATCTAAGTGACAGCTTGCTGAAATGTTGAAATATTATCTACATATTTATATGAGCAGGGCTTATCGCATTTGCACTTAGGCATTTTGATTTATATTATTTTTTTCACTTGGAATGACGTGCACGGCATACTGAAGTACGAACGCAGTGAAATGGGGAAAGGTTCTGCTTCATACTTTCAGTTTCTACTGCTAACCTTACAACTTCATACGTATTTATGTACGTACATAAGTGCATGTTCATATATGTGTGCCTGTAAGCCTCATTACTTTTAGGCAAAGGCAATTAATTTGCGCAAAAGAATTAATTATATTTTATATTGAATTTCAGGTATGTGAAATTTGCTACATACATATGTATGTATGTACTAGACATATACGCCGACAGTGATTCCGGCGGCGGCGGCGCCATTCCAAAAAAATTTCGGCGGCGGCGGCGACGCTGGCGTGCTTTTTCGCGCCGGCGCGCCTGCCCCAAATCTACAAATCACAATCCTTATTCAAATATTAATTTTATTTAGTTACCTTAATAGCGCTGGCTGAATGGAATAAATAAACTAATTTCCACCTTAAATTGTTGAAACTTTTTTATTAACAGCAAAAAACAATTGTTACCTACATAAACTAAAATATAAAATAAAGAAAATAAATATTAAAGAATATACACAAATCCATATGTAAGGGTAAATTTAAATTCATTTGCTTATTTTGTATGATAATAAACATGCATACATATATTTACATATGTACATATTTATATATATATAAGGCACTTTAAAATAACTATATGTATATGCAGTGTTGGAAAAAATAATAGGGACAAAATTTTGCAATTCTCCATTTATTTCATTTTAAGACCAAATAATAATTACCATATATTGATGCTTACACGGAGAGGACATGCTTCAATGACTCTGGGGTGGTTTTTGTATAATAATTTAATTTTTATGAATAAAAATAATGAAATGTATAATTTAAGTTGGAAATAATAATAGGGAATAACTTTAAATTCGATTGTTTTTTTTCAAATAAACTACAATATTACTGCTGCAGCTCGATTTAAACTAATGTTTAGTTGAAGCTCCTTTATTTTTTATAACTTCCTTACTTCTTCGTGGCATAGGGTTGACCAAATCAGCGCAATTTGAAACTGGTATTAAGTACCAAGCTTCTTAAATTTTTTTTCCATAACTCTTGCTTATTTTTCCATTTTTGATCCCCCATCGTCTTCTTTTATATTCCCTATAGGGCTGAGGTTCGACAACTGTGAGGGCTACTCAAAAGCAGCAACTTTCTTACGTTCAAACTATGAGTTTTCGATTCTGGAGGCATCAAGGAGGGTTGAAATGGTGCAGTTTTGAGTAGAACAATTAGCAACAGACCTCGAGAAGTAGGACTAAATGGAAGAGATCCCAGAAAAGTTCCGTATCTGAGAAAAAATTATGTAAGCCAACGAACTGAAATTTTCCAGTAGCTTAAATTCTTTAGGACTGAGGCTAGTAAAGTAGGGAACAGCCAAAGTTTTTGTTAATAACTTTTAACCGGCAAAAAACAAAACATTTCCGCATTCAGCTTCGTGTTCCTGAGGTCAAAACACGTCGATTGGTTCCTTTTTTTTTAATTTTGAAGAACTTTAGCAGTTAGCAAAACTAGGAAAATATGTACACATCTCGCTCTATACGGGTATGGCGCGCCAGCGCACGCCGCCGCGCCGATACGCCGATTTCACGGATTATGGCGGCGGCGGCCGATTATGAAGGTAATCGGCGCGGCGGCGGCGGCGTCAATCGGCGGCGTATATGTCTAGTATGTACATATGTACATCAAAGAGAAAAATTACAAAAAAAAAAACCAGTACAAAAATAAATTTACTCGTAATTGATTAAAATTTTCAGCAAAATGTAATATTAATTTCACAAGTAATACCCAGAAGAAAAGTGGTACAAAAAGCAGCCTAAAAAAGTCTAAAAAACCTCGAAAAAAGGCTAAAGCAAATTGAAGTAAAGATTTTGTCATATTTTCTATCACTTGTTGCACTTAGCCGTACATACATATCATTACATAACATTATAAAATAAAGTCCCTCCGCCGCATCTGTCTGTCTGTTCGCGATCAATAAAGTCAAAAACTACTAGACAGATCTTAATGCCGCTTCCGCCAATGGATTAAGTGATTCTTGAGAAAGGTTCTTGTATATTATTTGTTAAGTTTTGTTGCAAAGGGGCGTGGCAATCTGCAAAAATGTGGTAAAAATGCATCTAAACGTGCATAAAATGGCTATAAATCGAAATTAATCCATCAATTGAAATATTTATTTTTTCCAATTAAATTTTGAAATGTTTACTTCAATTCTACATAAAAAAAAAATTCAATTACTTTCCAATATAAGCGAAAATTATTAAACAAACCTGGCGCTTTAAAAAAAAAAAAGTCGTTCGTGTGGTTATTCGCGAACGTAACAACCCAGCAAAAAATCTACGCCTTAGTTAAGAATTATTACAGTCGATATAAGGGCTGCCGAAATAAGGCTTGACAATTATAAGGGAGGCAAACTTGTATGGTGTAAGGCTTTAAATAAGGCTGATTTTGCTGTGTTTATGTCATCAGGCCATAAGGAATACTCTCTCAACCTCTCTCTCTCTCTTTGAGAGCACACGTTGTTTGCAAGGCTTATCCGCCAGGAAAATAATATTTATTTAACGCCTTATTATGACCTGATATTCCAGCCTTATGTGGTGTATGAATACCTTATAAATGTTTTAATAATAAGGTCTTTTTGTTTAGCTACATACATAATTCACATTTTTCATTTACTTAAAAAGTGTCATAACTCATTTTATGCTGTTACAACTAATCGTTATGTACATATATATACACAGAGAAAAAGTACTATTTTCACATGCAAAAAGTATCAACCAGATTTTTGGTAAATATTACAATGCTGATTTTTTCGAAATATTGAAAAAATTAACTATGAAATATTTAATTGAACTCAAACTTATTCCAATTTTGGGTTATTTTTTTGTTTCTAAAACGAAATATTGCATAAAATCAGAAGTTTCGTTTTAAACAAAACTCTGGTTGATTTCATTATTAATATAAAAAGAGTACTATTAACCAATTTTTGGTTGATTCTTTTCTCTGTGTATGTAAAATAATTTAATGTAGAGCATTGCCTAAGCAAATAAGAATAACAGAAGACCGAATTAAAAGTCTAAAATAAAGTGTACAAAACATTTAAATAGAGCACGGCTCCAAGTCTGTTTTTTTTTAAATAGAAAACAAAGCCATTGCCGTACCAAAAGCTGTATATAAAAATGCAAAATTGGGCTACCAGAAAAACTAGCGCAAAAAGGAATAAAACTAAATCTAAAGCACGAAAAGAACAAAAAAAAAACTAATAAATGAAAGAAAAACTAAAAAAATTAAATAAATAAATATAAATTGGACAAATTCCCAATTTACATACATACATACATAGAAAGTATGGACATTTGAATGGTCGAACAACAAACAGCAACCAACCGATCACTCCCACTGCAATGCAAACTAATGTAAGTCAGGGACGTAACGGTTATAAGAGAAATGGGGTAAAAGTCATATTTAACCATTATCATGAGAAAAAAACCCGTTTTGGGCCTGAATAACCGTTATGGCAACCAAAAAAGTGTTTTGGGCTTGAATAACCGTTATGGCAACGGAAAAACTGTTTTGGGCCTGAATAACCGTTATTCAGATTTTTATTTTTTTTTTTGGTCAGCAATAAAAATCAAGCTTATTTATTTGTCAATATTTCTGGGCGATGTTGGTATCAAATGAAAGGTGTTGAGCAGGGATTGTAGCTCTGATTACCTCCTTTCATTTGATACCAATATTGCTTAAAACATTCCAGGGCATCCGGGTCCACTTTTCACCCATAACTGGGAACCCGACCTACGAATATCAACAAATACACCTCTATGTAAAAGCCCTGCTCAACACCTTTCATTTGATACCAGGCACGTAGCCAGGGGGGGGCTCGGGGGGCTCAAGCCCCCCCCCCGAAATTCGAAGGAAGTATTTTTTTTTTGTAATTTCCTCAACTCGCGTCTCGCAAATTCGAATGTCAAGCATGGCGAAAGCGGGTTTGGATTTTCTTGAAGAAATTTAGCTCTTTCAAGCCCTTTTTTCGTGAACCTAGCCCCAACCAAAGTGCGAAAATTCGAGTCTTGGCAGAAGCAAAAGTAACCTGATGAGTCTTAGAGGGATCTAAGGTGAAACAGCTGTAGTTACATCCATGCTTAAAAAGTTTTTTTCTAGTTTCTAAAAAATAAAAAATTAAATATAACATGGGCCTGTGCTCGTTAAATTAAATAAATCAAAATTTTTTCTGCCAAAACTAAATTTTTAGATAACAAGTAAGGAAGCCTAAGTTCGAGTGGAATCGAACATTAGATACTCAGCTGTATGCTTTCATTGTTTGTTTGCGTTTGATGGAAACACGGTGTAGGTACTTTATGTAAAGCGAGTGCTGCATAAAGTGGGCGTAGCTACGCTCATTTTCAAAATTTTTATCAGTCATCCAACTAAGCATATGAATATTATTCTTTGTGCAAAATTTCATTCCTTTATGACTTCTAGTTACAAAGATGTCACGTTACAAATTCCCAAAGAGAGTTCCAGAAATATCTTTGTTAAAAAGTAGGCATGGTCCAATCAAGTTTCGTCATAATATCTCAATTATTTGTCGAGTTATGGACCAGAAAATCTCGTATATTCCTTTGTCTAAAAAGAGGCGGTGCCACGCCCATTTTCCAAAATTTTTCTATTTTTTGTTTCCGGTCTATTGTGGAACTCATGCCACAAAATTTCAATAAATTATCTTTATATTTGACAAAGATATCGCTTAAAATGTTTTTATTAGGCCACTTTATAATACCCATAGATAAAAGTGGGCGTGCTCGTCAACCGATTTCGCTAAAATTTTGAACATGTATTACCACAGGTAATAAAAGTGTACACACTAAGTTTCGTCATAATATCTCAATTATTTGTCGAGTTATGGGCTCAGAAATCTCGTATATTCCTGCCTCTAAAAAGAGGCTTTATCTCTGCTATAAACCGCACGAGAGAAGTAATACAGTCTTTGCGCGAAATTAGACAATCTGCTAATGATTTCTTCGGGCAAATCTTAGTTTCCGCATCAAAAATCGCTGAAGACTTTTTTGACGGTGAAATCCGTGCTCCAAGAGTGGTATCGCGTCAAAGAAACCGAGCTAACCCGGGAACAACGTCGAGTGAAGAGTATTTCAGAATCGCAATATTCCTGCCATGCATCGACTTATTAATTGAAAATTTAACGCAACGATTTTTAGAAAACGAAGATATCCTACCGAGCTTCCAACTGCTTCTTCCAGGATTCGCTGATGTAAGTAAAGCAGATGAGCTTGACAACTTGGCGCCATTCTTCGAAGATCACATATCATCAATAGCAGTAAAGGCCGAATATAGGTTGTGGTGTGCGAAAATATCGTCGATTAAAAATGAACCCGAGGTTTTAAAACTATTGGAGTACTGCGATGGAAACTATTTCCGTGGTATAAAAATTCTTCTCACTGCCTTGGCAACTATGCCCGTGACAACGGCGAGCGTGGAAAGATCATTTTCTACCATGAAAAGAATCAAAACTTTACCTCGGAGTGTAATGGGTCATGAAAGATTGAGTTCACTCGCTATTATCTCCATTCACTGGGATATTGCTGTTGATCCTGACCATGTAATAGACATTTTATCAAAAAACAAATCCAGAAGGCTACTTCTTTGATGAAAAGGTTATTGTAAAAGAAAGTTTTATATGAAATTTTGTACCACATTCCATATGTATATGTATGCATGTACATAATAAATGTCAATTAAAATAGCTTTTCAGTAATCTTGTACATATGTATGTACAAATTTTTTCCATATTCATTTTCAAAATAATAAACCAATATGAATAACTTTCATTTGACCTATGTATGTACATATATGTATGTGGGGGGGAAGGGGGAGTGCAATTTGTCCATGATTTCTGTAAGCCCCCCCCGAAACGAATTCCTGGCTACGGGCCTGTTTGATACCAATATCGCCCAGAAATATTGACAAATAAATAGGCTTGATTTTTATAGCTGACCTAAAAATATAAAAATCTGAATAACGGTTATTCAGGCCCAAAACATTTTTTTTTGTTGCCTTAACGGTTATTCAAGCCCAAAACACTTTTTTGGTTGCCATAACGGTTATTCAGGACCAAAACGGTTTTTTGGTTTTTATAATGGTTATTAAGGACCAAAAGAAGATAATGGTTATTTTTGCGTAACCTTTTCACCACACTAGAAAAAATAACCGTTATTTTCGGTCCCTGATATAAGTAGTACATAGAGTAAAGTAATTCAATGATTTTGTTAGTGCAAATCGTAAGAGTCGGTTAGTCAGCCATTCAAGCAATTCAATAACAATACACGTATGCATGAGTATGTGTGTGTCTATTTTTTTTTTTTTTTGCATTTGGAGCTAGTGCACTCAGCCGCCCCTTGCGCCTTTATTTATTCAAATTGTTGAGCAAATATTAAAACAATTTGGCATGTAGAGGAGAATGCAAATATACATACATGGTACATACACACACACGATAACATATAAATTGCAATAAAAATGAAAAAGAAATATAACCTTAAGCCAGCACACATATCCTTGTTGCTGCGGGCACGCTTGAGCACAAGCTTAAGGGGCACACAAAAAATGTAGGCGCCCAAAGGCACCAGTATTGTGTTTGTACTGGGTAAAGGAGCATTTAAAGCTTAAAAGTGCTAAGGATGATGTTTGTAGAGCATTTTATATGCATGGATGCATGCGAGTGCATGTGAGTGCCCGCCAGTGCATTGTCATCCGTTTTAACTCAATTCGTTTCGTTTTTTATTCGATTCAATTTACCTACTATTTACCTATTTATTCCATTTTTTTCTTTTTCTATTCTTACATATTTTCGAGCATGTCAGTGCATTTTTGCCGTGTGTGAATTGACAAATGCTCTAAACGTAATATTTGCACTATCGATCAATACGAATACGAATGCGAATGCGAACTCGATCTTCTTGCATTCTGCTTCTTTTTCCCCATTCCGCTACTTTTTCCTCATTCTGCTCCTTTTTCCCACTCACTTATGCCTTTTCAATAGCAAATTTGCATCGCTTTGCAAACGATTTCGTGCGTATTGAGCATATCGATTGTTTGATTTGATTTTTATCCGTTTTTTTTTTGTTGTTTTTTGTTAGTTTGTTGTTGCTGTTCGAGGGTGTGAATAATGATTTGAGTTGCTTATGTGAACTAAAGCTTATCGGTATCTTAGCTGAGCAGATAACTGGGAATGAAGTGCAGTTTGGTATGACTGCCACTGCAGTCAGGTCAAAGTACGGGAATGATTTGGATTTTTATCCGGTCAGGTACTGCTACAGTGACTACACTCCTTTAATTTCTCAGTTAGGTTAGGTTGGCCGGATACATTGATCCTTCACACAGAACACATAAGGTCCTAAGTAATGTCAACATTATGTTGGAGACGTTATACAAAACTTGAAGTGCGAAACTTCGCAAGTTTTAGTATTTTGTATATTTTCCGAAGAGAACTTTGTGTATTTATGAAGAGTATTTGTTGACCACTGGATTCCCTAACAGGGGTGAGAGTATTCCCCTTGTGGGGTGACCCTATATGCCCTCCTTGACATGGCAAAAGGCCCAACCCACTCTCTCGTCACTATCCGACAACTCCAAAAGTCCTTGATCCAGCGCACATAGGTAGATTTTCAAGTTTTATGCGGCCAAAAATATTTTATTGTCTACATCTATTCCAAATTGCTTGTTTAATGCAAAATTTTAATAATTTGTGTTCAAAGTCGATTTTATTGAAAAATATATACAGTGACTCCAAAAAAAATCATACGCCAGAGTTTTTAAATTTATTTCAAAGAGTTCTGTCGAAAATATTACTTTCTTATTTTCGTTTAAAAATATAGAAAATTTTTCAATAAAAATCGTTTTAAGCAGGATTTGTAAGCTTATGGAAAAAATCCGAAAAATCGTAGAAATTTCTAAAAGTGGATTAAAAATTTCAAAGCGCGGCCAGAATTTATAGAAGATTTTTAGGAGATTTCTAAGTGTACTGTTATGTAGCCAACCAATTTTAGTGTAAAAAATTAAATTCTCAATGCTGTGAAAAATTCCGTCGATTTTATAAGTTTTTTTCTGTAGGGTGTTCGCCTTATATGTACGTGAGACCGTTCCAATTAAAATTTCCGAAAAGCCAATGAAAATTTTCAAATAGTTGAATGTTGCATATTATTATATTAAAATTGAATGAGCTGCAAAATTGCATACTCAAAAATCTTCTAAAAAATGTAGCTTTAGAATTCTTAGCCCCTTTTTATGATAAGTATTTTCTTGACTTTGAAAAATTGAAAATACTAAAAATACTGCCTAAAAAGTTAACAATAATCGGTCATATATATCGCGGCTACTTTCGAGCATCACCTACATTAACCAAGATATGCGTTAGAAATATAAACATTAAAATCAAATATAAAACACAAAAAAGAAAATTATTGTAGGTACATATGAAAAACCCTGTATCTAGTAGTGAAGTGCGGCTTTATGCGACGTAATTTTGTGGCCGCTGTGGTGCAGTGGGTAGAGTGCTCGCCTGCTATGCCAGAGGTCTCGGGTTCAAACCACGGTCCGAGCCAAACAAATTTTTCTAATTAGTAAAAATCCAATTATTGGGGTTTTTTAAGAGCAGCGGTCACCTCTCGGCAGTGGGCGGCATACCCTCCGAGAGTATTTCTGCCATGAAAAAGCTTCTCACAAAAAATGCATTCGCCGTTCGGAGCCGGCATAAAACTGTAGGTCCACCCAATTAGTAGGAAAAACAAAAAGGAGCACACCTCGAATTGGGGGAGAAGCTCGGCCATAAAACTCGTCAGAGTTATAATAGCGCCATTGTATTATATTATATTAATTTTTTGGCGGAAAAATACTAATTGTACTAGATATCATTTCCGAGGGTTAATTTGACTGAGTCTGACAGAGCAATATAACAAAATCAATTTTGAACACAAAAAAGACTGAAATTTTTTTTTAAAATATCCCAACTTTAAAAGCTTAAAACTGAAAACTTAGAATTATTGGAAATCAAGGATATTATTGAATAGTATTAATAATTACCTGAAGATTTTGGATCCATCACGATTACTTAAATGAAATGCTTTAAATAATAAATATTCACGTTGAAACTAGCACTTAAAAATATGTAAAAAAAAATTAAAATATTAACTTTAGATATGCTAAGTTTCGACCATCTAGGAGCAAGTGCAGAGTATGGGGTCGGGAAAAAAGCGATGGATTATTGTTCCCCAGTCTATTTCCAATATGTGGGTATGTTTTTTTCTGTAATTGTAACAACTTCACAAAATTCAATTTTGGCCGCATAAAACATGAAAATCTACCTATGTGCAGCGCCGCACATAGGTAGATTTTCAAGTTTTACGCGGCCAAAAATATTTTATTGTCTACATCTATTCCAAATTGCTTGTTTAATGCAAAATTTTAATAATTTGTGTTCAAAGTCGATTTTATTGAAAAATATATACAGTGACTAAAAAAAAATCATACGCCAGAGTTTTTAAATTTATTTCAAAGAGTTCTGTCGAAAATTTTACTTTCTTATTTTAGTTTAAAAATATAGACAATTTTTCAATAAAAGCAAGATTTCTGAGCTTATGGAAAAAATCCGAAAAATCGTAGAAATTTCTGAAAGTGGATTAAAAATTTCAAAGCAAGGCCACAATTTATAGAAGATTTTCAGGAGATTTCTAAGTGTACTGTTATCTAGCCAACTAATTTTAGTGTAAAAAAGTTAAACTCTCAATGCTTTGAAAAATTCCGTCGATTTTAGAAGTTTTTTTCTGTAGGGTGTTTGCCTTATATGTACGTGAGACCGTTCCAATTAAAATTTCCAAAAAGGCAATGAAAATTTTCAAAAAAGTTGAATGTTGCATATAATTATATTAAAATTAAATGAGCTGCAAAAGTACATACTCAAAACTCTTCTAAAAAATGCAGCTTTAAGGTTCTTAGCCCCGTTTTATGATAAGTATTTCCTTTACTTTGAAAAATTGGAAATACTAAAAATACGAAAGCAGGTAATTTTCCAAATAGGCAAATTTTTCATCCATTCTTGATAATTTCTGGCTTTGCATTTTTCCGTAGAGAAATTGACGGGTAACTAATTTTTTTCCAGATGAACCAGGAGAATCTTCGATGAAAATGAAAAAAAAAATTGTTTGGACATTTTTTCAATGTATATTTTTTACCCCAACCGCACCTTTCCGCAGCTGATTTTCATCAGAACCATAAGAAAAGACTACCCACTATTAAAATGCATAAAAATTTTGAGGCGATCGGAGACTAAAATGCTTTTGAATTAAAAAATGAACAATATTTTTTCAAGAAAACGCAATATGCTTAAAAGCTTCAAAATGGTGGGTCTTTTATTATGCTAGGTTGACGATTTCTTCAATAAATAATGATATTTACCTGAAGCAATCGAATCCATGTTGTTTACTTTGATAATTCTCTTAAAACTAAATATATTGACGTTTAAAAATGGGTTACTTAAAATACGTAAAAAATAAAAAATCGTAAAAGTGGGAGAATAATAAGTTTCGACTAGCGGCAGGGGCACCCCGGTTGTCTATAAAAACCGAGAAGGCCGGTTTATTATCGCCCGGTCTATTATAAACGTAGAGCGATTTTGGATTTTGTATTTGCACCAATTTTAAAATTTTTAATTTTGGCCGCAGAAAATCGTAAAATCTACCTATGTGCGCCGTATTATTGGGGTTATTCCGATCCATGCGAGCCCCTCCCACAGCGTCGCAGCAGAGACGTTGCTAAAGGCACCCGAAATATCAAGAAAGACACCTATCGCATTCCCTGTAGCCTTTTCGACATGTTGTTGTTGTGATTCTTTACCTTATTTATCTTCCATTACGACAAGATAAACGCGATTTATGCCTTCCGCCAGGCTAATCGAACCATGACTGAGGCCGTTTCGCACCTCCCCCCTGGCTAGCGCCTTTAAGGGACCTACTCGACCGGACAAACCGGTTAGCCCCCCGCGGCCTCTACTCTCCAATTCCTGTTCCCGGTTTTTGCGGCTTGAAGGGACCTACTCGACCGGACAACAGCCTTTGATAGCCCTCCGCGGCCTCCACTCCGCAGTCTGCCTTGGCGCAAGCACCAGGAACAGGAATTGGGGAGGAGAGACGGAGTTCCATTGCCCATGCAGCAACCTCTCCGGGGTTTCAGCCGAGCATTTTTGCCACTCAGCAAACTTCCAATCCAATCGAAAAAACTATGATTTAAGAACTTCATATAAAAATTAAGCAGATTATTTTCGCTCCTTTCACTTCACTTACTTCTCGTTTCACGCAATCAAATCAATTTTAAAATTATTTCCATATCACTAAACCATCATTTACCTAAAATATGCACTGTGTTGAGAATGCTGTCAAATAAATATTTATAAAAGCGTTTAAATTTAGTTGAAGAGAAAAGCCAAGTGAGTGCTTTTGGTAAGCTTAAAATCTGCAGAGGATTCAAAAAGTTGTGACTAAGTATTATGCTGCAAAAAGTAAATTTTATTGCTGCTTGAGTAAATATTTAGTTCAAGGCTGGATATACCTAAATATAAGAGGCATACAAATAAATAAATCGCAATTGCAAGTAAGCGAGAGATAAATAAATGCACACACAGTGTATGTAACTCAAAGCAACAACAACAACTCAAAGCAACAGAAACAACTAAAAGCTGCAACAACAACTTAAACAACGAAAGCAAATCAAAGCAGCAACAACAACTCAAAGCAACAAAGACCAACTTAAACAACAACAACAAATTAAACAACAGCAACACATTAAACAACAACAACTCAAAGCAACAAAAGCAACTTAATTTCCTAAAAAGAGATTTATTTGCTTGGGCAACCACAATAAAATAACCAATATATACAACAACAACAACAATAATAAACACTTGATAGGTATTATTGCAGTTAAATGCTTTTAAAGGATAAAAAATCGTTGATTAAATTAAAATTGAAAACCGATAAATTCAAATATTTAGAAATGAATGCAAATAAATTGTATGCTAAATTCGGTTGCATATAGTAGTTACTATATATAAATTGAAATAATTAAAAGTCGGCTAGAAAAAAGCTATGGGTTTTTTACAGTTTTACGTATGAGTTGCAAGCAAAAACAAGAAGAAGAAAAATATGCAAATTTCTAAAAAGAGAGCGAGGAAAAAATACCAAAACGGCAACAATTCAAGCGTAATCCGATGGCGCACACACACACACATTTGTGCATATACCTACAAAGGGAATTGCCCAGCAAACTTCTTCGATGGGTTCTGAATATTTTTTAATTGTATTTATTAATATACCTAGCCGGGAAGATACAACAGTAAGTCCTAAAGGCTAAGCAAGTGTAATTATATATCGCACCCTAAATCATAAAGTGACACAAACAGTTGTTAAAAACTGATCCAAGCAGTAACAAAAAGGACCCAATCTACCGAGAAATAGTTAAAACTTTTGTTCTATTTGTGGATTTCTGTGAAACAAAAAGTTACTTTATTGCAAAATTATAGAGCAAAAAAATGCAATATGCCGCCTAAAATTCCTTCACATCTTGATAATTCCCTAAAAACTTAGTACTGAAAGTGATGAACATGGTGAGAGATTTAGTCAGGACTTAATAGTTTTTGAAAGGCGATATCAAGGATCTTGTTACGAGCGTATGATGGGAGATTATTTTTTGGACAATCATACGTGTAATAAATCCAAAAAATCGCAAGAGTAGTCAAAAGTACTTACTCACATCGCTCATTATTTATCCTCTCCTTAAAATAGCGAAATACAGATATTTTTTTACTAAATTAATTTTTTTCCTATTAATTGCTGTTTTGAGAGCAATGCACTTCAAAACACGTAATAAATGGAATGAAATAATCTTAAGTATTACTTCTTACTAAGTTTTATGAATAAACCCAGTTTTTCTTGTTGAAATTTTACTCTTCCGCAAAATTTTGGTTAAGGACTTTCAATAAAAATAAGTATAAATAATGGTACATACGATTATTGCAAAATTAGTTTTAAAATGTTCACAATTAAATTATCTATAGGATAGGGGGGCTATTTTTTTGTCCCCCATACAATTTTTCGGATTTTAGCAGCGTCGAATCTGAAATTTCTTTGAAACAATTCGATTTTTCTTCCAATTTTTTTCCATTATTTTTGCCATTGTAACCAAACTACTTGACCAATTTTTGAGTGTGAAGGCAAAAAATGTTTGTTGGAACTCTCTCTTCCAGCTCTTCCTAGATGTCAAGATGTCAAGGTTAGGGCTGAACAGGGCCAGAAAAACGAAGTGTATGGAGAGCAAAGCGTAATAAGGAATTCTGAGTGCGTTCTATTCGATTTCTTTTTTGTTGTTTGCTTTTCCGACAGGGTAGGATTGCGAAGTATTGTGGAGCGAATTTCCCTCATCCCTTGTCAAGTTTGATTTGGTTATAAACCGGTTTCGGCTAGGTGCCATCTTCAGTATCTTGGTTCGAGTTACGTGACATTTATAGTAAGGTGACCAAATGAAAGATTCGTTTTCATGTCTAGAGCGAGCGAAAGCAGAATACAGAAGTTTTAACGTATAGGTACGGATCAGTAAATTCACTAGCATTGTGACGGACAAAAGCATGCATAGCATAAAATTTAGATACAACCAAGTTGAAATGACTTGAAAAGAGAAATTAGAGTCAAAGGCCACTCCGAGCACTTTGAATTCATTTATTCGGCGTAGCGGAACTTGGTTAATCCAATAAAATCCATTAGACTTTTGATGTTCAGAAACAAAACCATGAAAATTTCATATCTGTGGCCAAATGCTTGTTGGGTTATATACTTCTATATATATAAGGATGAAAGTTTGTTTGTTTGTTTGTTTGTATGTTTGTTCCCTATGGACGCCGAAACTACCGGGCCGATCACATTCAAATTCTGACACAATGATCACCTGGTATTAGATTGAAATTATGACCACATTTAATTCTGGTATCTCAACGCCTTCCCGAGATATAGGCCAAAATATGGACCCAGATTCCTCCGAAATATTTTTCTGCATTATTGGTATCAAATTAAAGATATCAATCAGAGCTTCAATAGAGAGTTCATTCCGTTCCAATTTTCCAGTCGGTTCTCCAGATAGAGACCAAAACGTGGACCCGGATGACCCCAAATATTTTTTCGTAATAGTGGTATTAAATTAAAGGTGCTGATCAGGGTATCCATATATATTTTACACTATACGGATATCTCAATCGGTTCTCGGGATTGAGGCCGGAACATGGGCTTAAATAGCCCCGGAAATATTTTTGGGCATTGTTGGTATCAAATTAAAGGTATCAATCAGAGCTTCAATACAGAGTTCATTCCATTCCAATTTTCCAGTCGGTTATCCAAAATATATTAGTAATCATGATGTACACCGATATGTGCACCGGATGGCCATGGAAAGTTGTTGATAAGGAACGTGAGACGGGGGGAGAGAGAGAGAGAGTAGTATAAGAGGAGGAAGAGATAGGGGGAACGGGAAATGCTGGCTGGTGGGGAGACCGATAGGGAAGGGAGTGGCATAGTGTGATTTGTCGCAGCGAAGTGGGACGGGTATTTGCTAGTATGTAAATATGCATGACATAACACGTATACATACTTATAAGCACATAAGCACAACTATGCTATTTTATGCCTTAGTGCACTCGAGTGCATTTATTGGCATTTTGTTGTAAAAAGCTTTCGGCTCAATTGACTCTTTTGGCTGCTGTCGAGGTTTATCTGCTTGCTCTAAATTTTCTTTATTTTATTTTTTTTTTTTGGGCAAAAACTATTTCCAAATGCAAATTTGAAATTAAAATATTACATTAGACATTGGCATGGAAATGCATTCAAATGGATAAAATAATTTGTAAATCCGAGCGCACATATGGGGATGAAAGTGGGTTAGTCAATGACAAAGTAACTAAAGTTTGTTGAAGGAAGACTTAAGAAAATGGAGAAAAGAAGAGGAACAAGAATGAAAAGAAGAAGAAGAAGAAGAATAATAAGAAGGAGGAGAAGAGGAAGAAGAAGAAGAATAAGAAGAAGATGAAAAAGAAGGAGAAGAAGAAGCAGAAGAAGAAGAAGAAGAATAAGTGGAAGAAGTGGAAGAAGAAGAGGAAGAAGAAGACTAAGTATGAGCAAAAGAAGAAGAAGAAGGAGGCGGAGAAGAAGAAGAGGAAGTGGAGGAAAAGAGAAATAAGCAAATGAAATTTGTAAGATTAAGGAGATATGCCTTTCACCAAGAATCAGAGGCGGGCGCTTCATACAAGCTGAGAAGCCCGGCTTGCGTACATATTTTCGTTCATTTCATTTTACAAATTTCTTTAAAATCTGGTTATTTTACGTTTTAAATGCGTTTACTATTTAAGTTCTCAATAATATAGCCCCCACTGTACATCCGGTGCCTAAAAGCATGCTAAGAAAATAGCGCAAATACACCACCAATCCACCTCACAATGTGTATTTTGTTTGTACAGCCAATCACGACACAGTGAGCATGCTTTAACGTTTCCACACATTGGCTTTTACCTGGCTTTCAAAACAGAATAACATAGCTTGTTTTCTCGCTTTCTCTAAGGAGAAATCAATTGCTTATTTTCAGACTTAAATTGAAAAAAAAACAAGTAAGGAAGCCTAAGTTCGAGTGGAATCGAACATTAGATACTCAGCTGTATGCTTTCATTGTTTGTTTGCGTTTGTTCGATATAGGGTGTATTTTATATGAAACGAGTGCTGCATAAACAGGGCGCAGCCACGCCCATTTTCAAAATTTGTATCAATCATCCAAATAAGCATATAAATATTATTGTTAGTGCAAAATTGCATCCCTCTATGACTTTTAGTTACAAAGACTTCACGTTACAAATTCCAAAAGGGTGTTCCAGAAATATCTTTGTTAAAAAGTAGGCGTGGTCATAAACCGATTTCAATAAATTTTTGCGTGTCTATTAACACAAGTTATAAAAGTGTATAAACTAAGTTTCGTCATAATATCTCAGTTATTTGTCGAGTAATAGGCTCATAGATTTCTTTGTATAAAAAGAGGCGGTGCCACGCCCATTTTATAAAATTTTTTTTTTTTGTGTTTCCAGTCTATTGTAGAACTCATGTCACAAAATTTCAATGAATTATCTTTATATTTCACAGAGATATCGCTAAAAATGATTTTATTAGGTCACTTTATAATACCCATATATAAAAGTGGGCGTGGTCGTATACCGATTTTGGTAATTTTTCGTCCACACATTTGGCTAAGTAAATATATCACGCGTACCAAATTTCATCGACATATCTTTAACGGTTTCTGAGTTATGGCTTATAAAACTTTCAATATTTGCCCCTTAATAAGTGGGCGTGGCACCGCCCATTTTCCAAAATTTTTATATGTTTTGTTTTACGTCCGTAGGTGGACTCGTGCCACAAAATTTCAGTGATAGATCTTTATATTTGACAGAGATATCGCTTAAAATGTTTTTATTAGGCCCCTTTATAGTTCCCATATATAAAAGTGGGCGTGGCCGTCAACCGATTTTTATAATTTTTCGCCAAAACATTTGTCTAAGTAAGCAAATTACGCGTACCAAATTTCATCGATATATCTTCAACGGTTTCTGAGTTATGACATATAAAACTTTCAATGTTTGACCCTTAATAAGTGGGCGTGGCACCGCCCATTTTCCAAAACTTCATCAAATTTCTTCATAAGGGCCTGAGCTCAATACGTGGGTAAAATTTTAGCACTCTAGCTATATTAGTGGCTGAGATACAAAATTTCCGATTTTTACTATATAGGGGAAGTGGGCGTGGTCATGGTCCGATTTCGCCCATTTTCAATACCAACCGTCCCAGTCTCGATACCAACTTGCATTTCAAATTTCATCAAAATATCTCAATTTTTACGCGAGTTATCGTGCGTACGGACGGACGGACGGACGGACGGACGGACGGACGGACGGACGGACGGACGGACGGACGGACGGACATGGCTCAATCGATTTCTCTTTTCACCCTGATCATTTTGATATACATAAGTCCATATCTATCTCGATTATTTCATTATGTTACAATCCACCGTTATGAAATCAAAATTATAATACTCTGTGTACTAGTACAGCTGAGTATAAAAACTAGCAAAGCACTTTTTTTATTTTTCACATTAAATTTGTATGCGAATGTGAAGCTGGCTTCGGCATTCAGTATTCACAGCCATATGCATATTTGATTTGATTTTCGTTTGCATGTACATACATACTTATGCACGTAATTTCTTACATGTGCATGTATCAAATACCAGATTATAAAAGCGTTGATTGTGATATTTGGCGACTATTGGCAAAATATCAAGATAATTTTAAAAAGCGACGGAAATCAAAATCAAATAAAATTTCACGACTTTTGGTAATTGGACCTCAGTTTTTCAAACACTAAAGCACCAATTTTTTTTAGATATTAGATAATAAGTAAATACACTTGCTACTACTAAAATTTCCGTCGGTATAAGGAAATTAAAAATACCTCTGCGCTTTCGTGTGAGATTTCCCTATAAGTTTGGCGTCATCAATCAATTCAATTGAGTTCTTCCCAATTTATTCTAATAATTTCTTCTCTGCTTTTGTAGATAATTCTGATGGTAAAAAACTTGAATTTACTTTCGACTTAGCCAGGCTTGTTGATATGCTGACCAAAAGTAGCTACAGCTAAAATACCAAAAGTCAAAAACATATGTACCTACATATCTTCATAATATTCATTGTATACCTATAAAAACTTAAAAATTCTTTATCATCCTCATTTTCTCGATTTAATGCAATACGTTCAGTTTCATATGTTATGAATATAAACAACAAACCAAATATGCAAACCGAATATAATCAAAGTAGAGCTCTAGATACCCGGTATCGAGCAATTCGAACAGATCGTGTTTGTTTGAAGCCCATTGTTCAAATTCCCGTACCAACATTCGAGCTTATACTCAGAGAAAAGGAATCAAAAATAAAATTTTTATTTTTATAATGCACGTTTTAAACTGTCATTTTTATTTAAAAAATAAATTTTTTTAAATTAAATGTGTAGGATTTAAAAAGAAACATTTTTAAATTAAAAATTAAAATTAATGGAATAAAAGCAAAAGTTTTTGGTTCAAAATCTCATAGTGCTTAAAATAAAAATAAAGATTTTTAAATTTAAAAATGTATTGTATTTACATTATATTTAAACACGTTTTTATATCTATCAAGAAAAAATATCTTAAGTTTAAAAATATTTATTTTTATTTTAAGCGCTATGAGATTTTGAATCAAAAACTTTCGTTTTTATTCCATTAATTTTCATTTTTAATTTAAACATGTTTCTTTTTAAATCCTAAATATATTTTAATTTCAAAAATTCAATTTGTAATTTAAAAATTTTTCATTTTTAAAATAAAAATGACTTGGTTTAAATCGGGTATTATAAAAATAAAAATTTTATTTTTAATTCCTTTTCTCTGAGTGTACAAACAAAAAAATGTGTATCAGGAAAACAAAGATAAAAAAATACATATGAAGACAACAAAAAAATAAACGAGAAAACACAAACTTCAAATACCCGAATTGTTCGAATGCCCGTACAAACATACGGGTAATAAGCAAACAAAGGAGTGTTCGAGAATTTGAAAAGCATTTATTCGCGCTACTCCAAAATGTTAAAAAAAGCGAGAGCTCTAAATCAAATTCAATAACGGAACGCAATCAGACTTCTAGATAATACAGCAAAGAAAATTACATAAATGACCAATGGTTATGCTTCACACATAGGCTTGCCCAGACAATTTATGCTAGGTCCGCCACTGCCAAGAATACCAGTACAGGAATTTTCCGACACTGTAATTTAATAGCGCTGGTTTACATTGTAAAAAACCGACAAGTATCTACTTAAAAATGTGGGAAATTTATTAAAAAAAAAACCCAACATTAACAATTCGTCGCCTGAGAAAACGAATGTCGTATGTTACAAAACATAGTTTCGAGAAAATCGACTTTTAAGATCAAAGTGGAAATTCTCAAAAACTATACAACAGATTTTTCTGTCATTTGGACGAGTTGTAGCGAGTATTATACATATATTTTGACCTGCAATTTGCAAAAGTTGGATATCTTTAAAATTATGGAAGATAAACGACTTTTCATTCGTTTGCATTTGTCGTATGTGACGTCTGAGCACCAATACCTGTTTATGATAGCACATACGACAAAAATTCTTCTCTTTTTCCAAACCGGAATGGTTATGAGGCTCACATTTTTTGAGATATCGACTTGAAATTTGGCAGTTGCATATATTTTGATGATACTTTGATCATTTATCGGAATCCACCACATCGGATTAATATAAGATATAGCTCCCATACAAACTGATGGTTCAGATATAGCTGTTTTCGGCTATAACTTCTTCATTTGAGGAGATAAGGATATGAAACATTGAAGTATTTGTACCCGTATGGACCTAATAAATGTCACCGAAATTTGTCAAGATCGGACCACTATAACATATAGCTCCCATACAACCGACTGTTCAGATATGGACATTTTGGGATATAACTTCTCCATTTAAAGAGCTAAGGGCATGAAACTTTGAAGTATTTGTACCCATATGGACCTAATAAATGTCACCGAAATTGGACCAGTATAGAATATAGCTCCCATACAACCGATTGTTCAGATATAGCTGTTTTCGGGTATAACTTCCATATTTAAGGATCAAAGTATACTAAACTTTGCAGTAATTGTTATTATAATACAATAAAATATGTCAGTGAAAATCATTCAGATCGGATCACTATAACCTATAGCTCCGATGCAATATTTTGGTTTATTCTAGGTAGTTCAGCGGCACATACGACATATGTTTAAAATAAACAAACACGAATTTATATGGAAATTTGTCGTATGTGTGTTACATACGACAAAAGCTTACCCAAATGGTAGTAATTTTGTAACATACGACAAATGCATACTAAATAACTCAAAAACTAAAAGAGATAGAAAAAAATGGATTGGAAAAATTAAAAGATTAGGTCCGATTTAGTTAATCTGCATCAAAAACTAGAAATCGTCGATTTTCACATACGACATTCGTTTTCTCAGGCGACGAATTGTTCACTATGGTGATAACATTGTGTGTTTTTTTTTTATTTCTATTCAACATTATTCATCATTGTTGTCAATTCCATTGAAAAGTGAAAATTTTCGCTGTTGTTGTTCATTGTGATTGACACTACATGCCCATCAATCGTTGCATTTTTATGCCTTTCATTTATTTAAATTTTTGCACAAGAAAATGATTTTATTCGCATAATCAAAGGCACACGTTACATACATATGTATGGCCGTTTAGTCTACATAACCGCCTAACAGAATATCGTTCCACTATACATCTTGGCAAATATAATTTTTGGCACAAGCGCTTATGAAAGCTTCACTTAGGTGATTATGAAGTTTAAACGGCGATATGTTTATTATATACCGGCAAATGTATCTAATTAAATATAAATTAGTTCGTGCCGCGCAGCGGTATTAAATTAATAAAAAGTATGTAAGCGATAAGCGAATGAATGGCAAGGGAAACGTGAGAATTAAATTATTAAAAAATTGATGAACATAGCGTTGGCCTGAGAACTACATATGTATGTACATACATATCTGTTGTTGTAGAAACACAGCAAGCGCTGTTGATAAGCAAAATAATGACAGGTGATGCCAGGTGAGGCTGTGTTGTGTGTTAGAGAAGAACATTTGTGATGCGGACAACGATTCGAACCGAACTTTAAAAGAAACGAATTACTCAAATTAATGATTGAAAATAAGTGATTTTGGTTGGTTGCAGTGGCGCACACAGAAAAATATTTTGGGGGGGGGGGGGAGGGGGGTTTTCAATATCCAACGGAAAATTAAAAAAAAATACTTAAAACTCGTCCAGACAATTTTTACTTAAATTTATGTTTGGGGAGTGGACCTACGTATGCACACATTAAACAAAGGCACCTTTTAAATCTCATTCATTGCATTTTCTCTGTATTTAAACTAAACCTAACAAGTAAGGAAACCTAAGTTCGCAGCCACGCCCATTTTCAAAATTTTTATCAATCATTCAACTAAGCATATAAATATTATTGTGCAAATTTGCAACTCTTTATGACTTCTAATTATAAAGATGTCACGTTACAAATTCCCAAAGGGTTTTCCAGAAATGTCTTTATTAAAAAGTAGGCGTGGTCATAAACCGCTAAATTTTTGAGCATGTATTACCACAAGTTATTGACGTGTACAAACTGACTTTCATCATAACATCTCAATTATTTGTAAGTTATGGGTTCCGAAATCTCGTAGATTCCTTTGTATGAAAAGAGGCGGTGCCACGCCCATTTTCCAAAATTTTTCTACTTTTTGTTTTATGTCTATAGTTGGACTCATGACACAAAATTTCAATGACATATCTTTATATTTGACAAAGATATCGCTTAAAATGTTTTTATTTGGCTCCTTAATAGTTCTCATATATAATTTTGGACGTGGTCGTCAACCGATTTTGGCAATTTTTCGTCCAAACATTTTACTAAGTAAGTAAATTCATCGATATATCTGCTACGGTTTCTGAATTACGGCTTATAAACCTTTCAATGTTTGCCCATTAATAAGTGGGCGTGGCACCGCCTATTTTTTCGAAATTTCATCAAATTTCTTCATGAGAGCCTGATCCCAATACGCGGGTAAAATTTTATAGCTCTAGCTATATTAGTGGCTGAGATACTAACTTTCCGATTTTTTCTATATAGGAAAAGTGGACGTGGTCATGGTCCGACTTCGCCTATTTTCAATACCAACCGTCCCAGTATCGATACCAACTTGCATTCCAAATTTGATCAAAATATCTAAATTTTTGCGCGAGTTAGAGTGTTTACAGACGGACGGACGGAGAGACGGACGGACGGACATGGCTCAATCGATTTCTCTTTTCACCCTGATCATTTTGATATATATAAGTCTATATCTATCTCGATTATTTCATTCTGTTACAATCCACCGTTATGTGATTAAAACTATAATACTCTGTGTACTAGTACAGCTGAGTATAACAAACCTCAGCTAATATCCACAGCATACTTTTAGGGAAATGTCTCCACACTGCTTGTTTATAAACATAATCAGTAGTTGTTGACAAATATTGGCAATGTACATCCACGAATATTCATAGATTTTACAACATGTATTTACACAAATATTTTTGCACGTACCATCTTTTATAAAATAATTTTTTTTATGGTGTTGTCAAATGTGTGTGCGCCAATGGTTGGTTGAAAATATTTTTAAGGTTTTTGCTGAAGTGATTTTCGATAATCGTAACAAGTCCACTGGCGAATATCCGTGCATTGAAACAATAGTCATCAAAACATAAATTTAGGGGATTTTTATTTTGATACATATATACATACATACATACCTACATACATATGTAAATAATTTTTAATAATTTAGCATTCGGTTTTTAAATTTTGGCCTGTGGTTCAACCGAAATTTCCCATGAATATGATAAGTTTTTTATTGTGATAAGAAAGTGCTACTTTGTAACCGAAGGCAAGCAACTATTTATATCAACGAAATGGCAGAGCAAAATAAAAAAAGCCAACAAAAAAACAGCAAACGCGAACAAAACTTGAAATAAATAATAGCTTAAAAAAACTAGAAAACACGCTTTAATCTTAAAAATCGTACTAAAAATTGAGAAATAATTTAATTAGAAACAAAATGATGAACGAAAATATAAATATTTAAGGAAAAGCGTGGGGTGCTCAGTATGTCAAAAAATATTTAAAATCGGTGTTTTTTTACTAATAATTTTATTTTGACTTTTTTGAGATTTCATATATCGTACTCTTTAATTTCGCAACTAGGTATATTTTTGTACTAGTTGTACGAATCGAATATTTTCATGTTCAAATATTATTGAGCACCCCCACGCTTTTCCTTGAATACTTATATTTTCGTTCATCATTTTGTTTCTAATTAAATTATTTCTCAATTTTTAGTACGATTTTTAAGATTAAAGCGTGTTTTTTAGTTTTTTTAAGCTATTATTTATTTTTAACTTTTTAGTGAAAATTTTCATTAAAGGATGTTTTATGCGGACGCAAGAATAAAAGTAAAAAGAAGTCCGATGAAGGGATGTGGTGATCTCCGAAATAGATCTATATACATATGTATTTATAACTTCTACCAAAAATATTAATTTTTCACATACATTTTTTCCTTATAAAAAAAAAACATTGGTCATAAGAGCTCAAAAATGAAGCCTAAACGAAAAAATATCAACTAATATGTACTATGTGTATCGAAGCAAAACTATTTAAGTTTTTAATCGGAGATATGCTCTTCTTTATTTGCCTGTGCATATTCACAATGAACAGTCAGCGCTTCAAAATATTCTCATTGTCCTATAATCACTTCCATATTTTTCTTGTATACCAAAAATAGTAAACAACTTCTTGAAAACAAAAATTGCCAAACAGATGTGAAAGTTACCAAAAACCAACAGTGAAAAATAACCTATTTTGGTAATTACCAAGTTCGGCAACCGTGCTATAAATAGAATTTGAACCAGGGTTTGAAATTGCTTAGCTACTTTTGCTGCATTTGCTTTTGCTAATGAAAAGTAAATTAGCAAACTCGGCCAGCCGAGTAAAAAACGAGAACACGATTCATTCGCTTCAGTTTTCAGCTGAGCCGTGTTTGCTTGTATAGTTAAGCAAAGCAACGCGATTTGGGGGATTTCATTTTACTTCCAGCAATTAGTTGTCTTTGCATTTTTTCTGCTTTTGCTTATTGCATCTTGTTAACATTACCAGAGTTGAGTGATGGTGAATTACAGATTTGAGAGAAAAGTTGAAAAAATTAGCAGCGCGCTGTAGAATGGAATGTTACTTTACATTTGTGCACATCTGCTGATATTCTTAGTTTTATTCACATACACCGATTTCACCAATGCACCAAATTCCTAAAACAGCAAAGTAATTTTAAAATTTTCTTATCGAATTTCAATTATAAATAAATTTAAGAATTAAAAAAAATCAATTTAAATTAGTTTCAATTTGAATTTTCTGGGACTCGAACCTGCGCCTCTATGTGCATATCTTTCTGTACTAAAAAATTATAATTCAATAGATGCTTTTGTGTAAACAACAATTTTTTGATATGTTTGGGGGACAGTAGGATTTTCGTTGATCAGTCATCAGAGTCTAGCAGCTGCTGTGCCCCGATACACCAAGATGAATGGTGGGGGTTTTGAAGCAGCCACCAATTTATTATTGCTCAATAGATGTACATATGTATGTACATATGTTCATATGTATTGATGCATCATCTATTTGTTCAGAGAGGGTGACAATTAAATTTCATTGGCATAGGTATAGAGATGGTTGATCGTTGCTCATCAACGAGGTTGATGGATTGGCCATCAACAAGATGAAATGGACAACAAAATGTTTTTACATTTTCAAAATTTCGAAAATTTTAAAATAATTAAAAAATCGATGTGGAAATTGTAAAAATACTCACCGGTTGTAGCAAACTGATGCATTGTTGTATGGTTTTTAATACAGAAAATGCATTGATGCGCAGGTTCGAGTCCCAGTAAAGTCAAATTGAAATTAATTTTAATTGATTTTTTTTTAATTTTTAATTTATTTATAATTCAAATTCGATAAGAAAATAGTTAAAACACCAGCGGTTTTGGGAAATTAGTGCATCGATGGAATTGGTGTATGGGAGGAATAATGAGCCATATCAGCAGATGTGCAGAAATTTAATATAACATTCCTTTCTACAGACGAACTCGCTCTACTTCTGTTATTTTAACAGCCAGCTGTGTTGAATTAAAATTTTTTATTCGCCAGATGCACTAACAGAACTTTGTTGGGTCTCTGGCTTCCACGATTATTCGTAGTTGCAACTTCTCTGTTCATCTACGTTCTCTGTTATTGGCTTGCATACGGGAGTGAATAGAATGAAATTCATAGAGGCTATTTTGAAGAGAGGTAACATAAAAGCCACAATGAAGCATAGTGTATAATGTTGAATCTCATTATATAATGTCGTTGGGTTGAATCCCATGTTGATGTCACGTTTCGAATCCGGAGGTGAATAGAAATAATAGAGGAGAGAACACAATAAAAGTAAAGTGAATGTTTCAAAAAAATAATAATTGAGTTAAAACGTTTGCAACTTTTAGAATGGGATGAAGTTACATACATACATACATACATACATACATACATACATATAGGTGAAGCTAATAAAAGCGTGTTAATAAAAAACCCCAAACAAACAAAAATTTTGCAAAAAGCTAATCAGCATGCAGAACAAGCCACTATTTGCTAAAAGCGAATCACCCAGAAATTCCCAATTATCAAGACGCGCACGCTACTTCATGTGTATGTATGTATGTGCATTAGGCCGTCTCGTCTTATAGTGACCAAAACAAGTCCCCCATACGCCTCGCATTTGATGTCTTTTTGGAAAACACTTCCGGAAAACATTTTTATTTTATTTTTATGGACGCCAATAGATGTCGCTAAAATACATTTTTTCATACCTTTGGTATTTTTAGTCCCATCTCTAAGTTTAATTCACCAAGGTCTTTGGCTTGAGGGGAAAGTTTCTACCATTGCATTAACCCTATGTGCACAAATGGCGTCACTACCACCCAATACTTAGTTTATACCACCCTAATTTACCCTTTTTGTGCGTTCATGCTAAAATTGGTCCAAAATCATAAATATTTTGCAAAAGTGGTATTTCGATCGCTTCAGTAGAATTCGAAACAAAACACATTCAATATTTCGCGGAATTAATTTTTTACTTCCTGTGGTCTTTTACGTTCATTTTGAAAAGATTTTTTCTGAGGAGAACCCCAGTGAAATATTATGGCGATTAATTTTCGAGAACATTTTAATCCTCTAACACCACCACGAAAATGTCAAGTTGCTCCTTTTTAGAAGTCTTAGTCTTTTTAAAGTCGGTAGGGGTTAAACTGTTTTAAAAATTTACACAGATCAACAAAAAAGTCGATATTTTGGTGCAGCCCTCCTTGTAACTGCAGTAAGTAGTATACGATATTCTGATAAGAAAATGATAACACTCTTTTTTGAATCCTACGTGTAGTTTTTGAGATTTGAGCCCTTAATAGGTTAAGACATTTTTGGCCCGATATCTTTTTTTGGCCTAAAATCTGAACCCTGATGACTCCGGAATGTTTTTGAACGATATCGGTATGATATTAAAGGTATTGAGCAGGGCTTTAACACCGACCTACTTTCATTGCCATATCCATGCCGGTTCTTCTGATAAGGGTCAAAACGTGGATCTGTATGATCCCGGAATGTGCTTGAGCGATATTGGTATCGAATGAAAGGTCTCGATCTGGACTTCAACATAGAGCTCTTCTTTTAATAGCGATTAACAGGCCAGGTCCTCAGATATGGGTCAAAACGTATACTCGGCTGACCATCGAATGCTTCTGAGCGATATGAGTATCAAATGAAAGACCTTGATAAGGATTTCAACGTAGAATTATGTTATTTGTGATGTCTGGGCCGGGTCCCCAAATATGAGTCAAAACGTGACCCCGGATTAACCCGGAATGTTTCGGATATGAGTATCAAATGAAAGATCTTCATCGACACATATAGGTCAAAACGTGGTTCTGTACGACCATGGAATGTGTCTGAGCGATATTGGTATTGACTTGACTTGACTTGACTTGACTTGACTTGACTTGACTTGACTTGCCTTGACTCGACTTAACTTAACTCGACTTGACTTGACTTGACTCGACTTGACTTGCCTTAACATAGTTTAAATACTATTCGTCATTGCGAAGCAACGGGTATTTGCCAGTTCAACATAAAACGGCGAACTTTTTTTTTTGCGATACGGTCTAATGTGCACATGTATAAGCGCTGCAGAGTAAACAGAGCAGTCGGCAACTGACACGCCAACCGCTGATCTCCCGGTGAAACAATAGTACACGCCAAGTTCGCTCAGCTCGTAGCGTCAGTTAAGAATTGACATTCAGCGCAAGCGCTCGATCGACACGAACAACGCAAGCGAAACTGCAAAAATTATAAACGCGAAATCAAGATTGCGTGTTGAAAAAAAAAAAACAATTTAAATCAATTCAGTTCGTTATGTCGTCGCGAACGCGCTTAGATATATTAAATACAAAATTTATTGATGCCAAAGTGACAAAACTGGTTTTTATTATTTTAATATTATTTACATTTGCGAATTTAATATCATGCGATACATCACGTGCCGCACGCTCTACGCCCCACACTGCGCAGCAGCAGGCTCAGCAGCCGCATCATCGCGTCAAACGCATAGTTGGCGGCCGTCAATCCAAAGCACCGCCACCCGATGACCCGGTCGTCTTTACGCGCACCTTCAATCGCGATGCGCGCGTCGAGGGTTATCGCAATTCACGCACCGGCATTTACACTTTTCTCGGCATGTATTATGCGCAGCCGCCGATTGGTTTGCTACGCTATGCGCGTGCCGTTTACAAACGCATGGCCGGCGATATAAATGCCACACAAAATGGACCACCCTGTCCACAACCCGATCCCTATGATGCGCGGCGTGTGGTGGGTTCAGAGAATTGTCTGCTGCTGAATGTCTATACGCCACGCATGCCTGATGAGTCGACCGGTTTGCCTGTGTACGTCTGGTTACATCCGGGTGGCTTTCGTTATGGTTCAGCGGCACAATACGATGCCACGCCCATCGCACAACAGGGTGTCATCGTGGTGACGCCACAATATCGTCTCGGTTCGTTGGGTATAATGGGTGATGGCACCAAGGAGTTTGATGGCAATTTGGCTGTATTCGATATGGCAACGGCGCTGCGTTGGGTCAGCGATTATATTAAACATTTTGGCGGCGATGCAAAGCAGGTGAAGGTCATCGGGCATGGCTCGGGTGCGGCGAGCGCAATGTATTTATCAATGTCACGTTCGGCGCGTACGGCTAGCGATATATCGGGTGTGGTGGCGATGTCGGGTACAGCGTTGTCACAGTATGCCACTGATAAGGAGCCGTTGCAGAGCGTCGAAGAGGTGGCGGGCATTAATGGCTGTCCCACAACGAATGAGTTGACGATTGTGCAGTGTTTGAGAGAGGTACGTAAGTGCCATACTGTCGTTTAAACTTCATAACCGTCTAAGTGAAACTTTCATATACGCTTATGCCAAAATTGAGATTTGCTGGTGCTCAGCTTGATCGATCCATGCCATAAATTTGGTCTTTGGGAAGCTCGGGGAGCTCTATATTTCCTTCTGGTGTCCTTTTTAGCTCTGAAGTCATAGAGTTGAGGGTTGTGCGGCAGCAATTCAATTTTAATTTTTGGCACAAATGTCGGTTAGGCGGTTATCAAAGTTTCACTTGCGCGATTATGTAGTTTAAGCGGCGGTATATGTTTAAAAATCTTTGTTTGTGTAAGTACTTGAGCGAAAGTCAATTGTAGTGAAGTATACGCTTTACGTGGCCTTGAAATTGGGAAGCGATAAACAAGGTCAAAAACCGACTAAAGAAAAAGGTTTATAAAAAATAGAAAACAAAAAAACATTCGAAGCAGATTAAGTCACTAAGCGGTTACAAATATGTTCTTCAGTTCAAAAATTCTCCTGCGTCTAAATATAAATGAGTTTACTCTGAAAATATGAAGTTGAGCTTTCTGTTTTTCAAACTTCCACTTTTAGTCTCGCAAAGTGACTTATTTGCCTTGAAGGTTATTCTATTTCTCTTAAGATGATAGGACCTCACTCGATAGACCGATTTTTATGTCAAGTGGGAATCCATTCCCAAGCTAATTCAAGACCTCGCCGTCAATTGGCTAGAACAGCCTTTCTTTTCAAAAGCTCGTACTTGCAACATCTCTTAAGTGAGCAGGGCCGTATTTGATAGACCTTTTTTTTTTTTGATAAGAGAAACTATTCCCAACCTTTTTCCTGCAAGTTAGTGTCATTTGTATTGAATGGACTGTCCTTTGAAACCATATTTTCCTATTTAGAATACCCACCTTCCCCACTCTTCTTCTTCTTGACTGACAAGTTTCAGTCCACATGATTTTGTCCAAGTCTAATAAAACGTGCCAGTCGCTTCTGTTTCGTGTTGAAAATATGTGCCAAGGGGGACAGATCAGTCTTCATCTGATCTTCCCAACGCTGTAGAGGTCTCCCTTTTCCACTGCCTCTAGCGGGTCTCGATAGAAATACTTTCTAGGCCGGAACACCTCCATCCATTCCCACGGCATGAACTGCTCAACGAAGCCGCTGGAGAATGTCGATGTCTGCGTAAAGCTCATGATTAAATCTGCTCGCTAATGCGTAAAGGATCATAATATAATACAATAGCGCTATTATAACTCTGACGAGTTTTATGGCCGAGCTTCTCTCCCAATTCGAGGCGTGCTCCTTTTTGTTTTTCCTACTAATTGGGTGGACCTACAGTTTTATGCCGGCTCCGAACGGCGAATGAGTTTTTTGTGAGAAGCTTTTTCATGGCAGAAATACACTCAGAGTGTATGCCGCCCACTGCCGAGAGGTGACCGCTGCTCTTAAAAGACATAATAATTGGATTTTTGCTAATTAGAAATTTTTTTTTGGTGTTTGCTCGGACTGGGGTTTGAACTCGAGACCTCTGGCATAGCAGGCGAGAACTCTACCCACTGACCACAGCGTTTCTTAAATCTTCCGAAGAGCTTTTCTTTCGAATAATCCAGGTACCATCTCTGATTTGGACATCGTTCATGCTTCTGCGCCATACATGAGGACTGGAACAATGAGCGTCCTCTAGAGCGTCATTTTTGTTCGTAGAGACTGCGAACTTTACTTTTCAATTGCCTACTTAGTCCAAAGTTGCACTTATTCGCAAAAGTGATTACTCGTTGAATTTCCGTGCTGACATTATTTTTCCTTCCACACTCACTCCACTAAACAACTTTCAACTATTTTTTTTAATTTTTTTTTTTTCAGAAATCCGCTGAGGAAATAATTCAAAATGATTCCAAAGTTCAAACCGAACGTTTAGCTGGACGCGCTTTGGTCAAGGGAATCACGGGCAATGTTGGCTTTACACCACACATCGAGGGCGAGAATGATGGCCGCGCGCTGCCCAGCTTGATTGTCGGCGAGCCCGAACACCAATTGCGTAGCGGTAACTTTACACCCGTACCGTTGCTCACAGGCGTTACGAAACATGAAACAGCAAATTCCGTGAGCATAGATAAAATCAATCGCATCTATGGTTCGGCTGAGAAATTTGTAAGCTCGCTAACTGATGCGCTCTCCGAACTGGCCGGCTTCCTGCGCGTGGATGCGCTGACAGGTCAGATATTAAAGCCAGTGTTGCCGGGTTTAGAATCAGCGCCAACGCTCACTGATGTGCTGAAGGTGCCTGAGATGCTGAATTTGGATCAGGTTCTGTCAAAGGTGAGCGTCTAATTCTTACTTACTTACTATATGTATTTATTTTTGATACCCTTCTCTTCTCTTACCTTCCCTCAGGTCGTCGAATCCACCACCGATGTTCTATTCAACTTACCGGCCGTGCTAACCACCCAGGTGTGGTCACAAATCGCACCCTCCTTCATGTACAGTTTCGAATACAATGGCACACGTTCGAAAGGCATCAATTTCCTACGCGGCTTGCCGATCGTCTCCGAGCATATAACAATCAATAATACCGAATTGGTGGCGCATGGCGATGAGCTTGGCTATATGTTCGATGTAAATGATTTATTTGGTAATCCCATACCGGAGGCGAAACTAAGCGGCGCTAAAGATTTGAAAGTGCGCTCGAATTTAGTTGGCATGTTGGCCAAGTTCGCGAAGGCTTTCGGAAGCGATGATGAAAATAAAAAAGAAAAAGCAGCCGCTGGTTTTGGCAGTGATCCGCTCTTCAAAAGTGCAACCGGCAAGAGTGTACCCTTCATCAAGGTGGATACCGAGCTGAAGACCGACAGTGATTTTCGTTTCTGCGAACTCTCCGTTTTGGGTGCCTCACTCACACCGCTAACGTCGATCTCCTGCAAGGGTTTGGGTAGTTTGTTAACGCCACTGGCTGGTGGTTTGGATGGTACGCTGGGTGGCACTTTGGATGGTGTTGGCAATGTTTTGCGTGGCGCCGGCAGCGGCGGGCAGGGTAATGCGGTAAATGGACTTGGTAATAAGTTGGGCGGTGTACTCGGAGGCGGTGGCGGTGGTGGTCAAGGTGGTGTGTTGGGTGGCAATCGTGGTGTTTTGTTGGGTGGTGGCGGTGGTGGTAGCCGTGGTGGTGTACGCGCACCAGGTGGTCAGTCGCTTAATAGCAGTGAAAGTGGCGGTTTGCTGGGTGGTGGACTGCTGGGATAATTAGCCTTTTTTAAAATTCCTTTTTTTGCTTCCTCGTGAAGAATCTTTAATGTAATTCAATTGTGAAATAAAATCTACAAACTAAATTTAAAATGAATAGCTTCCATTTGCTCTTGGAAGCTCCCAATATTGGCGGAGTTAAGGGATTTACATTTACTTTCGTAAGTTCTTGGATAAATATTGGGTTAAAACTACAGAAAAGCAAGAGAGGGAGAGAAGAAACGAGAGAGAGAGAGAGAGAGAGAGATAAATTGCCAGTAAGTTAACTCAAGAGTAAATGTCTCGCTGGGCCAAGGAGGAGAGGTTAAGCTGGCTGGTCAATACTGGCCTCTCATAGACTAGGCAATTCCGTAGTGTTACCAGAAGAGTTCTTGAATATGAACACCTCTACGATAAACGCCTGCACTGAAATTGGAAAACAACCCCGTACCTTTGACAAATACCAAAAGTTTCTTTATTCCTACTCTGGTTACAGATTCGTGATGCCTGAATGCAAAATTCCCCCAGTAGCCGAACACGTAGCCGGGAAAACGCTGGACAGGAGCAGAGAATATGCTCTACCGTCTCTACATGCGATCTGCATTCCCTGCATTCGCTTTTACAAACTAGTCCCATTTTGAACGCATGTGATGCTGAGAGATAGTGTCCTGTAAGAACACCGATTATAAGTCCACACTCATCCCTTCTCAGGTATAACAATCATTCAGCTATCTTCGGATAATATGATTTACTTGCACATAATTTTGCACACCTTAAAGCCCTGCAATTTCCCACGTCTTATCCGCTTGGTCTATCATGTACACATGAGACTTATGCTTAATTGCACTGACTGACATCGGAATGTCCATGGAGTGTTATATTCTGAGACCTGCACCTCCATTCGCCAGCTCATCAGCTTTCTCATTGCTGGTATCCAGCCCAAATGAACATCACCAGTTCTGCATATTGCCCTTAAGGCTTCCTTGCAGTCCGCCACACACTTGGAGGTGGTAGTGATGGGCGAGTCCGAGATGTTTTATTCGATTCTCTCGATTGTTGAAACATCTCGAATGCTCTCGATGGTTTTCAGTCGTATTCGAGTCAAGTCGTAAATGGCCGTCAATCGAAACAATCGCTAAAACATCTCGGACTCGCCAATGATTCCTCTCGTTTTCAAAGCAACCCTACATTTCGGACTCGCTGCAAAAAATACATACCATTTCGACGGCAGAGAATAAGATCGCCCTATTTCAAAAATTGTTTCAAAAATGCCCTATTCCAAAAATTATTTGAATAACGTCCTATTTCAGATTTTGCTTCAAGAACGCCCTATTTCAGAATTTGTTTCAATAACGTCCTATTTCAGACAATTATTCAAAAACGCCCTATTTCAGAGAAATATATATGGAATTTTCTCTGAAATAGGGCATTTTTGAAGCACAATCTGAAATAGGACGTTATTGAAACAATTTTTCAAATAGGGCGTTCTTGAAGCAAAATCTGAAATAGGATGTTATTGAAACAAATTTTCAAATAGGGCGTTTTTGAAATAATTTTTGAAATAGGGCAATCTTATTCTCAGCCGTCGATTTGTTGTTGCCGCTTGAATATCAAAATTGCTCAAAAAAGTATACAGTGGTATAAATCTATTGCCGTTGTTACTGCTCGTAAAATTAATTTGTTTCATAAGCGTCTCACTTCAGAAAATTTATTAATTTATTAATGTTTAAATAATTGTATTTATTAAGCACGACACTCTATAATTGTGATTGCAAAAATGCAGCGTCTATATATAGCATATTTTTCAATTTGGTTCATTTATTTACATATGTATTTGCCTCACTTCCATTAACAAACCTACTTTCTTCATCAACAACACTCATTCAGTTTATTTTATCAACTAAAACAAATCATCAAAACAACAGCCGGCCCGCCGACTCGGAACAGTCGCAAAAACATCCCGCTTGTGTAGTCGAGATGTCATCGAAACAACCTCCGACTCGCCGACTCGGAACAATCGCAAAAACATCTCGATTGTGTAGTCGAGGAGCGAGTCAACTTTTGACTCGATTGTGATTTTGCAACGATGGCGATTCTCTCGATTGTCTAAACATCTCGGACTCGCCCATCACTAGGAGGTGGTGCTATACGACAGAATCGACTTTATAGCCGCCTGACTGTCTATGCAAAAAATTAATACGTCCTCTTTGTGAGGGATTACCGTCTATCAACCCTGCTGTCCTCTGACAGTTGTTACTTTCATATGAAAGACACTACAGCAGTGTTTGTTTTCCCTATGCACGCGTGCGGGAGCTTTTTATAGCTTTCACAACGACGAGTCAAGCACTTCGTTCACGCACAGAAATTTTGCAAATTTCTATTCAGTCAGCATTGAGCTGTTGAGCTAGCAGGTTGTGTTGCTCGAGCAGTCTCTGAATGCTTGTAAATGATTGTGTGTTGGGGGTTAGGGTTGGGCAAATTGGAAAAATATATCGATATATATTATATCGATATTTAAAAAAACATCGATTTATGCCGTGTAAAAACATCGATATATCAATATATCGAAAGGGTCGGCTTTACATTAAGGAACCACGTCCCGTAAAAAACCACTTCTTCACGGGGTTGGAGGTGCTCTCACAGATCTCAAAACTGAAATCCAAACTTGCCGGGGACTTATAGTTTACTAGATACTTGTTGTTAAAGTTCTATGAGTCTACAGATATTCTACGAATCCTGAAGTATAAACATAAAAATCATTAAGAATTGCTTGAAGAAGAAAGTAGTGTAAATTCAAGCACCCGAACATTATGGTTATACCACTTCTTAAAAAATGTTCTGGCGTTAGATTTAAAGCAAATCAGAAATGTATGAAAAATATCGAATTTGGCTCGAAATGGCAAAAATTATCGATTATCGATGCACGGTAATTCAAAATATCGTCGATATTATCGCCTGTACTATTTTAAAAATATCGATATATTGATATATCGATATATATTGCCCAACCCTATTGGGGGTGGTTTTTTTATTTGGATTTTTTTACGTAATATTTTTATTAGGAATCGTGATTTTGCATTTCGTCTCATATTTTTTTATTTTATTTTTTTGTTTGCGTTTTTTTGTGAAGTTAATAATAAAAATACTATCCATTTGCAATTTAAATATTTTAGTTTTCGACAATGATTGAGTTTTTTTTTTGGGTGTAGCCAAGAGCTTTTGTGCTTTTAACACATGCACAATGTTTGAAAGTATTAGTGTGATAATCCCTGCACTACAGTGATCCGGAAGTCTGATAAAAATGCTCATATCCAATTCACTGCAATAAGCAGCAGCTCCTACCCCTTATGATGACTATGTCTCCTTCATATATGCACCCTTCCGCCAGCGCTCCGACTCTATAGTGGTATCAATATACTTATCGAAGCATAGAGACGGAACAATATAGTCAGATTGTGCGCCTAAGAAGCCTACGGGGCAAAATTGTGTGAGAGTGCTTACGAAGAAAAGCTCAGATATAAAGCTTTTTCCAAAAACTTACTGAGAGTGCTTAGGGCTAAAGCTCAACAAGCTGTTTTTAGATTTACTTCGCAAGGCTGGGTTAAGCACACAGCATTAAACGTTCATAGTAAATATTTGGCTATGATCTTCTCATAACTTGATATACTTTTAGATGTTGCAATAAATGGAAATAAACTATTCCAAAAGACAACTTTTTTTATGAAATTAATCCAAAACTCAACCTCATCGACTGAATTGGCTCGCTGAAGAATAAAATCTTCCCCTAAAAGACTAAACCAACACATTTAACCTCAATTTAGCGTGTTTATCGGCTGGCTTTTAAGCCTAATTCTTAAGTCAATAGGCAAGTAATGAAAACACAAAAGATAAGCAACAGCAACAAAATATATGTATAACAAAAGCAACAATATTACAACAACTACATACAACGAATTCAAACAATTGACAACCAAGTTTTTGAAACAATGAAAGCTGAGCGAATGAGCAAGCCACTTTTCCCGCATAAAGAATTTCGCTACGCAAAAAGTTCGCCGTCAAAGTCATCTGCTTGCCGCGCTGTTTGCCTAACACCATAGTTGCCGAACTTGGTTATTAATAACGAAAATAGGTTATTTTTTTCGCCGTTGGTTACTTGGTTACTTTCAAACGCGTTTGGTTATTTTTTTTCGAAACAATTTTTTACCTACTAAATTTTAGTATACATAAAGGTATAGAAATGATTATTCGACAGTGAAAACATTTAGGAGCACTGATTGCTCATTGTGAATGAGCACTGATTGCTCATTGTGAATGAAGAAGAGCATATCTCCGATTAATAGGCAAATAGTGTTGCTTCGATATCAAAGAATACATTCTATAGTCTTACATTTTTTTTAGATTCGTAATAAGAAAGAGAAAAGGAGAAGATAATAACTCCGTGCATCAGGAAAAAGACGAGGCGGGTTCAAGTCAAAGGTTTGTAATTGTGAAAAGATTTATCAAGTTTTGTTCTCATGAAATTTTTTTAGTGATAAAACTATACAACGGCGAAAATTTCGTAGTGAGTGGATTGAAAAGTTTTCTTGGCTAGAAGAAAAAGAGGAAAGAGCATATTGTAAAGTATGCGAAAAATGTTTAATGAACCACTTGAGCTATTTGTCAAAGCACAATAAAAAACCTTCGCACATTCAACTGGAGCATCGGAAAAGGAATCAGATAAAAATGGATTCGTACATTGGTGGCGAACACGATAATCTTTCCAGGCAAGTTATCAATGCAGAGCAAAGTTTAGTTATGTTTATCGTCACGCACAACCTTCCATTTTTGCTGATGGACTATTTACCAAATTTATTAATGGCATGCTGTCCAGATTCCAATATAGCGAAAGCTTTGAAGTGCGGACGAACAAAATCCACTGCAATAGTTGAAAAATTGGGTAACATGGCAATAGACCAAATAAAGTGTGCAATGCGAAACTCGAAATATTCTCTAATCGTTGACGAGACCACTGATATTTCAACAAAAAAATGTTTGGCTTTAGTAGTTCGTTATTTTGACAGGATGTCCAGAACAGTAAAAGATAAGTTTTTAACGTTGCTCGAGTTGGTACACGCAGATGCTGAATCCATTTATAACAGTATTAAATCCCTTCTTGATAACAATGAAATTCCATTACAAAATCTTATTGGACTAGCCACGGATGGTGCAAGTACAATGGCTGGAGAATTAAATGGCTTAAAAGCCAAGTTAGCAAAAGATACGCAGTTTTTTTACTTGAAATGCAGTTGCCATTCGCTGCACGTAATAATAATAATATAATACAATGGCGCTATTATAACTCTGACGAGTTTTATGGCCGAGCTTCTCTCCCAATTCGAGGTGTGCTCCTTTTTGTTTTTCCAACTAATTGGACCTACAGTTTTATGCCGGCTCCGAACGGCGAATGCATTTTTTGTGAGAAGCTTTTTCATGGCAGAAATACTCTCGGAGGGTATGCCGCCCACTGCCGAGAGGTGACCGCTGCTCTTAAAAAACCCAATAATTGGATTTTTACTAATTAGAAAAATTGTTTTGGTGTTTTGCTCGGACCGTGGTTTGAACCCGAGACCTCTGGCATAGCAGGCGAGCACTCTACCCACTGCACCACAGCGGCCACGCTGCACGTATGTTCTAGTTATGCATGTAAGAAACTCCCCATAGAAATAGAAACTTTATGTCGCAATATATATAAATTTTTCTCATATAGTTCTAAAAGAATATGTGAATTAAAAGAGTTTCAAGATTATTGTAATGTACCGCCACACAAAATTTTAGGTCTTTCTCTCACTAGATGGTTAGCGCTGGAAAATGTTATTAATAGAATACTGGAGCAATGGGAAGCATTACAATTATACTTTTTGTCGTCTGTGCTAGAAGTTAACGGAATAAAGGCCAAAGATTTAGCTACTTTAATGGGCGATGAAGAAGTAAAATTATATTTTTATTTTTTGTCCTATATTCTTAAAATTATCAATATTTTGAACAAAGAATTCCAGTCAGAAAAAATTCGTCTACCCTTCTTGTATTCGCAGATCGAAATCAATTTCAAACTTATTGCATGTAATTATATGGATAACGAATATGTAGAAAGTATTCAAAACTTGACATATCTAGACTTTTATGACCAAAGCAGATTTTTACCAACAAAGAATATATTTATTGGAGTTAAAGCCGAAAGTTATTTGCAAAGCAAGAACTTTTCGGAAATAGAAATAGTTAAAATAAAGGAAACCATCCGTGAGTTTTATATTGAAATGCTAAAACAATTAAAAATGCGATTTGATTTTAGCAGGCAAGATCTTAAAGACTTGTCAATTATTATTCCAAAAAATGCCTTATGTCAAACAAATACCGCAATTTTGCAACTTGTAAACAATTTTTCTTATGTACTATGCTCAGACGCGCAATCAGTGGTAACAGAGTGGAATCTTTTAAGACTATCTAAAAATGATTTAAAGGATGAATTAAATTTAGATGATTTTTGGAATAATGTCAGTATTTTAAAAAACGGTTTAAATGAGAACGCCTTTATAATTTATCGAATTTCGTATTTAATTTAATGAGCCTTCCGCACAGCTCCGCTGCTGCGGAACGTAAATTTTTTGAATTAAGTTTAGTTAAAACTAAGTTAAGAAACAAACTTGAGTTTAGAATTGTGCCGTGCCATAGACAGTAGGTATGTATGGACACCGTGAGACTGAAAATGTACAAATTCATATAAAACAAACTAAGTCATATTTATTAATGTACCACTAATTTGGTGTATATATTTATTTGTCAATAACATGCTAAGCATGCGAACTGAAGTATATTTTTTATTTTTTTCTTGTTACTATGTAGATGAATATTTATCTATGCAAAGTATACACACATTGTATACACATGAATTGTTACTTTCGTTTATTAAATCAATAAAACTACGATTTCAATGTCTTGGTTATTTTTTGGTTATTTTTTTCCAACTTCTTGGTGATTTTTTTGTGTAGGCTTGCGGTAACCATGCCTAAAACAATTCAAAGCTTAAAGTTCAAACAAAAGCGCTGCTGAAAAAAAAATTGGACGTATAATATTTTACGCTTGACAATGCAAATTACCACGCAGCAGCGCGCCATGGAGATGGTGGTCCGCGGTGAGATTTGCGCTGCTCGCTTCAGTCAATGGCGCAAAATCCCTTGGTAAACAATAGAGAGGCCGAGGCCAACACAGAGCACAAAGAAAAAATGGCAGAATGACATTGGCAAGGAAAGCTGGCTGGTTTGGCGTGTGGCGGAGTGGCAATGGATATCTGCTCTGTGTGTGTGTGTGCCCGCTGCAGCCAGTTCGACATCCGCAGCCGCGTGGCGGAAGCCAAAACGTCGAAGCCACTTTAAGCTTCGTCAAATCCATAAGGCAAACAAATGAAAGTAAACACAACAAGTAAGGAAGCCTAAGTTCGAGTGGAATCGAACATTAGATACTCAGCTGTATGTTTTCATTGTTTGTTTGCGTTTGATGGAAACACGGATTATTTTATATAAAGCGAGTGCCGCATATAGTGGACGTGGCCACGCCCATTTTCAACATTTTTATCAGTCATCCAACTAAGCATATGAATATTATTGTTAGTGCAAATTTGCAACCCTTTATGACTTCTAGTTACAAAGATGTCACGTTACAAATTCCCAAAGGGTGTTCCAGAAATATCTTTGTTAAAAGTAGGCGTGGTCATAAACCGATTTCAATAAATTTTTGCGTGTCTATTAACACAAGTTATAAAAGTGTATAAACCAAGTTTCGTCATAATATCTCAATTATTTGTCGAGTTATAGGCTAAGAAATCTCGTATATTCCTGTTTCTAAAAAGAGGCGGTGCCACGCCCATTTTCAACATTTTTATCAGTCATCCAACTAAGCATATGAATATTATTGTTAGTGCAAATTTGCAACCCTTTATGACTTCTAGTTACAAAGATGTCACGTTACAAATTCCCAAAGGGTGTTCCAGAAATATCTTTGTTAAAAGTAGGCGTGGTCATAAACCGATTTCAATAAATTTTTGCGTGTCTATTAACACAAGTTATAAAAGTGTATAAACCAAGTTTCGTCATAATATCTCAATTATTTGTCGAGTTATAGGCTAAGAAATCTCGTATATTCCTGTTTCTAAAAAGAGGCGGTGCCACGCCCATTTTCAACATTTTTATCAGTCATCCAACTAAGCATATGAATATTATTGTTAGTGCAAATTTGCAACCCTTTATGACTTCTAGTTACAAAGATGTCACGTTACAAATTCCCAAAGGGTGTTCCAGAAATATCTTTGTTAAAAGTAGGCGTGGTCATAAACCGATTTCAATAAATTTTTGCGTGTCTATTAACACAAGTTATAAAAGTGTATAAACCAAGTTTCGTCATATTATCTCAATTATTTGTCGAGTTATAGGCTAAGAAATCTCGTATATTCCTGTTTCTAAAAAGAGGCGGTGCCACGCCCATTTTCCAAAATTTTTGTGTTTTTCGTTTTATGTCCGCAGTTGGACTCCTGCTATAAAATCAATTTCAATGATATATCTTTATATTTGACAGAGATATCGCTTAAAATGTTTTTATTAGGTCACTTTATAATATACATACATATATAAAAGTGGGCGTGGCCGTCAACCGATTTTAACTATTTTCCGTCCAAACGTTTGCCTAAGTAAGTACATCACGCGTACCAAATTTGATCGATATATCTTCAATGGTTTCTGAGTTATGACATATAAAACTTTCAAGGTTTAACCCTTAATAAGTGGGCGTGGCACGGCCCATTTTCCAAAATTTCATCAAATTTCTTCCTAGGGGCCTGAGCTCAACACGTGGGTAAAATTTCATCGCTCCAGCTATATTAGTGACTGAGATACCAAATTTCCGATTTCTTCTATATAGGAAAAGTGAATCATGGTCCGATTTCGCCCATTTTCAATACCAACCGTCCCAGTCTCGATACCAACTTGCATTTCAAATTTCATCGAAATATCTCAATTTTTGCACGAGTTAGAGTGTTTACAGACGGACGGACAGACGGACAGACGGACGGACAGACGGACGGACATGGCTCAATCGATTTCTCTTTTCACCCTGATCATTTTGATATATATAAGTCTATATCTATCTCGATTATTTCGTTCTGTTATAATCCACCGTTATGTGATTAAAACTATAATACTCTGTGTACTAGTACAGCTGAGTATAAAAATACATTTTTTAATAAAAATAGTCTTACTGCAATTGGAATGGCTAATGGATAGCCAGTTGCGGATTTATGCGCAATTCGGCATACGGCCCATTCTCGTATGGAAATTCAAATTATCTACATAGAGAAAGTTTTTGTCACAGGTTAGACGGGTTGGCCATTAATAGCCTCACACAGACTGAAAGAGTTCGTAGTGTTACCAAGAAAATTCACTGAATATGAACAACTCTACACTAAAAGCCTGCACTCAAACTGCAGAGCAACCACGTCCCTTTGGTAAATATCAAGAGTTTCTTTACCTCCGCTTTGGTTGTAGATTCAAGAAAAGTGTACTAGTAACCGACCCGCAGTCCGTATCCGCTACAATATTAACTTCCATCAACTAGTCCCATTTTGTACGCATGTGATGCTATAAGTCTTCATTCTCCCCTTTTCAGGGATAGTTGGCTTCGGATCGTACGATTTACACATAATTTGTGACACTCTACAGACCTGCGATTGTTTCCATGCCTTATCAGCCCGTTCCGTCTATAGTACATATACTTAATTTTACTGAGTGGCATCGGAACATCCATGGAGTGTTCTGCTATGAGATCCGCTCCCTTCATTGCCAGCTCATAAGCTCATTACTGTCTATTCCCTCGTGATCTGGCTTCCTAATACTGATGCTGATATCCAGTTAACTGCAATAAACTGCAGCTCCTACCCCCTCTGATGTCCTAAACCCATCTTTGTACACATGTATGACATCTTCCTTCATTTTTACCCCCTTCCGCCAGCATTCCGTCTGTATTGTGGCATCAGGATATACCTATGATGGATAGCAAGTGGATTTCTGGGTGGCTGTCCACCATACAAATATTCCGCAGAATAGGGTCGGTTTTACAATTGTCGTGAAAATCCAATGTGTTAGAGAGGGTAGAGTAGAGACTCCATTTGCAGCCCAGCATCCATTTACTCTCCTCCAGATTTTGAGCTTCCACATCAGTATGCTATCTAGAATGATACCTATGTACTTTGTGCTACCTTTGGGTTTTAGTGTGTTCCCCGCCCAAATTGGTCTTAACCCAATATACATTGTTTTTCCTCTTGTTGCTAAAAAACAAAAAAAAAAAAAACAAGTAAAAGCGCGACTGTCTTCGACCGTACCGAAGACTTCATACCTTTCATGAGTGGGGGAAGGAAACGTTACCTATGTATACATAGCCTGATTTAGTATAATTTATAATTTCAATTCTGTGGGTTGTTTATGGAATGATTTATTAGAAAAAATGGTGTCTGGGATATTTAAATGCAGGAGTTATACGACAAAATGTGTATATCTGAAATATCGGGTGTATGGGAGCTATATGTTATAGTGGTCCGATATTGACAATTTTCGGTAACTCTATTTGGGCCGATATGGGTACAAATACTTCAAAGTTTCATGTCATTATCTGTTAAAATGGAGAAGTTATACACCAAAATGTGTATATCTGAACAATCGGTTGTTGTGGAACTATATGTTATAGTGGTCCGATCTTGAAAATTTTCAATAACCTTGTTTAGGCTAACATGGGTACAAATACTTCAAAGTTTCATGTCCTTAGCTATTTAAATGGGGAAGTTATGCAGAAATTACACCCCAAAATTTTCATGTATATCTGAATAATCGGTTGTTTTCTATATGTTATAGTGGTCCGATTCGGCCGGTTCCGACAAATGATCAGCTGCATATAACAACATACCCATATTCCGAATTTCATTCAGATATCTCAAAAACTAAGGGACGAGTTTGCGTTCACACAGACGGACGGACGGACAGACAGACAGACGGACATGGCTTAGGGCCGGTTTCACCATCTCCGGTTAATTTAATGGTACCCCGAAATAAGTCCCAAATGAAATAAGTCCCAAAAAAAAAATGAAATAACTCCCAAATATTTTCCATACAAATTGGGACTTATTTCATAATGAAATAACTCCCAATGCATTGGGACTTATTTCATAATATTTTGTTGGGACTTATTTCATAATGAAATAACTCCCAAATGAAATAACTCCCAACGAAATTCCGTTGGGAGTTATTTCATTATTTTCCAGCTTTGGGAGTTATTTCATATTTGTTGGGACTTGTTTCATTTCTCTTAAAAATGCATTGGGAGTTATTTCATATTTCTTGGGAGTTATTTCATTTCTCTTAAAATTGCAATTTAACAAGCTTCGACGTTTTTGTAACGTTATAAAGTAACCGAAAGCCGGGATCCGTACGATAAATCGAAAAAAATGTCGAATCTTAAAAGACCGAATTGAAAAAAGCCTTATTATACATTTTTGACCGAATTAAAAACTGTCGAAATGAGGAAAATGACCGAAAAAGGCCGAAATTTGTATACTTACATTTTTATCGCCGCCGCTGAAGGGTGTACCACGCAGAAGGACATCACCGTGGCGGTAGCCACGGTTAGGGCACACGTCCGGACGGATGGCGTAGCCCAGGGTTATTTTTTATAAGCGCAGCCGAAGGCCGCCAACGCAGAAAAGTGTTCGGTGCAGTGAAATAACGCCCGTGGAAATAACGCCCGCGGGCCAAACCACATATTAAAAAAAAACGAAAAATTGGAATTAAAAATCGCGCGATTTTTTATTCCAATTTTTCGCCTGCGGCGCTTTTTCCAATAAAACAAACACCATATTTAAAAAAAAACGAAAAATTGGAATTAAAAATCGCGCGATTTTTTATTCCAATTTTTCGCCTGCGGCGCTTTTTCCAATAAAACAAACACCATATTTAAAAAAACGAAAAATTGGAATTAAAAATCGCGCGATTTTTTATTCCAATTTTTCGCCTGCGGCGCTTTTTCCAATAAAACAAACCATAGTTAAAAAAAACCAAAAATTGGAATTAAAAATCGCGCGATTTTTTATTCCAATTTTTCGCCTGCGGCGCTTTTTCCAATAAAACAAACACCATATTTAAAAAAAACGAAAAATTGGAATTAAAAATCGCGCGATTTTTTATTTCAATTTTTCGCCTGCGGCGCCTTTTCCAATAAAACAAACACCATATTTAAAAAAACCAAAAATTGGAAATAAAAATCGCGCGATAGATGTCCTTCTGCGTAGTACTTTTTGGGAGATATTTCATATTTCTTGGAATTTATTTCATTTGGGAGTTATTTCATATTTCTGGGACTTATTTCATTGGGGAGTTATTTCATATTTTTTGGGATTTGGGGCCTCATTATGAAATTAGCCCCAAATATTGGGACTTATTTCATTTCCTTCTTTGGGAGTTATTTCATTTCTAAAAGTTGGGAGTTATTTCATTTTTATTGGGACTTATTTCATTGGGAGTTATTTCATTGGGACTTATTTCATTTGGGACTTATTTCGGGGTACCTAATTAAATCGCTGGTTAGTTTGACGTAAATTGTATGGGCAGCTGTCAAATAAATTGCTTAGCCGGGCAAAAATCTCTGGTTAAATGCTTAACCGTGGATGGTGAAACCGGCCCTTAATCGACTCAGCTCGTGATTCTGATCATATCGGTATATATTTTGGTGGGTCCCCCACATTTCCCTATGGTAGTTTCAACAAAAAATTTTTGGCACAAAGTTATAATACCATTTCATTCTCATGAAAGGTATAAAAACCAGGGACCGTAACTGTTATAAGTGATATCCAAAAAGTTGATTTTTAACGATTATTTTCTGAGTTTTATTTTTTGCTCAGAAAATAAAAGTTTTTTCTTGAGTTTTATTTTTTGATCAGAAAATAAAAGTTTTTTTCTGAGTTTTATTTTTCGATCAGAATATAAAAGTTATTTTTTGAGTTTTATTTTTCCCTCAGAAAATAAAAGTTATTTTTTGAGTTTTATTTTTCGATCAGAATATAAAAGTTATTTTTTGAGTTTTATTTTTCCCTCAGAAAATAAAAGTTATTTTTTGAGTTTTATTTTTTTGCTCAGATATTAAAAGTTATTTTTTGAGTTTTATTTTTTTGCTCAGATAATAAAAGTTATTTTTTGAGTTTTATTTTTTTGCTCAGATAATAAAAGTTTATTTATAAATTTTACGTATTTATGTGACGCGAGCACATATATACTATTAAAAATGTAATTTTATGTATGTATGTGAGTAGGTACATAAATATGTAGCATTTAGAAACTGTAGGACAGAAATAAAATTGTTGTATGTGAAGCATTTACTTAAATCTAATAACGAGCAATTCTTGTATATATATATATATATATATATATATATATGTATATATACTACATGATACATATTTATGATACATATTTATGTACCTAATTACATACATACATAAAATTACATTTTTAATAGTATATATGTGCTCGCGTCACATAAATACGTAAAATTTATAAATAAACTTTTATTATCTGAGCAAAAAAATAAAACTCAAAAAATAACTTTTATTATCTGAGCAAAAAGATAAAACTCAAAAAATAACTTTTATTTTCTGATCGAAAAATAAAACTCAAAAAATAACTTTTATTTTCTGAAGGAAAAATAAAACTCAAAAAATAACTTTTATTTTCTGATCGAAAAATAAAACTCAGAAAAAAACTTTTATTTTCTGAGGGAAAAATAAAACTCAAAAAATAACTTTTATTTTCTGAGCGAAATATAAAAATCAAAAAATAACTTTTATTTGCTGAGGGAAAAATAAAACTCAGAAAATAACGATTAAAAATCAATGTTTTTATAAAAATCGAAAAAATAAAAGTTAATGCACCTAGAGGTAGTCTGCGTTACGGTGATTACATCTGTGTTCTTCTTTTGCGTTTAGCGTTTCTCCTTCAGTATGATTTTTTTAGTCAAAATTTAAAAAATAACGATTATTTGCAATCCCTGATAAAAACAAATGGCTCCCATTTCCGTCGAATCCATTTCGAGTGTATTTCCCATACACATTGAACGTTGAAGTACTAAGGTTTGTTATAAGTTCGTTCTTATTGTTTATTTTGGGCTAAAACAAGTTTATGCGCACAGCTGGGTATAATAATAATACCAGCCAGAGCATCTATATTTGTTTTAGAGCTGAGCAGTACATGCTATTATAGCTAAGATAACAGTTTCCTAGACAATGAAAGCTCAATGGCACTGGTAAGGCACTGCGTGCTACTAAGTACTTACTATTGACATTCGCTAACAAAGCGCACAAATACGCAGGTGAATGTAAAGCTATTGGTTTTATGTTATAAAATATTCAAAAAACTGCTAATTCTATAAAAGACGAAAACGTATACATAATTTAATCGATATTTTCTTACAAACTCAGTCAAGAGCCGTGATTTTCCTTTCCTTCGCGTTGCTTTTTGGTGGGCGCCTTTGTGCTGCTTGGCAAGATTTCATCCTAACAACAACAATAACAACGTTTTTGTGTTGTGATTTGTTGCACTAAATTACGGTAAGGTAAATAAATTAGTATTTTTTGTATGGAAAGCAGCAAAATTGCGCGCTCAAGAGCTGACAAGCAAATGAAAAAGGAATAGCTTAAAAATGAGCGAAAAGCGAAAGTAAGAGGAGAATAATTGGATTAACGATTGGTAGCAGATAAGTGAAATGAATACGTAGAATGAAAATAAATACACAAATAAATGAGAACAAAAAGAAAAATTAAAACAATGAAAATGAAAAAAAAGAAACCAAAAAATTAAAATGAAAATGTAACAGAACAAAAATAGCGCATTGATGTAATCATAGCATTCATAGCAAGTGGATTAAAATGAATAATAGACGGATGCCATGGCAAATATTGATGAAATGAAAAATGGAGTTTAGTTGAACGGTGTGGGATACACTTATTTTTGGCTTTTGAACTGCTGTACACTAGAAAATTATTCGGCATAAAATTTCAGTAGGAGTCTATTCAGAAAAAATCTTTGTAAAATGAACCTAAAAGACCACAAGGCTTGGCAAGTGAAACTTGTATTCCTCTGAATGTTAAATGTGTTTTATTTCCAGTTTTACTGAGGCGTTCGAAATACTTCTTACGCAAAAGATTAATGTTCTTTGATGACGTTTAAGGTGCCGGAAAAAAAAGTTACATTAAGGTGGTATAAAATAAGTACTGGGTGGAAGTGACTCCAATGACGCACATAGGGTTAATACAATTATAAAGTAGAAACCCTCCTCTAAAGCTAAAGAGATTGGTGTATCAAACTTAGGGATCGGACCATAAACACCGAAGATATGAAAACTTTGATTTTAGCGACATCTAGCGGCGTCAAAAAAATTTTTTTCCAGAAATGTTATCGAAAGAGAAATAATATGAGGGGCGTACGGGGAACTTTTTTTTTGGTCCATATGTTTGCTGAAGGTCGATAAGAAAACTTTTTAAATTGGGTGCTTTAATCATTTCAGGAATTTAAATATAGGCCAATAACACTGGATCACAAAATGAAATTTTTTGTCTGTACTTTGGACGTGACCATCCTATCTATATGTAATCGGTCGCTGATTCCGAAAATCGGGCTCATTTTTAATTCTATGGGAAGGTTTTTGAGATATCGGCAATTTACCGTTATTTGGCCACTGGCTCCACTTAATCCTGTATACATTTTTAACGCAGTGAGCTATCTTCCTTGGAGTGACACTCAACGAAAGAAAATTTAATTTCCTTTTCATCGCTGCTATAACATATTTCTGTAACTCTTATAGTTTCTGAAATATTGACGATTCAATTTGAATTTTTTCGATTTTTTACGATTTTTTGAAGAAAAAATTGAATTTGTCAGGCAATATCTTTTAAACCAATGTCTTCACCTTCGGTTTTACTCCTTTACATGAAGCTCCATTCTATTGGGAAAAATATAAGCTATCAACGAAGAAAATCCATGGTAAAATGGAAAAGTTATAGGCGATCAAGTAAATACATCCAACTCGCGCAATGCCTCTGCACGGGTATATTCTATGCATGTTATACCCGTAAATGGGCTTTTATCTACTGCGCTGCCAATGTGCTGCTACTGCAGATGTGTAGGTATTGGTATAACATGCATAGAATATACCCGTGCAGAGGCATTGCGCTACTTGGATGTATTTACTTGATCGCCTATAACTTTTCTATTTTACCATGGATTTTCTTCGTTGATAGCTTATCTTTTTCCCAATAGAATGGAGCTTCACGTAAAGGAGTAAAACCGAAGGTGAAGACATTGGTTTAAAAGATATTGCCTGACAAAGTCAATTTTTTCTTCAAAAAATCGTAAAAAATCGAAAAAATTCAAATTGAATCGTCAATATTTCAGAAACTATAAGAGTTACAGAAAAATGTTGTAGCAGGGATGAAAAGGAAATTTAATTTTCTTTCGTTGAGTGTCACTCCAAGGAAGATAGCTCACTGCGTTAAAGAGGTATACAGGATTAAGTGGAGCCATTGGCCAAATAACGGTAAATTGCCGATATCTCAAAAACCTTCCCATAGAATTAAAAATGAGCCCGATTTTCGGAATCAGCGACCGATTTTACATATAAATAGGATGGTCGCGTTCAGAGTATTTTTTGGCTGTAGAGCAGTGTAATGTTTTGATTGCTAAAGCTGTAGGCTTTTTGGCATTACTTATTCACTGTAAGAAGAGCAAATGTTAAAAAAAATTAAAAAAAAAAATTATAGGTTGTTTGGTTTGAGTGGCGAGTCCTACTGACTCCAATTAGCGCCGATATGCTGTTGTCTTACAACAACTCGTGACTAAACCAGTGAAAAGTAAAAGTAGAAAAGAATTAGCACTTCGGTAACCATCGTCTCCTCGAACCACTGCTGAGAGATTCGGCCTTGATGACACCCAGAGGCGCAAGAACCTCCTCCTCCTAGATGTGGCAGTGCCACGGCGCGCAGATTAGGGATACGCTTTGTCCACTTGCCAAGCCCGTGACCCACTCTCTGCATTGCCCTACTAGGCATGATGACACCGTTGCACACCCCAGAGCCCACGGAGCCACCTGACTATCGGAGAAAATTCCGCTCCTGTTTCCGGCAGTGGAACTTTCCGTTGCAAGTAGAGCAGTAAAGTCAAGCTATGGCATTTTAGACCAAATCTGGACTAGATTGGGTAAAAATACAAATCTGAACCAACTCTCAAACCCTAATTTACTGATGGGCCTTCTAAGAGGCCACTGTCTGATGGACATTCAGGGCCGCACATAAACGATTCTGTTGCAGTTGCAAAGACGAGCAACCATTGTATCTAAAACCATTTATGCCACTATCCTGTACTCATACACCAAATATTGCCTGCTGTCACGGGTCATCAACAATTCGAAATGATTTTGGTTCCCTCGATAATCCTTTTAAGGTCGGATAGAGAGCAATTGAATATATGTAACTATTTTAGGCTGTAGAGTTCAAAGCTACCAAGGGTTTTGTATCTGATGTGAGATAGTGCCGAACATTCATATAAAAAGTCGGTCATGTACTTAAATATTATCTTGATTGCAGCTTCTGCATAACGTGTTAAAAGGAATTCCCATCCGTTCGGCTTTATTGTATGTCCCGTAATAATTGCGGTAATTATGAAGATTTCCTGGCAGTTCGTCTGCCATTTCGTTGGCCCTCAATATTCCCGTGACCAGGAACCTACTTAGATAAGTGAGGCAGTCATGTCTTCCGCTGGTATTGCTTCAACAGCGTTTTTGTAGCTTCTGATGGTCATGGATGTTGTGATGGTGGAATTGAGCGCCATAAGCGTCGCTTGACTTTCTGAGTTTATGTTAATGGTCAGCAAATTTTTGAGAGAGATTGTATCGGAGAGCGCAGAGTGATATTCGCTTCGTTGGTTCGCACGTATGTCAAAAATGCCTGCCTATCTGTGTAACCTAAATCAAACGCACGCCGTCAATTTACTGTCAAAAATTTCTCATGCCCATACAACTTGTATGAGAGTAACCGAAATTGAACGGCGTGCGTAAAAAGCAAATTCGACGCCCAATTTTTGTTTTGCGTGACAGTTGAAATTAAGCATTGTGGGTGATTGTTTGCAAAAAAATTGACACTTACTTTTGATATCGTGTCTGTTAGGTACATATTCCACAAAATAACAAGATTTTCTCTGATTTTCTGTATTTTTCTATTTCTTTATCTGAACACGCACGCAAGTCAATTTCGGTTCAACGCATCTGAAAAATTTGCGTGCGTGCGTTAAATTGACGACTTGCGTTTGATTTAGGTTACACAGTATGCCTGATTCCGAAAATTCTGCGCTTCATTTAACAAATGCGTTGATTAAGCATTATGGCTGTCTGCACTCAAAAAAAAATTACTCAGATTATGGAAAAATGGGAATGAAAACATTTAAACTACCCAACCATAGAACGCGAACAGACATTAAATAAATCAGCAGACGAGCTATAAAGAAGCTTCATAAAAAAAAAAAAATTACAAATCATTAATTTAAATTCAATTCACATTCATTTATATTTACGAATGTTCGACTGAATGTCAGTTATCTACTGCCAAGTAGCTTTACAATGCACAAAGCGCATTTAAACTTTTGCGCATTGAAACTTTTGGAATTCAATAAATTCAGTGGCAGTAAAACCGCCATAATCGTTAATCATTTAAGAAGAATACATAATTAATTGTAAACTTTAAACTTAATGAGCACGAATGAGCATCATTAATAATAACAGCAGATGGTCGTCGTACGGTGGGACGGTGAGTCGTTGGGTTGGTCTCACATTGGGTCGTTGAGACAGTCGCACGTTGTGACTCGTGAGGTGGACAAAGAAATGATTAACAGCATTAGCGGTTATAAGAGTGTGAGAAGTGGATTTTGAGAGAGTAAAAAAGTTTGAGAGTGCGAGCAAGAGGTGGGTGTTTGGCATATAATCGCAGAAAAATGTAATTAGGCAGCAGTGTTGCCAGCTGGTCGGACTAAAGGTGTGCGTGACAAGGAAATTCAAACACACAAATGAAACCGTTGAGAATTGAATATGGCAATTAAAATTATATATAAATGCAGAGCGTATTACAAATCAAAATTATTAATGATACCTAACGCACGAATGCACGAACACATCACATGAACACGAAGTACCTGAACAAAACGACGGAAGTTAGTTACTATAAATGCTATCGAACTTACAGAAAATAACTCAGAACGAAAGAAGACACTGAAGATGGCGCATATTAGCCGAAACCGGTTTGTCTCCAAACCAAACTTGACAAGGGATGACGGAAAATCGTTCCACAATACATCAGATACCTAAAAGCTTGAGTAAAGTTGTGTGCATATATATTTTTTAAACGGTTTTATTTAGCTCACCCCGTTTGTTTTATTTATTCTTGGGTCAAATTTAGTAATTCAAATTTCACCCTCTTCCTGTCAACCGATTAATCTGAAATTTTGTACGCATGTATAACCCCGATGACAATGCAATATTATAAAAAAAAATTCCGATAGGTGGCGCGTGGGTCGCTATATTTACAAAAATCGCATTTATGGTCCGATTTGGCTGAAATTCGGAACATGTATTACTACCTTGAAAAGAAATATTTTCTTTAAAAAAAATTCCGCTAGGTGGCGCGTGGGTCGCTATATTTACAAAAATCGCATTTATGGTTCGATTTGGCTGAAATTCGGAACATGTATTACTACCTTGAAAAGAAATATTTTCTTAAAAAAAAAAAATTCCGCTAGGTGGCGCGTGGGTCGCTATATTTACAAAAATCGCATTTATGGTCCGATTTGGCTGAAATTCGGAACATGTATTGCTACCTTGAAAGGAAATATTTTCCTAAAAAAAAAACTTCCGATAGGTGGCGCGTGGGTCGCTATATTTACAAAAATCGCATTTATTGTCCGATTTGGCTGAAATTCGGAACATGTATTACTACCTTGAAAAGAAATATTTTCTTAAAAAAAATTCCGCTAGGTGGAGCTGAGATCGGGGTAATTAAAACTGAAAATCCTAATTATGGATCGATTTGGCTGATATTTAGCATTACTTAAATAATTTACAAATGTTTAAAAAAAAATTGGAGCCGCTAGGTGGCGCGTGAGTCGCTCTATTTAAATAAAAATAGGTAAATTAGGTAATTTTAAGTTAAATGGTTTTATGTTAAACATACATTGCAAAGTTTAAGACTAAATGGCGTATAATAATAAGATTTAAATTTAGAAATTGAATCTGTAATTTAGGTATCTGATTAATTCAGCCTGAATCCACCACCCAAGTCAAGATTTTGTATCGTGTTGAGGACTGTGTGGCGTTAGGGTGGCTAAAAATGATACGTCGTTAGCGGTACACCACCCAAGTTAAGGTGAAAGGTTAAAACGCGCCGAGAACTGTATGTCATTAGGGTGGATAAAAATGATATGTCGTTAGCGTTTTCCCCTCAAGACTCAGGCGCATCTTGTTGTACATAGCCTTGCCCCTTTATTGGACCTCTGGGGGGGTCGACCGTTTAAATGTCCATTACTCGTGGCGCTATAGGCTACATCAACGAAATCGTTTGGCCTCAATTTGGTCGAACTCAGATGCATGCAACAGATGTACCTTCCGTCCGAATTGATTTCGCAAGAGACGGAGTACATCTTATACACCCGAAAGCCATACAGTTTCCAGCTAAGTACAATTACGGGACGGCTGAAAGAAGAATGTTGCCTTTAATACTATCATGGGCTTCTACAATACATAAAATGCAGGGCAGCACTGTGGATCACGCGGTCGTATACTTAGGTGCGAAACTGTTTGAAGAAGGTCAAGCCTACGTGGCTCTTAGTAGAGTAAGAACTTTGCAGGGACTACGTATAGAGGCGTGGGACTGCAATAAACTAACGGGCAAGAAACCTTGCAATAATGAAGCACTACATGAATTAAACAGAATGCGAAATAAAAACTAAAAACTAGAAAATAAAAATAGGTAAAAAAACTTTTTAAGTTAAACGGTTTTATGTTATACATACATTGCAATGTTTAAGATAAATGTACTAAAAACCAAAAAATAATAAAATAGATACAGTCGTGGAAATTATAAACATTTGCATAGACTAGACTAAAATAAAACCGTGGGGCACGTCAATTGTCTACAATCGTTGATTAAAATGTTTGTTTTGTAATGTTACACTATAATTAGGCAGTTGTTCAACCGACAACGATGGACGTGTGATAAGTAGGGCTAGAATGTGGAAAATAGCTAGCAAGCTCGATTATAAGCGAGTTTTAGGGTTTCATAGTGGTGAGCGAGTAGTACTTTTATCATATGTTTTGTCGATTAAAGACAAACTACGAGCAGTGAAACGATTCCTCGTGTGAATGTCCAACGATAAACTAGTTGAAACATCTCTTTTATTAACATGGAGTGTATAACTATTGGAATTTCCATGAGCAAGGAAATAGTAAGTAATTTCCTCACCGTCTGCGGGCCAACTGCCTAACGACGAATTAAACGATTCTTCTATCGCACATTAAGTCGATAATTTGTAGACAATTGACGTGCCCCCCGGTTTTATTTTAGTCTAGTCTATGCAAATGTTTATAATTCCCACGACTGTATCTATTTTATTATTTTTTGGTTTTTAGTACATTTATCTTAAACATTGCAATGTATGTATAACATAAAACCGTTTAACTTAAAAAGTTTTTTTTACCTATTTTTATTAAATTTATCATCAATCTGGGAGTTTTTTGACGGATAGACAGAGGCACATAGGCATTTAAGCAAAATTAATATCAACATATGTTATTTGAAGGCAAATACTTAAAGCATTTGGTTGGCAATTCGATTAAAATGCACCCCTGACAACAATTACATTAAGCATGAGTAGATTACATACATATTAGCATGTTTTCTGCGTAGCAAAAGTGCATAAATATCGATGTTTATATGTGTTCTTGCCATGCGTGTGAAATTTTCCACATAACAATTTTACAATTGAATTTTATTAACTGGCAAAAATTTCTACGCAAAGCTGCAGCGCAATGCACAGAAACACATTGCATATAGCATAGCATACTTACAGGCGCACAAGAGTAGCCAGAGTAAATACACAAGTGCAACACTGCCTGCCAGCCCAGCTGTGTGCCATGCGTTTGCATTGCATTGCTCCATGTTCGACCACTTGTTTCTGTTGGTTCGAACAAGCAAGCGAGAACCCCAATGGTACTTGAGCTTCAGTGATTTCCAATTAAATTGAAATCAATTTAATATTGCACAGTTCGTTGCATTTAAAGTGAAATGTATGATAGTTGAGATGGAGGTGGTGGTGGTGGTGTTGGTAGTGGTGACCAATCGGACAAACAACAGGCATGCCACGGCAAGTCAGTCGAGCAAGTTAACCAAAAACATACATACATACATTTATAGAGTCACAAATAGTTACATACATACCTACATATCCCAAAAACAGTTTTCACCTTTCACCTGCTCATGCACAATTTCAATGTAATGCCCTTACAAGCATACATATGTACGTATATCTATAGGCGCGTCGCTTCGCATTTGTTCCAGACGAGCGCCTTGCGAGCTGACAAGCTTCCGTATGTACTTACATACTACCTTCCGTTTGACCATTAAATGGCTTGTGTGACCCAAACTAACTAACTGTGACTCGTTAAGTTGAACCGGCCCAAATGAAATGATTTGAAGCGACAGCGGGAATTGCCTGTTATAACTGTGCACTCTTGCCGCGCCGCGCTCTTTGCTCGGTGCTCCACTCTGCATTTCGTAGAAAATTTAGTGTTCAATGGATAGAAATTATTTTTTGAGCAGCGGTGTGCCATCAGTATATTATTATGCGTGTATTAGAGGAAAATTAGATGGGAACAAGTACCAAGATCTGGGAATTATGCCATGCCGGAAGAGTGATCTACTAGTTGCAGAATGTAGTTAGAGACGAATTCTTGAATTAATTGAAAAAAAGTCTATAATCAAAATTTGACCGTTTGCTAAAATAAAATACAGAGAAATAGTCAAATTAAGATGCGTAAACGTTAATTGAAAATGAGAAAGTTTAATTTGAAAAAAAAAAAGAATAGCTAATTGAACGTTGGAGAGCGTGGATGAAGAGATATGTAAATAGTAAATTGTGAATAAAAAAGTATCAATTGAAAATGAGAAAACTTCGATTGGAAATTAGCAAAGTCAGTTAAAAACACTACTCGACAAATTTTGATCAACTTTAACCACCAAAAATGAAATAATACTTTTTTAAAGTAAAATTTTACACTGATTCCTAATATTGCCTCAATTTTTTTCTGGCAGACCCAGTTTTTGAGATACCTATCGGTAAAAATGTACAAAAAGCCATATGGCCGCTGTGGTGCAGTGGGTAGAGTGCTCGCCTGCTATCCCAGAGGTCTCGGGTTGAAACCACAGTCCGAGCAAAACTGTAGGTCCACCCAATTAGTAGGAAAAACAAAAAGGAGTACATAAAACTGTAGTTCCACCCAATTAGTAGGAAAAACAAAAAGGAGTGCACCTCGAATTGGTAGAGAAGCTCGGCCATAAAACACGTCAGTTATAATAGCGTCATTGTATTATTATTATTATATATGCAGGACATTGCATCAGATAAGTGCATCTAAAAGTTTTATTAGACATCGTAGCGATTTGACATCTAGGAAAAGCTGGCAGAGAGAGTTTCAACAAACATTTTTTGCCTTCAGACTCCAAAATTGGTCAAGTAGTTTGGTTATAATGACAAAAATAATGAACAAAATTTGAAAAAAAAAAAATTGAATTTTTTTAAAGAAATTTCAGATTCAACTGTCCCATATATATAGTACTCCTATATTCGTAATACCTACGAGTTCCATCAGCCAACATTACAGTACAGACATATAAAAAAAGAAAGAGAAAACCGAGCAATCAAATTTGAAAAATGACATATGAATTCAAAATAAACCGCAGTGACGGCACATAAAAAAAAATTATAGGGAATTTACATATTTATTATTTGATTCTCGTATTAAAAAATTAAAAAATGTCGAAGCGGTGCTATATTTGTGATAATAAAAGGGATAAAATAAATAAAATAGCTTCACATACGTATTTCCTTTTGAGTGCATTAGTGGTTATATAAATATATATATATACATATGTAAATAGATTTCCAAAAGACGAAACCATTTGCAAACAATGGATGCATGCGTGCGGTCTGATGCCTGACGACGTTGTTAAAAACATTCGAATCTGCAGCAACCATTTCCAAAAAAGCGATTACACTGGGAGTGGCCTGTACGTATCAATGCCTGAAAGATACTGCAGTAGTCCGGGACTAAAAAGGATTTTTAATCCCAAGCTCCGGACGAAACACTGCAGCTCCCACCCGTCCACCTTTTATCCGCCTGTAAATATGTGGAAAATATAGCGATTGGTTCGTAGTCCTTTCTTCCATCCGTCTTGTTATATTATTACCTGTGGTCCCTGTTGAGGTCGGTTTGGAGAGTAACGTAGTCTGAACTTTGGTCCTCATATGTTGCTGTGTCCAAAAGTTCGTTGTCTAAATTGTCCTGTTAATCAGTTTAGAAATTCGCAGTACTCACCGTGTTGGCGGCATTCGAACGTACATACTTTACAAACATAACCCTCAAACAGTAGAATTCGACTTTTTGATATAATGCCCATGGATCGGACCACAGGATTTTAACATGAAACGCTTTCCGCCGCGATTCATAAAAATATGAGTGCATAGAAAATAGATTTTTCTAGAACATTTCCACTAATTTTCATAAAAAAAAATCACAAAAGTTTGCATCTTAAAATAAATGTGGCAAATTTCTTATATTAATTATAAACAAATTCAAAAACTAAAATCAAAGGGGTATAAGTCCCCTAGAACACAATGATGCCTTTCAATTTTTTTTTTTCAAACGCCTCTGAACTCAATTGAATGTATTTGTCACACATATTCACAGATGACATTAAATGTAATTGAGGCGCATGCGCAGAACTGCCAGTTGCACAAAATTTTTGGATGAATTCATACACATTGCACAGATAGAATACCATCAATATAGAAGTACTATATATATGAACTGTCCTAAAATCAGAAAAATTTAATGGGGGAGACAAAGTTAGCCCCCTTATCCTATAGAAAATTTCATTGTGAACATTTTAAGACTAATTGTGCAATAATCGGATGTACCATTATTTATATTTACCTATTTTTATTGAAAGTCCTTAACCAAAAGTTTTCCGGAAGAGTAAAATTTCAACAAAAAAAATTGGAAATCGAAAAGACTTAAGTTCGCTCCTCGGTTGAGGCCGCCTGAAGAAGTCTGATGAGGGGATGCGGTGGTCTCCGAAATGGATCCATAACTTCAACCAAAAAATTTTTTTCAATTTTTATACCCCTGAAGGAACGATGGGGACAATTGTCTTAAAATTATAGCCCTAGGTATAGTTGCATTGTAAATAGACCAAAGAGAGTTCAAAAAATTAATGCAATGTATTGCTAAGCAGGTCAATTGCCTCGAAAATAGTCCAAATGTAATGCGGGGTAGGTCAATTGGACTTAAATTGGTCCGAATGTAATGCACATTGTGCATTGTTTGTTATACGCAATTTGTATTTTGAAATATTTTTAACCATGGTAACTGTTCTTACTGAAAATTGTTGATTATTAAAAATAAATTTTCCCATTATTTCTGAGGAATTTGCAGGATATTGAAAATTATTTAGTTATTACAATATTTTAAGCGTTGGAAAAAGGTATTGTGAAATCAATGTAGCTACATATATTTTAAAACACATTTTCTATTGAAACTAACACCTTTATTCTTATAGCGGCGGTTGACCGAGTCTAATCATTAAAGGACATCCCGGAAAATATGCGTCACAAAAATAATAACAATATATGCATGTGCATATGTATAATTTATTATTTACTTTCTGCATCATGTATTTATTTACTTCCTTGCAATATGAATTTCTTCAATTAACTTTTAGATATAATGTTCAATTGTTTAATAAAATAAAATAAATTAAATAAATAAATAGAAAAATTAGAAATGAGAAATGGTTCCAATCTATATAGCATAAGTATACTCCGATTGTAATGAGAAAAGGTCTAGACCAATGTATATAGAAAAAGTATATTCCGACTGTAATGCACAAATGTCCAATCGACCTAAAGCTGGTCCGAATGTAATGCAGATAGGGACAATTGACTTCGACCTAGGACATGCAATGTTAATTGTAAATAGAATTTTACATGGGATTGGACCAAATTTCGAACCAGTTACAATCACTTACAGTCTAGTTTAAGAAGTATACTAAGTCTACTCCGACATCCTACAGGGACCTTTCATGAGAATGAAATGGTATTATAACTTTGTGCCGAAAATCAAATCTTGAAAGTACTAGAAGGAGGCGTGACAGACCCATCAATATATATACCGATATAATCAGAATCATGAGCTGAGTCGTTTAAGCCATGTCCGTCTGTCCGTCCGTCCGTCCGTCCGTCTGTGTGAACGCAAACTAGTCCCTCAGTTTTTGAGATATTTGATTGAAATTTGGAACACGAGTGAGTTTTGATGCACAATCGATCATTTGTCGGAATTGGCCGAATCGGACCACTATAACATATAGCTCCCATACAACCGATTGTTCAGATATACACATTTTGGGGTATAACTTCTCCCTTCTTACAGCTAAGAACACGAAACCTTGGAATATTTGTACCCATATTGACCCAAACAAGGTTACTGAAAATTGTCAAGATCGGACCACTATAACATATAGCTGCCATACAACTGATTGTTCAGATATACACATTTTGGTGTATAACTTCCCCATTTAAACAGCTAATGACATGAAATTTTGAAGTATTTGTACACATGTTGGCCTAAACAAGGTTACCGAAAATTGCTAAGATCGGATCACTATAACATATAGCTCCCATACAACCGATTGTTCAGATATACACATTTTGGGGTATAACTTCTCCCTTCTTACAGCTAAGAACACGAAACCTTGGAGTATTTGTACTTATATTGACCCAAACAAGGTAAGCGAAAATTGTACAGATCGAAGCACTACAACATATATCTCCCATACAACCGATTGTTCAGATATGGATATTTTGGGGTATAACTTCTCCATTTTAATAGATAATGAAATGAAACTTTAAAGTACTTGTACCCATATCGGCCCAAATAGAGTTACCGAAAATTGTCAAGATCGGACCACTATAACATATAGCTGCCATACAACCGATTGTTCAGATATACACATTTTGTCGTATAACTCCTCCATTTAAATAGCCCAGACACCATTTTTTCTAATAAATCGTTCCATAAGTAACCCACAAAATTGAAATTATAAATTATACTAAATCAGGCTATGTACATACCAAGGATGGGCATTTTTGCATTACCATTCAAAGTGCATTACCATTCAATAGTGAATGGTAATGCAAATGTGGCTTGCACTACCATTCAGTAGTGAATGGTAATGCAAATGTGGTTTGCACTACCATTCAGTAGTGAATGGTAATGCAAATGTGGCTTGCACTACCATTCAGTAGTGAATGGTTATGCAAATGTGGTTTGCACTACCATTCAATAGTGAATGGTAATGCAAACGTGGCTTGCACTACCATTCAATAGTGAATGGTAATGCAAACGTGGCTTGCACTACCATTCAGTAGTGAATGCGAATGCAAATGTGGTTTCCACTACCATTCATTGCATTCCCACTACAAGTATGATTTGTGAAAACCTATGATCGTAGTTTAGGTATTAAGTGGCAAATCTATTTAATAACGAGAAGGAAGTTTATGGGATATTCTACACATAGAATAAGGCTTATAAAACTGATTGGAAACCAACGCGGCATTGCAATATATCCTGCGTATATCAATAGGTTTTAAGGTTGTTAATAAATTTCTTTTAAACACGTAGGTAACAAAATACTTATACTTATACAGTGGCTCACAGAGGTATTTTGCATATGGCAGTAGTGTAGTGGCAGTAGTAGTGCAAGCCACGTTTGCATTACCATTCACTACTGAATGGTAGTGCAAGCCACGTTTGCATTACCATTCACTACTGAATGGTACTGCAAACCACATTTGCATTACCATTCACTACTGAATGGTAGTGCAAGCCACATTTGCATTACCATTCACCACTGAATGGTAGTGCAAACCACATTTGCATTACCATTCAATAGTGAATGGTAGTGCAAGCCACATTTGCATTACCATTCAATAGTGAATGGTAATGCAAATCAAATTTTCACTACCACTCATCAGTGAATGGAGAATGCAAGGCTGAATGCAATCAAAATTGAATGCACTGTGCCCAACCCTGGTACATACATACATATGTACATAGGTAGCTTCTCATTTCCCCACTCATGAAAGGTATGAAGTCTTCGGTACGGCCGAAGACAGCCGCGCTCTTACTTGTTCTTAATTAAAAACTGGCCAATAGCTCTATAAAATTCACAAAAATTGGGTTTATTCATAACACTTATGGCGTTTTCGATTCCGGCATAAAATCTTACCCTTTAATATCTCAATTATCAAATTACGTAACCTGACTTCATTTTAAATGGCTGGATTTGTAGATAATGATGCCCCCTGACTTAGTTAGAGGTCAATATTCGTCGAAATCACCACACAAGCTTACAAGATGGCTAAGAAAATCAAAAAGGGCAACACTTTTTCTAGAAACGAAAACGACATTAGTAAGTAGTACTAGATACTTAACATTATTTCATTCCATTTATTATGTGTTTTGAATGCACAATGTCTCTCAAAACAGCGATTAATGGGAAAAAAAAGTGAAAAAAAATATCTGTATTTCGCGATTTTAACAAGAGGATAAATAATGAGCGATGTGAGTTAGTACTTTTGACTACTCTTTTGCGATTTTCTGCATTTGTTACACGTATGATTGTCCAAAAAATAATCTCCAATCATACGCTCGTAACAAGATCCTTGATATCGCCTTTCAAATACTATTAAGTCCTGGCTAAATCTCCCACCATGTTCATCACTTTCAGCACTAAGTTTGTAGGGAATTATCAAGATGTGAATTAATTTTAGGCGGCATATTACATTTTTTTGTTCTATAATTTTGCAATAAAGTAACTTTTTGTTTCCTAGAAATCCACAAACAGAACAAAAGTTCTAACGATTTCACGATAGATTGGGTCCTTTTTGTTACTGCTTGGATCAGTTTTAACAAACTGTTGCACAACCCCTATTTATGTATGTATGTATGTATAGCGGTATTACGAGAGGCAACGCTTGAATACATTTTGAATCTAACTGCCATCACAAAAATGGGTTAAACATCATAAATAATTTGAGTAACGCTAATTGAGTGTGTGTAGATACATATGTATGTATGTCCCTGTAAAAATCATAGGATTATATGATCCATTTTGTGGTAGGTAGGAGTACTTTCAAAGTGATCATAAACATAGACCCAAGCAAGCGACTCGTTTATCTGCATCGGCTCGTAGTTAGCCGAACATTGCTACAAAAACCGAATGTATGTATATCGCGATAACGACGAAGGAAGTGCGTACATTTGTATGTATGTATGTATGTATGTACATATGTATGCATGCTCATTTGAACGTGCACGATCTAGTAATAAATAGACATTGAACGCAACACAACATGTTGGCGATTGCGCTAGAAAAATTTTATTATTTTATTTTTATTAAAGAAAAGCTTACTTATATATGTATGTAGTCCTAATAATCAAATTGAATTGGCAGTCGTTCAAATCTGTTCAGCGATTATTAAATTACATTAATTTTAGTACCTACTCCATGGATTAATCCCATGTAGGTACTCCATGGATTAATCCCATGTAGTTACTCCTTGGATTACTCGGGTGTCATGCGGAAATCGGAGTATGTGATCCCTGCCTAGGACATCGCCATGTTAAATGGACCATATTTTTTATATGAAATGTGACAGGTTGAGGAGTACTCGGTTGGTCCACAGCGAGTACTCTATACACGCGTGCATGGAGTACTCGGCTTTTTTGCAGGGGTATTGTATGTTGAGAGTGTGTTGGTGCACAAGTCCCCTGTAAAAATCATAGGGTTATATGATCCATTTTGTGGTAGGTAGGAGTACTTTCAAAGTGATCGTTTATCTGCATCGGCTCATAGTTAGCCGAACATTGCTACGAAAACCGAATGTATGTATGTATATCGCGATAACGACGAAGCAAGTGCGTACATTTTTATGTGTATGTATGTATGTATGTACATATGCATGCTCGTTTCAACGTGCACGATTTAGTAATAAAAAGACATTGAACGCGACACATGTTGGTGATTGCGCTAGAAAAATTTTATTATTTTATTTTTATTAAAGAAAGGCTTACTTATATATGTATGTAATGCTAATAATCAAATTGAATTGACAGTAGTTCAAATCTGTTCCGAGATAATTAAATTTCATTAATTTTAGTACCTACTCCATGAATTACTCCCATGTAGGTACTCCATGGATTACACCTATGTAGGTACTCCTTGGATTACTCGGGTGTCATGCGGAAATCGGAGTATGTGATCCCTGCCTAGGACATCGCCATGTTAAATGGACCATATTTTTTATATGAAATGTGGCAGGTTGAGGAGTACTCGGTTGGTCCATAGCGAGTACTCTATACACGCGTGCATGGAGTACTCGGCTTGTTTGCAGGGTCTGCTCCCTGCAGGCAAAATTAAACTAGTATGAAAATAAACTAGTTGATCAACTGGTATGTAAAGGAAAAAGATCAACTAGTTGGTTTTCTACTAGTTGATCATCTGGTATGAAACGGACAAAATTATACTAGTTAGCTATCTACTAGTTGATCAACCGCTTTTAAAAAGACAAAATCATACTAGTTGGTATTCTACTAGTAATATACCAATTTATTTGTTAACTGAATATAGCAGTTTGTGCAATTCTATCACAAACTAAGCTTTATTGGCGACTGAGCTAATTAAAGTGAGCTTTATTAAATGAACTAAAATGCTATTTTTTCACCTAGATGAACTGCCATTTTTATACTCAGCAGTACTAGTACACAGAGTATTATAGTTTTGATTTCCTAACGGTGGATTGTAACAGAATGAAATAATCGAGATAGATATAGACTTATATATATCGAAATGATCAGGGTGAAAAGAGAAATCGATTGAGCCATGTCCGTCCGTCTGTCCGTCTGTCCGTCCGTCCGTCCGTCCGTCTGTCCGTCTGTCCGTCTGTGCGCACGATAACTCGCGCAAAAATTGAGATATTTTGATGAAATTTGAAATGTAAGTTGGTATCAAGACAGGAACGGATGGTATTGAAAATGGGCGAAATCGGACCATGACCACGCCCACCTCCCCTATATAGTAAAAATCGGAAATTTTGTATCTCAGTCACTAATAGAGCTAGAGTGATAAAATTTCACACACTTATTGAGCTCAGGCTCTTATGAAGAAATATGGTGAAATTTTGGAAAATGGGCGGTGCCACGCCCACTTATTAAGGGGCAAACATTGGAAGTTTTATGAGTCATAACTCAGAAACCGTTGAAGATATATCGATGAAATTTGGTAGGCGTGATATACTTACATAGGCAAATGTTTGGACGAAAAATTGCCAAAATCGGTTGATGACCACGCCCACTTTTATATATGGGTCTTATAAAGTGACCTAATAAAAACATTTTAAGCGATATCTCTGTCAAATATAAAGATATATCATTGAAATTTTATGCAAGGTGTCCAACTATGGACATAAAACAATAAATACAAAAATTTTGGAAAATGGGCGTGGCACCGCCTCCTTTTAGAAGCAGGAATATACGAGATTTCTGAGCCCATAACTCGACAAATAATCGACATATTATGACGAAACTTGGTGTATACACTTTCACTACTTGTACACGGTAGGCAGGAAGCGACGATAGGTTGCATGAAAATGTCGAGAAAAAAGGAAAGTGGGGTTGTGTTATGTGATGTTTATAGATGGAACATCCGTTGAAATTAAAATCCGAGCTGCTCCTTTTTCAAGGATATCCACATTTTTTGTTTTTTTTGAAAGGATCAAATATTGAGAAAATCGAAAATTCGCCACCGTCCAAATTTTTCCGATTTCAATACATTATTTGGTCGCTAAGGGATACAAAAAAAGGTATTAAAAAGAAAAATGGACACCTGTAGTGGAAAAATCCAATGTGAACAGGATCTAAAGGATAACCACTGAAATATAAAATAACACAAAAAGTACCCACTTTAATTTGCGTATAGCTCCTAACATGTTAACTCTACGTGAAAATTCCTTATAATATGTTTCATTCAGAATAAATAAAGGAATATTTCTTTGATATACAATTTTGATGTACCTGCAGTGGTTAATGCACTTTGGTCCATCTAAAGTGAAAATTTCAAAAAAAGTACGTTTTTTTTATGGTGCTATTTTAAGTTCAAATATTTTTCTAGTTTATGTAAATATTTTAATCTAATGATCCAATTCTCATTCTTACATATCTATACGTTAATATTAAAAAGAATTAGAGCTGAAATACGCGCTAGCTGTGCACGGTGGGCGGTAAGCAACAATAGGTTGCATGAAAATATCGAAAAAACGATCGCCGGCTAAACACTTACGTAAAATGATATTCTAATATACTTCATAAACACACAGCAAACGTGAATAAAATCTCCAACATTTTTTTTAAACGAAAATTAGTACCAGCACACAGCTAGGCACATATTCGTTGGGCCATCGTTTTTACGATATTCCCATGCAACCTATTGTTGCTTCCCGCCCACCGTGCACAGCTAGCGCGTATCTCAGCTCTAACTCTTTTTTAGTATTAACGTAGAGATATGTGGAAATGAGAGTTGGATCATTAGATTAAAATATTTACATAAACTAGAAAAATATTTGAACTTAAAATAGCACCATAAAAAAAACGTACTTTTTTTGAAATTTTCACTTTAGATGCACAAAAGTACATTAAGCACTGCAGGTACATCAAAATTGTATATTAAAGAAATATTTCTTTATTTATTCTGAATGAAACATATAATAAGAAATTTCCACGTAGAGTTAACATTTTAGGAGTTATACGCAAATTAAAGTGGGTACTTTTTGTGTTATTTTATATTTCAGTGGTTATCCTTTAGGTCCTGTTCACATTGGATTTTTCCACTACAGGTGTCCATTTTTCTTTTTAATACCTTTTTTTGTATCTCTTAGCGACCAAATAATGTATTGAAATCGGAAAAATTTGGACGGTGGCGAATATTCGATTTCCTCAATATTTGATCCTTTCAAAAAAAACAAAAAATGTGGATATCCTTGAAAAAGGAGCAGCTCGGATTTTAATTTCAACGGATGTTCCATCTATAAACATCACATAACACAACCCCACTTTCCTTTTTTCTCGACATTTTCATGCAACCTATCGTCGCTTCCTGCCTACCGTGTGTAGTAATACATGTTCAAAATTTTAGCGACATCGGTTGACGACCACGCCCACTTTTACATATGGGTATCATAAAGTGGCCTAATAAAAACATTTTAAGCGATATATTTGTCAAATATAAAGATAATTCATTGAAGTTTTGTGGCATGAGTTCTACAGTAGACCGGAAACAAAAAATAGAAAAATTTCGGAAAATGGGCGTGGCACCGCCTCTTTTCAGACAAAGGAATCAACGAGATTTCGGAGCCCATAACTCGACAAATAATTGAGATATTACGACGAAACTTGGTTTATACACTTTTATAACTTGTGTTAATAGACATGCAAAAATTTATTCAAATCGGTTTGTGACCACGCCTACTTTTTAACAAAGATATTTCTGGAATACCCTTTGGGAATTTGTAACGTGACATCTTTGTAACTAGAAGTCATAAAGGAATAAAATTTTGAGCAAAGAATAATATTCATATGCTTAGTTGGATGACTGATAAAAATGTTGAAAATAGGCGTGGTTACGCCCACTTTATGCAGCACTCGCTTTATATAAAATCCATCAAACGCAAACAAACAATGAAAACATACAGCTGAGTATCTAATGTTCGATTCCACTCGAATTTAGGCTTCCTTACTTGTTCTAGTATTATTCTGACTGGTATTCTTCTAGTATACCCTTAACTGGTATTTTTCTAGTATGAAGCTGATGTGTTGTCTACTGGTATGAAACTGAGTGGTATTTTTCTAGTATGAAGCTTATGCAAGGCAAGACAATTGCCATCTCGTAGGCCATCGACACGTTAAAACTACCAGTTGTTTTCAAGTAAAATGGATAGTTGGGCAACTAGATGCCGACATTTTCATACTGGTAGAATTGTAGTATGTAACTAGTTGTTTTGCCTGCAGGGCTGTCAGCGCCTTCTCAAGGCACACAAGAATATACCTATATATGTACATATGTACATGCATACCCTCCAATAAAACTACGCCTTATTTAGCGTTTATTACAGAAGAGGTTTAGAGGTTTATGAAACAATGCCTGAAAATTATAAGCGACAAAATTTGTATGGACAAAGGCTTACAATAAGGCTGATTTTCCTGTGTTGATGTCATCAGGCTGTAAGTACCTACTACTCTATTTCTATAAGAGGAAACTTTTCACAAGGCTTATCCGCCATGGAAATAAGGCATAGGTAATTGCTTATAATAAGGCCGTAAGTGGTGTCTATATACCTTATAACATGGCTTATTCGCCATAGGAAATAAGGCCGTAATCATTTACTGTATAATAAGGAATTATATGGATTTTAATACCTTATAAGTAATAAAGTATAATAAAGCGGCGTTTGTGTTTAGGTAGTATTTAAAATTTTTTTGATTTGTCGAGCGGTGATGGGTGGATGGGATCATTCAAAAATGTCAAGGAGGGCACATAATGCTCTGAAAAAAAAACGTTGTAAATCTAAAGACTTTCGCTGTTAAATCAACTACTTTCCGCAGTTGAAATGTGCCCAACAATGCTCCGTTGTTGTTTCAAAGGTGCGAGCGTTGTTGATTTAAGTCAATAACGGAGATTGTTGGAAAAAATTTTCACCTAAAAATTAATTTTTGTTTGCATTTTACTCTTCATCTTCTCTCCGCCCGGGTCCCAATTGCAAATATGTAAACTCCGCTTGTTCTCCTATTCTTCTCTCCTTCTTATCATTCACCGGTTGCTATCTTTATTTTTTATTCTGATTTTTCTTCTTTATTTTATATTCTCCTCCGGATTCGAACTGACATCAACCTGAAATTCTATCCAATCATCACATAGTGGAACATTCAACATTATATTGAATTGTAGTAACCTATTTATACTTCCATTTCCTAAAAAGGAATCCATGAATTATTTGAATCATTGTAAAAACAAAATTTAAAAAAATTTGTTCTCATTAGTTTTGTTTACAACGGAAACTGTTGGGTCAAATACTTTTGCCTTTAAATCAACAACGGTGAGAAAATTGTTGCTAAAAATAAACTTTTTTTGGATTTTTCTCTTCATCTTCTCTCCATCATTATTTTTTTTGTTGGTTTTCTCACAAAAAATTATTTTCTCACAAAAAATTTTTTAAAGGCAAGCAAGTTTTTGAATTAACAACGCCCGTTTTTGAATAAATTGTTGGATCAAAAACTTTGCTGTAAAAACAAATGCTTTTGCTGTTGAATCAAAGACGGACATTCAACAGCCGAAAGTTGTTGGTTTAACTACGGGTAGTTTTTTCAGAGTGGGAACCCCGCAAGGGGGAGCATTCCCACCCCTGTTGTGGAATATAGTGGTCAACAAAATAATCTTCAGAAAATACACAAAATACTAAAACTTGCGAAGTCTTGCATTCTAAGTTTGGTATAACGCCTCCAATACCAAGTTGGCAAAACCAAGGACCAAATTTGGTCTACCTACCTAACCTTGCCCAAGTTTTCTCATAAAACTCAATTCCTTCTCTCTCTCTCTCTGTATTTAAGATGTGGGCGCATAACATAAAATTAAGTATTAACATGTTTGGAGCAGATCGCGTATGAACGTATAACAGCAAGCAGCGCTGCTAGCGTATGTCGTTTTGCTGCCAGCAGAGTCCTTATTGCTTAGCGACGTTTTTCCGGGTATGTATGCCTGCATTTTATGTGGGCAGGGCATATACATACATATATGTATGTATGTAGCATTGTGCATTGATTTTCTAACACTTTTTTATGAAGTAAAAGGAAGAGTTCATTAGGCACTTCCTTCCTTCCTCGATTGATTGACAGCTCGATTGCTCGCAGGCTATTTTGCTTTGATTGAATGTATGTATGTATGCGTCTAGATACCCAATAAACATTATGGCGAACGTTGAAAAACGACGTTCGGTATCCAATAAGAGTATCGAACTGAGAATGAACTTATATGTAGATAAAACAGCTTAGTGTTCTAATTTTCATACTATGTTGGAAACAGATTCGAAATAGGTCCAAAACATCATAATCATAGGTTGATGTAGTAACAAGAGCTAGAGAAATGCAATTTAAGACACTCTTTAATTTGATTTCCTTTTCGAGAATAGACGAATGTTCGAATTGATCGCTAATTTTAAAACATCGAACAACTAACATTCCTTTTTGCTGGAGAAATACGTAATTCTTGAGTTGGAAAACAACCTTTTATACATGCATTGCGGAAGTTAATGCTGAAAAGGCGATAAGTTCTTCAATCGTTTCTGAATCTATATATATACATATAAAAATGGTGTAAAAAATGTTACTAACCTCATCAGATGAGAACGGCTGGGCCGATTTCTGTAAAATTTTTTGTCAGTTGTCCGTATTCTCGAGGAGAAGGTTCATATGGAAGAAAATTTTGGAAAATCCTTCCGGAAAAGTCCCAAAATAAGTAAAATCCGTGTGTATATGTGTATGTGTGCATGTATGGCCTTTATAGACTCCCAAAGCGGATTCATGTGGTAGCGCACGAAAAAGTGGGAGCTTCCCTGAATACAGGCCTAAATGTGGACCCAGATCGACTCGTCGACAGTCTTCGAGCAATATTGGTATCAAATTAAAGGTATTGAACAGGCCTTCAACATAAAGTAATTTTCATTGCCATGCCTAGGCCGGGTCCTTAGATATGGGGCAAAACGTGGGACCGAGTGACCCTGGAAAGTTTCTGAGCGATATTGGTCTCAAATGAAAGCTGTTGAGGAGAACTTGAACAAAGAGCTCTTTAAATAGTGATGCCTTGGCCGGGTTCCAATATTTGGGTCAAAGAGTGGACTTCGGTAACCCCTGAATGTTTTCCAGCGATATTGGTAGCCAATGAAAGGCATTGAGCAGGGCTTCCACATACAGCTATTTTCATTGTGATTTCTAAGGCTGTTTTCCGGAGATGGCTAATGTAGTGGGCCCGGAAGGTGATGGAAGGTCCCGGTAAGGTAAAGGTAGATAAGTGTAGTTATAGGGATAGGGATAGGGATAGGGATAGGGATAGGGATAGAGATTGAGATTGAGATTAAGATTGAGATAGGGATTGAGACTGAGATTGAAATAGAGATAGGGATTGAGATAGAGATAGGGATCGGGAGAAGTAGGTTTGTCGCGGCGAATATAACTAGGTATAACTTTTATTCAGAGAATATACATTTTTTTTATTATTCGCAGTCATTAAGATGGCCTGTAAGATAATGGTTAGCAATACGGTAATCAAAGACTTTTCTTGAGGCTTCATAGGAATAAATTTTAGCAGAACAACGTCTGCCGGGTCAGCTAGTTATGTATGAACGAAGCCTAAAGTTTACTGGGTGTTTCTTTTCTGTTTTTTTTTTTTTTTGGTCGAGAAAGCTAAGCAATCTAATAATTGTTTACATAAAAATTTGTCATATTTATTTTGTCCTTTTTTTATCGTTGATTGAATCACTTTGCCACACTGAACTCATGCGGAAACTTTTCTTAGCGCCAAAGGCTTTGATTAGTTAATTTTATTAATTAAAGATTTGAACCGATATTATATTCATAATAATAATATCCCAATAAACACAACGGATTCGCCTCGAATTCGCGTCGGATTCGCTTTCTCTGATTATATTATCGCGGCAATAGTTCGCGGCGATGGATCGGCGAATCCGATTTCGTAGGCATGTCATCTATCACGAGCGATTCGAGAATTTGTTCATTCTCGGATCGCTGGCGATTCGAATTTTTTATCATTAGCGATTCGAGATTTTTATAAATGGCGTTTCGAAAAATTAAAAGTTCAGAGTTTGGTTTACTGGCAATGGGTTAACTCTGTGTAAAATAATACAAAGCACTTAAGATATTTTTATAAGGAAAGTTTAACTTTCATGAAATAACAAAAGCTTTTCAAATAAATGTAAGCAGTAAATAAAGACCCCTTATTTAAACAATTTTTAATTGGGTTTTCTACATACTCGTATCTATTTGATTATAAACCGATTTGATCTACTTTGGCGAACTCGCCTAGAATTCGCCACGATAACATCTGCGGAACTTTGATATTCGAGTTCAGTTATTAATGTAAAATTTCAGAACTAACTATAATGATTTTTTAGTGCAAAACAACTTAAAAAAAAATAGAAAAAAATGATAACGCGAAAATTGATTTTCTCGAACTTGCCGCGAACTCGAGGCGAGTCCGAGAAATTACATTCGCGAAAATCTGCTTACGTGAACTCGCCTCGAATTCGCCGCGTCTGTGTTTATTGGAATTTGGCTTAGAGTAACTACCCACCAAAAAACTCGATGACCGTGGAATTAAGAGGGTAATCCAGAAAAACCCTGGCAATCGCTTCCACATTCGTTGACAGAATGCCTGACATTAACATGGGCTTTTCATTGGAGGGCAGGACTTACCCATTGCATTACCGCCGAACGAATAAATCACGCAATACCGCACGGATTCTAGTGAATCAAATAAAGAATACCTTACAGGGAAGCAGAGAAAGAAGGCGAAAAATGTAAGGCATGATGGAAATTTCCACTGGTATTTATTCCAGTTCATTTTACGCGCTCCATTCTACTTTGCATTACGTGGAATGGGTAATGGAAGCTCATTCCACTCTGCATTACTGGCAATGCGTGAAAGAAGTGATGAACTCGTCAGATGTTCTATGGCAAGGCCTTCTATCATGCCTGACAGGTAATGGCGATGACCAGATTTTTGCCGGGTACATATGTATATGTACACTAAGAAAAAAATATATGTAGGGGTCTAAAGGAAAATGTTCTTTGTTTTGAGTAAATTTTCTCTTAAACGCAACGAGTTTGTTTGCATCTTTTTTACACATTTTTGAGAAAGCTTACTCAAAACAAAGGAAATAATATACTGGAACGAATTTTCAATATGAGAAAAATTATGCCTTTGATCGCGCGGAATTTTTTTCAGTGTATGTATGTACTATTTATAATAAATATTATTTTATATATTCCTAAGCATATTAAAATCTTCTTTTTAGCGTTTTTGAAATACCAAATTTAAGTGTTTGGTTTTTTTTAAAGGCATGTTGTGATTCTCTAGCGTACATTATATATGTATGTACATAATACATACATACACAGGTACATAAAAGGCAGTTTTCTCTTGTCTTCTTGCCTCCTCATTTCAATTTCATTTTCAAAGACAACAGCATTTTCCAATCTACAATTAAAAATTTATGTATAACTACCATCCACGCCCAAACAGCCATTTATTCATTCGTTCAACAACATTTCCGATTTTACGAGATAATCGCCGCATTAGCGTACAAATTTAATGGACAATTCTCTTGGGCAAAATATGAATGTAGGAATTTGTGAGGCAGCGCTGAACATGCACAGCCACTTAAGTGCGGAGGTAGCAAGTATGCGCGGGTAACTCCACACTGAAAACGCCCCAACCACACAATTTTCTTGTATACTTACCTTATTTAAATGTAAATGTAACTTCAACTGTAAAACGTCTTTCTCCGGTAAGGATGGAAATATTTGGGAAAGCTTTTTGTATTTATAAATTTTTAAACAAATTTCTTTTTAGTGGCTCTCCGCCCCTTAGAATTGTTGAAATTCTAATTCTGGCTAAATCTTACGGACACACAATTAAGTAATTTTTCCATCTTGTGATATTTTTTCAAATAAAAATTTGTACGTACTTATATGTCAGTGACTTTAAGATCAGTAAAAACGTCTTTAATCAAATCATATGATTTCATCGTGCAACTTAAAAGTAATTTTCCCTCAGCCAGGACACAATCCGAAAATAGCTGAAACACAAACCTAAAACCGCGAATTTCAATGATGGCAGAAATTTTGTAGCTAACCAAATTATAAATTTCGCAGCAAGATTTTAAAATTTACTGCTAATGCGGTAATAAATCTCAAATTGTATGGGATGCCCAAAGACAGTTTGGCGCGCTCTAGTTACCACGATGGCTTATTTTGTTCAAAAGCACTTCAGTACACGTCAATATCTCAACAAAGTCTTGTAGCCAGTAAAAAGTTGATTTTCTAAGAACACAGCGCACATTTACTGTATTTAAATGCAAATTCAAACAATCAAATATCTTATTTTACATACATAAACAATTACCAACAATTTATTAATTTTTGACAAGGAATGTTAAAGTTCAATATTGGGAATTGATACATCAACCATTGACATCATAAAACATGCAAATCACACACGCAAATCTATTCACTAATCTATATGCATAACTTTAATTAGTTTTAGTAATTTCCGAAATTAAAATAAAATACATTTTTGTTGACTTTTGGCACAAAGTCGAGGAGAAGAAGCCACAATGCCATTAAATCTATAACATGCACAGAAAGATAAAATCTCATTGATATTAAAAGCAGGTGTATGTACTTGTATGTATGTGCTACATATCAAGAGAAGAATGACGTTTAATGGTTCGAAAGTAAATTAATAGTGTTAATAATTATAATAATAATAAGAGAAAATGTTATAGTAAGTAAGACAGAAAAGATGTTCTGAGTTGAGACAACGGCTCGAATACCACAAGGATTGATATGCTGACAGGGTCGCGCGCTATAGAGGGGAGGGGGGGGGGGAGAAAGAGGCAGTTGGACAGCAGCGTAGGTGTATATTTATAGAGGCTATCCGGCAACCAAAGTACAAGTTGATGCAGTCACAGACTATTTTTATTGTCGAAAACTTAGTTCCAGGCCAGTGGCGTAGCAAGATAATTTTTCGGGGGGGGGGTCACAGCAATGTAAAAAATTTACCAAAATTAAAATTACCAAAAAAAAAACTACAATTTTTTTTACAAATGATAAAAATCGCTAGCTTAGAATGCAAATTGTGTAAGCAATTTTTTAAAACTTTGTAGGAGAGACAAAAAACAAAAAGAAAAAAAAAATCGAAATGAAAAAAAAATTCTGTTCATATAAATATTTTGGACTTACACAATTTTTTTCGCTTTTTGGACTTACACAATTTGCGTATCACTGAATAACAACGAGTAGAAATATGACAAGTATCTCAGACTTGTTTAGCGCAGTGCGTATTTGATTTTTCTAGCGTTCTACATAAAAATACACTTTTTCATAAAAGTGGACTTACACAGTTTGCACTCTAAGCTAGCGAAATGTAATTTTTTTCAGACTATAATTTAACATTTTAGTACACAAATATCGCTTATAATACATATATCAAACTCTTAAGGCCCTTGGCCACTTAAAATCTGGAATGTTAAGCAGTGTATACATATGTGTGAGTGTCGGGTGATTGACGCAAATATCTAAAAATTTGATTCTCATCAACGCGAGCCCGAACAAGAACGTGTAGCACAACGACTGCCGATTGCACTAACACACACAAAAAAACTCACACATACACACTGCTTGACATGCCAGATTGTCAGTTGCCAAGGGCCTTTAACTATACTTCAAAAGTAAGTCTCATATTCTCTTCTGGAAATCTACGCGCATAGGTATATTTTCAAGTTTTATGCGCCCAAAATTGAATTTTGTAAAATTGTTACAATTACAGAAAAAAAACATACCCACATATTGGAAATAGAATGGGGAACAATAATTCATCGCTTTTTTCCCGACCCCATACTTTGCACTTGCCCCAGATGGTCGTAACTTAGCATATCTGAAGTTAATTTTTTTGTTTTTTTCTTACATATTTTTAAGTGCTAGTTTCAACTTGAATATTTATTATTTAAAGCATTTCATTTAAGTAATCGTGATGAATCCTAAAGGTTCAAGTAATTATTAACTCATTTCAATAATATCCTTGGTTTCCAAAAATTCTAAGTTTATAGTTTTAAGCTTTTAAAGTTGGGATATTTAAAAAAAAATTATCACTCTTTTTCATGTTAAAAATTGGTTTTGTTATGTTGCTCTGTCAGACTCAGTCAAATTAACCCTCGGACATGATATCTAGTACAATTAGTAGTTAGCCGACAAAAAATGACGTCGCACAAAGCCGCACTTCACTACTAGATACAGGGTTTTTCATATGTACCTACAATAATTTTCTTTTTGTGCTTTATATTTAATTTTAATGTTTATATTTCTAACGCATATCTTGGTTAATGTAGGTGATGCTCGAAAGTAACCCAGATATTTAGCAGCGATTATTGTTAACTTTTTAGGCAGTATTTTTAGTATTTCCAATTTTTCAAAGTTAAGGAAGTACTTATCATAAAAAGGGGCTAAGAATTATAAAGCTACATTTTTTAGAAGATTTTTGAGTATGCAATTTTGCAGCTCATTCAATTGTAATATAATAATATGCAACATTCAACTTTTTGAAAAATTTAATTGGCTTTTCGGAAATTTTAATTGGAACGGTCTCACGTACATATAACTCAAACACCCTACAGAAAAAAATTACTAAAATCGACGGAAATTTTTACAGCATTGAGAATAGCACTTTTAACACTAAATTGGTTGGCTACATAGCAGTACACTTAGAAATCTCCTCAAAATCTTCTATAAATTCTGGCCGCGCTTTGAAATTTTTAATCCACTTTTAGAAATTTCTACGATTTTTCGGATTTTTCCATAAGCTTAGAAATCCTGCTTAAGGCGATTTTTATTGAAAAATTTTTTACATTTTTAAACGAAAATAAGAGAGTCAAATTTTCGACAGAACTGTTTGAAATAAATTTAAAAACTCTGGCGTATGATTTTTTTTTTTTTTTTTGAGTCACTGTATATATTTTTCAATAAAATCGACTTTTAACTAGAGCCCTAGATACCCGGGTATCGAGCAATTCGATCTGATCGTTTTTGTTTGAAGCCCGTTTGTTGTTCAAATGCCCGTACAAACATTCGAGCATTCGAGCTTACAAACAAAAAAAATGTGTATCGGAAAAACAAAAATAAAAAAAACTACATATGTATAAAGAAAAAAAAATAATAATAAACAAAAGAAAAAAACAAACTTCAAAATACCCGAATTGTTCAAATGCCCGTACAAACATACGGGTAATAAACAAACAAACAACTCTTCGAGCATTTGAACAACAACTGCTCGGGCTACTCGAAAATGTTCAAAAAAAATCGAGAGCTCTACTTTTAACACAAATTATTAAAATTTTGTATTAAACAAGCAATTTGGAATAGATGTACACAATAAAATATTTCTACCTATGTGCTACGGTTATAAATAATAATTTTCTTACATAATTTAGTTTTTTAATATTCCATTTTGACAGACATTAAGTAAAATCTCAAGTTCAGATACTCTTATATATTGCATATTTATTCCCATAGTAGTTTATACTAATATTATTTGATTAAGATGATAAGTAATTGAAAGAAAACTTGAAATTTAAATAATTGGCGTTACTTTTCTGTTATTAGCATGTTAATAACAGCAATACCGTATAATAATTGTAGCGTTTGTTGAGCCGTAGGAAAGTGCAGGAGCCGTAGGAATTTTACCACAAAAAAGCGAATATAAGTACAAAGAATGTAAATTGTAGTAAAATTCCTGCGGTTCTTGCACTTTCCTACGGCTCAACAAACGCTAGAATTATAAGTAATACTTCGTGAAAAAGCGCTAAATTTCGAATTACCAATTTCGAAAAATTACTATTCTCATTGATTTTTTCCTGAAAAAGAAATGTATGCTAATAAAGTCAAAGATGGTTTTATGGTCAAAACGAATCTTTCGGGGGGGGGGGCGGGGTTTTGTCCCAAAAACCCCCCCGTTACTACGCCACTGTTTCAGGCTGGTAACCAGACCATCCTTGAAGTGTACAAAAGATTTAAAGTCTTCTAATGTTTTAAGAATCAACCATGTGTAAAATTGTAACCTATATTATTCCGACAGCCTTTTGGCAACTTTTAGCACTTCAGATATTTGGGAAGTTATGGACCTTACATTCAATAAGTCAAAACCCAATACTAAGATGGAAAAATATAGTTTTATTAGTATTTTAAGTTTAAATAAATCTCTAATATGCTGTTCTTCGTTGATAAATAGTACCTGGATGACCGAACCAATCTCGGATTGCATTCTTTCGCTGGTCTTCGCAAAGTTCAAAAAGAAAAAAAAATTAGTGGAATAATGGAACTTTTCAGAAGTACGCCCCGAGACTTCTGTTTAACTAAATTTCATGAAAATTGTTGAAGCCGTTTGCGAGATGCAGAACTAAAGCAAATCCGTCTCGCCTCGCTGCGATACCTCTACCTCTTTATATCCCTTTCTTCTTCGTCTAAGTCTTTCACTACCTTTCGCTCTACTTTTGGTTTTCCCTTACCGTTTCCCATCACCATTGCTTCCCACTCGTCTTTCTTTTTCCTTTTCATCTTTCCTTTATATAGGGAACCAGGTTGAACACTCCATCGAGGAGAGCTACATATATGTTGAAGCCATGGTTCCCACTTTTTATTTCATACCAATGTCGTTCGGAACAGTCGAGTGTCCACGTTTTGACCCATATTTGGGGACCCGAGATAAAAGTGGGTGGAAAAATGAAATTTTTAAAAATTTCACCCCCGAAAGCCGCTGTATTCCAAATTTCATGAAAATTGTTGGAGTCGTTTTGGTGATCCAGAATATATGTATATATACAAGAAAAATTACCACACCTTGGTAGTGTAAGCTCTGCGACCTCCAGTTGTGCTAATCACAGTTATCTATCGCCAGAAAATACGGTATGCAAAGTTAGACAATTTGTGGAGACTACTTGAGATAATTCGATTAGAAACATATTAAAGAAAGAGGCAGATTTCAATGTATGTATGTATATGATATATTATATATCAAATTTTATAATTCTTATAAGAATCTCGTTAGAGAACCACATATGTATGTATGTACATTGGATTTCGATTGAAGAATTCTCGTTTTCACAATTGGAGAGTTGCATGTGTACCTTTTTGTTTGAGAACGCTACGATTGTCCACTATTACTAGGCTGACCATAAATATGAATCGAAAATGAGGGACAAAATTTCAAATGATATAAATACGAACATATATTTATGAAACTTGAAATCGTAAAAAATATTTTTTCATCAAATAATAGGCTTACAAACATATGTAATTCACATTCTCTTCAGACTTTTTGTTTTAACAAAAATAAACAAATTTGCAAGTTTAATTATAGGTATCTACAATAAAGCAAGCATAATGCTACGATAAAAAAGAATTTGGTAACTTAATTCAATGTCCACAAATCAATTTTAATACGATTTACCAATTTCTTTCAAATTAATTTGCCACACAGCAGCCACAAAAATTTCATTCCAACAAACATATAGTCAATGAGGATGGTAGTTATTATCGATAACTACTTAAATTCTGATGAGAAAAAGGGCTGCCCATGGTATAAGTATACCAGGTAAAACAAACGTCAAGTTTTCGTCGCCATATTAACCACCTGACAATTAAGCAGATTATGACATTTCGTGCTGCCATACTCAATGATAAAAATCCTCCATTAATGGCATTTTTCACTGCTTTGTTTTAAAAATAAATTGTAACGATGGTATTCATAGTAACGAATTTTTTCAATTTAAATTGCAAGAAATTTTTTCATTTTGAAAAAATTACACATCCTGTAGTAAATTTGTTTCACTGCTGAATGATCATTGATGATTCTTCTGAGTACAATTTTTATTATTATTATTTTTTTTTTTTTGAAAAAAGCAAACCATTTATATGAAAAATTCAGCAGTCTTTATTTGAAAGTACTCACTGATGCCTCCTCAGTCATAGATGAATTTCATCTGTCATTCATAAAAGATTCATTTCGGATTTTTACTTCGCGGAATATCAGTTTGGCCGTACTACAAAGAAGCCCCTTTCCGGTATTCTCGGTGAGTTTTTAATTTAGTTTAGTAGTTACGATCACTTTTAATTTAGGCTTTGTGATCACTCTGGTATATAGTTTGGGGAGATTTTGGAGATTGATCTATTATAACTCCATATCGTCGCATAAAGTGCAATACCGCGTATCCGCTATCACCCAAATTTTACAGGAGACAGTAAAAACTGTTTTAATTCAAAACGGTTCAGAATTTTGCAAACCCACATCCAAACCAAGGTAGATTTTTGGATTATATTCTTAATCCAAATATCATTTTGGCGCAAAACAGTTTCGTCTTTTATTTTGTTCAATAGTGACGTATAGGCGGTTTTGCAGGCGTACGTAAAAACTTTTCTTCAATAAAGCAAAGTTATAATCCATTTCGTGTTTATGAAAGTATAATCAACTTTAATACATTACAGTACAGTTATAAAGCAATAACACCTATTATTCGCGGTATTGGTTCGAAAAATTTCCTTAAAAAAAGCGGTTTTGAAACTGTGTTATTATTTGGAATTGCGTTGTGTGAATCTCAAAATTATTGCATGAATGGATGGAGACGGACGCCAGGAATGCATTTTTGATGAAATCTCATTTTTGGTAAAAATGTCACGCGGTTTTGCACTTTAAACGACGATATGTATGTACACCACCATACCAAGTGAGCATTTCAGTCTATATATATATGTATGTACATATGTCCAATCCAATTACAAACAAATATGTACCCTAGATTTTAACAATATGAGTTGCGTATTTCCGCGGTGCAATAATACCAAATATGGTTGCAAAGACGGTGATATAAAATTTTTCCAATTTCCGACGATACCCTTTATTCGCGGAAAGTGGATGAAGATTTGTGGAGTGAGCGAAGAGGAGCTACCGGAAGTTCCATAAATCTGCTCACTAGTGCCCTTTCTCTTTCTGTCCTTTGATTCCTGAAATACCCAAACTTTCAAACAAAAATCTACGCATTCAAAAAATAAAAGTCTGGCATCGCTATACTCCAAAACTGGCATAAGATCAAACTTCAAAAATCTGCTTTTTAATCAAAAAGACAGCGTCAAAATGACAATGCACATACCTGTATTTTTATACCATGGGGCTGCCACCTCAACCTTTTTAATATAAAACAGATTTTAAACAAAAAGGGGATTATTCATAGTCAAAATAAAATATTGATTTTAACTAACTTAAAATCAGCTTTTATCAAGACTATGAATATGCCCCAAAATAAATAAATGAGGGACAAATGAGGGACACTAGGAAACAAACAGAACATTTTGAGGTTTTCCGAAAAAACAAAAATACGAGGGACAGACTTCTGAAAAACAGAACGGTCCCTCAAAAAACAGAACGGATGGTCAGCCTAACTATTACTCAAGTCGTTCTTTACCATTAGAGATTTGAGAAGATGTCTTTGTAATTCTCGAGTCATTTCATAATCGATATCTGACTTCAGTATTTGTTCGGAAATTTCCATTATCTTCATTTGTGGTTCTTTTTATGCGACTTATTTACCCCTCACGTAATAAATTTCTTGGCTACTCCCATGTATGATTGACTGGATTTGTGTGTCTGTACATGCATTCGACTTTAAAATAATATTGTTGATGCGTAAGCAAATGATATATTGTTAAATGAAGTGCACTTTGATAATTTGTTGTCAAGTTTTCTGATACATTGGGTACGTTCAGAAGGCGCAACGGTGGAGCACAACTGTTGTGTAGATATCAGTAATCGGAAAGTGATACAATTTGCGCCTTCTGAACGAGCTGATACATTAAATAAACAAATTATTATTTTAATTATCCCGAACGTAATCGCCAATAATTTCGCGGCTTTGAAACATTTTTATTACACTCCACAATTCATAAACACTATTTATATTTTTGTACATATGTCAAAATCGTAAGCTCAACATGTTGTCTAAAGTGAGCGTAAAAAATTTATGATGGAAAAAAGTCTCCAAAATCACAACATGTTGTGTTGATCACAAATACTCAACGTTGCGTTCAGAAGATAAAACACAACAGTTGCGCAACTGTTGCGCCACGGTTGCGCCTTCTGAACGTACCCATTGACATTTAATGTAATTATTTTATTTCACAAATAATTTAACAACAAAGCAAAACGTAAATACATATGTATGTACTTGGCTCATTTATCTAACTTTGACACATTTCATTAAAATTCTGGGAAATAGCAACATATGCGTTCAGGCAATCTAAAGTCAAGTCACAAACATGATGTACATACATATGTACATAACTAAGATATACATACATACATACGAACATAAATATGCATGACTAAATAATTTAGTATTATCTTAATATAGTTATTTTGGCAGCTTGTTAATTTCATAATGTTTGCTAAAGATTTTGTTAAGGATAACATAAAATTTGCAATTATTTCGGTTCATAAAATTGTGGAGAAAGGCTAAAGGAAGGCTAACAGGAAGTAATGTAGATGAAGATAGCAGCAATGACGGCAAAGAAAGTTTCTTTTACTGAAAATTCCAATAAATTTTTAAAACTTAATTTCATATGCTTGGGAGTACTAATAGTTCTTAACTCAACTAATTAAACCTCTTCGAGCATCTAAGATATGAAACCTATGTACATACATACCTACATATGTGAAAGAGGGACCTCTGTATAATTTATTTTTTCTAAAGATTAAAGCAACTTAAGCCACGACTCAGTACAACTTGCCGTTTTTATACTCAGCTGTACTAGTACACAGAGTATTATAGTTTTAATCACATAACGCTGGATTGTAACAGAATGAAATAATCGAGATAGATATAGACTTATATATATCAAAATGATCAGGGTGAAAAGAGAAATCGATTGAGCCATGTCCGTCCGTCCGTCCGTCTGTAAACAATGTAACTCGCGCAAAAATTGAGATATTTTGATGAAATTTGAGATGCAAGTTCGCATCGAGACTGGGACAGTTGGTATTGAAAATAGGCGAAATCGGACCATGACCACGCCCACTTTTCCTATATAGAAAAAATCGGAAATTTGGTATCTCAGCCACTAATATAGCTGGAGCGATGAAATTTTACCCACGTGTTGAGCTCAGGCCCCTATGAAGAAATTTGATGAAATTTTGGAAAATGGGCGGTGCCACGCCCACTCATTAAGGGTCAAACATTGAAAGTTTTATATATCATAACTCAGAAACCGTTGAAGATATATCGATGAACTGTATGCGTGATTTACTTATCTAGACAAATGTTTTGACGGAAAATTGTCAAACTCGGTTGACGGCCACGCCCACTTTTATATATGGGAACTATAAAGGGGCCTAATAAAAACATTTTAAGCGATATCTCTGTCAAATATAAAGATCTATCACTGAAATTTTGTGGCATGAGTCCAACTATGGACATAAAACAAAAAACACAAAAATTTTGGAAAATGGGCGGTGCCACGCCCACTTATTAAGGGTCAAACATTGAAAGTTTTATGAGTCATAACTCAGAAACCATTGAAGATATATCAATGAAATTTAGTACGCGTGATATATCTACTTAGGCAAATGTTTGGACGAAAAATTTCCAAAATCGGTTGACGACCACGCCCACTTTTATATATGGGTCTTATAAAGTGACCTAATAAAAACATTTTAAGCGATATCTCTGTCAAATATAAAGATACATATATCATTAAAATTTTATGGCAGGAGTCTAACTACGAACATAAGACAAAAACCGTAAAAAATTTGGAAAATGGGCGTGGCACCGCCTCTTTTGAGAAGCAGGAATATACTAGATTTCTGAGCCCATAACACGGCAAATAATTGATATATAACAATGATGCCCAATCATTTCTTACGGGCGAGCAATGTCATAATTTAAAGAAAAAAAATATGTTTCCATATATTTGTTTTTGTAGTTTTCTACAACTTCATTGACATCTGGAGAACCCAGTAAAAAAATTAGGACACAAACCAGACTGATGATCGAAATTAACTAAAATTCCTCCTTTGTATTTATATTAATGTTATGCAAACAAAGCTATCGAATATGCATTGGAATATATGTATATATTATTAATTAATAAAATTAATATTTATAAATAAATAATTAATTAATATTGAAAAGTGGATTGATTTTAGAAAGCTTAAAAAACATCTTTAATACGAGACTTATGGACTTTGGCTACTATTACTGAAATTATTAATTAATTTTCAGTGCTCTCCTCTAAATTTTTCAAAATATACATATAAATAAATAATTAATTAATTATTAGTGTGACAAAATTAAATATCTTTGCCTCCGAGCGTTTATTTTAAAACTTTCGTCAATGTTTTTAGTACGTATAAATGTGAAAGTGTATTTTAAAAATTAAAAATTGTAAAATCGAAACACAGAAATCGGATCTCAGACAAACACCTCGAGTCAGTTTTGCAACTATCAACCACAAATGTTGAAATAGACATAGATAACATTATCGAAAATATGAACGAATCAAATTAGTTTCCATATGTTCCACATTTCATTCTTTTCATTGCTGGGTTGGACCTGCTCGAATCAAAATAAAAAATTGTTTTTCTATTTCCATAGAAACGTTTCGGGAGTATACAAATTTTATTTTCCTATGCTCGCCCATGATACAAACAATCAAGGTAGTTCCATTTCACTTTGACTTTGTCATTTTTGATTATAATATGGATTATTGACGTCTCATTTTAAGTCAAAAATTTAGGATAGCGTTGCCCAATCAAAAGTTTTTGGCTGAGGGTATATTTGAACAAAATCTTGGGTATTTTAAATGAAATGGTGTTTTTCACATATGCTAATCAACAAAACAAATGGGCCGATGTAATGAGCTTTTCAAAGAAAATAAAAAATAAGTTATTCATAAAAAATAAAATAGATTTATGCAGTTATTAAAGTCGAAAAATGGTATCAAAACGTCCTTTATACAATATTTGAAAACTGTTCGATTTTTTATGAATAAGGTAAGAGTTCTTGATTTTCTTTATATGTATATTGTGTACGTATAAATATATATATGCATATTTGGTTTCAATGTTTTATACAAGAATATTTCCACATTTAAAAATATATTTGTTAAAAAAATTGTTTAGCAGTTATATAAGAATGTAAATTTAGTTTAAATTTTTATGTTGCAGTTTTCTTTAGTTTTTACTTACGTTACTAAATTTATTTTCCTTTATTTTATTATTTACCTAATTCTGAAATAGATTCTTCGCAAAAAAATCTTTTTAGTACCTTTTTATCTAAACTAAATTTTGTATTTACTAATAAATTTTGCATATAACCATGCCATCGACCGCACTTGTTTTTTCGGTTGCAAGTTCATAAGTCGTGCCAATATTCATAATTTCTAAACCACTGAAATTTTTCAATGAAATTCACAGGAGGTGTAGTGGGAATGTAGTATGTACTATTTTCCACAAACTTGCCGCAACTTATTTTAAGAATAAATCTTATTTTTTATATAATTATTTTTGATCTGATGTTATGAAGAATTTAACACGTAAATGTGCGTATTTATATATATATATATATATCAATATTTAAATTTAAAAAATTCGTTTTGTTGCAATCGATACCATGATTACCATGGAAATAAAAAATAACATAAATGGAGGATTTTTAGCACTGAATATGGCAGCACGAAATGTCATAATCCATATAATTGTCAGGTGGTTAATATGGCGACAAAAATTTGACGTTTACACTACCTTCTTTCTTGTATCATGTGCTCGCCTATGCTCGCATATATACACAAATTTCTTATGAAAGTGTATAGGCGAGTAGAATCCTATACTTACGAGCATTACAAAAACAAAATGTGTATGCGAGCATAGGGCTTGGGCAACTATGATATATAATGACGAAAGTTGGTGCGTACACTTTTATTACTTCTGGTAATACATGTTCAAAATTTTAGCGAAATCGGTTGACGACCACGCCCACTTTTATATATGGGTCTTATAAAGTGACCTAATAAAAACATTTTAAGCGATATCTTTGTCAAATATAAAGATAATTCATTGAAATTTTGTGGCATGAGTTCCACAGTAGACCGGAAACAAGAAATAGAAACATTTTGGAAAATGGGCGTGGCACAGCCTCTTTTTAGACAAAGGAATATACGAGATTTCTTAGCCTATAACTCGACAAATAATTGAGATATTATGACGAAACTTGGTTTATACACTTTTATAACTTGTGTTAATAGACACGCAAAAATTTATTGAAATCGGTTTATGACCACGCCTACTTTTTAACAAAGATATTTCTGGAATACTCTTTGGGAATTTGTAACGTGACATCTTTGTAACTAGAAGTCATAAAGGAATGAAATTTTGAGCAAAAAATAATATTCATATGCTTACTTGGATGACATTTTCAATACCAACCGTCCCAGTGTCGATACCAACTTGCATTTCAAATTTCATCAAAATATCTCAATTTTTGCGCGAGTTAGAGTGTTTACAGACGGACGGACGGACAGACGGACAGACGGACAGACGGACGGACGGACGGACGGACATGGCTCAATCGATTTCTCTTTTCACACTGATCATTTTGATATATATATAAGTCTATATCTATCTCGATTATTTCATTCTGTTACAATCCACCGTTATGTGATTAAAACTATAATACTCTGTGTACTAGTACAGCTGAGTATAAAAATGATTTGGTTTTTAATTGTAACGCTAAAACTTGAAAACGGCTGAACCAAATCAAATACTTTCTTAGGGGGGTTTGTTTGTTGTAACCCCGCGAAGGTTTAGTCGAAGAGAAAATTAAAAAATATTAGGGGGGCGTGGCACCTCCCATACAATCTTAATTTTTAAAGCTGATTATCTCTAAAAGAGTTCAAGGTAGGGAGCTGAAATTTGGTATAGAGGTAGGTGATATCAAAACCCTTCTCACGCAGAAAAGTGGGGGTTATCAGAAAAAAGGGCGTGGCACCTCCCATACAAACTTAATTTTTCATGCTGAATATATCTAAAATTGTTTAAGGTAGGGACTTGGAAATTGGTGTGGAGATAAACGATATCAATTCCATATTAACGCAAAATAATAGGAGTTATACGAAAAGGGGGCGTGGCACCTCCCATACAAACTTAGCGTTGGAAGCTGAATATATCAGAAAGAATAAATGGCAGGATCCTGAAAATGACTATAGAGCTAAATGACATGAAAGCCATTCCCACGCATAAAAGTGGGGGTTATCAGAAAAGGGGCGTGGCACCTCCCATACAAACTTAATTTTTCAAGCTGAATATCTATAAAAGCGTTTAAGGTTGGGACCTGAAAATTGATCAGGAGATTAACGATATCAATAGCATGCTTATGAAAAAAAAACAGTTGTTTTGGGAAAAGGGGGCGTAGCACCTCCCATGAGATTTTAATTTTTAAGGCTAAATATCCCTAAAAGCGTTCATGGCGAGCGTGCTGACGATGTAACTCACTTGCAACAACAAGTACAAACAAATTTTCCACTGTTGAATCAACAGGAAAGCAGTGCGTACAATCAACTAATAAACGCTGTTGATAATGGAAACGGTGGCATATTTTTTCTCGATGCGCCCGTGGTATTGCATCAGCTCTTGCATCTACGCAATTGCTGCAACACTGTTGGAAGGGGGAAGAACGGCACATTCAGCATTAAAGCTTCGATTAAACTTGCAAAGAGAGAGAGAGAGATTTGCGCAATAATGATCGTTGATTTGGAGGAGTGAAGATATTGCTGACGGGCAACTTCAGACAAACACTACCCGTAATTCCAAAATCAACAGCGGTGGATGAGATAAACGCATGTCTGAAGTCATCGCATTTGTGGAGGTTTGTTAAAACCATTTCATTGACCATCAATATTCGAGTTTTGCTGCAATAGGATAGCAATGCAGACGCTCTTTCAAAAGAGCTGCTGCGAATCGGCAATGGAGAAGTTCCGATAGATCCTTGCAGTGGATTAATATCGATTCCAACTGCGATTTACCAATTCGCTTCAAGTAAGGATGAACTAATTAGCAGTGTATATCCAAATATCACTCAAAATTATGGTAACTGCGAATGGTTAGCCGCACGCGCAATTTTAGCAGCAAAAAATATTGATGTCAACGACTTGAATTGGACGATTCAAAATCAAATTCCGATAGATCTGCGGTCTTATAAATCTATTGATCGCGTTGAAAATTAAGACGAAGTAGTAAATTACCCAGTGGAGTTATTAAACCCTCTGGATTTGCCTGAAATGCCTCCTCATCATTTGCGTCTCAAAGTTGGGTCTATTGTTATTATGCTACGCAATCTTCATGCTCCCAAACTGTGCAATGGTACAGGACTGATTGTTAAAAAGCTAATGGACAAATTAATAGTGGCAAGCATTTTGAAAGGCCCGTTCAAGGGAGAGGAATGCTTACTTCCCCGGATTACCTTATCTTCAACAGATTTGCCTTTCCAATTCAAACGTATGCAGTTCCCAGTGAAACTTGCATTTGCGATGACAATTAACAAGTTTCAAAGGCGGTCGTTGGAAGTATGCGGCATAAACCTACAAATGCCATGCTTTTCACATGGTCAGCTCTACATGGCGTGTTCCCGTGTTGGAAAACCGTCCTCGCTATTTATTTACGCTCCGGGACAAAAAATTAAAAATGTTGTATATTGTGCAGCCTTAAACTGTATACTAAAATTATATATTTTTGAAGTTGTATACACAATGAAGTAGTGAAAAATCGTTAATTTTCTATTAAAAATAATACCGGTGTAATAACAATTTTTGAAATCAAATTAATAAAAAAAATCTATTTTGGGCAGAACGAAGTTTGCCGGGTCAGCTAGTATTATATAATAATAATTGGATTATATGATCAATTTTGTGGTAGGTTGGAGTACTTTGAAAGCCGAATATTGCTACGAAAAATGCGCTAGAAAAAATTTTATTATTTTTTTTTATTAAAGAAAAGCATACATATATAATGCTAATAATCAAATTGAATTAGCAGTCGTTCAAATCTTTTCAGAGATTATTAAATTTAATTAATTTTATAACCTAATCCATAAATTAATCCAATGTAGGTACTCCTTGGATTACTCGGGTGTCATGCGGAAATCGAAGTATGTGATTCCTACCTAGGACATCGCCATGTTAAATGGACCATATCTGTTACATGAAATGTAGCAAGTTATGGGGTACTCGGTTGGTCCATAGCGAGTACTCTATACACGCATGCTCGAGTACTCGGTTTCTTTGCAGGATAAGCCGTTGGTTGTTGTGGTGTGGCAAGTGCAATGCCTTAAGTGACACAAATCTGGTAGCAAAAATACACACTCTGAAAAAAATACCCGTAGTTAAACCAACAACTTTCGGCTGTTGAATCTCCGTCTTTGATTCAACAGCAAAACTATTTGTTTTTACAGCAAAGTTTTTGATCCAACAATTTATTCAAAAACGGGCGTTGTTGTTTCAAAGACTTGCTTGCTTTTAATAAATTGTTTGTGAGAAAATATTTTTTGGTGAGAAAACCAACAAAAAAAAATGATGATGGAGAGAAGATGAAGAGAAAAATCCAAACAAAAGTTTATTTTTAGCAACAATTTTCTCCCGTTGTTGATTTAAAGGCAAAAGTATTTGACCCAACAGTTTCCGTTGTAAACAAAGCTAATGAGAAAAATTTTTTTAAATTTTGTTTTTACAATGATTCAAATAATTCATGGATTCCTTTTTAGGAAATGGAAGTATAAATAGGTTACTACAATTCAATATAATGTTGAATGTTCCACTATGTGATGATTGGATAGAATTTCAGGTTGATGTCATGGTTCGAATCCGGAGGAGAATATAAAATAAAGAAGAAAAATCAGAATAAAAAATAAAGATAGCAACCAGTGAATGATAAGAAGGAGAGAAGAATAGGAGAACAAGCGGGGGCTACATATTTGCAGTTGGTAGCCGGGCGGAGAGAAGATGAAGAGTAAAATGCAAACAAAAATTTATTTTTAGGTGAAAATTTTTTCCAACAATCTCCGTTATTGACTTAAATCAACAACGCTCGCACCTTTGAAACAACAACGGAGCGTTGTTGGGCACATTTCAACTGCGGAAAGTAGTTTATTTAACAGCGAAAGTCTTTAGATTTACAGCGTTTTTTTTTCAGAGCACAAATCAAAGAAACCAATAACAATAACAACAAGTTAAAATAAGCAGCAACAATTTGTATAGCAGAAATCGAAGCGCAAAATGGAAGCAAAATACTTACAATACATGAACATAAATACGTAACAATAACAAAAACTTGACAATGACGTTGAGCTTGAAAATGTGTGATTTGCATTGCATGCAGTTGTAGATTACGAAAGCTTGCATACTCCGATATTTAGATATTCAGAAGTTTAGCTGTTTAGCCATTCTATGTATGGAATATACTCTCGCTTGGTTGTCTACTTTCTCGAAAGTGTAAAAAATAATAATGTATACCCTTCTTCAATATGAGTAAAAATAGATACTGCAAAGTTTCATGCGCTTAGCTGTTTTAGTGAAGAAGTTATACGTCAAAATGTCTATGTAGGTATATCTGAACAATCGGTTGTGTGACAGCTACATATATGTATGTTATAGTGGTTCGATTTAGTCGATTCCGCAAACTGATCATAAGTAGTAAAATAAGTCATCCACATACCGAATTTCAAGCAGATACATACATACATATCTCAAAAAGTGGGATAATAGTTTGCGTTCACACAGGCAGACGGAAAGACGAATATGGCTTAAACGACTCAGCTCATGATCCTGATCCTATCGGCATATATTTTGGCGATTCTATCACTCCTCTTCTGGCTAGTGTTTCTGCAAAGTGTTATAATACCATTTCATGCCCATGAAGGGTATAAAAAAGAGAAGAAGAAAATAACAGAGAGATCTGGTTTCCGGGCACCGCGACATCAAGGGAAACGAAATGGCTGATGAGCTGGCCATTCAAGGTTCGGCTCTTGATATTGCAGAGGCGCGGGCTGTTTTTGCGCCCCTGGGCTTCACCAAGGACCGAATCTCTCGGCACTGGTTCGAGGAGGCTAAAGCCAGACAGAAGCAGTTGTGGATCTTCAGGGGCTGCAGAAGTTTATGGTCTTCATATAATCAAATGCGTTCCTCAGCCATGCTATAGGTGGACAGAAGGGACATTTTCCGCTTAATTGCGGTATTAATGGGAAATTAGGCTATTGGTAGCCACGCGGCCCGATTGGGATTGTATCATAACACTCTGTGTCGCAGCCGTAATCTTCCAGGAGCGGAGGATACGGTAGAGCACCTGCCAAGCGAACGTCCTTCGCATTGCCTAGGCAGAATGAAATTCCTTGGCAAGCCTTTCTTCGACAATCTAGCGGAACTCAAGCATGTTAGGCCTGAGGAGCTACTTAAATTCCTAAACAGGATGGATATAGAGCGTAGGAACTGCTCTGGCTTCCGAATTGAAATTCTATTTTACTCTATTCTTCTGTTTATGGTTCTTTAATCTCGAGTCGTGGTATCAAAACGTCGTTTCGGCGCTAATTGGAATCTGGGGGACTCGCCACTCGAACAAACCAGCCTACCAAGGGAGAAAGAGTAAAGGAAACAAAAAACTGATAAAGTTCCCATGAAACGACAAAAAAATTGGCGAAGGTTGCTTTCGGAATTCTTAAATTTTGTGTGCTCCAGTGCTAGCGTAAACAGTTGAAGAGACGTTCCAACACATTTTCCTGTTGAGTCTAAATCGTTTTTGTTTTTCTGATAAACTAACCTCGACTTACAGAAATTCTAATGCCCAAATCTCAACTTTTGGGGGCGTTGAAATTTTTTTTCAGTTTCACTTTAATTCAAATGTAAATAAACAATTTTAAATTTCACACAATTGAAAAATAATTTAAGAGATTTTTATTTTCTTATTTACTTTTTTGTAAATAAAGCGGAGAATGAGAGATTTTTCAGAAAATAAATATTTTTCGAGTGATGTTGCAGCGTTCATTGTGGCATAGGTTTTCAGATGTGCGTTGTTTGACATAGAAAGCGGCGTAACGCAAAGCGGAAAAAGTTTTATGTGGAATCAGCTTAACACCCTAGAGGTGTACTAAAAGCAACTGGGTATATATGTAAGTCTAAGATAAAACTAAGAAAGGCACGTAAAAGAAAGCTCCACTCCGACTTCTCTTCACCTCTCACCCAAATCACTTCACACATGCACATCAAGTACATAAATGGAATTGCAATGAATTTGTTATTGCATGCATTTTTCTTGTTCTTGTTGTTGTTGTTGTGTTTATAGATTTTTGACTTGTTATTATTGCTATTTGAGCACTGTTATTGCTCTTACTTAAAACAACAACAATTCATATGCACATTCATTATTTTATTGTTATTGCTTTCATATGTACATACTACGTTGTTATCTCTTTATTTATGCTGCCGAGATTTATGAGTACTATTTTGTGGCTTTACCTGCGTATGTACGTATATACATATGTATGTATGTAATATGTTCGTAATTGTAATTTCGAAAAAAGAGGAGTAAAGATGTATCTAGTATACATACATATGTGCGAACATGGAATATTCAATCATATGCAGCCAAGGTACGCAATGCTAATGAATTTTTTATACGTTTCATCGATTCTTCAAATCAAAATACGATTCATTAAACGATCTAGGCTTATCCCCATTATTCCTGTATTAATTTTACTAGGTACTAAGGAATTAATTTTCCTTTTGATACGAATTTTAATAATTTTTTCCACTTACCTTAAGAACACTCTTGAAAAAATTTCCTCATTACACATGTTTTCGTTCCTTGCCTTGCATTTTAGCTCAGCTCAGCTCCGCTCAGCACATTCAACTTTCAATTGCTTCAGAGATTTATGACTTTTCAATAAGCATTTCCTATTCTACCTGGATAGTTATTTGAATTATTTGTGACATTTTGATTTAAAGTACATTCGTTTATTTTTATGAATTCATACTGTATTCACTTTTACTGTATTCACTTTTTAGTTTTTTTCTTTACTTTACTTTACTTCTTTTTTTGTGTAGTTCCATTTTGTGTGTAGCTGCATTGCATTTCAAGCTTTTGTATTGATACTAAAAATTGTGGTTTGTTATGTGTGCTTTTGCAAAATTTTTATAAATTTATTAAATTTCCAGATATTTGTATTAATTAGCTTTGCATTTGGTGATTTATTGCATTGCTGTGGGCAAAGTTTTATTGGAAGATATTTTTCATTTACAAATATTAATTAAACCGCACAGAAAATACTTTCGCTTTACAAAATATAATTTGCTTTAAAATGTATGTATATAGAATTTTGCGAACACGCTTCTTACTCACTTCACGTTTATTTTCAAACTCAAAGTACAATTTGAACTTAACGACTAATGAAGCTTGGTGGAGTAGAGCTTAAAGTTTACGTTAGAATGGGAAGAGTAAGAAAGTTCAATTATAAAATAATATTGTAGAGTAAGTAAAGCTTTAGAATAAAGAGTACGTTAAGCTTAAGTATAAAGAGTAGGAAGGAGAAAGTAGTGATGGTACAAATATATAACGATATGGTTTAAGAGTAAGAAGAATGACGAGCAGAAGAAACAGAAGAAGATTGAAGAGCTCAGGAATAAAGATATTAAAGAAATGAACGTGAAAGAAGCTGAAACAAGAGCAAATATTAAGAAAAAGAAGTAGAGGAAGAACGGCGATACTGTATCAGAAGGAAGAGTAGAAGGTATTTGAAAAAAGAAGAAATCTCCAGAAACAAATCGACGCTTCCAAACAATACTGTACTAAGTCGACTTAGTACATTTTCCCGTTTTTGGCTTTTTCAAGTATTTCGTGTCTTAATTTATATGCAGTCTAATTTTGGTATCAATCGGAAAATCCAATCAAAAGTTATAAGCAAAGGTGTACATTTAATACAACTCGAAATTTTTATAGAATAAAAACTTTGAGAGCTTGCCATGAAAAACCACGTAGCAAATTTTAATTTTTTCTTACGGTTTTATATAAAACGTACCCTATAACTTTGATATTGTCGAGTTTTGGTGTTGATCGTTCAATCCAAACAGAAGTTACAAGTGAAAATATACTTAGCATACAACTGAAGTATCATATCGAGTTTAAACTTTGAGAGCTTCCCCGCAGAACACAGTTTTAAGACTTAGTACAGTTTTTTTTGGTAGCGTCGAAATATGTACATATATGAAGAGCAAGAAGAAGGGCAATTACATAAAAACAATATTAACTATTTTACATATGGACATAATCTAAGAATAAGGTCAACGTAATCTCTTTATACTTCTTAAGATAAGGGTAAAGATAAAGGTAAAGGTCAAGGTCAAGGTCAAGATCAAGGTCAAGGTCAAGGTAAAGGTAAAGGTAAAGGTAACCTTCACCTTTAAAGGTAAAGGTAAAGGTAAAGGTAAAGGTAAAGGTAAAGGTAAAGGTAAAGGTAAAGGTAAAGGTAAAGGTAAAGGTAAAAGTAAAGGTAAAGGTAAAGGTAAAGGTAAAGGTAAAGGTAAAGGTAAAGGTAAAGGTAAAGGTAAAGGTAAAGGTAAAGGTAAAGGTAAAGGTAAAGGTAAAGGTAAAGGTAAAGGTAAAGGTAAAGGTAAAGGTAAAGGTAAAAGTAAAGGTAAAGGTAAAGGTAAAGGTAAAAGTAAAGGTAAAGGTAAAGGTAATGGTAAAGGTAAAGGTAAAGGTAAAGGTAAAGGTAAAGGTAAAAGTAAAGGTAATGGTAAAGGTAAAGGTAAAGGTAAAGGTAAAGGTAAAGGTAAAGGTAAAGGTAAAGGTAAAGGTAAAGGTAAAGGTAAAGGTAAAGGTAAAGGTAAAGGTAAAGGTAAAGGTAAAGGTAAAGGTAAAGGTAAAGGTAAAGGTAAAGGTAAAGGTAAAGGTAAAGGTAAAGGTAAAGGTAAAGGTAAATGTAAAGTTAAAGGTAAAGGTAAAGGTAAAGGTAAAGGTAAAGGTAAAAGTAAAGGTAAAGGTAAAGGTAAAGGTAAAGGTAAAGGTAAAGGTAAAGGTAAAGGTAAAGGTAAAGGTAAAGGTAAAGGTAAAGGTAAAGGTAAAGGTAAAGGTAAAGGTAAAGGGAAAGGTAAAGGGAAAGGTAAAGGTAAATGTAAAGGTAAAGGTGAAGATAAAGGTAAAGGTAAAGGTAAAGGTAAAGGTAAAGGTAAAGGTAAAGGTAAAGGTAAAGGTAAAGGTAAAGGTAAAGGTAAAGGTAAAGGTAAAGGTAAAGGTAAAGGTAAAAGTAAAGATAAAGGTAAAGGTAAAGGTGAAGGAAAAGGTAAAGGTAAAGGTAAAGGTAAAGGTAAAGGTAAAGGTAAAGGTAAAGGTAAAGGTAAAGGTAAAGGTAAAGGTAAAGGTAAAGGTAAAGGTAAAGGTAAAGGTAAAGGTAAAGGTAAAGGTAAAGGTAAAGGTAAAGGTAAAGGTAAAGGTAAAGGTAAAGGTAAAGGTAAAGGTAAAGGTAAAGGTAAAGGTAAAGGTAAAGGTAAAGGTAAATGTAAATGTAAAGGTAAAGGTAAAGGTAAAGGTAAAGGTAAAGGTAAAGGTAAAGGTAAAGGTAAAGGTAAAGGTAAAGGTAAAGGTAAAGGTAAAGGTAAAGGTAAAGGTAAAGGTAAAGGTAAAGGTAAAGGTAAAGGTAAAGGTAAAGGTAAAGGTAAAGGTAAAGGTAAAGGTAAAGGTAAAGGTAAAGGTAAAGGTAAAGGTAAAGGTAAAGGTAAAGGTAAAGGTAAAGGTAAAGGTAAATGTAAAGGTAAAGGTAAAGATAAAGGTAAAGGTAAAGGTAAAGGTAAAGGTAAAGGTAAAGGTAAAGGTAAAGGTAAAGGTAAAGGTAAAGGTAAAGGTAAAGGTAAAGGTAAAGGTAAAGGTAAAGGTAAAGGTAAAGGTAAAGGTAAAAGTAAAGATAAAGGTAAAGGTAAAGGTGAAGGTAAAGGTAAAGGTAAAGGTAAAAGTAAAGGTAAAAGTAAAGGTAAAGGTAAAGGTAAAGGTAAAGGTAAAGGTAAAGGTAAAGGTAAAGGTAAAGGTAAAGGTAAAGGTAAAGGTAAAGGTAAAGGTAAAGGTAAAGGTAAAGGTAAAGGTAAAGGTAAAGGTAAAGGTAAAGGTAAAGGTAAAGGTAAAGGTAAAGGTAAAGGTAAAGGTAAAGGTAAAATGCACAGAAGCACAAACACTGCTAAACGAACTACATATGTACATATGCCAATAATTCGTCCAATAATTGCAGTTGTAACTAATTGACTAAATAATTTAATGGATTTAGTTACCTGCCGCTTTTATACTACCAGTAATAAATAGATTGTGGTGTGTAAAATCAAATGTAATCAATGTGAACTAATACGCAATAATTTCTATTTGGAAGCAAACAAAAAGTTGGAGTATGAGTAAGTAATTACGAGGTAATAAAACTAGATATATTGACATACATATACACATACATATAAACTAACTTATAATCATGCCACAAAGGTAACGAGAGAATTACCAAGCAACCCTACATATGTACATACGAACGTGCACGGGAAGCTATCGAGCGATGTCACTGATGAGCCAGTGTGCCGGAGGGTGACAGACGCGAGGCGATGGTCAATGACATAGCCAACAGACAACAACCAACAACTAACAGTCATTAGCCAGTTTGGCAACAATAATATAATACAATGGCGCTATTATAACTCTGACGAGTTTTATGGCCGAGCTTCTCTCCCAATTCGAGGTGTGCTCCTTTTTGTTTTTCCTACTAATTGTGGCCGCTGTGGTGCAGTGGGTAGAGTGCTCGCCTGCTATGCCAGAGGTCTCGGGTTCAAACCACGGTCCGAGCAAAACACCAAAACAATTTTTCTAATTAGTAAAAATCCAATTATTGGGTTTTTTAAGAGCAGCGGTCACCTCTCGGCAGTGGGCGGCATACCCTCCGAGAGTATTTCTGCCATGAAAAAGCTTCTCACAAAAAATGCATTCGCCGTTCGGAGCCGGCATAAAACTGTAGGTCCACCCAATTAGTTGGCAACAATAATAATAACAAAAAAACAGCACAAACAACAAACAGCAATCGCATGCGAAATAAAATGAACGTAACCACAAACGGCAGCCAACAAACGACAGACGTCCTACGGCAGCGGACGGCGGGCAGTTCGGCAATTGGCTAATGTAATTTCTTCACACAATCAGTGAAGCTGTAGAATAGATGAGTATGTTTGTATTTAGCTACTCCCCGCAAGCTCGCCTTTACCACTCACTATCAATTCTGACCCAGCAATGGCCTATACTTTTGCCATTTAAAAGGTCGTAATTGCAATCATAAAACCGCAACGGCACAAATCCATACATACTAGATGAGCCGGAATGTCGAAGACAAGTGACATAAATCAGTGCAATTTAGTTGGCTTTTGTTGTTGTTTTTTTCTCGTTACGTGAGTGAGTTACGTTCTTGGTGGGTGATTTGGTGAAAGAAAAATTAGGGGGGTGTAACACGAATTATTTGGCTGTCTTGTCTATATTAGTGAAGGGTGTGTTGCTTCGTGTCGCATGTATGTAAGTATGCGACAATTTGCAAGCAATAGGTTAAACTCGCAGTGTAGAAATTAGAATGGAGTAGCCAGATGACTGAAAGTGAGAGAAAAGTTGGATTTATGTATATCGTGAGCTTTTTTTGATTCCAGTTTGTAAGTAATTATTCTACGATTAGACGAGAACATGTACTAAAAAGCATACGCAGTTTCTCCTCTAAGCTTAGTAAAGAATCTAAAATTACATGGAAATAAATCTGTTTAATTGAATCAAGAAAAATGCATTATTGGTCTCAATTTAGAAAATTTTTAGAGAAATAACAAAAATTTACTCAATTATTACTGCAATTAAGAAATTCGGGGTTCTTAAACGAGACAATTATTTTCTTATTTAAGAACACTAACAAAACCTATGGAAAACAAGTAAGGAAGCCTAAGTTCGAGTGGAATCGAACATTAGATACTCAGCTGTAAGCTTTCATTGTTTGTTTGCTTTTGATGGAAACACGGTGTACTTTATATAAAGCGAGTGCTGCATAAAGTGGGCGTAGCCACGCCCATTTTCAAAATTTTTATCAATCATCCAACTAAGCTTATGAATATTATTCTTTGTGCAAAATTTCATTCTTTTATGACTTCTAGTTACAAAGATGTCACGTTACAAATTCCCAAAGGGTGTTCCAGAAATATCTTTGTTAAAAAGTAGGCGTGTTCATAAACCGATTTTGATAAATTTCTGCGTGTCAATTAACACAAGTTATGAAAGTGTATAAACCAAGTTTCGTCATAATATCTCAGTTATTTGTCGAGTTATGGGCTCCGAAATCTCGTAGATTCCTTTGTCTAAAAAGAGGCGGTGCCACGCCCATTTTCCAAAATTTTTCTATTTTTTGTTTCCGGTCTATTGTGGAACTTATGCCACGAAATTTCAATGAATTATCTTTATATTTGACAAAGATATCGCTTAAAATGTTTTTATTAGGTCACTTTATAAGACCCATATATAAAAGTGGGCGTGGTCGTCAACCGATTTCGCTAAAATTTTGAACATGTATTACCACAAGTAATAAAAGTGTACACACCAAGTTTCGTCATAATATCTCAATTATTTGTCGAGTTATGGGCACAGAAATCTCGGATATTCTTGCTTTTAAAAAGAGGCGGTGCCACGCCCATTTTCCAAAATTTTTGTGTTTTTTGTTTTATGTCCATAGTTGGACTCATGCCACAAAATTTCAGTGATATATCTTTATATTTGACAGAGATATCGCTTAAAATGTTTTTATTAGGCCCATTTATAGTTCCCATATATAAAAGTGGGCGTGGCCGTCAACCGATTTTGACAATTTTCCGTCAAAACATTTGTCTAAGTAAGTAAATCACGCATACATTTCATCGATATATCTTCAACGGTTTCTGAGTTATGATATATAAAACTTTCAATGTTTGACCCTTAATAAGTGGGTGTGGCACCGCCTATTTTCTAAAATTTCACCAAATTTCTTCATAGGGACCTGAGCTCAACACGTGGGTAAAATTTCATCGCTCTAGCTATATTAGTGGCTGATATACCAAATTTCCGATTTATATAGGAAAAGTGGGCGTGGTTATGGTCCGATTTCGCCCATTTTCAATACCAACCGTCCCAGTCACGATACAAACTTGCATTCCAAATTTCATCAAAATATCTCAATTTTTGCGCGAGTTAGAGTGTTTACAGACGGACGGACAGACATGATTCAATCGATTTCTCTTTTCACCCTGATCATTTTGATATATATAAGTCTATATCTATCTCGATTATTTCATTCTGTTACAATCCACCGTTATGTGATTAAAACTATAATAATCTGTGTACTAGTACAGCTGAGTATAAAAAGCTTAAGTAGTATCAACAGCTCCATGAATGACCATTCCGTGCTGTAGGAAATGAATACAGGTTTCAGACAACTTAATTACATTGTGGCCGCTGTGGTGCAGTGGGTAGAGTGCTCGCCTGCTATTCCAGAGGTCTCGGGTTCAAGCCACGGTCCGAGCCAAACAAATTTTTCTAATTAGTAAAAATCCAATTATTGGGTTTTTAAGAGCAGCGGTCACCTCTCGGCAGTGGGCGGCATACCCTCCGAGAGTATTTCTGCCATGAAAAAGCTTCTCAGAAAAAATGCATTCGCCGTTCGGAGCTGGCATAAAACTGTAGGTCCACCCAATTAGTAGGAAAAAACAAAAAGGAGCACACCTCGAATTGGGAGAGAAGCTCGGCCATAAAACTCGTCAGAGTTATAATAGCGCCATTGTATTATTATTATAATTACATTAAGGGATCATTAGTTCTAACAACCGCACAGTTTCTCTACTAAGCTTGATAAAGAGTCTAAATTACACGGAAAGAAGTTTGTTTACTTGAACCAAGAAAAAGGCATTCATTATTGATCTTAATTTAGAAAATTTTTAGAGAAATAATAAAAATTTACCTACTCAATTATTACTGCAATTAACACTAAAAAACCTATGGAAACAATTTTTAAAAAAAGTTTAAATAAATAACAAAGTCTTTTCTGAAATTTACCTACTTAAATGCAGACATTTTTTTACTAATATCAAGAAGAATTTAGTTTCAACAAATTGGAACAACAAACTATGGCAAAAATAAAATAAAATAAAATAAAATAAAATAAAATAAAATATAATAAAATAAAATAAAATAAAATAAAATAAAAGAAAATAAAAGAAAATAAAATAAAATAAAGAAGAAAACGTTTTCCTGCGCGAAGAAATATATTTCTTGCTGAAGTTCCTTGTATTTTTTTCATTTACCATTCGCTTTGCATATTTCAGCATATTTCTGCAATTCTCAGATAGTTAGTGAAGCAGCTGATATAAGAAGTACACTATTTGCATCTTCAGTTATGTGAAATGAAATGTCGCTGTTTGATCGAACAAGTCCAATTAAAATACTAGCCGACTAATTTCGATTTTGTGATTACTCAGTCTGATTTTCCTTATTTTTTGCTTTTTAAATATTTTTTTATTTTACATTTTTATTCAAATAGGAATAGGTTTAGTGTAGAAAATATCTATTTAATTTGTGAGTAAATAGTTTTTTATTTACTTCAGCTCGTGTTAGAAAACGTTGAATTGCAACAAGAAATTTATTATTTAAATATTGATGTTTAAGCAAGAAAAACAAAACACTTACCGCAAGTAAATATTTTCTTAATCATTTAATTTTCTTACTCATTTCATTTTAGCTATGACCATAACCTTATGGTCTGCTTAGGGCGCCTGAAAAAAAAAAAAAAAAAAACATTTTACATTTATAAATACTTTGACGGTTCTGCAAAATCAAATGCCAAACTTAGTTTCTCTTGTCCAGCTACTAAAATCTCACTTCTTTTACAGCTATCCAAAAATCTGGCAACTCTTCCAATAACTCGCTCGACTACGTAACGAAATACTAGTAACCAACATTTATTCATTTAAGCAATTCCAACGAGTAATTTCCGTTTCATTGAATGCCTTAAATCGCTTTCAATAGCCCATTTGTTAGCGAAGTTTTATGAAAAGGGCGAAAGCTTCATAATTTAACCATCCCCCAATGGTTTAGCAATTTTCAAAGCATTGTGGCTCCAAGTAAGATATTTTCAGTTTTTGTTGCTTGTCGATGGCACATCAAATTCATGTATTTATTGTTAATTTTAAGCATTCATTGTCCGTTTTTACCATACAAATCTGCTTTTAATTTTCTGTTCTATTTTTCTGCACATTTTTACAAAGTACTTGTCTTTTGTTTGGCTTTAATACGTGGCACCAAGTACCTACTTGTTCTGATTTTATATTTCCAATTCAGCTTTTGGTTGATTGGGATGTATGCCGCCTTGTAGTATTAGGATATCTGTAAGAATGTATGTATGTAAATATTTGTTGTTGGTAGTTGCGTATGTCGCGTCATCTCCATTGATTGTCTCCTGTTTCTCGTGCGACTGTCCGCCTATTCCAAGTCATTTCGAAATTAGTTCCGCCCTTCGATTTATTTTGCCATTTTCATTTAAGCTACGATGAACGTGTCGATCTTTTTCATTTGCTTTGGGGATTGAATTGCCGTAAGCTGGAGCTACTAAAAATGCATACATTTTCTATGAGCGTGTGTGATTGAGATACTAGCAGACGAAAAAATTGCAGAGGCAGGACTTTTCGATTTTAGCAGAAATTACACACATACATAGTTTTACTGATGAGAACTACCTTTTACGCCGCAGTGTAGTTTCAACATCGAACGTTCATGGCTCAGTTTATTTCTATTATTTAACTACATTGCGGTAGCGGAAACAAACACTGATTGCGATGAGGTGGGATGAGGTGCCAGCAACATCCATTCCCATGTAAGGGTATAGGTAAATATCACATGTGTGTCAAAAAAAAAAACAAAAAAGAAACGCATTCGTGTGGCAAGCAATGCAAATACTCACATTAATGTACTTTGTCTTGTGCAACTTGTCAAATTGTTCTGTCATTGTCAAACTGACAATCGCAATACTCATTTTGTGTTTGTCATTGTTATTTTCGATTTCGGTTTTGTTGTTGCTTGTTTAACGTTACGACGTCACAACTTTCTTCTTTTTGCGTTGGTAAGTAAATATTCATGTTTTTTTTTCGATCGATCTGTCATTGTCAGCAAATTAAAGTTGTCAAAAAGAGCAATGCTAGCTTTTTGCACAATCTATAACAACAACAACTGCATAAAGAAAAATAGCAAAAAAGAATGTAGATATGTATGTAACAACGAGTACTTAGTCCAAATATCGCATGCGAGAAAATTTGTTTGACAGCACCACGGGCCAACAAGTTTGACAATCAGTGCATTCTCAGAACATTGACAGCAGCAAGCAAATAAAGTCAATGGCATTTTAACTGTCTTTGCCTGATGGAGAGTGGAATGGAATGGAAGGCTTGGATTGCTGACGAGTCGCTATAAATTTTACAACAATGTATCAAATGTCGTTTTCGATTCGCCATCACACAAGCGAGGTCGGATCGAACAAAAATGTTTGAACCCATAATGAGTAGTAGCCATACTCGCTAACTGGTCGATAAAAATTACCCTCTGCTCGCTATCATTCACATATAAATTTGACAGAAGGAAATTTATAGCCAGCAGAGAAATTGTGAATCGAAAGCGGCTAAAGAAATCGTGTCGGCGATAGCAAGCAGAGTCTCGAATAGGGAAGCTGAGTGGGCGTTTCCTTTTATAGAACGATTTTATGCTAATAAATTCAGGAAATCCACAATTAGGTTTACCTATCGCTAAAAGAGATCGCCAAGAACGCTAAAAATTTATATCGAACACGCCTAAGAATATGCAACATCAGGTAAAAAGTCTGGCATACCAAACTGGCTGATTAAAGGTTTTGGCCAGGGACAGAAAATAAGGGTTATTTTTTCTAGTGTGGTGAAAAGGTTACGCATAAATAACCTTTGTCTTCTTTTGGGAATTTTTAACAGTTATCATGAGAAAACTTTTTTTTTGTTTTTATAATGGTTATTAAGGACCAAAAAAAATTTTTTCTCATGATAATGGTTATATATGACTTTTACCCCGTTTCTCTTATAACCGTTACGTCCATGGTTTTGGCCAGTGTTTAAAAAACTGGCATAAGTTTCATTTCTGTTGATTGGTTGGTTTTGATTCCGCTTTTAAAAAAACAGAAGTCGCAGTTAATCAATATCAAAAAATATACAAATGAACGATTTTGCCTGATTTTGATTTTGCGCTGATTTTTTTAGTATTGCTCAAAATAAAAAGCAGCCAAATATCAAAATTAGCGATTTTGCCTGATTTTAATTTTGTGCTTATTTCATATTGCTCAAAATCAAAAGCGGCCTGATTCCAAAATGAACGATTTTCCCTGATTTTGATTTTGCGCTGATTTTTTAGTATTGCTGAAAATCAAAAGCAGCCAAATATCAAAATCAATGATTTCACAGTTTTGATATTTACGCTATTATTTACGATATTATTATTTACGATATTACGCGTATTATAATACGAGTATAATGTATTGTAAAATCGAGACAAATGAATATTTCAATAAGTGTACCAAATTTTCCATAGCAATAAGCATTAGCAATAACATTTTCATATTGCAAACTATTAAGTCTAATTTAAGTAAAAATTTAAACAAATACGCAAGAAAAAAAATATTTGTGGATGCATGCTATCCTTTTCATGTTGTACACTTTCGCCATTTTATTAAACAATATTTGCATTAACATTTACAATCATTTGCTTGCGTTTATATGCAATAAAAAGCTTAAATATTTTATAGACGTTATATATGAATACATTTACATATTATGTGTGTGTGCGAGATTTCTGCATTGAAATCAATTGCATACTCTGGTTTACCCGCGAAAGCAGAGAAAAAGCAAAATAAAATAACTGACAGTGAAAAATTGCAAATTGCAATAGAACTGAAGAAGAAATTAGAAAAGGAGGAGAAGAGAATTTACATGCTGCGTCGTCTTAACGCATTTGCTTTTTGACTTCTATGCGGTGCTTTTATGCAAAAATTCCAATGACAAAGCAACATGATGCTTTTTTTTGTTGCGTGTGTGATTGGCGGTAAGCAAACTCTCTGAAAACATTCTTCTCTCTTTTAAGCGCTTTTGTATAAACTTTTTTTTTTTTTTAAATTTTTGTGGTGTACCTAGTAGAAAAAAGAAGGGACAATTTGAAGTGCAGACATTTGAAGGAAAAATAAAAATTTAAATAAGAGAATGCTTAGTGCAATTTACATACATGCGAGTAGATAGTACATACATACATACATGCACATATGTATGTATGCAGGGGCGGATTTACCTCTAGAAGCGCCCTGGGCAAACAAATCAAGCCGCGCCCCAATATTTCCAAAAACAAAAAACCGTACTTGCCTTCGTGTGGTGACATTTCATTACTGATATATTTTACGGATTGAAAAAATTTGATTCGATTTTTATATAGGTACCACAGATTTTCCATTTTCTAAACTTCAAAATGATCTATAGCCCGTTTCTGTAACCTTGCGATATGAATTATAACGCAAAATACAACCCTGTTTCATATTTATCGCAAGGTAGTGTTTCTGTAAGTGTGGTGATTTTTGGTTTTCGTTATTTCTTGCGATATTCATATCACCAGCTTTGAGGGTAGTGAAAACCAGCCCTGTTAAATTCCGATTAAAATTAATATTGATTAATTTTTTTGGATTTTTTATTTTTAATGATTACTTTAATTGTCTTACATTAACTGGACAATTAATAATCGATTAAATTAAAAACATTGTAAAAAAAATCATGATTATTAACCATTAAAAAAATAATCGGAAATAATCATATAATCACAAAATTTTTTTTAATCGCGTGATTATTTTTAATGGTGACAGGTAACAAGGTCAACGGAAATAATGTCAATTGACCTTATTTCCCACCCGGTTTGGAAATAAGGTCAATTGACATTATTGCGTTTTTGGAAAACGCAATAAGGTCAACGAAAATTTGGAAATAAAATAATTTACCTTATTTCCCAATCCAAATGGAAATAATGTCAACCATTTTAAATTGTATCCTCTGTACCGAAACCCCTCGCGATACGGTATTATTTCCAGCCATATGCAGCCACTTTAAGCTTTGTGCCGAATGCTATTCAAAAATTGCGCAAAATGCCGCTCGGGTAAAGTGCCCTGTTCTCTGCCCCTACTGCAGACAAGTTGTTGCCAACACAGCAAAAATATTTCAATAAATTATATAATAATGTAAAGTATGTTAAATATCTAGTTATACAAAAATTGAAATAAAAATGTATATAAAAACTATGTCTACTTGCCTTATCCTGCGGCATGGCAAATAAGTAGGAAAATGAAAATTTGGAATTAAAAATCGCGCGATTTTTTATTCCAAATTTTCGCCTGCGGCGCATTTCTTTTCTCATAAAAAGCAGTTAGGAAAATGAAAATTTGGAATTAAAAATCGCGCGATTTTTTATTCCAAATTTTCGCCTGCGGCGCTTTTCTTTTCTCATAAAAAACAGTTTAGAAAAATTTTAATTTGGAATTAAAAATCGCGCGATTTTTTATTCCAAATTTTCGCCTGCGGCGCTTAACTTTTCTAATAACAGCAGCGACGCGAACCGACACGGACCGATGCGAAGCTAAATGCTCGAAAACGCAATAAAGTCAATTGAATTTATTGCGTTTTCCAAAAACGCAATAATATCAATTGACCTTATTTCCATTGACCTTGTTACCTGTCACCATTTTAATTGCCCAATTATTTTTAATTGTATAATTATTTTTAATTGCTCAATTATTTTTAATTGTATGATTATTTTTAATTGCTCGATTATTTTTAATTGTGCGATTATTTCTTTTGATATGATTATTTTAAATTATTTTTGAAAATAGGTAGTGTAGATATGTTCATATATATATGCATGTATGTGTGTTGTATGTGTACGTAAATTTTTGGGTATAGGTGATTTTTTTTGGTTTTTTTTTTAACAAGGAGGAAGCATCGAAAGCCTTTACCACTTCAGTGCGGGACTCTAACCGTACTAAACCTCCTACTGTCATCGTACCGAACCCCGCAGTACTACCGTCAGGCTACCGTTTGAGGTGGGTTGAGCACTAGGCTCGAAAGTCCGTAATAGTCGCGTTATTGCCTTCAGTCTGCCTTAAAATGTTTCACCCATTTATTTTTTATAAAAGTGGTCAGTGTTAGGTGGTCTGTGGAGGCCAAAGCTCCGTACCACGCGCAATGATGCATGCAGGAAGCCGGGCTCCTGTACGTATCCGTTCCACTTGAGCTGGTCATTTTGCCTTGCTTTCTAGCAGGGCCGTGCGCAGGAATTAGCCTTGGGGGGTTTTAATTTTGGTTTGCATTTGCATACATTTTTCGCTAAGATAAACATATTTGCTGAAACAGATATCCAGACCCATACAACATAAATTTAAATGTTCTCCAACTTTTCTGAAACTCATTAACCAGGTCCTGAATAGTACACGGAAAGAATTTTTACTAGAATCAATGCCGAGACAAGAAAAATTAGACTTGATTTTGAACTTAGAAAATAATTTCTTAATATCAAGAAAATCCAAGAAAATTGGATTTTAAATAAATAAGAAATAATTTACTTAGGGTAAGTGTTTTTTTCTTGTTTTTTGAAATAAATAATTAAGAAATTATTTTTTGTTGCAAGTAAAACTTTTCTTATACGAGCTTAAGTAAGTAAGAAAATATTAAATATTAAATTAAGTATGTAAATATTTTCTAAAAATATTAAAAACGTAAAATATAAGGAAAATGAAAACTAATCATGAGGGATTAGAAAACCATAATTAGTCAACTAGTATTTTTCTAGGACTTGTTTATTGAAATGACAACATTTTATTTAATATAAATGAAGATGCAAATAGTGAACTCCTTATACCAAATGCTTCACTAACAATCTGAGAATTGCAAAAATATTCAGAAATATGCAAAGCGGATGGCAAATGAAAAAAAAATACATGTAACTTTGGAAATGCAAATCCAGCAAGAAAAATTTTACTTCGCTCAAGAAAACGTTTTCTTATTTATTTTACATTTTTTTTTGCGTAGTTTGCTGATATGCTCAAAGAACTTTGGTGTTCAGATTGAGCAAGAAATATTTTACTTCGCTCAAGAAAACGTTTTCTTATTTATTTTCAATTTTTTTTTCGCTGTATTTTGTTGTTCCAATTCGTCGAAACACAATTTTCTTAAATTCTTCTTGATATTAGCAAAAAGATTTTCTTCATTTAAGTAAATTTAAGAAAAGATGTTCTTATTTATTTAAACATTTTTTTCAACATGTTTTTTCTATAGATTTTGTTAGTGTTCTTGAATAAGAAAATAATTGTCCCATTTTTGGAAAACTCAATTTCTTATTTCCAGTAATATTAAGTAAATTTTTCTTATTTCCCTAAAAATTTTCTAAATTGAGTTCAAGAAAGCATTTTTCTTGATTCAAGTATACAAATTTCTTTCCGTGTACTGTTTACAGTACTTATTAATTGAAACTGCTCACTGTTTCCACAAAATGAACATTTTTGTTATTAGTAAAATTTTTTTAAAAATGCTAAACGAACATATGCTACACAACTTTGTAATTTCGGAAAGCTCCAAGTGCAATTCAAAGTGCCGAACTTATGTATTGGCCAACCTTATTTTTTGCAACTTTCACCAATTTCTTCTTCCGTAAAATTATTGTAACTAATAATGTCAAAAATTATGAGATTCAATGCAAAATTTATAAACTGTATTTTGAAAATTTTTGCAAAATCATTGCAACTTAGAATTGGGCATGGGGGGGGTTTAACCCCCAAACCCCCCCCGTGCGCACGGCCCTGCTTTCTAGCATATGCTTCACGAACGACTCAGGTGTATAGTCTCCTCCAAATATTCTACGGAGCTTGTTTCTAGATTCGTAAAATCTTGCACACTCAAAGAATACGTGGTATGCATCGTCTATTGCTTGCCTCCCGCAGTGATCGCACGTTGGGTTCGACTCGTGCTTAAAGCAAAAGAGATTGGCCTTGACACAACCTTGTCGAGATAGGAACTGCGTCAGGTAGAAATCGACTTCGCCGTGTGCTCGTTCCAACCAGCATCTCAAATCTGGTATACATCTATGGGTCCAGCGTCCCTTGGTCGAGTTACCCCATCTAAGCTGCCAGCTATGCATGCTTGCCTCTCTCGCGACGGAACGCTCGACATCGTTCTATGCAATAATTGCAGCTTCTTTTGCTAAGTAGTAGGTCTATAGTCTATAACTGGCAATTACTAGTGCGCCCTCATCCGATACGGGTATAAACGCATAGCATACTCTCAGCACATGTATGTATGGATGTGCATATGTATGTATGTTTTGTTCACAAGCAAATTTGAAAAAAAAACCAAAAAATTAAAAATAATTAATCGATTAATTAATTAATCATGCAATTAGAAAAATCATAGATAATTTGAAATAATCAAATAATTTTATTAATCATGCAATTAAAAAACAATCTAAAATAATTGAAAATAATCAAGTAATTGTGTTAATCATGCAATTAAAAATAATTGAAAATAATCTAAATAATCATGCAATTAAAAATAATTAATCGATTAATTATTTTTTTATATAATTTAATTATTTTTTAATCATTAAGAAGGTGAAAATAATCGTAATTAATCATTAAAGAGTTACAACAACAAAACATGCTTTAATTAATAATCATTAAAATTTTTAATCATTAAATAACAGGTCTGGTGAAAACAGATACATTTAAAAATAATGAGTGAGGTTTGTATTAAATTTCTTGCAGTTTTATTTATTACATTAGTTTGTGTTTTGTAGAATAAAACTATAAGTGGGAAGATTTCCAAGTTGCAAAAAGTGAAGCTCATGGAAGTTATGAAATCCAATAAATAAGTGGCGATGGGAACATTTAGTGGGCCGAACAGTGCCTAACTCGCAGAGCTTGCAGAACAATTGAAAAAGGTAATAGTTAAGTGAAAAAAGAATGTATGTATCATAGTTTATATCTACAAGTTGCGAAACTCTCAGCTGATCGTTTGGCATGTTGTGCCTGTCACCATGCAGTGCTGTGCAAAAGTTACAAAAAAAAAAAAATGAAATGAATTTTGAAATCTTTAAATCCTTAAAATTATTGTGTGAATTGAATTTGTAATGCTATATTTGTTGCGATAATAACAAAAATTTAACATATTTTTGAGTTTTAATTGATTTTATTAGGAATTTTGGCTATTTTCTTGTGAAGATTTTGCTACGTTTGAATACAACACTGTGGTCGATTCTTCTTCACATTTGGTTTATTTAGTTTCCCATTCTCCCATTGACACATAATGTGCCTGTCACTTTTTGCAACAACAATTCCCATGGTTGAAGTTTGTTTTGATGGGAATACAGTGAGTCACAGTGAATGTGAGCTATCATTTATTCAGAAATTTTTATTATTAAACATCTTTGTTAACAATTACTTGACTTTCCTAATTTCTTTGCAACGGAAAACTTTCAACAACATGCCAGAAATGATGAAAAACAAAAACATACACATATATACGCAACACAATCAAAGTAATTTTTCTAGCAACTCTAATTTAAATACTTAAAGTTTCTCTCAAGAATTATTATTTTTCTCTTATATATTTTTACAGTTCACATTTTACATTATGTGTTAATTATATACAAAATCTATATAAAAGGGGATTCAGGCAAATATTTTCCGACACGCTAGAGCGCGTAAAAATCGTGTTTTGTTAGATGAATAAAACACATTGCATGCTAATAAAATTTGTATTATATTTAATTCATTAGGGATAGAGTAATTGAACTATTAAAACAAGGCAACAAAGTATTAAAACCGTTTTAGGGCATATTCCTCTTAGTGGCTAACTTTTACTGTGAGCCCGTTTCATGAAATTTTCCGGTTTTAACTATTATTTGTATAACTAAAAAATAATTTTCATCAAATATTTTTTGAAATACTAAATTGTGGTTTATTCTAAAATATACCTAAGTACATAATTTTGTTTTTCAATCGGTTTGTATATAATTTTTTATTTTCATAAACCTTCGGACAACATAACGTGGCTCGTTTTCACCGCGACTCACTGTATGTGTCAAAAATATAGATACACATTTATTTATTCAAAACCAAAAATGAAATATCCATGATGCTAATCGTTGCTACCCAATAAACATTTTTGTGGGAAATGCATTTGAATTTCATTTGAGATCAAATCCATTTTCCAATTTCCAACAATAATTTTTAACTTGAAATCAATTGCAGAAACAACCAAATCTTCGGCAAAAGGGTGCTTTTTTGATATGAAAATGTTTCTGTTTCTCCACTTGAAAAAAATATTGGAATTCGACTTGAATTCTATCGATATTCTCCAACCAAAATCAAACGTCAGAATAAAGCTTTTGGGCAACAAACGCTCATCCGATTGAAATAAAGGAACAAAAATGTAAATAATATGATTGTCTGTTTAACTGATTTGCTAACTTTTTTGTTTTGCATTTAAAAATAGTAACAACATTTTATACACAAAAATTAGTTTAATTATACATTCTTTTTTAAAATTTATTCTCCACTAATTTTTAGTTTACTTATTTCTAATATGATTGAATTTAATTCAATCATACTCTCAGTTCAGTTTGGAAAAGTGTTGTACCTCAAGTGTAAAAACATGTTGGATATAAACTTGAGAATTGAGACTTTTCTCCAATATTGGATTCGTGCTAATTGGGAAATATCCAAATGTAGGAGAATGTAGAGTTTCCAAAGCAACCAAAGCGTTCAAAGACATCCAGGCATTAATCAAAAAGTATGAATTGGCACAACGTTTTATCAGCAAACACAATCTCTAACGGTAGAGAATGTAATTCTCAAACTTATCTCTAATCCAAAGCGAAAACTACACTAGAAATAAATTGGAGACTGATTAGAAAAAGAAGTATTTGCGAATTCTCATTAGAAAACTACATTGGATTTCAATTCGGAAATTATAATTTTATAAATTTGAAAATTATGTCCCATTTTCTTTGAAATCGCTATGATTCTCGACTGCTTCTCGAGTCGTTCTCTAACGTTACAGATTTGAGAAAAGGGCTAGTTCTTGAGGCATTCTCAAACCTATATCTAACCTAAATGTTTGTTGGGTTTCGCCATGCAAAATGGCCGTTTGAATTCAAAGTTTTTTCTTTCCTTTTGAACATTTTCGTATAAGCAGGGTTGCACTTCCTCGTACTGCTCTATTACTACATTTTTCATAGAAGTATAGAAAAGGAAATATACGGATACCAATGCCTTTACTACTTCATTCGCGTATATGCAAATTTTAATTCATGTAAGATTAACACGATCGATATTTACACAGATAACAGCAACAATTTTTTTCAAATTACACGATTTTTGAAACATGATTTTAGCTTTTTAAACGTCATTTGCAACATGGGGCATTTTTGTAATATACAGTATCATTCAAATATAAAATTTTATTCCTAAATGTCATTCGGAATTTGATTTATTTAACATGATGATAGTGTCAATATAAACTAAAAAAATGTTAAAAAAAAAGAACGTCAAAACTATTTTGAAACATACACAATTTTTTTTGAACATTTGGAGTTCTGTCAACAGGAAAACTCAATACTATTTTAATGTTAGTTCTACACATTTATCTGTTATTTTGTGCGCACTTGGGCCGATATGCAGAAAAAAATTATTATATATCGCACCCTAAATCACAAAGTGGCACAAATCAAAATTCAAAAATTTTCAGGAGGCAAAAACTTTTTTCCTGTACAAGCAATGACATGGCGAAAGGCGATGTATAATGGCTAGTTTTCAGTCAAAAGTAGAGCTCGTACAAACATTCGAGAATTCGAGCTTACAAAAAAAAAAAAATATGTATCGGAAAAACAAAAAAAAAAAAAACATACATACAAAGCCCATATGACACTACGTTTTTTTCTGGTATTCTACCAGGTTTTTTTTGTGAAGGAGATGGTCAAATACAGTTTTGCGTTGGTGCAAGTGAGCAAGCTATATTGAAAAAAAAACCAAACAAAATACCATCTATGCGGTTAAAAACCAACGAGCCAGCTTGTATTTCGGTAGGTTTTTTGGCATTCGGCCATTTTTTCTGACAATTGTTTCAATTTGACAACTAGAAATTTATATTTAAAATAAAAAATATATGGAAATACAAATTTTTAATTTGCTTCTTGTAAGCTTCTGCTTTGGACGTAAGGGGAAAGAAGAAGTCCGGAAGAAAAATTATATTGCGTACTGGCTTCCCTTTATAACATGGAATACACAGATATCCTGCCATTTGAGTTTCATAAATTTTTTATTTCAATAATTTCAATTCAAATTTCCAAAAAAATTAATTTTTGAAATTAATATTATTTTCATTTAGTTTGAAGTTTAATGTCAATCAAATGGTTTTTGAGGGAGTATTTGTCTCTTTTCAACCTACAGAAGAATTGTTTTTGTATTTTGACTTACGGTGGGTTTTCCAAACCAAAAAAACCAAGAAAAAAAATGTAGTGTCATATAGGCATAAAGAAAAAAAATAATAATAAACAAAAGAAAAAACCAAACTTCAAAATACCCGAATTGTTCAAATGCCCGTACAAACATACGGGTAATAAACAAACAAACGACTGTTCGAGCATTTGAACAAAAATTGTTCGGGCTACTCGAAAATGTTCAAAAAAAATCGAGAGCACTAGTCAAAAGAGACCCCGAATGAAAAGTTTTTTTGTTGGCAATCGCTAGAGATATGTTCTGTGTACCGGTTTATGATGAAAAGTCGAATTAAACAAATTTTGAGTTGTGTCACTTTATGATTTAGGATGCGATATATTTTTATTAAAATCGTTTTCGTAGTAAAGAAAAAATTCGGTAAAAACGGAATAAATCCTAACTAATTTGCTCCCATTTTGGTAGTAACAGCAATTCTACGAAATTGCACAGCATTGATTCCTTTATTATCTCCATTTTCGCACAAATACATACGCATTTTTAAAATTGATCAAGAAGAAGACCATTTGAGTTACCAAACTATTTAGTATAAACAATGGTATGTATAAATACGCGTGCATGAAAAGCAGCGTTGCCGTTGAAAAATTTTCGTGGTGGCTAGATTTGATTTAATTTGTGGCTAAAAATGGCTAAAAAATTTGATTCGTGGCTAAAAATGGTGGCTAAAAAATTTTGTTTCAAATTAACATGTTTCAAATTTATTTTTAAAATTCAGGCAAACAATATAAGGAAAACATTGCAAACAATATAAGAAAAAAATAAAAAATTTATGTAAAAATAAAATATTCATACATACATTGTATGTACTAAACTATATCTAAAACAATTAGATATCACATTCAATATCTATCATTATGTCGTCATCACTAATTGACTCTTTCTCTTCATAAATTAATTCTTTCTTCATTAATTTAATGAGATCTTCTGTTATTTCAAATTCATTGCAGAATTGTTTTACATTCTTTAAGCCATTTCTTATAGTTAAAATTCAACATTGTAAGATTCATTTTTTTTCGATTTTTGGTTTTGACAACAAACAATATACAAAGTCAGTTAGATCCTTATACGGACTTTCATCGACAGCCTACTATTCCACTAGCGAGTATCAACAGGCATTTATCGATAGTTGCGTTACTTGTTTTGTTTTTTAACACTTAAGGCCCTTGGCAACTTACAATCTGGATTGAGAGGAAGTGTATATGTGTGAGTGTCGGGTGATTGACGCAAATATCAAAAATTTTTGATTTTCGTCGCCGCGAGCCGACAGCGAGCCGACAACAAGTACGTGTAGCACGACGGCTGCCGATTGCACTAACACACACAAAAACAATCAAATTTGACTAACTCACTCAAAAAAACACTCAAACTGGACAATCCAGATTGTAAGTTGCCAAGGGCCTTTAAATCTATTTGTGATAATCGCTGAATTACAAGCGGTGGCTAAAAACGTGGCTAGTGGCAAAACCCAAATTTTGGTGGCTAACAAAACACGGCGGTGGCCAAATCTAGCCACTAAATGGCTAAAACGGCAACGCTGATGACAAGACGAAAGACTGGCACTGTTTTACCTTATCGTTTTCGTTTTTTATTATTTTTAAATCACATACACAATACCTGTGTTCAATAACAAAAAATTGTTACGAGTTTTTCTTAAAAAGTGTAATTTTTATATGGAGATCTGTAATTGGTAAACATTTTTTGTTATTGAACAGAGCTAATCTTAGATACTGGATATTTAGTTTTTTTTATTATTATTTTATTTATTTTTTTTTTATTACATATTACTTTATTTATTTTTTTTTATTATTTTATTTGACTTTTGATATCGAATAAAAATAAATGAAGTGAAACGGTAACGATTCGTTTTCGAACCCTTCTTCCTCGGTTCAACATAACCATAATTTGGACGGCCTTTTTCGAGACACTCTACTTCAACGAAATTTCCATTCCCATTGATATCGGGAAAACCTAATCTATGTTTCAGCCTAAAATTGTGTAGCGTTAAATATTAATATTTGGCAACGAACGCGCACTTTGTTCACAATTTTTCGTTGGAAATGACACATTTTTCGATTGTTCCAGCGATATGACGACAACTCACCATTATCATATCGCAAGGTGAATTCATGAGTTACAGAAACATTTTACATATCGCAAGAGATACGAGCCTTGCGATAACATTTCGTTCGTTATTATAACGCAATGTTACAGAAACGGGCTACTGATCTTAAACCCTCATTATTAGGTGGCACAGATTTTGCAATATTATTAAATTGCAGTTCATCATACCAATCTGAAAAACAATTTACAGCGAAAATGTTTCGTACTGAAGCTAAACTCACAATTTTTGGCAGTAGGGTGCCTCCCAGGTAGCGAAATCTGGCTTTCTGGTCCAGAATCTACCTGGGCTAACCTAGCTGTCGATCAATTGACTTATACTGATTTCACACAGGCGGTTAATGGAGTAATTATCCACATTTTCTTCATTAAGTCAATAATGAAGCTCGATTTTCCATACAGAAGTTCAATTATTAATGGATCCATTACTAAATAATTGAATTTTTAATCGAATAAAAATCCAATACAACTCTGGGAGGTAAGTTCATTTTTTTTAATTCTGAAATTTTCAGTGTCAACCGTCAATGAGTTTTGGCATGAATTTATTATCCCAGCAAACATTCTTAGAGCACTCATAATTTTGAGTCGGATATGAATCACAAACATGTGTGAAATATGTGTGAGCTTAGGAAAAATTTTTTTATAATTTTTTTTTTCATGTTTTTTTAAATGATAATTGTAATACGAAAAATGGGAAGTAGGTATAAAAGTATCACTAAAGTTCAATATAATGTTGAATTTTCCACTATATTATGGCGTTGGATTGAATTTCAGGTTCGAATCCGGAGGAAAATACAAATAGACAACACTATAAAGCAAGCAATGAAGGTTCCACAATGGTTGAGTTCAGAATCCCAGCGGTTGCGCAACAGTTGTGTTTTTATCTTTTGAACACAAAGGGCCGTAGTCATAGTCGATTTAAAACAGTGTTTTAACACACTTAGAATGATGCTAGCATAAACGTCATTTTATCTCTGTCATAGTCGACTTAAAATCGGTTTTATCACTAAAACAGCGTCCTAACTTTAAAATGAGGTGAATGTCATTTTAAAATCTTAAAATATTGTTCTAAGCTGGGAATTCGTCATGAAAACTATAAAAGTAGAAGAGAGTACGTGAATACAATAAAAAATAAATAAATAAAACGTATAAAGAAGACACTTTAATAAATATGCAGGTGGCACTCAATGCTTTCCCGCAGACAAGCTTTTTCTCCTGCGCTCCAGTTCGGTGCACGAGACCTTGTTGTTCCCTAAAATCACAAGTTCATTTTGATTTATATGAAGTGTGCAGTTTTATCTCAAAATTTAACTCACTATTAGTTGTTTTTTAGCGTATTTTAAATATACGATTAAGTTAAAATATGCAAACAACAAAAGTCGAATAGATAGATACGCTTACTTTTTTCTTTTCAATTTACAAGTTGACACAGGGTGAACTTTTCAATTTAAAAGTTGACACAGGGTGAACTTTTAAAACACTCGAAATTTCTCAAAATTACAGAGCGATTCTTATTATTTTATATGGGTAACCCTGTTCCGTTTCATTTTAGCAAAAACGTTGTTCTAACTGGTCTATGACACACCACTCTTTTAAACATCATTCTAAATTTAATACCGATTTTAACTAAAACCGATTTTAGTGAACGACTATGACTACGGCCCAAAGTTTTTTCCATCATACATTTTTTATGCTCACTTCGCACACAATGTTGTGCTTACGACTTTGACATATGTACAAAAATATAAATATATTTATGAATTTTTGAATGCAAATTATATCACTTTCTGCTCAGTCATATCTACACAACAGTTTTGCTCAACAGTTGCGACTTCTGAAGGCAACCAATGAGAGAAGAGAAGAACAAGCTAGGGTAAAAGAAGAGGGAGGATGAAGAGTATTGGGTCAGGAGAAGGAAAATGCAAAAACAAAAGAACTTAATCTTTCATACCAATTTTTCCTTAAAAAAAAAAAAAAAAAAAATGGTCTTGAGAGCTCAATAATAAAGTAGTTATCAAAAGAACTTTGTTTTTTGTTTTACTACTTATTCAGGCTCATAAAATGCATGGAATTAGGCTCATATCAAGGGACCACCTTAAGAACAGAAATACATACATTTCGGACTCCAAAGTGAGCTCATAATGAGTGTGAAAGCTCCAGTTTAGGATTCCTTTCGGACTTTTTCATGACCCGAATGTTTACTGGGATTATTTATTCAAAAATTGTTGTCAATAACAACAAATTATTTTATGAAAATTGACATCTCCTTGTTAATTGAGTGTGTGTGAAACACAAAAATTTATTGTTAAATTATACATGTAATGTACTACATTAATTTTCTGTCTGAAAACAGTATTATGCATTTTTACCTTTTTGGTTATGATCAACAACGGAGTCATTTTCTTTTTGAGGAGTTTGAAAAAAACAATCAAGTTTAGGGATTGTCGACAGTAAATCTTTGTCTTTCTGCACTTTCTGGGCTGCACGTTTTTTCTTTGCTGCGCCGTTTAACTTTTTCATATTTGCACTCATTCTTCTATTTTTCACAAAAACATTAATTCACTGACACTTTTTTGATGTTTTTAACTCGGAACGACTTTTAAGATTACAAAAAATGTACGCAGCGCATTGTATAGAGGCGCGAGCTATTCAAATTAACCAGAAACAGAAAATATTCAGATCTTAGTTTCCTTTGAAAAAGTGAGCTCGCGCATTTCCCTGAAAAAATACTTCAATGCCTACTTGATTTTTAAATTTGAAATTTCAATTAAATTTGAATCTTTCACGTCATTTACTGCACACAAGCTGCTAAAACTTATGGCGTTTTCGATTCTGGCCAAAATGTCGCACTTATTCTGCACTTTTATCGGACTGTCAATTTTTTTTTTTTCTATTCCACATAGATTCCACAAATTTTTTCAGGGTTGATTGTTCTATTGAAAAAAATTTCGTACTCTCCCCGACCACAGGGCAGCATTTTCTGCCTTTAATATGAACAAGGGGTTGCATTATTTATGTTTCATACATCACATGAAAAGTGCAACATTTTCTTAGGGCACAGGGCGCATGTTGATAATGTTGCCTTGTAATAAAGCAGCATTTTTGTTCAGAATCGAAGACGCTATTAGTGTTTACATATCGCTCATTTGCTGCAAGACCGGCATAAATAAAAAACGTGATTTTTGAGTTAATGCTGCAGAATAGTTAGTTACATCATACTTCATTTGAGTAAAAAATTCTTTATGATTTGTTGAAAACTAAGCGCTTCAGATACAAACCAAATGTTGCATTTACTTGCGCACCATATGGCGGTTGAATCTCAAAATTGCCCTTCCTGAAAAGTTGTGTATTTTGAAAAGTGAAAATGCAGCAAATGAGCGATATGTAAGTCCCACTGGGGCGAATGTTAAGAACTGTACCAATGTTCTGAAATGTACTTTGATTAATTTTTTCTCTGTAAAAAATTGAAAAAAATCTTTCATTCTTTTTGTAATATTCAAAAAAAAAACTTTTTTTGATAAAAAAAAATAAAATTTTTTCTTTCTCTTAGTTTTGGCGCCCCTATTGAAACGGCGCCCTGGGCAGCTGCCCATGTTGCCCCTATGTAAATCCGCTCCTGTATGTATGTATGTGTAAATAGGTAAATTTCTATGTAAATACATACATATGTATGTATTTGCATTTCCTCATGAAAAAAAAAAAAAAAACACCGCAAAATTTGCATACCAAAATTTTTTTCAATGAATTTTGGTTTTCTTTTTCACTCAACCAACAACTTGGTACGCATTTTTCCGGCGCATTTCACCAGCAATACCGATTGGAAATATTGCTGCACCGTTGCGGTTATTGCTTTTGTTATTATTATTGTTGTTGTTGCAATGCACATGAATTTCGACTGCTGTCACACAATCGCTTTACAAGTCGCCCTTCCACAGCAGTTGTTTGTTGCTCAGTACATTTGTTCTGTTAGTTGTTGTATTGCAATGCAAAGATTTTCTTATTCTTGTTATTGTTGTTTTTGTTATCATCGTTGCTGTCACTGCTGCCAATGTTGCTCTTTGACTTTTTCGCCTTATGAATACATTTGTCTATGAATGTGTTTAGTGATTTGACCCACAACAGACACATGTGGCAACGCCGGCACAAAAAAAAAATAAATAAAAGGTCATCCCAAAAATCAACGTTGACAATCGAGTAGAATATCGCAAATTGTGAATTGTTAAATCCCACATCGTTTTGCCGTTGGCAATTTGCATTGCGCAAAATGTTTAGTGACGCCTTTTTGGAGTAATTCTTTTGACTGTGAATATCCATTTTGTATGTATACATAACTTATAATCTATGGGGAACAGTCATGGACCATGGACTCATGGTACAATAATTTAGAGGAAGGCGCACGGGCGAATTCATAAACTACTTTTTTTATTTCCAAAGCAAGGCAAATTCATTATGGTAATGGCAGGGCAAATTCGGCAATATTCGCCTCGATTCACTTTAAGTTTTTGTCCATCAGAATGTCAAACTCAAAGTAAAATTTTTCTTTGTTTGACATTCTCCTGTATTTTTCTGTACACGGCGAGTTAAAAACGAGAAGAAGAAGAAGTCAGCTGTTCACTTACCATTACCATAGGAATCAATTTGCCTTGTTCCAAAGGTAGTGGAATGGCAAAATCCAAGCGAATTCAAATCATGGCCAATAGGAATGAGCGAGTCCCAAGCGAATTCAGATTTTAACCACGGCGACATATCAGTTTAACATTACACTCTACCAATTGCAATAACAAAATGCATGGGAAATTTCTGAATTCGCCCGTGCGCCTACCTTTGTAGTCTGCCTTGCGAAAGAGTCAACCCGCCTTTTCCGGATTCTATTTCCTTTACATATTTCTAAATTTTATAAACTAAGTGAATCGAAAAATGACCAAAATACAAAATATGACAACAGAAATGCAAAGAGATTGATCCATGTTGGGTCTATCTAATCGTTTAGTCTCAATAGAAAAATTTTCCATATATTCTATATCTACTATCCATCATATTCCTACCCTATCGGGAAAGCAAAGAACCAAAAAGTAATGGATTGGGCAGACTTTCAACATAGCGATATTGTTATTATGATTCCTTATTGGGTTCCAAGATATGGGTAAAAAAGTGGACCCGGATGCCCCAGAATATTTCTAAGCAATAAGTGGAAATCAGGGCTTCAATATAGAGGTCTTTTCGATGTTATGCTCAACCCAGTTCCCTAGGGTAAGGGAAAAGGAAGGGGAAGGGAAAAAAGGACAGAAAAGGAAACGAAAATGGGATAGTGATAGAAAAAGAGAGAGGCGGAGGGAATGTGAGATTAAATAGGAGGAGAAAGGAATGGTAGAAGAACAGAATAGTGGAGGTAAGGCAGAGCGGTAGAAAAGGGGAAAGCGAAAAGGAGACGAAAATGAAAGGAAAGGAAAACGGAAAGAGAAGGAAAATAGTAAAGGGTAAGCGAGTGTGAGAATAATACGAGCAGAAAGGGATAAAGTCATGAAGAGGGGCGAACTTTTGAAAAAGCAAATTTTTTCTCCCCCTTTTTTTAATTTATTGCATTGAATTTTAACCTAATTAGTGGTGTACAAATAGAAGTCAATGGGAAGGACCGCAATCAATGGGAAGCCCACAAAAAAAAAACGCGTCATCATGATTGACGCGACTGTGTCGTGCCGCTGTATAACTTTTAATATAACACCGAAGCAACCACACAACACAAATGTAGCTGAGCAAATGCAACAGAGCTGCATACACGCTGTGAACGCTGGCAACTGGAATTGAAATGAACGGGAATATGTTAAACAGCACATAATTTTCATAGCTTTAAGGTTCAGACATTGGTGACTTATAAGTATTTCAGTATCGTTAACCTTATTGTAACTTTATCGCAATCCATGTGAGTAGTTAGTGGTGCCGTAAATCTGTAAACAGCTGACACTTGTCGAGGCAGATCTTGGAAGGTAGGCGCATAGACGAATTCAGAAATTTGCCATGTGCATTTGCAGTGAAATAACGCCCGTGGAATTAACGCCCGCGGGCGTTATTTCCCAAAAAAAGGAAATAACACCCGCGGGCGTTTTTTCTTTTCTTGAAAAAGAAATAGCGCCTGCGAATAAAACGAAATTAAACCCGTGGGTATTATTTCCACTCAGAAAGGGAAAGAACGCCCGCGCGCCCTATTCGGCGATGTGGGCTTTATTTCCCTTTCGAAAGGGCAATTAAGCCCGCAGACAGGGTTTTTTTTTTTAAATATGGTGATTAGTGGGAAAAGCGCCGCAGGCGAAAAATTGGAATGAGAAATCGCGCGATTTTTTATTCCAATTTTTCGTTTTTTTAAATATGGTGTTTGTTTTATTGGAAAAAGCGCCGCAGGCGAAAAACTGGAATTAAAAATTGCGCGATTTTTAATTCCAATTTTTCGTTTTTTTTTTTTAATGAAGCTCAAACGTAAAAAATACTCGTTATGTGTGTTACCAGAACAAATGTGAAGTTAGTGTTTGTATAGACAATGTTACGAATGTATGTAAAAAATTAAATAACAAAATGCATACTCATGATAGTCAAGAAGAAGTGGTAAAAAAAAATGTATATTATGAACTCAATTAAAACACAATGCAAAAGCGTCAGAGAGTCAAAGCATGTTGTTGTGTGTTATTTGTTTTACCAAGCCACGCGATATTCTCTTAAGCCCATGCAATCACTTTAAATTGTGTGCGGATTGCTTTGGAGAGCATAGTAAGGTTGCAATTGTAAATGGCAATAGAAATATTTTGTGCCCGGTTTTTCGTCAAATTGTTGAAAACTCTATAAGAGTATTTGTTTAGATTGTGGTCTGAAAGTGCCAATATGTATGTAATGAAGTTTTGTTTATTTTGATTGAGTATTTAAATATTTACTTACTTACGGATCTTGAAAATTGTTAGTAATAAATGATTATAGAAATTTACTGAAGCTTTGTTTATTCGATTGAGTATTTGAATATTTAGAAGGGATTTAAAAAAATTAAAAAAAACGAAAAATTGGAATTAAAAATCGCGCGATTTTTTATTACAATTTTTCGCCTGCGGCGCTTTTTTCCCTAATACACCATATTAAAAAAAAAAAACCCGTCTGCGGGCTTAATTGCCCTTCCGAAAGAGAAATAAAGCCCATGGATCAAACGAAATAACGCCCGCGGGAATTATTTCTTTTTCAAGAAAAGAAAAAACGCCCGCGGGCGTTATTTCCTTCTTTTTGGACATATGTACATATGCATATTTATGCGTTTGTTGTAATTGCAGTTTTCTGCTCCAAAAAATTTGCTGATGTCATTTTAGAGCATGTGGCTACTTGTTGTTTTTGTTGTTGTTTTTGTTTTTGCTATTGTTGCTGTTTTTGTTCTTGTTGCTGTTTTTGTTTTTGTTGCTGTTGCTGTTTTTGTTATTGTAATTATATCAATTTTAGCAGAGTCGTATTTATATTGAGTTTGGCTCTGTGCGTATTTGTATGTGAGTGAGTCAAATTTGGCTGCATGCATGTGCATCTCTCGTTACGGCCGCGGCGGCGCCAACAGATTGTAACGACCGCAATGCGAAATGCTGTAAATCGTGCAATTGGAAAGGCGAATTGGCGGTTTGTTGCCAAAATGCATTTTATACAGCGAACATATTGATATCTCAACTGTTCACTGAACTCGCACTTGCTACAAATGCAAGGACATACAAACATACTTACTAAGTGTTAGAGCATTAGGCGAGTTTTATGTTGATCCTTTATAGCTTTTGCTGTTTGTTTTTGTTGTATGTGCTATCTGTGTATTTGTCTATTCCCTGCAGGGAACTCAATAACTACTGAGCAAAATTTCTAGTTCCGAACTAGCGAAAAGATGTCAAAAGGGAACTAGATCAATTGTAGTTAGACCCTCACCAGTTCAGAAGGAGTGAATTGAGTGACCATTATAAGACACACTTTGATTTGTATGCATTTTCGAAGTGACAAAAAATCTATGAAAATTTTTCGTTCGTTCAATTGTCGTCGGCTTTGTATATTTCTGCAATTCTCAGATGTTTAGTGAAGAATTTTATATAAAGAGTTTTCTATTTGCATCTTGTATGAAATGAAATGTTCCCCTATTTATTCTTTTCCGATCCCTCAGGCTTATTTTTAATTTTTTTTATTTTGTTATTTTATTACCTTTTAAATATTATTGTAAGTAAGTCGGCCATCGCGCCACTTGCATGAAGCGTGTCAAAGGCTGAATTTAAGCGGCAGATGTAAAACTGTAGAATTTGTAGGTACTTGTAGCTAGTTCAGAACTTACGAAATTGTACCAATAAACGAACTAGTGTAAACTGTAGAATTTAGTACCATTTCGGAACTATCGAAAATGTAGTGCAGAGAGTGACAATTGACACCGCCTAGGATATCGCCGTGTTAAATTCGCCAGTTGATAACATGCAAAAGAGATTTAGCTCGCACTAGTAGTGTCGAAAAATGCACTAGAAGCGACCTAGTTCGGAACTAGAGATTTTCCCTACAGGGTTAATACGAATGCATACAGTCAATTGGAAAAAGCCATATGCATTCATGCCACCAAATTCAAATTCAATATTAAAGTAGTAGTTGTTGTAGTTGTTGGCGTTGTTGTCGTTGTACTGCATGTCACATTTTCTTTCCGCATTTCCACGAATCCTTTGTCTCTTTACTCTCTATACATTGCGCCGATTTCCTATATCACATTTCCACACTTTGCATTTAACGTCAACACTTCCCTCCTCCCTGCACACCTACTCTAAAACCCAAAAACCACTTTCATCATCATCATGGATTTTGTTTCGCCATTTTGCAACAAATTGTGTCATGCAAATTTAATTCGATTGCGTTTGGTCAATATTTGAAATTTTTCGGAGCAAAAATTGCGTTCAGTGATTTTGTGATGTTTTTCGTTTGGCGAATTTGCCAAATTCGTCCTAATTTGTTTATTTCATTTGCTCTATTTGCAATGCAGTCACAGAAATATGGAGATAGCAAAGTGAATTTGGTTTTGGTAAATTAAATTTTTATCGTTTAATTTTGTAGCGAGTTGTGTATTGAATTGATGAGCTTTTTATTGGCTCATTTCATCTACATATGTATGTGTTTATGTTTGTGCTTTAATGTGATGCGCCACCTTTACAAGAAAAAAACATTTCATTACATATTTACTGTTTGCTTATACTCACCAAATAAAAGTAATCGCACATCAAAAGGCCTTAATTGAATTAGATTTATTTAATCGCTTAAGCTGACTAAATAATTGCACATTACAAACATAAATTACATGGCTTGTTAACGCGAAAATTACAGCCAACATCTACACGCTTTGCCAGCTCGTTGTTAATGAAAGCAAAATTAAGCATAAATAGAATTTCATCATGCACGCACCTACAATAATTCATAATTTTGTCATATCCGGCAAATTTCTACTACATATGAAGAGAGGAAAGCACAGAGAAAAGCACAATCCTTTGTGAGTTTTAATCACATATGTAGGTACATACCCTGCAGCTAATAGAAGCGACAGTCCCGAAACACGAAAGTTCAGAACAACTAGTCCAGAACTGTTCTAAAGGGATACAGAGCGGTACAGTGTATTATTACAACTTCATGAAAATTAATGTTTACAGCTATTATAATAATAATACAATGGCGCTATTATAACTGTGACGAGTTTTATGGCCGAGCATCTGTCCCAATTCGAGGTGTGCTCCTTTTTGTTTTTCCTACTAATTGGGTGGACCTACAGTTTTATGCCGGCTCCGAACGGTGAATGCATTTTTTGTGAGAAGCTTTTTCATGGCAGAAATACACTCGGAGGGTATGCCGTCCACTGCCGAGAGGTGACCGCTATTCTTAAAAAACCCAATAATTGGATTTTTACTAATTAGAAAATTTTTTTGGTGTTTTGCTCGGACCGTGGTTTGAACCCGAGACCTCTGGCATAGCAGGCGAGCACTCTACCCACTGCACCACAGCGGCCGTTTACAGCTATTACTTTTAAGTTAAGTATCAGAAAATGTTGCAAATTACAATAATGTACCTTTTTGCTGTCTTTTTCTGGGTAGTACCAACTTGGTTAAAAGGGCGTATATATAACCAAAGTACTTAATATTACGATGTATTGTGGAACTAATTTCCGTCATCCCTTGTCAAGTTTGATTTGGTTATAAACCAGTTTCGGCTATGTGCCATCTTCAGTATGTTGTTTCGTTCTTTCTTACTTAATATTACTTAACATTAGTGGGTGAATGGGTAAAATTCCATCTTTCGTATGTTTAAGTTTCAAAAACTTGGTATTTAATAATATAACTATAGGTTACCCTCGGATTTCACACCACGTGCTTTTAAAAATATTGGTATATTGAGTTTTTTCTAAAAAGTTACACTGAAAAAATATCAATCCTGACTTCAAAGATAGTTTCCTTATTTTTTTTTTTTTGATCCGTTGAGTACGTACATAATTATCTCATATGTCCTCACCAGTATTGCCGCAGCCTCAAAAAATTTGGTATCACAAATTGATACTTTCGTGGTTTTTTTCGTATCACCAAGGAATTTTTGAAAAAAAAAAAAAAAATTTCAAATAATAAAATATGCTTTCCTTAATTCGATATCGATCGAAATTCCATATCGAAGCATCGTTTTTGCTTTTCGTAAACACAAATATCGTCAGAAACAACCACCTTAGCTATCGTTTTGCCTTATCGAATATGTCAACCGCAGAAAAATATAACTTCAAAATTTTAATATTTTTGTGGGTTTAAATCATTTCTTATTTGTTTACAAGTGAGAACACAACTTTTGAAAGATAATAAAGGCCTTTCATGCACTTTTTAAAATATATAAGAAAAGTTTTCTTATCGAAATACAGAAAGCAAAACGGTATCGTCGCTCGTTGGATATCGAATTGAAATATCGAACCGACGAGAGTCGAATATCGAATTACGGAGAGCCACCCCTGCTTTCGGGTTTCTAGCCCGTTTCACAAATTGATACTTTCATGGTTTTTTTTCGTATCACCGAAAAAGTTTTTAGAAACAAATTTAAATTAACGATGATATCGTTTTTTTTTTTACCAATATAAAAACATAAAGGTAATGCTTAAATTTTACATGCAAATGCATATTAATACTTTGATATTGTACCGCGTAATATAAAAGTTCTATAAAATTTAATGGGTCAAATGAGCTGGGTGGTCTAGTTACCAGAGCTGATTCTTGAATTGAATTGGAGTCATTGAATCAGTACTTAAATATTTGTTGCACTGCCCTCCTTTAAGTGAAAATGCCTGCTATGGGCAGTAATCCAACCAAAAGTTTCATAAAATATTGCCCAATGTACATATCTATCCAGTTTTGCATTTTCAAAGACTTTTACAGAGCCAGACGACGCAAGAAAAGTCTTTCATAAAGAGAAAAATTCAAATTTTTGTACTTGTTTTTTTAAAAGAAGCAAAAAACAAAAATTTGATTTTTTTTGAAAGCATTGCGTTGGAATAAAACGACAAGCAACCCTGTCTCTTTTTGAACTAGTTATGCACTAGGCTGGAAGCAGCGCGATTTGCTGCATGGTATACACCGGAAATTGAATCCTATGCAGGCTGGGTTCTGGTGAGTTGTGTGCTTTCGCAACTTCAGTGTGTGAAAAAAGTAGATACATAATTCAAAACTAAAATGTTAATACTTTACCCAGAAGAAAAGAAAAAGAAAGACAAGTTATTAAGCACTTCTCTTTACAAGCTATTGCAGAACAGCTTTTAAGTAAGAGAAATGCACATATCCACAGCGCTGCATACAGCGAGCTTTCTGTGCCTCCTTTCGAGAAGCGATCTGGCAAGTTCTGAAACAAATAAGCTGACAAAAGCTTTTGAAATTCTCTATTCAGCTCTTATAAATTATACCTTCAGAAAGAGAAAGAGAAAGTCTTTAAATTTTAGATACTTTTCGTATATAAAATAATGCATGGAATAATCCAGATATTAAGGCTCTCTACAAACTGGCGAAACGCTCCTGTTGGAGTTTATTACTGCCCACTGTTGCCACTTGAAAAAAAAAAAAACATCCAACCAAAATCTGGAGAAAAAAACAACCAAGTTAAAAGACATCCAAATTTAATTTCAACGTAATTATTGCAAAAAAAAAACCAAATGTATTAAAAAGACAAGTATTTAAATACAAAATAATATTACATATGTATATTAATTATCTGATTTCTAAGTAAAAAAAACCCAAATCAGAAAAGAAACAACCAAATTCGACAAATCAAAATAAAAACAACCAATTTTGGTTGGAAACAACCAAGAGTGCCATCCCTGTTACTGCTTTCTTTTTCTACTGGGTCTTACAAGTAACACCTTTATATCTTTGTATGCACTTGCGTGTCGATTTATTTAAAATTTAATGTAATAAACACTTTCGAAGTACTAGTTTTCAACTTTGCTTGGCTAGTTTAGTTTTTAACGTGTCAAATGTGGGCATGTGAAAGGTGAACAGCAGATGGTCGGCTAAGTTTTGTTTACTGCTCTTGACTAGCCTACCACGTACCTACCTTTAAAAACAACTCTGTATAAGCATACTTGCGTTTTCGGCTTCCCAGTAGGAAAAACATAGTTCATTATCTTTCAAAGAAGTTTTCAATTGAACTTTATATAACGAGCTGCACTTATCAAAAATTTATAGCCTTATTTTCTTCCTAAAAAATTGTTACAGAAAAGAATAAAAATAAAAAAATTTCATCTCTTTTCAGTACTGAAGATGATTTCAAATTGAAGTCGAAATATCGACCAAATAAATAACACATTTATATATAAATCGAAATTAATTCGCGTTTCATTTATATGTATATACTCGGTTAGCCTAGAGCTCGTTTGGAAATAAAATTTTAGAATTATAAATCAAAGGCCGAAAATAATAAAAATTAAAAGCTTTATTTTCTTCTTATACAGTGAAACCTCCCTGGTGCGGACACTCACCGGCGGGCAAATTTTTTTGGATTTTAAAGGATTTATTTATTCATATTTCACTGAAAAAAAAACAAGGATTCTTATGTCTTCAAACTTTCACTTAAATACATAAATACATATACACATTTTTTGCTTATTTAAAATAAAATTATTTTGCAGATGGCTTTCAAATTTCTGCGACAATTCAAATTTGAAACTGCAGTCAAAGCCATTTCGTTCGAGGAGATTGCATTCCCTGCTTTCAGCGGTAATACTTTCAGTATCGGTAGATATTATCATCTTCAATGGTTTCGACGTTTTCGTCAGTTAGAACATCTAACTGGAAATCCGTGAATGTATTTATGTACATATATCTATTCCAATAAAGTCATGCAGACATTTATATATTTTAGTTCATAGGTGGCCAGGATTTAAGCGTAAGGGAGTCACACGACAACAACATCAATAAAAATTGCAACAACCTTCTTCTCGGAATTTTAAAATATTATTTTGTCAAATAACGGTTTATTACAACAACATGTACTTATATATGTATGTACATGCATGCATACATACTTCAGTAGATATGCTGCAGCTAGGCATTCAAATATTTTGCTAAACAACATAAACGAGGTAGCAGATTTAAATGTACAACATACATACATATGTACATATGTATGTATGTATGAAGGCGTAAATACGCAATGAATGTCGGTCGATGCTGGACCGTTAGGTTTGAGTGCTGGCCGCGACGACGATTTCTGTGAAAAAAAGAAATGTGCGTTAATAAGTCGAAATTGATTTGCTTGTTGTTGGGAGCCACTCGGAGCCACAGCGATGTTGTTGGGAGACAAACGGAGTCACTGGAGCCATTGGCTGGCCATGTATGTTTTAGTTGGTGATTTCCCTTTCATCGTAGCGCTTCTTACGCAACGAACATTCCGCGAACTGTTTTTATATTGCTATACATATTTATATTTTGTCCGCATAAGAGGAGTTCGTGTCCGCCTAACAGAGGTTTTTATGTGATTCGTTATGAAAAAAAAAATCAAAGTGTCCGTTGAAGAGAGGTTCGTGTCCGCTTAATAGAAGTTTTTAGTTCAATTCAATAGTAAATAACTGCCCGCGTCCGGCCAAGAGAGTGTCCGCCTAAGAGAGGGCAGTTTGTTCTAAAAATTGAACCTAAACCTTTGTGCATGAAAAAATGTCCGCTCAACGGAGGTGTCCGTTAGGAGAGGTTTCTCTGTATTTTGTAATTGAAAGCTCAATTGCTCCGGAAAATCAAATACAGATCAACTGATAATTCTGCTTAATTTATACTTGAATCAAACTTTTTAGGATCAACTGGTGTAAATACTTATAAAGCTGCAATAATTCAGTATTATGTAGAAGTGATCAAATTATTTTTATATTTTACACAAAAGCTTTATTTTCTTTCAAAATCTAAAAGTTACGCTAACTAATTCCTGCCGGTTATTGTCATAATTTATGTTTTAGTTGCTCATGTACATCCTTTCAATTATTCTTTTATATGTTTTTTTTCTTTGCTTCTTTATTTTGAATAGTCACTATTCATTCACTTATTTTTAATGTATAGCCTGATGTATGTGAATTTAGCACCCTTGTAGCCAATTAACGGCACGCAACCAAAACCAAAACTGACCGTTGGTTGTTCTATTGATTTTCAAATTGTCAGTTAAAACACTTCTTTGCAGTGTTGTTCGTTTGGCGCCTGTTGGTGTTGGGTCTTGGTGGGTGTTGTTTTCAGTGTTGGGCTTGAGGTTAGGGTTGCTTTGTTCGTGCAGGGAGTGCAATACTTTTGTTGACTTGCCCGCCACGTTTAACTGATTGATTGGCCATGTATTCAATGCATTCATTGTTTTGTTTATGAAAAATTAGTTTAGGTATGTTTGGGGCTCGGGTGGCGTTTGGGGTTAACGTACAAACTAGTTATGTCTAACCAGTCACTTCTAGTAATCAAACAAATGGATTGATTAGGGGTTGGATTTTTCAATTAAGTCCTGTTCGCCACAACACACGCGCTGCTATTCTTTATTTTTTTTATGAGTGTCGGTTTTTTGTTAATTATAATTGGATTTATTGTGCATTCTTTTTTGTTTTGTTCTACATATGTTATTGCATTATTCAATTAGATTTTTAAGGTTATGAAATTATGAACGGAGTGAGTTTAGAGTTAAGGTGTGTGTGCCAATATAAATCTACTTGATGAGATCAAAAATAAAAATTCAAATGGGAGGCAAAATTTATTAATTTTCCTTCATCCTCCTACGCGTTTCGACGGTATTCCCGTCTTCCTCAGGGAGTCTAATTTTATTTAAAAACATTAAAAGATACACAACAACATATTATTACAAAGAAATTATTACGAATTATACATGCATTTTTAAATATATACATAGAATTAAAAGACTTTTCACTTACACTTAAATTCATCTAAAAAAAAAAAAAAAAAAAACATCTAAACCAATTTTCGTTACAACACATCTATCCACATCTTGGCACAATTACATATTTATACATATACAGTTTTTGACATTTGTTATTTGATTATATTTCTATATACGCAATTTATGCTGTCCACATCTTCCTTATAGTTTATTGCGTCTTTTATTCTTTGTTGTATGCGGAGACTTTCCAATGTCAATCTTGTTTTTGTTCGTTTCTCTATGTCTAATATTTTCGCGTTGTCAAAGTCCGCTGTATGTCCAGTATTGATCAAGTGTTGTGCTAGTGCTGTTGTTGTCTTTTTATTTCTAACGTCTGTTTTATGCTCGCCTATTCTAACACCTAGTGCACGTTTAGTGGTACCTACATATTTTTTGTTGCATCGTTCGTCATTGTTGCCTTTACATTTGATTTCGTACACTACATTGTGTTGTCGTTCTTTAGTGACTTTATCTTTTGTCTTGCTGAATATTTGGTTGAGTGTGTGATTCGGTTTATGTGCGAATATCAATTTGTCACTATGTATGCATTTTTGTAATATGTTGTTATCCGTTAAACCCTGTATGTATGTAATGCCTCTAAATATTTTGTTGTTGTTTTCATTGGTAGTTTTTGCATTAGTTTGGCGTGTTGTTTGTTTTTGTTTTGTTATTTCTAACCACCTTTCAATGACTTTATTTGGGTAACCGTTTTTTGTCAAGATTTTTCTTATTTTAACGTCGTTGTTTTTTCTGAACGCCTGGTCGCTCAGCGTGTAGATCTTATTTATAAAATTCGTCACGGTCAGGCACGTAGCCAGGGGGGGGGGCTCGGGGGGCTCAAGCCCCCCCCCCCCGAAATTCGAAGGAAGTATTTTTTTTTGTAATTTCCTCAACTCGCGTCTCACAAATTCGAATGTCAAGCATGGCGAAAGCGGGTTTGGATTTTCTTTAAAAAATTTAGCTCTTTCAAGCCCTTTTTTCGTGAACCTAGCCCCAACCAAAGTGCGCAAGTTCGAGTCTTGGCAGAAGCAAAAGTAACCTGATGAGTCTTAGAGGGATCTAAGGCGAAACAGCTGTAGTTACATCCATGCTTAAAAAGTTTTTTTCTAGTTTATAAAAAATAAAAAATTAAATATAACATGGGCCTGTGCTCGTTAAATTAAATATATCAAAATTTTTTCTGCCAACACTAAATTTCTAGATAACAAGTAAGGAAGCCTAAGTTCGAGTTCTCGCTATGATCTCCATTCACTGGGATATTGCTGTTGATCCTGACCATGTCATAGACATTTTATCAAAAAACAAATCCAGAAGGCTACTTCTTTGATGAAAAGGTTATTGTAAAAGAAAGTTTTATATGAAATTTTGTACCACATTCCATATGTATATGTATGTATGTATGTACATAATAAAAGTCAATTAAAATAGCTTTTCAGTAATCTTGTACATATGTACAAATTTTTTCCATATTCATTTTCAAAATAATCAACCAATATGAATAACTTTCATTTGACCTATGTATGTACATATGTATATGTATGTGGGGGGGGGGGGGAGTGCAATTTGTCCATAATTTCTGTAAGCCCCCCCCGAAACGAATTCCTGGCTACGGGCCTGGTCACGGTGTTCTTCTTTTGGGTCCAGGGGTGGTTAGAGTTATAGTTAATCATTCGAGAGGATGCTATTGGTTTCGCATACCAATTCGTCAAAATTTTGTTATTTTTTCTAAATATTTCTATGTCTAGGAAGGCTATCTTATTGTCAATTTCTCTTTCAGTCGTGAATTGGATTTTCTTGTGTTGCGCATTTAATGTAGTCAGAATGTCTTCCACGTCCTTAATCTTAACAATAGCGAATACATCATCTACATATTTAGTTATGTATTTGATGTATATGTCTTTTGTTTTGAGATCAGTTATAGCGTCGTCAAGTATTTTGTCCAGAACTATGTCAGCTATAGTGGGCGATAATGGATTTCCCATTGGCATACCATAAATTTGTTGGTACACCGTTCCGTCAAACATAAAATAGTTATTGTCCCTTAAACAAAAATTTATGATATCTAAAAATTGGTTTCTCGTCAAGTCGGTATGATTTTGAAGGGTTGTCCAATTTTGCATAATGGTTCTTATTGCTAGGCTCACTGGTATGTTGGTAAAAAGGGAAATTACGTCAAAAGAAATCAATATTTCGTCATTTTCAATTTTTAGTTCATTGAGCTTTTCTTTGAGTTGCGATGAGTTTTTAATGTTGTAGTTAGTAGAAATAAGTTGTTTGAGTATATTTCCTATATATTTAGACATTTCCAAGCAAGGAATATTTATAGAAGAAGAAATGTGTCTGAGAGGTAAGTTTTCTTTGTGTATTTTTGGGAGTCCATATAGTCTAGGTGAGACAGCTGCATTACAGGTCAATTTATGTTTTTGTATAATGTCGATTTTCCCTTGTTTATATAATTCATTTACTATTGTGTTGTTTTTCCTTAGTAATTTCTGTGTCGGGTCCAAGCGCATAGTTTTGTATGTTTCTTTATCGTTTAGTAGTTCCATCATCTTGTTTTTGTATTCCTGCTTGTCCATTAGTACGGTCTTGTTACCTTTGTCTGCACTTGTGATTATTATTGAGTCTTTGTGTTGCTCTAGAAATTTTTTTGTGTTGTCAAAAATTTTCAATATGAATTTTTCTTTGTTATTGTTTTTAAACTTATTGCTAAATGCCTTAATTCTACCAGCTATGTTGCATCTCGCTGCATCTTTGTCCCTCTCTTCATTTATTGTCTGGATCCCTTCTTCAATTTCTGCTATCAATTTTACTGGCTTGATGTTTTTCCTTGTTGTCGGCAGAGCAAATTTATTTCCTAGGGAAAGGAGCCATCGGGACTCCCTAGGGATGTTGATCTGAGTATGGTTAACGAACCAATCCTCGTTGACAGTTAGACCGTATTTTTCGAATTTGTTGTTTATTTGTCTTTCTAGTTTTGTGTTAATATTTGCCCTCGTGTTAGTTGTGATGAAACTCGAAAATTGTTTCTGGTATTTTTCTACTAGCTCAAAGTCAGATTCCTCTAATCTATTTTTAAGAACTTTGTTGGTATGGCTAATACCGGAGCGGATTAATTTAATGTGAATATTTGCTTCCTTGATTTCTAGGTTTAATAATTTTGCGATAAAGTTTTGTTCTATTTTTTGTAGTTCACGTTTTGTAATATCCAATTTAAAGCCATGTTTTATGTTATTCATTTTCCCTGTTAAATGTGGTGGTGTTATTCCATAGTTTTTACATTCCAATAAAAATTTTAGCCTTTGTTGTTGTTTAGATAATTTTTTGTTATTTTTGTTGTGCTGTTTAATTATGTAGCAAGTGCCTTCGTCATATTTTAGACGGATGTGTTGAAAAAAATGCTTCATGTTGTATGTGTGTATCTTGCGAATTTTTTGTTGTTATTAGTTTTAATGATTTTAATTTTTTTTAATTTTTTTTTTTAATTTTTTTATTTTTTTTTTATTTTTTATTTGTCGGTCTTAGCTCTCCGAATAAATTATAATTTGTATTGTTTATAGGCCATGAAATTCTCTTTAAAATATTCATATATATTGAATTTCATGGCCTATAAACAATACAAAAAAAAAATTCAAATGATTACCATTCTCTTATGGGTTAACATACGATAATGGGTTAAAGTGCAAAAGTTTGTTTAATTCATGTTATTTCTGAATATCATAACCAAAATTACCAAAAATAAGGGGATCAACCGAAAAAATCACCAAATGGCTATCCAAAATAGGTTAATGTTCAAAAGTTAAGGTTTTGGCCCAATGTACGCTTGCTTTTCTTGCTTTCTTTGCTTCAGTTTGCTTTTCTTTTCTTTGAAAGCTTTTATAGCTTTGAACGCTGTCATATTAATCAGTTGAATCGGCAAACCAAAGAAATAAAAAAGGTGGGTTTCTTATAAGCTAGCTATGAATAATTATCCAAGTTTGTGATAGCAATACGTTTCTTAAATCAAAAAATTAGCAGAATGGGAGCCAAAGCGTGAGAGTAACAATCATAGAGAGCTCAAAATTTCAGCTAGTAAAATTATCACTAGCAGAAATTATTTGCTGTAAAATTAAAAAAAAATAAAAAACTAATATATGTATATATAGATTTTATTAGGACCGATTTCGTAATTAAATTAAAAGTTCCTTTAAATTCTAAAGGAGCCTTTAATTTGCTGATCGATTTCATAAAGTCTTTTTGAAGATAAAAGTTCGTTTAAAGATAAATACTAGAGCTCTCGATTTTTTTGAACATTTTCGGGTAGCCCGAACAATTGTTGTTCAAATGCTCGAACAGTCGTTTGTTTGTTTTGTTTCGGCATTTGAACAATTCGGGTATTTTGAAGTTTGTTTTTTTTCTTTTGTTTATTATAATTTTTTTCTTATATATATAGTTTTTTTTTATTTTTGTTTTTCCGATACACATTATTTTGTTTGTAAGCTCGAATGCTCGAATGCTTGTACGGGCATTTGAACAACAAACGGGCTTCAAATAAAAACGATCAGATCGAATTGCTCGATACCCGGGTATCTAGAGCTCTAATAAATACCCAAAACCGGGCATTTAAGTTATTTATAGGTTCCTTTTGCCAGAAAAAATTTCATTTCTGTAGTCTGTCAAAATCAAATCAAATTTATTAAAATTTTTGAACCGATTTTGTTTGTTGAGTCCTATAATGCATATCGCTAGCTTATAGTGCAAACTGTGTAAGTCCATTTTTATCAAAAAGTGTTTTTAAGTGTAGAAAGCTAGAAAAATCAAATACGCACCACGCTAAACAAGTCTGTGATACTTGTCATATTTCTACTCGTTGTTATTCAGTGATACGCAAAGCTATTCGAAACTTTGAAGCTAGCGTTTGTCAATCCCGAATACTCCATATATTCAAAAAACTTACGTGATGGCAATACCGACCACGGTTGCCGCAGACTTAAACAAAAAAATTACCAAGAGGTTTAAAACTTTTCGGCTGAAGAATTTGAACAAATATTCTTGATAATTTTAAAAATGCAAAAAATAAAAGCGCAATAGTTTTTATTTTGCTCTGAGCCATAAGCACAGATACGTATTTTCACTTCAAATATAAAAATTAAATTTTCATTGCACTGCAATAAGCACATGACATTTTGTTTTATCTAATTATTTCTATATTTTCTTGTATACATACGTACCAAAACTAAAAAAAAAATCTCGAAAAATATCCAAATGCATGCGAAAGTTACCAAGTAACCAACGGCGCAAAAAATAACATATTTTGGTAATTAATTACCTAGTTCGGTAACCCTGATACAGGCATAGCGGGTATTTCAGAGCAGTGAAAACTTGAATGCGAACGGTTAGTACGGTCCTTGGCGGTCGGTTTGTGACGGTAACGCGAAAAATTATTTTTTTTTTAATGTTTATTAAGTGACTTTATTATTAATAAAATATTAATATTCGAGTTTGTCCAAATATGTACATAACACAGACATAAATGAAAATTTCAGAGCAGTGAGAACTTGAATGCGAACGGTTAGTGCGGTCGGTGATGTTCGGTTTGTGACGGTAACGCGTAAAATTATTATTTTTGAGTGTTTACTAAGTGAATATACATATTATTAATATAATATTAATATTGGAGTTTGTACAAATAGGTAAGTGGTTAATAATACAAATTTTCATTTGGTTTTGGTCAGTGGCAGATCTTTACTTTGCATATTGGCCATACAAATATATGTATGTATGTGTGTACATATGTATGTATGTAGGTATAATTAATGGACCGTCCATTTAATTTTAAAAAGCACCTGAATCAAATTGAAGCGCAGGAGAGAAAGCTTGTCTGCGGGAAAGCACTGAGTGCCACCTGATGAAGTCGAAATACTCATCAGGTGGCACTCAGTGCTTTCCCGTAGACAAGCTTTTTCTCCTGCGCTCCAATTTGATTCAGGAACTCTTTATGTATCCTAAAAGTTAACTCACTTTTGGCTGCTCCATATCTTAAATATCCGATTAAAAATCAAAATATCGAATAGATACATAACAGAGCTGTAAAAAGCTGCAATCATTCTTCCCAGCAATCATTGATTGTTCTACCAGTTTTATTGCATTGAGAATTTATTGCAGCTTTTCGATTGTTGAAATTGCAATTTGAAAAAATCTGTGTTCCATTGATCGCAATAAACATTTATAAAAAAAAAATTAAAGCGTGAATAACGGGTATTCATGAATATTGATGTGTAAACTGTTTCGAAATCGGAAATTTATTCCCTTTTCCTTATTCCTTTTTTCCTTGTTTTCTATGGATTAAAGGGCGACTGTCGTTTTTGTAATTTTTTGTTGTCATTGTGACTGCTACTATTTTGTTGTTTTTGTTTGTTTTGGTTTTTGGTTTTTGACTTTTGATTTTTTATATTGTTTTGGTTTGGATTGCTCAGAAACATGCAAGATCATCCGAGTCCACGTTTGACCCATATTTGGAGATCCGGCCTAGGGGTCACAATGAAAAGACTTCATATCGAAGTCCTGCTCAAAACCTTTCATTTGATACCAATATTGCTCAGAAACATGTAAGGATCATCCGGGTCCTCCTTTTGACCCATATCTGGAGATCCGGCCTAGGGGTCACTATGAAAAGAGCTTCATATCGAAGTCCTGCTCAAAACCTTTCATTTCATACCAATATTGCTTAGAAAATTAGATAGGTAGATGTAGGTGTGCATATCCATACATTTGCATACATGTTCAAACAGGTTGGTCCTTTTTATTTTGCCTATTTGTCGCATTGTTGCAGAAAACAACAACAACAACAACTTCACTTCGCTTCGTTGCTGTTGTTGTTGATATTTGCATTTGCACGGCTATGCATGCAAGCATTTGTAAGTACATGTCTATCTACCTACATACCTACCACTGACAGTGCCAAGCGATTCACACGGACGCAGCAGTGCACTAACACAAAGGTCATTTACGTTTACGCGTAAACTTTATCTGTTTTTCGAAATCACTCGTAGCTACAGCAAAGATGTTTACACATCAAAAATTTGATTGTAAAAAACAACAATCAGCAATAATTTACCTTCCATTTATTGCAATAAATGTTTATTGAAATTTTTGGGGATCAAGTTCATTGCAATAAAATGTATTGAAATTTTTTCATTGTACAAATTTTCAATACAATAATTTACAAAAATTTCATTACAATAAACATTTTTCATAAATCATTTTCATTGTAAAAATTACAATAGCAATAATTGTATTGTAATAAATTTTCATCGCAAATCATATTGATTGAAAAATATTTGATTGCAAGGCTTTCAAAAGCAATCATTTTCCTCATAACTTTATACGCATGCATTGGGACTGATGAAAGGCAAGCGCCTCGGTAATTTGCGTAATAATACCCGGCATTCATATAACACGGTTAGCCGCGTAATGCATCATTTCCCCGGGTACATATGTATGTATGTATGTACATATTGGATTGTGCTGGGCAAACATTACTGGTAATATTTGCAGTCGTCAATTTGTGTAAAGTCTGGTTGACAAGATGATGAGAATGAGGATAAGGATAAGGATAATGATAAAAATATGGATAAAATTGAGCATAAGGGTGAGCATGGGGATAAGGATATATGTATATATTTATTTTTGTACCATTTGCTTTTTCATTTACTACCCGGACATCTCATTACTGTCATACATACGTACATATGTGTGGTTGTTTAATATATCGCTAATAAAGTCTATCCATTTAAAATATGAACCACGGGCTCTTTTATTTTTTATCAAAGTAAATACATATTGAGCCCTAACCGTCATAAACGTGTATCCAACAAAACTAGCTTTTTTATGGAAATCAATAACTTATTACCACACGCATCAACTCCAAAAATTTCATATGGCGTTTAGAAGTTAGAGACTAAATACATTTCAAGGCTGTATGCAAAGAATGCAACTCCCAAAATTTCATAGCGGTGAAATATGACGTTTAGAAGTTAGAGAAAATACATTTCAAGGCTGTAGGTATGGAAAGAAAATAAAAAAAACTTCTGTAAAATTGACTTTTTGTTGAATACACTTTTATCGCTGTTATGTCTCGATATGCATCTTCATTTATGCAGCGAAAAATTTTATTTTTATGTGAATTTTATATGAGGTATTCTATTTTTCTTAATTAAAAAAATAAGTGAATATTTTAAAAATATAAATACACGCGCGCCATCTGTTGGAAAATAGCGGTGGTTGTAACCTAATCTCATTAGTAAATATGTTGCATATATTTAGGCAGCAGCTAGAAGTTACATACCCACATACATACAGGTGAAACTAATAAAAGCGTGTTAAAAACTGTCCAGTAGCTCATATAAAATTCACATAAAAATAATTATTAGAATTAAATGGCCATGTAAAAAAAACGTAAAAATTTTATGTTTGAGGAATTTATTTCACATAAAGCGAAGTCAGCGAAAATTATCAATACCGGATGACTATAATATAGAGATCACGTAACTACCATTATTTTGGGTTAAAAGAAAAAATAGTGTTAAAAAAAGAGTGCATTATTGTTATTTTATACCGGAAGATAAAGTATAATTAAACAAAAAAAAATTTCCGCCGATTTTGATTTTGATTTCATAAAATTTTTATTGAATTTCAGGTACGTATAGGCCTGGTAATTTTTTTTTTTTTGATCGATTTTTGTCCACTTTTGATTTTCTAAATTCTGCCTTCATCCATAAAAACGGGACAAATGACGTGGACGAGTTTTTGACTCCGAAAAATATAATAAATCCTCATTTCGATGCCATTATACCGATTAATTTTCCATCTTACAAATCGCCCTTCATTTGCCTGTTGACTATACATTCAACGAACAGTCAGTGCCTGATAATATTTTCATTGTCGCATAATTATTTCTATATTTTCTTGTATACGTACCAAAACTAAAAAAAAAATTTCGAAAAATATCCAAATGCATGCGAAAGTTACCAAATAACCAACGGCATAAAAAATAACATATTTTTGTAATTAATTACCTAGTTCGGTAACCTTGATACAGGCATAACGGGAAATTTCAGAGCAGTGAAAACTTGAATGCGAACGGTTAGTACGGTCCTTGGCGGTCGGTTTGTGACGGTAACGCGAAAAATTATTTTTTTTTAGTGTTTATTAAGTGAATATATTATTAATAAAATATTAATATTCGAGTTTGTACAAATATGTACATAACACAGACATAAATGAAAATTTCAGAGCAGTGAAAACTTGAATGCGACGGTTAGTGCGGTCGGTGATGTTCGGTTTGTGACGGTAACGCGTAAAATTATTTTTTTTTAGTGTTTATTAAGTGAATATATTATTAATAAAATATTAATATTGGAGTTTGTACTAATAGGTAAGTGGATAATAATACAAATTTTCATTTGGTTTTGGTCAGTGGCAGATCTTTACTTTGCATATTGGCCATAAAAATATATGTATGTATGTATGTACATATGTATGTATGTAGGTATAATTAATGGGTCGTCCATTTAATTTTAAAAAGCACCTGAATCAAATTGAAGCGCAGGAGAGAAAGCTTGTCTGCGGGAAAGCACTGAGTGCCACCTGATGAAGTCGAAATACTTTGGAACTGATTAAAGGCAAGCGCCTGGGTAATTTGCGTAATACCCGGCATTCATATAACACGGTTAGCCGTGTAATACACCATTTCCCGGGTACATATGTATGTATGTACATATTGGTTTGTGCTGGGCAAACTTTACTGGTAATATTTGCAGTCGTCAATTTGTATAAAGTCTGGTTGATAAGATGATAAGAATGAGGATAAGGATAAGGATAATGATAAAAATATGGATAAAATTGAGCATAAGGGTGAGCATGGGGATAAGGATATATGTATGTATATATTTATTTTTGTACCATTTGCTTTTCCATTTACTACCCGGACATCTCATTACTGTCATACATACGTACATATGTGTGGTTGTTTAATATATCGCTAATAAAGTCTATCCATTTAAAATATGAACCACGGGCTCTTTTATTTTTTATCAAAGTAAATACATATTGAGCCCTAACCGTCATAAACGTGTATCCAACAAAACTAGCTTTTTTATGGAAATCAATAACTTATTACCACACGCATCAACTCCAAAAATTTCATATGGCGTTTAGAAGTTAGAGACTAAATAAATTTCAAGGCTGTATGCAAAGAATGCAACTCCCAAAATTTCATAGCGGTGAAATATGACGTTTAGAAGTTAGAGAAAATACATTTCAAGGCTGTATGCAAAGAAAATAAAAAAACTTCTGTAAAATTGACTTTTTGTTGAATACACTTTTATCGCTGTTATATCTCGATATGCATCTTCGTCGAAATACTCATCAGGTGGCACTCAGTGCTTTCCCGTAGACAAGCTTTTTCTCCTGCGCTCCAATTTGATTCAGGAACTCTTTATGTATCCTAAAAGTTAACTCACTTTTGGCTGCTCCATATCTTAAATATCCGATTAAAAATCAAAATATCGAATAGATACATAACAGAGCTGTAAAAAGCTGCAATCATTCTTCCCAGCAATCATTGATTGTTCTACCAGTTTTATTGCATTGAGAATTTATTGCAGCTTTTCGATTGTTGAAATTGCAATTTGAAAAAATCTGTGTTCCATTGATCGCAATAAACATTTATAAAAAAAAAATTAAAGCGTGAATAACGGGTATTCATGAATATTGATGTGTAAACTGTTTCGAAATCGGAAATTTATTCCCTTTTCCTTATTCCTTTTTTCCTTGTTTTCTATGGATTAAAGGGCGACTGTCGTTTTTGTAATTTTTTGTTGTCATTGTGACTGCTACTATTTTGTTGTTTTTGTTTGTTTTGGTTTTTGGTTTTTGACTTTTGATTTTTTATATTGTTTTGGTTTGGATTGCTCAGAAACATGCAAGATCATCCGAGTCCACGTTTGACCCATATTTGGAGATCCGGCCTAGGGGTCACAATGAAAAGACTTCATATCGAAGTCCTGCTCAAAACCTTTCATTTGATACCAATATTGCTCAGAAACATGTAAGGATCATCCGGGTCCTCCTTTTGACCCATATCTGGAGATCCGGCCTAGGGGTCACTATGAAAAGAGCTTCATATCGAAGTCCTGCTCAAAACCTTTCATTTCATACCAATATTGCTTAGAAAATTAGATAGGTAGATGTAGGTGTGCATATCCATACATTTGCATACATGTTCAAACAGGTTGGTCCTTTTTATTTTGCCTATTTGTCGCATTGTTGCAGAAAACAACAACAACAACAACTTCACTTCGCTTCGTTGCTGTTGTTGTTGATATTTGCATTTGCACGGCTATGCATGCAAGCATTTGTAAGTACATGTCTATCTACCTACATACCTACCACTGACAGTGCCAAGCGATTCACACGGACGCAGCAGTGCACTAACACAAAGGTCATTTACGTTTACGCGTAAACTTTATCTGTTTTTCGAAATCACTCGTAGCTACAGCAAAGATGTTTACACATCAAAAATTTGATTGTAAAAAACAACAATCAGCAATAATTTACCTTCCATTTATTGCAATAAATGTTTATTGAAATTTTTGGGGATCAAGTTCATTGCAATAAAATGTATTGAAATTTTTTCATTGTACAAATTTTCAATACAATAATTTACAAAAATTTCATTACAATAAACATTTTTCATAAATCATTTTCATTGTAAAAATTACAATAGCAATAATTGTATTGTAATAAATTTTCATCGCAAATCATATTGATTGAAAAATATTTGATTGCAAGGCTTTCAAAAGCAATCATTTTCCTCATAACTTTATACGCATGCATTGGGACTGATGAAAGGCAAGCGCCTCGGTAATTTGCGTAATAATACCCGGCATTCATATAACACGGTTAGCCGCGTAATGCATCATTTCCCCGGGTACATATGTATGTATGTATGTACATATTGGATTGTGCTGGGCAAACATTACTGGTAATATTTGCAGTCGTCAATTTGTGTAAAGTCTGGTTGACAAGATGATGAGAATGAGGATAAGGATAAGGATAATGATAAAAATATGGATAAAATTGAGCATAAGGGTGAGCATGGGGATAAGGATATATGTATATATTTATTTTTGTACCATTTGCTTTTTCATTTACTACCCGGACATCTCATTACTGTCATACATACGTACATATGTGTGGTTGTTTAATATATCGCTAATAAAGTCTATCCATTTAAAATATGAACCACGGGCTCTTTTATTTTTTATCAAAGTAAATACATATTGAGCCCTAACCGTCATAAACGTGTATCCAACAAAACTAGCTTTTTTATGGAAATCAATAACTTATTACCACACGCATCAACTCCAAAAATTTCATATGGCGTTTAGAAGTTAGAGACTAAATACATTTCAAGGCTGTATGCAAAGAATGCAACTCCCAAAATTTCATAGCGGTGAAATATGACGTTTAGAAGTTAGAGAAAATACATTTCAAGGCTGTAGGTATGGAAAGAAAATAAAAAAAACTTCTGTAAAATTGACTTTTTGTTGAATACACTTTTATCGCTGTTATGTCTCGATATGCATCTTCATTTATGCAGCGAAAAATTTTATTTTTATGTGAATTTTATATGAGGTATTCTATTTTTCTTAATTAAAAAAATAAGTGAATATTTTAAAAATATAAATACACGCGCGCCATCTGTTGGAAAATAGCGGTGGTTGTAACCTAATCTCATTAGTAAATATGTTGCATATATTTAGGCAGCAGCTAGAAGTTACATACCCACATACATACAGGTGAAACTAATAAAAGCGTGTTAAAAACTGTCCAGTAGCTCATATAAAATTCACATAAAAATAATTATTAGAATTAAATGGCCATGTAAAAAAAACGTAAAAATTTTATGTTTGAGGAATTTATTTCACATAAAGCGAAGTCAGCGAAAATTATCAATACCGGATGACTATAATATAGAGATCACGTAACTACCATTATTTTGGGTTAAAAGAAAAAATAGTGTTAAAAAAAGAGTGCATTATTGTTATTTTATACCGGAAGATAAAGTATAATTAAACAAAAAAAAATTTCCGCCGATTTTGATTTTGATTTCATAAAATTTTTATTGAATTTCAGGTACGTATAGGCCTGGTAATTTTTTTTTTTTTGATCGATTTTTGTCCACTTTTGATTTTCTAAATTCTGCCTTCATCCATAAAAACGGGACAAATGACGTGGACGAGTTTTTGACTCCGAAAAATATAATAAATCCTCATTTCGATGCCATTATACCGATTAATTTTCCATCTTACAAATCGCCCTTCATTTGCCTGTTGACTATACATTCAACGAACAGTCAGTGCCTGATAATATTTTCATTGTCGCATAATTATTTCTATATTTTCTTGTATACGTACCAAAACTAAAAAAAAAATTTCGAAAAATATCCAAATGCATGCGAAAGTTACCAAATAACCAACGGCATAAAAAATAACATATTTTTGTAATTAATTACCTAGTTCGGTAACCTTGATACAGGCATAACGGGAAATTTCAGAGCAGTGAAAACTTGAATGCGAACGGTTAGTACGGTCCTTGGCGGTCGGTTTGTGACGGTAACGCGAAAAATTATTTTTTTTTAGTGTTTATTAAGTGAATATATTATTAATAAAATATTAATATTCGAGTTTGTACAAATATGTACATAACACAGACATAAATGAAAATTTCAGAGCAGTGAAAACTTGAATGCGACGGTTAGTGCGGTCGGTGATGTTCGGTTTGTGACGGTAACGCGTAAAATTATTTTTTTTTAGTGTTTATTAAGTGAATATATTATTAATAAAATATTAATATTGGAGTTTGTACTAATAGGTAAGTGGATAATAATACAAATTTTCATTTGGTTTTGGTCAGTGGCAGATCTTTACTTTGCATATTGGCCATAAAAATATATGTATGTATGTATGTACATATGTATGTATGTAGGTATAATTAATGGGTCGTCCATTTAATTTTAAAAAGCACCTGAATCAAATTGAAGCGCAGGAGAGAAAGCTTGTCTGCGGGAAAGCACTGAGTGCCACCTGATGAAGTCGAAATACTTTGGAACTGATTAAAGGCAAGCGCCTGGGTAATTTGCGTAATACCCGGCATTCATATAACACGGTTAGCCGTGTAATACACCATTTCCCGGGTACATATGTATGTATGTACATATTGGTTTGTGCTGGGCAAACTTTACTGGTAATATTTGCAGTCGTCAATTTGTATAAAGTCTGGTTGATAAGATGATAAGAATGAGGATAAGGATAAGGATAATGATAAAAATATGGATAAAATTGAGCATAAGGGTGAGCATGGGGATAAGGATATATGTATGTATATATTTATTTTTGTACCATTTGCTTTTCCATTTACTACCCGGACATCTCATTACTGTCATACATACGTACATATGTGTGGTTGTTTAATATATCGCTAATAAAGTCTATCCATTTAAAATATGAACCACGGGCTCTTTTATTTTTTATCAAAGTAAATACATATTGAGCCCTAACCGTCATAAACGTGTATCCAACAAAACTAGCTTTTTTATGGAAATCAATAACTTATTACCACACGCATCAACTCCAAAAATTTCATATGGCGTTTAGAAGTTAGAGACTAAATAAATTTCAAGGCTGTATGCAAAGAATGCAACTCCCAAAATTTCATAGCGGTGAAATATGACGTTTAGAAGTTAGAGAAAATACATTTCAAGGCTGTATGCAAAGAAAATAAAAAAACTTCTGTAAAATTGACTTTTTGTTGAATACACTTTTATCGCTGTTATATCTCGATATGCATCTTCATTTATGCAGCGAAAAATTTTATTTTTATGTGAATTTTATATGAGGTATTGGCCAGTTTTTTTTAATTAAGAAAAATTAAAAAATTTGTTTTTTGGTAGAGGTTATGGATCCATTTCGGAGACCACCAGGAACAATGAGGAATTTATTTCACATAAAGCGAAGTCAGCGAAAATTATCAATACCGGATGACTATAATATAGAGATCCCGTAACTACCATTATTTTGGGTTAAAAGAAAAAAGAGTGTTAAAAAAAGAGTGCATTATTGTTATTTTATACCGGAAGATAAAGTATAATTAAACAAAAAAAAATTTCCGCCGATTTTAATTTTGATTTCATATTTGTATTCAACATAAAATTTTTATTGAATTTCAGGTACGTATAGGCCTGGTAATTTTTTTTTTTTTTTGATCGATTTTTGTCCACTTTTGATTTTCTAAATTCTGCCTTCATCCATAAAAACGGGACAAATGACGTGGACGAGTTTTTGACTCCGAAAAATATAATAAATCCTCATTTCGATGGCATGATATCGATTAATTTCCCATCTTACAAATCGCCCGGCTTAGTCGGAGATATACTCTTCTTCATTTGCCTGTTGACTATATATTCAACGAACAGTCAGTGCCTGATAATATTTTCATTGTCGCATAATTATTTCTATACTAGCCGGACCCGTGCGCATCTTGCGCAAAAAATAACACAACAGGCGCCAGTCTGTATGGTTTGTGCTGTCACGCCCATTTTAAAAAACTTATTATTTATTTGGTTTGGTGGAACTTATGGAACTTTCAATGAATTACCTATATGTTTGACAAAGATATCGCATAAAATGTTTTTATTATACCTATATATCTAGGTATGTGCATTCTATTTTTATATATATATATGTACATACAAATATGTGGTCCCTGCCAACTTGGGTCATTTTTTTTCCACACGTTTGCCTTGGCAAGCAAATCAGTGGCCGAAGCTTAATCGATTTATCTGCTACAGTTTTGACTTATAAATCTTTGAAAATTTGCCCCTCTTGGCCCATTTTTTTTAAATTTCAGCATACTATTTCCTCATAACGGCATAAGGTCATTGCACGGATGAAATTCCATCACTCGCGCTTTATTAGTGACTTAATTATCATGTTTTACGTGTTTTTCGAAATACATACATATGCCTTATATTCAACCCCAACCTTCTCTGATCCCATTAGAATCTGTGTACCAAATTTAATAAAAATATTTCTATTTTTGCGCCAATTAGATTATGTACGGCCGGCCATTCAATCAACTTTTTTTTCATCCTGATCGTTTTGATTTAAGTAAGTCCTTATCTATCTCAATTATTTTATGGTTTTGTACTACGTACAGCTGCGTATAAATAAGAAAACCCCCCATTCAGCGTAAGTATGAATACACACGTGTTCGCCTAAAATAATGTGATGTTTACATACAAACATACAGCTGAAGCCTATAAAAGTGTTGTAAAGTATACACGACTGTTCAACTGGAGCGACATCTGCATTTGAAATTGGTGTTTAACTCTGCACTCTTGTAAAAATAAATCAATTCTGAAGGCTTAGTTATAGGCGCAAATCTTTTAGTTTAAATTTAAACTTTATTTATGCAACATACTATTAAAAAAAAGTACGACGCCCAATAAAACACCGTTTAACATGCATAGCTAATTTATACCTTTAAAACGATGCCTTACTTATTAATTTTGGTAAATTATGTGAGCAGAAAAAGGGATTGCAAAAAAACACCAATTAGAAATAATATATATGATGATTTTCTTGTATACGTACCAAACCTAAAAAAAATTTCTCGAAAAAATAACCAAACGCATCCGAAAGTTACCAAGTAACCAACGGCGCAAAAAATAACCTATTTTGGTAATTAATTACCTAGTTCGGTAACCCTGATACAGGCATAGCGGGTATTTCAGAGCAGTGAAAACTTGAATGCGAACGGTTAGTGCGGTCGGTTTGTGACGGTAACGCGAAAAATTATTTTTTTAGTGTTTATTAAGTGAATATATTTTTAATAAAATATTAATATTCGAGTTTGTACAAATAGGTAAGTGGATAATAATACAAATTTTCATTTGGTTTTGGTCAGTGGCAGATCTTTACTTTGCATATTGGCCATAAAAATATATGTATGTATGTATGTACATATGTATGTATGTAGGTATAATTAATGGGTCGTCCATTTAATTTTAAAAAGCACCTGAACAGTGTTGCCACTTTAGCTATTTTGTAGCTAGATTTAGCTATAACTTTTGGCGTTTAGCTACAGATATTTGCGTTTAGCTATTAGCTATTTTTGTTAGTTGTGGCCGCTGTGGTGCAGTGGGTAGAGTGCTCGCCTGCTATGCCAGAGGTCTCGGGTTCAAACCACGGTCCGAGCCAAACAAATTTTTCTAATTAGTAAAAATCCAATTATTGGGTTTTTTAAGAGCAGCGGTCACCTCTCGGCAGTGGGCGGCATACCCTCCGAGAGTATTTCTGCCATGAAAAAGCTTCTCACAAAAAATGCATTCGCCGTTCGGAGCCGGCATAAAACTGTAGGTCCACCCAATTAGTAGGAAAAATAAAAAAGGAGCACACCTCGAATTGGGAGAGAAGCTCGGCCATAAAACTCGTCAGAGTTATAATAGCGCCATTGTATTATTATATTATTATTTTTGTTAGCTTTTTTTTTAATAGCTTAGCTATTTTTCTTAATTTCTTTATTTTGCACATCAGTTTATCATTTTAAGCTAATGAGTCATCTGCGAGTTTATGAAAACTTGAAAGTGTATACTTATCCTTATGATTATCAAACTATACAAAAGTTGATAGTCTGGCATGCCTTCCTTATTTTATCGATTATTGGTGCATTCATATGCAAGGTTGATGCAATCAAGGCAGATCTAGGAAGGTAGGCTCGGTGGCGAATTCAGAAATTTTCCATGTATTTTGTTATTGTAATTAGTAGAGTGTAATGTCAAAATGATAATTCGCCTTAGTTAAAATCTGAATTCGTAAAATCTTTCAGAACTTTATTATCAAGTTAATTGAGCAACTCCGCCAACGCTTACCGCAGAATATTCAATCTTAAAAAAATATTGAATTTTTTTCTGTAAATAAGCCAAAAATATTTGACACTTTGAAAAAAATTATTTAGCTATTTTTAGCAATTTTTTTTATTTAATTTAGCTATAAGCTTCAAAATATTCTGGCAACACTGCACCTGAATCAAATTGAAGCGCAGGAGAGAAAGCTTGTCTGCGGGAAAGCACTGAGTGCCACCTGATGAAGTCGAAATACTCATCAGGTGGCACTCAGTGCTTTCCCGTAGACAAGCTTTTTCTCCTGCGCTCCAATTTGATTCAGGAAATCTTTATGTGCCCTAAAAGTTAACTCACTTTTGGCTGCTCCATATCTTAAATATCCGATTAAAAATCAAAATATCGAATAGATACATAACAGAGCTGTAAAAAGCTGCAATCATTCTTCCCAGCAATCATTGATTGTTCTACCAGTTTTATTGCATTGAGAATTTATTGCAGCTTTTCGATTGTTGAAATTGCAATAGGGGTATTCGCTATCCATAGCATAACCCTAGCACGCAGCACGGATTGCAAAGTTTTACAACGCACAACAGCAAAATATAGGCGCATAGAAATATGCTAGACCTCAAAAATATGCTACACCAAAACCTATGTATATTTATTTGCTATGAAGTGTAGGAAATTAATTGCGACCCTGTGTCAGCGACATTTACCAATTGCTAATTTCAATTTCAATTTGAGCATCAGAATTTTGCTTAAAATGTTGTGTTTTGTGTGTATTTATTAAATTTACTAAAATAAAATGATTTATTTATTAAAAAGTGAGTGATGAACGCGTCCCTTTGGCTAAAAAGAAAAGCTGCTTCTTAAAATTTCCTACGACTGTGCAATGGGGTGCTCTCGATGTGTAGCATATTTTGGTCTAAGATATTTGCAATCCGTGCTATCTTGCTATCTTGCTAGGGATAGCGAATACCCCTAATTTGAAAAAATCTGTGTTCCATAGATCGCAATAAACATTTATAAAAAAAATTTTGATTGTAAAAAACAACAAACAGCAATAATTGACCTTCCATTTATTGCAATAAATGTTTATTGAAATTTTTGGGGATCAAGTTCATTGCAATAAAATGTATTGAAATTTTTTGATTGTACAAATTTTCAATACAATAATTTACAAAAATTTCATTGCAATAAACATTTTTCATAAATCATTTTCATTGTAAAAATTACAATAGCAATAATTGTATTGTAATAAATTTTCATCGCAAATCATATTGATTGAAAAATATTTGATTGCAAGGCTTTCAAAAGCAATCATTTTCCTCATAACTTTATACGCATGCATTGGGACTGATGCAAGCGCCTCGGTAATTTGCGTAATAATACCCGGCATTCATATAACACGGTTAGCCGCGTAAAGCACCATTTCCCGGGTAAATATCGTCGGTCTCCTGCCAGAAACACGAATGTGAAATTTTTTCTAAGTACATATTATGTATGTATGTTTACACAAGAAATTATACCAATATTAATTGTTATTATATCAATATATACCCGATAAAGAGCAGACATCGCACTTAGAAAAAATTTCACATTCGTGTTTCTGGCAGGAGACCGACGATATGTATGTATGTATGTACATGTTTGATTGTGCTGGGCAAACATTACTGGTAATATTTGCAGTCGTCAATTTGTATAAAGTCTGGTTGATAAGATGATGAGAATGAGGATAAGGCTAATTGTGAACCACTTGTTCCCGAACGGGTATAAATCTAGATTGATTATATGTAGAAATTTTACAAAAATATTCAATGTATGTATTAAAAAAACAATAGGTAAGTAAAACTAATTGAACACGCTTTCTTTTAATAACAATGATGAATAATAATTTTGACAAAATTTTACCAAAAATATCCATTGAAAAATCAATTACGATTATACACTGAAAACTGACTATTGTAAAATTTTAATTTATTGAATAGATTCTTTTACAAAAGTAAAACTTATTGTATAATCTTTATTTAAATAGGCATGAACATTTATAATTTTTAAAGATTGTTATAAAAAATAGCCTTGGCTAGCAACTTTGAAAATTTCCTCACATCTTTTACACTCGCATAATGCATTCTCAAAACAATAAATATTTGGAGAAAATACTTAATTTTTTTAAAAGATTTCACTACAAGATGAAATCTAATCGAATAAACTCTTCTAATATGTATAACAATTTATAATTTTTCTACATTTTCATAAAAAATAGCCTTGGCTTACAACTTTGGAAGAAAGCGATTGATCTACATTTGTACCCGTTCGGTATGTTAGTGATTAATCTACATTTGTACCCGTTCGGGTATACAAGTTGAACAATTAGTCTCTTCATAGGACATGCTCGAACAAATGCGATCAATTCGCTCCATATAAAGGGATGTAAAATTGTATTAATCGCATTATCCCTTCCGATTGATCCCGGACACGTCCCGGATTAATCGTTTTTTTTTTTTTTCAGGGATGTATTTTCAAATTTGCTTCTCATATGATATGTATATGAAACTTGTTACTTGTTGCTTTCGAGCCAATATAAATTGAAAACACAATTATTTGAAATATTGAACAAGATGTAAGAAGTTAACTTCTATCACGTGTACTATGCTACACGCGGGTTTTTTTTGTTTGTACACTGAGAGAAAAAAAATATATGGAGGGGTCAAAGAAATTGTTTACCTATTTTGAACACTACTTTCTTTGTTTTGAGTAAATTTTCCTTAAAACATGTTAAAAGGTTTATAAAATATTGTTGTTACATGCGTTACCATGGTTTCATATACTTGTTTTGAAAAAATTCATACATTAAAATAATGAAAAATTCTTTAAGCGCCATTCCATTCCCAACTTTCCTTGTTTTGAAGACTTGATTTCTTTAATTTTGAGAAATTAAATTCCCATACAAATCCCCATGGCAACGAATTTGTTTGAAAGTTTTTTTATGTTTTTTCCACATTTTTGAGAAAATTTACACAAAACAAAGAAAATTTTGTATTGGGACGCGTGTTCAAAATAAGGAAAATTATGTCTTTGATCGAGAGAAATTTTTTTTTTGAGTGTAAGCTCGAATGCTCGAATGTTTGTACGGGCATTTGAACAACAAACGGGCTTCAAATAAAAACGATCAAATCGAATTGCTCGATACCCGGGTATCTAGAGCTCTAATAAATACCCAAAACCGGGCATTTAAGTTATTTATAGGTTCCTTTTGCCAGAAAAAATTTCATTTCTGTAGTCTGTCAAAATCAAATCAAATTTATTAAAATTTTTGAACCGATTTTGTTTGTTGAGTCCTATAATGCATATCGCTAGCTTATAGTGCAAACTGTGTAAGTCCATTTTTATGAAAAAGTGTTTTTAAGTGTAGAAAGCTAGAAAAATCAAATACGCACCACGCTAAACAAGTCTGTGATACTTGTCATATTTCTACTCGTTGTTATTAAGTGATACGCAAATTGTGTAAGTCCAAAATATTTACATGATATTCATCTTCCTCTTTTGTGAGGTTGTATGACCGCTACCTATTTTTTCTGCACTGGGTTAAATTGTGAATCGAAAACGGCTATTATTATGAAATCACTCCCACTTTAAAGAACATTTAAATTGCTCTTTAACTAAAAGGCTCCTTTAACAAAACGAGCTTTCATTATGAAATCGGCCCTTACTTTGGAATTCTGCTAAACTTTCAAAATAGAAATAATGAAAATAAATTTTTTTTGTGAAAAAAAAAAAAAATAGCAATTAACAGCCAAAAAGAGCATTAAAATAATTTTTTGTTAATTTTTAGTATTTTTCCGCTTCCTGATTTGCTGTCCATTTTATTCTTTGTGAGCGTAATTCTTTCCATTTTTCTCTTTTCATTTTACTTAACAGCTAGCTGCTAGTTTTTTAAGAAACAAACCTAAAATGTTGACTCGAAGTGCTGGACAAGTTTTGCAAGTTTTTTTTCCTCATCTGCAAATTTTTTGCGTAAAAAAATGGAAAAAGCTGATATTACTTACAATTTTTTTTTAATAATTGTTAATATTCTGTTAGGGAATTTACCCAATGCCTAATATCAGCAGCCATATTAGAAATTGAAATTAATGTTAAAGCTTTCAAGGCGCTGCCAGATAGAGATTTCGGCTATTCGAAACTTTGAAGCTAGCGTTTGTCAATCCCGAATACTCCATAAATTCAAAAAACTTGCGTGATGGCAATACCGACCACGGTTGCCGCAGACTTAAACAAAAAAATTACCAAGAGGTTTAAAACTTTTCGGCTGAAGAATTTGAACAAATATTCTTGATAATTTTAAAAATACAAAAAATAAAACCGCAATAGTTTTTGTTTTGCTCTGATACGTATTTTCACTTCAAATATAAAAGTTAAATTTTCATTGCACTGCAATAAGCACATGACATTTTGTTTTATCTACAAACTTTGATGGTAACATTGTGGATGGCTCACTGATTTTGCGTCCATAGTTTTTAATCGACTTTTATGATTTGTTAAGAAACGCTTTCGAATATAAAAATCAATTTAGCTCGAAATCATTTTTAAGACTTAAGCGATTATTGCAAATTGCCACATAACTTATTATCACACGCATCAACTCCCAAAATTTCATAGCGCTGAAATGTGCCGTTTAGAAGTTAGAGACTAAATAAATTTCAAGGCTGTATACAAACTGTATGCAAAGAAAATAAAAACAAACATTCTCCTGTAAAATTTACTTTTCGTTGGATACACTTTTACGGCGGTTAGGTCTCGATATGTATCTTCATTTATGCAGCTAATAATTTTATAATTGGAGAATTTATTTCACATAAAGCGCTGCCAGAGAAAATTATCAATATCGGATTACTATAATATAGAGATCCCGTAACTACCATTATTTTGGGCTAAGGAAAAAAGAGTGCATTATAGTTCCATTATTCCAGAAGATAAAGTATAATTAAAAAAAAAAAACTCTTCCTCCAATTTTAATTCTGATTTCATTTTTGTATTCAACTAAAATTTTGATTGAATTTCATGTACGTATTGGCCTGGTAATTTTTATTTTTTTTGATCGATTTTTGTCCACTTTTGATTTTCTAAATTCTGTACTCATCCCTAAAAACGGGACAAATGACGTGGAAGAATTTTTGACCTCGAAAAGTATAATAAATCCTCATTTCGATGCCATTATACCGATTAATTTTCCATCTTACAAATCGCCCTTCATTTGCCTGTTGACTATATATTCAACGAACAGTCAGTGCCTGATAATATTTTCATTGTCGCATAATTATTTCTATATTTTCTTGTATACGTACCAAAACTAAAAAAAAATTTCGAAAAATATCCAAATGCATGCGAAAGTTACCAAATAACCAACGGCATAAAAAATAACATATTTTTGTAATTAATTACCTAGTTCGGTAACCTTGATACAGGCATAACGGGAAATTTCAGAGCAGTGAAAACTTGAATGCGAACGATTAGTACGGTCCTTGGCGGTCGGTTTGTGACGGTAACGCGAAAAATTATTTTTTTTTAGTGTTTATTAAGTGAATATATTATTAATAAAATATTAATATTCGAGTTTGTACAAATATGTACATAACACAGACATAAATGAAAATTTCAGAGCAGTGAAAACTTGAATGCGAACGGTTAGTGCGGTCGGTGATGTTCGGTTTGTGACGGTAACGCGTAAAATTATTTTTTTTAGTGTTTATTAAGTGAATATATTATTAATAAAATATTAATATTGGAGTTTGTACTAATAGGTAAGTGGATAATAATACAAATTTTCATTTGGTTTTGGTCAGTGGCAGATCTTTACTTTGCATATTGGCCATAAAAATATATGTATGTATGTATGTACATATGTATGTATGTAGGTATAATTAATGGGTCGTCCATTTAATTTTAAAAAGCACCTAAATCAAATTGAAGCACAGGAGAGAAAGCTTGTCTGCGGGAAAGCACTGAGTGCCACCTGATGAAGTCGAAATACTCATCAGGTGGCACTCAGTATACAAACTGTATGCAAAGAAAATAAAAACAAACATTCTCCTGTAAAATTTACTTTTCGTTGGATACACTTTTACGGCGGTTAGGTCTCGATATGTATCTTCATTTATGCAGCTAATAATTTTATAATTGGCTGCGAACAAGCGCTGCCAGAGAAAATTATCAATATCGGATTACTATAATATAGAGATCCCGTAACTACCATTATTTTGGGCTAAGGAAAAAAGAGTGCATTATAGTTCCATTATTCCAGAAGATAAAGTATAATTAAAAAAAAAAAACTCTTCCTCCAATTTTAATTCTGATTTCATTTTTGTATTCAACTAAAATTTTGATTGAATTTCATGTACGTATTGGCCTGGTAATTTTTATTTTTTTTGATCGATTTTTGTCCACTTTTGATTTTCTAAATTCTGTACTCATCCCTAAAAACGGGACAAATGACGTGGAAGAATTTTTGACCTCGAAAAGTATAATAAATCCTCATTTCGATGCCATTATACCGATTAATTTTCCATCTTACAAATCGCCCTTCATTTGCCTGTTGACTATATATTCAACGAACAGTCAGTGCCTGATAATATTTTCATTGTCGCATAATTATTTCTATATTTTCTTGTATACGTACCAAAACTAAAAAAAAATTTCGAAAAATATCCAAATGCATGCGAAAGTTACCAAATAACCAACGGCATAAAAAATAACATATTTTTGTAATTAATTACCTAGTTCGGTAACCTTGATACAGGCATAACGGGAAATTTCAGAGCAGTGAAAACTTGAATGCGAACGATTAGTACGGTCCTTGGCGGTCGGTTTGTGACGGTAACGCGAAAAATTATTTTTTTTTAGTGTTTATTAAGTGAATATATTATTAATAAAATATTAATATTCGAGTTTGTACAAATATGTACATAACACAGACATAAATGAAAATTTCAGAGCAGTGAAAACTTGAATGCGAACGGTTAGTGCGGTCGGTGATGTTCGGTTTGTGACGGTAACGCGTAAAATTATTTTTTTTAGTGTTTATTAAGTGAATATATTATTAATAAAATATTAATATTGGAGTTTGTACTAATAGGTAAGTGGATAATAATACAAATTTTCATTTGGTTTTGGTCAGTGGCAGATCTTTACTTTGCATATTGGCCATAAAAATATATGTATGTATGTATGTACATATGTATGTATGTAGGTATAATTAATGGGTCGTCCATTTAATTTTAAAAAGCACCTAAATCAAATTGAAGCACAGGAGAGAAAGCTTGTCTGCGGGAAAGCACTGAGTGCCACCTGATGAAGTCGAAATACTCATCAGGTGGCACTCAGTGCTTTCCCGTAGACAAGCTTTTTCTCCTGCGCTCCAATTTGATTCAGGAACTCTTTATGTGCCCTAAAAGTTAACTCACTTTTGGCTGCTACATATCTTAAATATCCGATTAAAAATCAAAATATCGAATAGATACATAACAGAGCTGTAAAAAGCTGCAATCATTCTTCCCAGCAATCATTGATTGTTCTACCAGTTTTATTGCATTGAGAATTTATTGCAGCTTTTCGATTGTTGAAATTGCAATTTGAAAAAATCTGTGTTCCATTGATCGCAATAAACATCTATAAAAAAAAATTTGATTGTAAAAAACAACAATCAGCAATAATTTATCTTCCATTTATTGCAATAAATGTTTATTGAAATTTTTGGGGATCAAGTTCATTGCAATAAAATGTATTGAAATTTTTTGATTGTACAAATTTTCAATACAATAATTTACAAAAATTTCATTGCAATAAACATTTTTCATAAATCATTTTCATTGTAAAAATTACAATAGCAATAATTGTATTGTAATAAATTTTCATCGCAAATCATATTGATTGAAAAATATTTGATTGCAAGGCTTTCAAAAGCAATCATTTTCCTCATAACTTTATACGCAAGCATTGGAACTGATTAAAGGCAAGCGCCTGGGTAATTTGCGTAATACCCGGCATTCATATAACACGGTTAGCCGTGTAATACACCATTTCCCGGGTACATATGTATGTATGTACATATTGGTTTGTGCTGGGCAAACTTTACTGGTAATATTTGCAGTCGTCAATTTGTATAAAGTCTGGTTGATAAGATGATAAGAATGAGGATAAGGATAAGGATAATGATAAAAATATGGATAAAATTGAGCATAAGGGTGAGCATGGGGATAAGGATATATGTATTTATATATTTATTTTGTACCATTTGCTTTTCCATTTACTACCCGGACATCTCATTACTGTCATACATACGTACATATGTGTGGTTGTTTAATATATCGCTAGTAAAGTCTATCCATTTAAAATATGAACCACGGGCTCTTATTTTTTATCAAAGTAAATACATATTGAGCCCTAACCGTCATAAAGGTGTATCCAACAAAACTAGCTTTTTTATGGAAATCAATAACTTATTACCACACGCATCAACTCCAAAAATTTCATATGGCGTTTAGAAGTTAGAGACTAAATACATTTCAAGGCTGTATGCAAAGAATGCAACTCCCAAAATTTCATAGCGGTGAAATATGACGTTTAGAAGTTAGAGAAAATACATTTCAAGGCTGTATGCAAAGAAAATAAAAAAAACTTCTGTAAAATTGACTTTTTGTTGAATACACTTTTATCACTGTTATGTCTCGATATGCATCTTCATTTATGCAGCGAAAAATTTTATTTTTATGTGAATTTTATATGAGGTATTGGCCAGTTTTTTTTAATTAAGAAAAATTTAAAAATTTGTTTTTTGGTAGAGGTTATGGATCCATTTCGGAGACCACCAGGAACAATGAGGAATTTATTTCACATAAAGCGAAGTCAGCGAAAATTATCAATACCGGATGAATATAATATAGAGATCCCGTAACTACCATTATTTTGGGTTAAAAGAAAAAAGAGTCTTAAAAAAGAGTGCATTATTGTTATTTTATACCGGAAGATAAAGTATAATTAAACAAAAAAAAATTTCCGCCGATTTTAATTTTGATTTCATATTTGTATTCAACATAAAATTTTTATTGAATTTCAGGTACGTATAGGCCTGGTAATTTTTTTTTTTTTTTTTGATCGATTTTTGTCCACTTTTGATTTTCTAAATTCTGCCTTCATCCATAAAAACGGGACAAATGACGTGGACGAGTTTTTGACTCAGAAAAATATAATAAATCCTCATTTCGATGGCATGATATCGATTAATTTCCCATCTTACAAATCGCCCGGCTTAGTCGGAGATATACTCTTCTTCATTTGCCTGTTGACTATAAATTCAACGAACAGTCAGTGCCTGATAATATTTTCATTGTCGCATAATTATTTCTATATTTTCTTGTATACGTACCAAACCTAAAAAAAATTTCTCGAAAAAATAACCAAACGCATCCGAAAGTTACCAAGTAACCAACGGCGCAAAAAATAACCTATTTTGGTAATTAATTACCTAGTTCGGTAACCCTGATACAGGCATAGCGGGTATTTCAGAGTAGTGAAAACTTGAATGCGAACGGTTAGTGCGGTCGGTTTGTGACGGTAACGCGAAAAATTATTTTCTTAGTGTTTATTAAGTGAATATATTTTTAATAAAATATTAATATTCGAGTTTGTACAAATATGTACATAATACATACATAACGGGAAATTTCAGTGCAGTGAAAACTTGAATGCGAACGGTTAGTGCGGTCGGTTTGTGACGGTAATGCGTAAAATTATTTTTTTTTAGTGTTTACTAAGTGAATATATTATTAATAAAATATTAATATTGGAGTTTGTACTAATAGGTAAGTGGATAATAATACAAATTTTCATTTGGTTTTGGTCAGTGGCAGATCTTTACTTTGCATATTGGCCATACAAATATATGTATGTATGTATGTACATATGTATGTATGTAGGTATAATTAATGGGCCGTCCATTTAATTTTAAAAAGCAGCTGAATCAAATTAAAGCGCAGGAGAAAAAGCTTGTCTGCGGGAAAGCACTGAGTGCCACCTGATGAAGTCGAAATACTCATCAGGTGGCACTCAGTGCTTTCCCGTAGACAAGCTTTTTCTCCTGCGCTCCAATTTGATTCAGGAACTCTTTAAAATTTAAATATGTATACCATTAAAAATGAAAATATCGAAGAGATACATAAGTAGATACTCTTACTTTTAAAACACTCGAAATTTCTTAAAATTACAGAGCTTTCAAGAATTATCTAAAGAAGGATATCGCAGTAGATAAGCTGATTGGAATTGTGTATGTATACTACAAAATTTCAACAAATTTTTGTTACAGAAATAAAATTCTACTTTTCTAAAGGATTTCGGTGCGCTGAATCCAAGTCTGAAGTCAGATTTTCTGTAATACGTACAGTTTTTTAGATATTCATGCCCAAAGAGGCGAAAAACGCGATTTTTGGCTATATTCACTCCTCAATATCTTTTAAATTACTTACTTATTTTAAAAATTGATTAAAGCTATTGAAAGCTCGGTCATTTCTCTTGAACACAAAGTTTTAATTTTTCGGATATCTAATTTAGGTATATAGTAATATATGTTTTTGCACAATAAGGTATTTTTCGTCGAAAACAACGGCAGCTTTTGTAGTATGTTATAGGCGCAATCAAATTTTGTAGTTGCTTAGAAGAATACTTTTTTTTACGAAGCCACTTACATACGTCCATGATATAATAAACTTCCTAAAAGCGTGCTTCAAAATTTTTAATTATATTTGTATGGAGAAAATATTGCAAAACTAATGAAGCTTAATATGCAATATTGCAAGTTACAAGAAAGATATCTGAAATATTAAAACGGTTTCTTCAAGAGAAATGTCAGCGTTTTCAATAGCTTTAAGCAATTTTTAAAATAAGTAAGTAATTTAAAAGATATTGAGCAGTGAATATAGCCAAAAAACGTGTTTTTCGCCTCTTTGGGCATGAATATCTAAAAAACTGTACGTATTACAGAAAATCTGACTTCAGATTCGGATTCAGCGCACCGAAATCCTTTAGAAAAGTGGAATTTTATTTCCGTAACAAAAACTTGTAGACCAGTGATATCAGACAAAACGAATTGGAAAAAATTTTACCTTGAAATTAATTTTCTTCTCTTTCATGTTGACATTTTTAAAGAAAACACACACATAAAAACGGAAGTAATATAACCTCTATTTGGATAAACCTTGAGAGCGATTCTTGTTATTTTATATGGGTAACCGTGTTCCGGTTCATTTTAGCAAAAAAGTTGTTCTAACTGGTCTATAACACACAAATATTTCAAACGTCGTTCCAAATTTAATACCGCTTTTAACTAAAACCGATTTTAGTGAACGACTATGACTACGCCCATAGTTATTTATATTATCTTTATATATGTATGTATGTATGTACATATATTACGCTAAGCGATTTTTTGTACGCACCATAACTTCTACACCGTTATACCAATTTTCGGAAATGGGGTGTCAAATGAAAACGTAGATGTGCAGAACGGTTTAATATTTCTGAAAAGGGTTGCCACCTGTTTAAAAATTTATTTATCCTGTATTGTTTGTTTGATTTTTAAATTTGAAATGTCGTATGAAAGGGCTTTGCTTGAAAATAAGTAATTTATTATAATTTTTACAAAAAGGATTGCCATCCGTTAAAAAATTAAGTTCTCACGTCCAGTGTACAGTCACTTCACTTTTTCAAATGATCTGAAATTTCACATTTCTTAAACGCCTTTTTTATGGCAAAAGTTTGGTTTTGATACAGAGGCCAAACTTTTCGTATAATTTTGGGTTGGAATGAGCTTGATTTGGGCCACATATATCCATTCGTCAGGTTATGAAGTACCCTCTAAACTTACAAAATATGCAAACAAGTGGATTTCAGAAAGATATGGAATGAGCTGGTTTTGATAGCAAATGCCTCATGTATTAAGCAGGGTATCCACATCACAAGAAATGCTAAAACTCCATATAAAAAAAAAAGCTCAATAAATAGTCAAGAAATTTTCTTGTGTCAAATATTCTTTAGGCAGTGTCCACTTCACAAGAAATTCTATTACAATTTTTTACGAAAAATGGGGTTGGCAACGCTGGTTTCGCCAAGAAATATATACGATTGTATATATTTCTTGAAGAAAAAATCAAACGTCAAAATTACTTCAGAAATAAATGCCAAATTTTTCTTGAGCAATTTCTTATAGGGTCTATACACGATGCGTCTGATTCAAGAGTCAGTTTAGGTGTATTAGTGAAAATGTGAATGTAGTAGTTTACACCGACATGACTCTGTCATGACTCAAGAAAATCAAAACTAGTTTGATATTTTGCTGTGACGCGGCGAGTCAACACGTACACGGATGACTCGCGAGTCAGACGCACTGTGTATAGACCCTATAATAATTGGCTCAAAATTTTTCTTCAAAAAAGAGCAACAATTAGATAAAGCTCACAATTTGATTAGTGAGAGAGCGTGTAGACGGGTTAAATAACGAATTATTTATCGAATCATTTGCATCGCCAATTACGCCCTGTGTGGACATGTTATCTACTAGTCCACAGCTATAAAGCTTTGCTATTTGTGTGGGCTTTTAATTAGCCGCCAAAAGACAAGTGCTTCTCTCATCGGAATATTATTCTTGGATTACCATAAATAATGCGCGCCACGTGCGAACTTAAGCAAGTTTTGAGACAAACATGAAATTGTAATTAGTAGGTATGTATGATCGGTGTAGTATAAGTAAAACATTTTCTAAGGCAAGTAGAATGTCATTGCAAGATAACAAAACTGACAGAAACAGATTTGCCAACTTAAAGTTCTGAAAAAAAACTTACAAATATTGTGCAATTGACTTTTAAGCCCATATGACACTAAATTTTTTTCTGGTATTCTACCAGGTTTTTTGTGTGAAGGAGATGGTCAAATACAGTTTTGCGTTGGTGCAAGCGAGCAAGCTATATTGAAAAAAACCAAACAAAATACCATCTAGGCGATTAAAAACCAACGAGCCAGCTTGTATTTCGGTCATGGTATAAGTATACCAGGTAAAACAAACGTCAAGTTTTCGTCGCCATATTAACCACCTGACAATTAAGCAGATTATGACATTTCGTGCTGCCAATACTCAATGATAAAAATCCTCCATTAATGGCATTTTTCACTGCTTTGTTTTAAAAATGAATTGTAACCATGGTATTCATAGTAACGAATTTTTTCAATTTGAATTGAAAGAAATTTTTTCAATTTGAAAAAATTACACATCCTGCAGTAAATTTGTTTCACTGCTGAATGATAATTGATGATTCTTCTGAGTACTATTTTTACTATTATTATTATTTTTTTTTTGAAAAAAAGCAAACCATTTATATGAAAAATTCAGCAGTCTTTATTTGAAAGTACTCACTGATGCCTCCTCAGTCATAGATGAATTTCATCAGTGATTCATAAAAGATTCATTTCGGATTTTTAATTCGCGGAATATTAGTTTGGCCATACTACAAAGTAGCCCTTTCCCGGTATTCTCGGAGAGTTTTTAATTTAGTTTAGTAGTTACGATCACTTTTAATTTAGGCTTTGTGATCACTCTGGTATATAGTTTGGGGAGGTTTTGGAGATTGATCTATTATAACTCCATATCGTCGCATAAAGTGCAATACCGCGTATCCGCTACCACCCAAATTTTACAGGAGACAGTAAAAACTGTTTTAATTCAAACCGGTTCGGAATTTTGCAAACCCACATCCACACCAAGGTAGATTTTTGGATTATATTCTTAATCCAAATATCATTTTGGCGAAAAACAGTTAAATGTGCAGTTATTGGCTTACTTATATGTATTTATACACAGAGCCAAAATACCACCTAAAATGCCCTATAAATTAGAACAAAGTTTAGCGGATTTCTCTATGCTTTCTCTCCAATAAGATGCCCGTCTTATTATTACTGGATATTTCATTTTAATAAAACTAAGTAGATAATCTGTAAAACTAATATGAAAACCTTTTCAATATAATTAAGAAGATGACCCGTGGATTTTAGATGAAATGATTTTCAGTAAAATTTAAGAGATAACCTATAAAAATACGATGAAAACCTATTAAATAAAATTTAGAAGATGACTCCTAGAATAAATATGGAAACCTTTTCACATAAATTTAGCAGATAACCTGTAAAATTAAGAAGAAACCCTGTTTAATATTATTAAGAAGAGAATCTTGATTTTCATCGGAAAACATAATTAGTCAACTAGTATTTTCCTAGGACTTATTCAGACAAAGGGCAACATTTCATTTCATATAAGTGCAGATGGACATAATAAACTCTTTATACCAAGTGCTTCATTAATCGTTTGAGAATTGTAGAAATGTGCAAAGCCGTAGTGAAATTGACGAACGGAGGAAATACATAAGAGCTCTTTTAAAAATAAAAAGTTCTCCCTTTTAATTTCTTGAACATGTAATTGCACGCATAAAACATGGCTGATGCAATAACTGTTATGCATACTTCTAGTATGTACGAGTATATATGTACATATGTATGTATGTACGTATGTTAAGACGTTTAAAGCAAAATTTGAATTAATAAGGGCTCTTTTAAAAATAAAAAGTTTTCCTTTTTAATAAATTCAAAAAGGTTCAAGTAAAAATTAGAGGATGTCCTTATTGATTTGCTTTATAAAAATTTTCTCCTAAAAACAAGCAGATTTCTTCTAACAATTTAATTTTTTTTTACAAAATGACATAAAAAATTAATAAACAAGAAGTTATCTCCTCGTTTTCAGACGATATCCTTTTAAATAAATTTAAGAAGAAATTCAAGCTAAAATCCAGAAGAATTTCTAGCAAAAATTTCTTCAATTTTGTCCCCTCTCCCTCTCCTCGGCCAAATAGCTTTTTCAGGTGGCAGTCTCTTTGATTGTAGGTGAACTTTTTGGCTCTGTGTAAGCGGTTTTGCGACTTTTATTTTGTTCAATAGTGACGTATACGCGGTTTTGCAGGCGTAAGTGAAAACTTTTCTTCAATAAAACAAAGTTATAATCCATTTCGTGTTTATGAAAGTATAATCAACTTTAGTACATTACAGTACAGTTATAAAGCAATAACACCTATTGTTCGCGGTATTTGTTCGAAAAATTTCCTTAAAAAAAAAAGAGGTTTTGAAACTGTGTCATTATTTAGAATTGCGTTGTGTGAATCTCAAAATTGTTGCATGAATGAATGGGGACGGACGCCAGGAATGTATTTTTGATTAAATCTCATTTTTGGCAAAAATGTCAGGCGGTTTTGCACTTTAAACGACGATATGTATGTACACCACCATACCAAGTGAGCATTTCAGTTTATATATGTATGTATGTACATATGTCCAATCCAATTACAAAAAAATATGTACCCTAGATTTTAACAATATGAGTTGCTTATTTCCGCGGTGCAATAATACCAAATATGGCTGCAAAGACGGTGATATAAAATTTTTCCAATTTCCGACGATACCCTTTTTCGCGGAGAGTGGATGAAGATTTGTGGAGTGAGCGAAGAGGCGCTACCGGAAGTTCCATAAATCTGCTCACTAGTGCCGTTTCTCTTTCTGTCCTTTGATTCCTGAAATACCCAAACTTTCAAACAAAAATCTACGCATTCAAAAAATAAAAGTCTGGCATCGCTATACTCCAAAACTGACATAAGATTAAACTTCAAAAATCTGCTTTTTAATCAAAAAGACAGCGTCAAAATGACAATGCACATACCTGTATTTTTTATACCATGATTTCGGTAGGTTTTTTGGCATTCGGTCATTTTTTCTGACAATTGTTTCAATTTGACAACTAGAAAATAAATTATATTTAAAATAAAAAATATATGGAAATACAAGTTTTAAATTGGCCTCTTATAAGCTTCTGCTTTGGCCGTAAGGGTAAAGAAGAAGTCCGGAAGAAAAATTATATTGCGTACTGGCTTCCCTTTATAACATGGAATGCACAGCTATCCTGCCCTTTGGGTTTCATAACTTTTTTATTTCTGTAATTTAAATTCAAATTTTCAAAAAAAATAATTTTTGAAATAAATATTATTTTCATTTAGTTTGAAGTTTAATGTCAATAATTGTTGTTGAGGGAGTATTTGTCTCTTTTCAACCTGTGGAAGAATTGTTTTTGTTTTTTGACTTTCGGTGGGTTTCCCAAACCAAAAAAACCAGGGAAAAATGTAGTGTCATATAGGCTTTAGCGCGTAAATGATTTTAACAAAAATTTTAAAAGAATTCATAACTTCATTTTAACGTTAAAATTTCTTATACTTTTAAAAAAAAATTTAATTTACAACAACGCAGTCACAGTTTTACTAATTCTTTTAGTAATTCGGATTTCTGATTTGCTCAACTTCACTTATTATCTTCGACGCCAAGTGCGAGTATCAAGTGTGTGTTATACATATTTAAAATTGCTTCTGCTCAAGTGCATTGATAGAATGTAGGCAGGTACACTCTATTACTAGGTAATTGACACCGATTTCAGGTTAATTCATTTCAACTCATTTCACACTCGATAAATTTTTACAACGAGTAACGAGTGAAAGCGACAACGGCAATATACATACATATGTACGAGGAAGTATGTACGAGTAGTTGGGGAACATGGAGCGTAGCAGTCGCACGTAGCTCTATTGTACCAGCACACCTCCCTACCCACAACCACCTCACCAACACACCTACACTAAAGTAATAAATTCGTTTGGATACGAGAGTACCGAGTACGTCGAATACCTGGCTTGGGCAAGTGTACTAGATGGCCGTTGCCTGTTTCCAGCTCGCTGCCGGTTGCCGGCTGATGTCAATAGAAGTTGCTTTACAAAATTGAAGGTATTGTTTGAACAGCAAATCAAGATCCAACACAAAGCAAGAAAAAAACAGAAGAAATAAAACGGGAGTTATTCGGTCGGAAGGCAAAAGCATGCATTGTTTTGTTGAAAAAAAGCTGCAATAAATGTGGAAAAGGGGCAGGGTAGAAACGAGTGGTGTGTATGAAAATAGTGCCATTTCATTGACAGTTCCAGGCACGCTACGCATTTTATGGTGCACCAAAGAGAAAAAACAAAAGGGTATTTAAGCTAGAAAAGGGTAGAAGAAGACAGATAGAAATGGTAAATAGGAATACCAAAAAGTGACAAAAGAAACGGAAGTAAGCACTCAAAACGAAAAAGGGTGCCGTGCCTGTGACGTGTTGTGCGGGTGGCTGTTTTGGTGGAAAAAAATGCGATATTCGGTCACGTTTCAAATTGAAAAACTTGAAATTAATATGTATGTACATATGACTGGATATATGTACATTAGGCCGTCTCGTCTTATATGGACCAAAAAAAAAAAAAGTCCACCGTACGCCCCCCATATGATTTCTCTTTCGAAAACATTTCTGGAAAATTTTTTTATTTTTTTTTGGACGCCGCTAGATGTTGCTAAAATTAATTTTTTTTTCATATCTTCGGTAGTTATGGTCCGATGCCTAAGTTTGATATACCAATCTCTTTGGCGTGAGAGGAGGGTTTCCACTTTCTAATTGCATTAACCCTATGTGCGCCATTGGGGTCACTTCCACCCAGTACTTATTGTATACCACCTTAATGTAACTTTTTTCCGGAATGTTAAACGTCGTTAAAAACCATTAATATTTTGCAAAAGAAGTATTTGGATCGATTCAGTAGAACCGGAAATAAATCACATTTAACATTCCGAGGAGTATAAGTTTTTCGCTTCCTGTAGTCTTTTAGGTTCATTTTACAAAGATTTTTTCTGAAGAGACTCCTACTGAAATTTTATGGCGAATAATTTTCTAGAACATTTTAGCCCTCTAGCGACCTTAAAAATACTATTTCCTGACTATACTCTATTTCCTGACTGTATAAAAAGGGATCAAAATAACCCTTTTTCAGGGGTGTAAGATGGTTAAAATGTTCTAGAAAATTATTCGGCGTAAAACTTCAGTATGAGTCTCTTCAGAAAAAATCTTTGTAAAATGAACCTAAAAGACCACAGGAAGCGAAAAACTTATACTCCTCGGAATGTTAAATGTGATTTATTTTCCGATCTACTGAATCGATTGAAATACTTCTTTTGCAGAAGATTAATATTTTTTGACGGCGTTTAACATGCCGGCAAAAAAGTTACATTAAGGTGGTATAAACTAAGTATAAACTAAGTGACCCCAATGGCGTACATAGGGTTAATACAATTATGAATTAGAAACCCCCCTCTCAAGCCAAAGAGATTGGGGTATCAATCTTAGGGATCGGATCATAAATACCGAAGATATGAAAAAAACGAATTTTAGCGACATCTAGCGGCGTCCAAAAAAAAAAATGTTTCCAGAAATGTTTTCGAAAAAGAAATCATATGGGGGGGAGGGGGGCGTACGGCGAACTTTTTTTTTCTCGATACGCTCTAATGTACATATGTATTTGCGTACTTCAAGTGGAGCACATCTTTCAAAAACGGAATGTGCCAATCGTCGATTTGAAGGCAATTGCTTTGAGGCTGACATGGGTTTTCCGAAAGCTATGCACGTAGTGCTCTCAGTGCTGTAGTAGGAATACGAAACATTCCTATTCTTAAGGAAAAGGAGTCAGCTTTTAATGAAATACAATAAGTCCAATTCTTAGGATCTATAGAAACTTTGGGCACACATTGGAAGAACTGAAATCCATATTCTGCATCTAATTCAGTTTTCTGGCACACAGATGCTTCGAAACTTGTTGATAGGAAAAGTCGAGCTGGTCTATTTGGGCCAAGATTCATAAAATACGAGTTTGGACAGAAAGGTTTAAAAGTCTTACAAAACTACCCCAGGTCTTTCATTTTAAAATCATTCAACGCTCAAGAAATATTACTTCATAAAATTTATCAAGAACATAAGGGGGCTAAGCGGCATCTCAGACTACGTTACTCCCCAAACCGACTTCAAAATATAACCACGGGTACTAATAGAATACAACGGATGGAAAAAAATACTACGAACCAATCGCAATATGCTAAACTTATTTACAAACGGAACAAAGATGGACGCAAGGGTAGGAGCTGCAGCAGAACTAACGCTCTCAAACTCTAGTGTAAACATTTTCATTGACCAGTGAATCAGTGCAGGGCCAAGTTACATGAACTGGGCACCCGGATACCAGGGAAACACCGAGGGAAACTAGAGAGCACACGTTTTAGCTAAAGCTGTGGTATCAATAGCGCAAGTGAGTCTGCAGAACATTTCCCACTATCTAAACTACTACAAAGCTTAAATAGATCAGGTACTGATACGCAAAGGCGATTCCCAGTGGAATACTTGGCCAACCTGCGAGATCGCCATGCTTCGCTCGTATAACATAAAAACTCACACTTCCTAGAGCAGGCTACAGATAGGCACTTAGAAGGCACTGTCTCACACCATCTTAGGCGTTCAAAATGGGACTGCTGCAGACTGGTCAGGCGCGCACGGCATGCAACGAACCCGTTGTTGTTGGTACTCTAGAACATCCTCTCTGTCAATGTCCAGCTTTTGACAGACTCCGTCCCCGAAGTCTTGCATTCCAGGTTTAATATAACGCTTCTAGGAATGACGGAAATCCGTTCTACAATACATTATTAAGCACCATACCTGGTCTATCTGAGGGAGCACAGGATCTTGGAAAACGTAACGTTACCTAACGTAACCTTATCAAGAACATTTACAAATTCAAAATAATAAAGTTCAACTCAATCAAATTAGATCAAGGGTGCTCAACGCTCTCGTATTGAAACTCCAATACATCTACAAAAATTTATTAGTGCACTCAGAAAAAATTTGTGTTAGATTTAAAAAAAGTTACAAACTACAAGTAAATTTTTATTGTACCATTGGAAAATTTTGCATACAACATACATAGGTACAATATTTACAACATATTTTATTTATACAAATGTATCTGCATATATATTAAATTATGATATGAACTCGTGCATATAAAAAAAAAATATATCTACATATTACATAATAAGAATAAGTGATAAGTTTATTCAAGGCTGTTTATTAAATTTTCAATATTTATTGTCGAATCAGAGGTGGATAATTGCAGAATTGCTTCCAAATGCTTTTGTGATAAAAGGTTTCTTTGGTTTGTTTTGATGAACTTAAAGCTTTTTCGCAAATATATGTGCTGCCGAACATGGATAAGTATTTAAAATTTCATTTCTTATGAGTGGATACTTGTCATATTTTATTTCTGTGATATATATAACTTACCTTAATTATTAATTTATATACGTACCTATAATTAATTAGCATAGACTGCGACTCGCAATAATATTTCAGCAAAAAAGCTCTAATTCCTATTCTTCTTACTAAAATCTACTTTTATTTTTCTTCAAATAATTTGAAATACACTTTTGCCACACATTTTCCAATATTAACTAGAAATTTTTTTCAGTTTTTTCGTTTGCCTACAAATCGCACCCTAAATCAAAAAATTGCACAACTCAAAATTTTTTGAAACCATGAATAACGTCTTTAGGGACTGCTAAATGTTAGTCTCCTCCCAGCAAGAGTCTTCTTCATTACCCAAGGTTTTACTTCAAACCTTCGTTTGTAAAGAAAAAGGGTTTCTTGCATTTCTTCTATTTCTTTTATATTTATTTGGGTTTTGAGTTACGTCGCTTTTCAATTCAAGAATTCAATTTTTTCAAAAAAATTTTATTTTCAATTTGTTAGTGTAATTTTCAATTTCATATGGGAAGGGCGACGCCAACGTAGCTTCATATGGGAAGGGCGAAGCTAACGTAGCTTCGCCCTTCCCATAAGAAACTCAATCACATTCATTTGAAATTTTTTATACCTGTGGGCATATGGCAGGGGAAGAAAATTTTATTTTTATATTCATTGGGCGAATTTGTATCTGTGCCTATGTCTGGGGGGAAAAACAAAAACAAATGTGATTCAAGGGCATAGCATGAGCATCTATGAATTAGATTCTAATTATTAGAAAATACACCACGTCCGATAACACAATCAATTAATAACACAAACTTGTGACCATAATTAAGTCATCAAACGAACCAACATGACAAATGCAGGCAGGAAATAAATATGTCTTAGGTATACATACATAGCTATGAAAAATTAAAAAAAAAAAAAAAAAAAAACAAAAAAAAAAGTTCATTGTATTTTCGATAGATATAGTGCGCACTCGATGAATTTTCTTTGTCTCGCAATCAACGAAAAAAAAAATATATGAAATTGGAGTAGAGTAGAAAAAGTAGAGGACTTTGGAACATTTCCATTAACGTTATTGTTGTTTTTTTTTTTTTGTTGTGGCAACCAATCAACGCGATCCAACGCTTAAAATTAGGACAATAGACGACCATTCATTCGTGTTTAAGTGGCTGAGCCGGCCTACTGAGCGTGCACAAAACCTGTGCTGGGGCTGACTGTGTTTTTAGGTTTCATTAGCGGTGCTTTTTGTATTGGATGATGATGATGGTGATGGTGGTGGTGATGATGGATATGTTGTTGTATTTGTTGTTGTTATTGTATACATTTATCGCTGTTGTTGTATGTAGGTTTTTATTTTTTCGGTATTGCTGCTGTTTTATTTATTGTCGTTTATTCGCTTTTGCTGTTGTTGTTGTCGTTTTCTTACTGACAGCTTTTGTGGCTGTGCACGCAGTGGCAAGCACTCCATTACACCTTTGCGCCTGTAAAATGCTGCCACTCAAATTCATTCACTCATTCACAAATTTTTTGCAGCTTCCATTTTTCCATTTTCCATGAGGAACAATTCCTTTTTGGTTGGTTGCTTGCCTGCCCCATTGACAATGAACATGAAACAAAGCATGACATGCATATATATATACAAAAATATCTACCTTGCTATACAACAACCATAACAAAAACAACTCTACCCAGGTTAAAATAAAAAAAAAGGTGAATCGGTCCATATTCCGTCGCTTTGCGCTTAAGTTAAATGAAAGCAAAAAAAGAAAAAACAATCGTTGCTGGTTCACAATGGGTTAACGTTGCCGTCGCTTCAATATTGCCATATCTACCACCTTGCGTTAACTGCAACTGGCACATCGCTGCAGGTTTGCACATTCATTTCTGCTGCTGTGTTTTTGTTGTTGTTGATTGCCAACGTGTACTGTTGGGCGCTTTTATGCTTTTCACTTTTCATATTTTTGCCGTGTATTTGTTTTTTTTTTTTTTGTAATGCCATTCACTTTGATTTTGTGTGCTGTTATTGTTGTTGATGTTGGTGGTTGCTTTTTTTAGTATTCTAATTGTTGTTGTACTTTATACACATGAACATCAGTTTCTGTAAACTGGGTTGCCAATTAAAAATCCATTGAAATCATTTCTTTCATGTGATTCATGTGGCATAGAAAAAATCGTGTCAATTATAATAAAGAGTAACGAGCGACGAGTAACGTGAGTTTACTAGTTTAGTATACCTATCGCTGCAGCTGTGAATTGCATTTAACCTAAAATAGTTTTGACATATAGAAAATAACTGACCAGCTGAAATTTGACTACTAACGCAAACTGAAATTCATTAACTAATTAAGCAATAAAAAGCCTTTGGAAGAAGATTTACTGGATTACTTGTTACATTGCAGTAAAGCTCATCCTGCTAAACATAAGAAGAGAGGGAAGTGAACGCGGAAAGGTGCTATCATCTCAAGGCATGAAGAGGCTGTGAGAAAGACTCCCACTCTCTCTGCTTCCTAGAGATGGCATGACTAAGTACATCCACTTTGAGAAACTGTACAGAATAGAGCTCGGGGATAAATTAATGTGAAAGGACTCCAGTTTGGAGGGCATCATAAGCAACAACCCAATGTTTTTGGTGTTGTTGTAGCCAGCAAGACACTGCCCGAAAGTTTTGGGGAGTGTAGGGGAAGTAACAGTTCTTTGCCGTTTAAATCCGGTACGCTCGGGTATTATTCTGTCACTAGCCCGACTGTCGTGCGAACGATTTTTTTTTGGCCATTATCAACCTTCTAGGCCGGTCGATTTTAGTCGCCTATTACGACAGGCATTTCTTACCACGGTTATATTCGAAGCCCCCTAACCCGCTGGGATGAGGAACAACCCGATAATATGTTGTACTGACTGCTCGAAAATACCAGAACGCAGGGGTGCCGGCTTCTGTAGTCCAGGATCAAAGGCAGTCTTACTACCACTGGGGCAATTTCCGAGCAATTTCCAAGCGGAAGTATTCGCAATTAGTCAGCGTACAGAGTTAGACTAAAAGATAGTAGGAATATACTGGTGAGAGAAGCACTATATTGAGCGACAGCCAAGCGGCACTCAGAGCACTGACATTCTGTAAGATGAGCTCCTCGCTAGTACTAGAGTACTAGAGTGCATAAAGTGGCCCGAAAGTGCAAAATGAGAAGCATCACATACATTCTAACCAATGTAACGAAAATAGGTCAGCTCTCAGCAGAAAAACTCTCACAATTTTGCGGTACTGTGGCATAAACTGTCTTAACAAACTAGCGCTAGAAACTCAGTACTTCTGGCATGGCCTCCTAGGTACAGAAGCTGTATGAGATAGCTGACGGGCTTGCCAAGGAGGCAGCGACAGCAAACTCGTTAGGAACTGAGCCATTTCTAGATATAGGAATGCACACTTTAAGAGAGATGCTTAGAATTGAGGAAAATATAACTAGGGAGCAGCACTGCCAGCAATTTACAGTAATGCCCCAGGCGAAGTTACTACTGGGGGGAGGGTCCATCAAAAAACGCTTCTAGGCGATAATGGACCTCCCCAAAAGCAAACTGAGAATCGTGACTAGACTACTAACAAGTCACTGTACACTTAAAAGCAGAGATGTAGAATAATTATTATTTCATTTTGAAATTATAAAAAAGTCTTACAAATTTTCTTCAGGATCATAAAAGTCTTTTGATAATATTTTATTCCTGATGAAAATGATAAAAATCTTCTATAATTATTATTCAGAAACTTCCCAATAAACACAACGGATTCGCCTCGAATTCGCGTCGGATTCGCTTTCTCTGATTATATTATCGCGGCAATAGTTCGCGGCGATAGATCGGCGAATCCGAATTCGTAGGCATGTCACCTATCACTAGCGATTCGAGAATTTGTTCATTCTCGGATCGCTGGCGATTCGAATTTTTTATCATTAGCGATTCGAGAATTTTTAATTTCTCTGATCGTTGGCGATTCGAGATTTTTTATAAATGGCGTTTCAAAAATTAAAAGTTCAGAGTTTGGTTTACTGGCAATGGGTTAAATCCGAGTTCAGGTATAAATGTAAAATTTCAGAACTATAATGATTTTTTTAGTGCAAAACAACTTAAAAAAAAAATAGAAAAAAATGATATCGCGAAAATTGATTTTCTCGAACTTGCCGCGAACTCGAGGCGAGTCCGAGAAATTACGTTCGCGAAAATATGCTTTCTCGAACTCGCCTCGAATTCGCCGCGATATCATCCTCGCGTCTTGGTTTATTGGGTTATATTTTAAAAATCTTTCCATAATAGTTATTTCAAATATATATTTTTAAGTCTTCAAAGACTTTTATATTGAGACAAATTTGAAAAAAGTCTTTGCGTAATTATTATCAGTAACAAATTGTTTTTTATATCGAAAGAGTTTTTAGTGCTTAGCACGAAATTTATTTTAATTCAATTTTTAATTGTTGGGGTAAGTGAAAAAAAATTTAACAACTATTTACAGCGAAGGTTGAGTGTATAGCTATTTCACGAAAAACCATTTTCGATCATCAGCACTCTTTTCGGAAGTGGATGCAACTGGGGATTGAACCCTTCGCTGTAAATAGTTGTTAAAAAGTTTTTTATATCTTCAAAGACTTTTTCATTGAGACAATGTCCAAAAAAGTCTCAGAAAATTTTCAATAACTTTCATATTCATTTCAATTTGAAATTGTATGAAAGATTTTTATCGAAGATATAAAAAATAAATTTGTTAGGGCCGATTTCATAATAAAATTCTAAAAGAGCCATTTAAATGTTCTTTAAAGTGGTAGTGATTTCATAATAATATAATAATAAAAGGCTCCTTAAGCGAAAATATTGCAAATGGCAATGCCGTCTTCGGCAGTTTTACGTCAAATGACTGTCATAAATTTAAAAATATTGAAATTTAAAATTTGTTTTTTTTCTGAAAATAAAAAGATTTTTGATTGTGGCTGTATTTTTTTGAAAAAAAAAAAAGAACAAAAGTGCATAATAAGGAAACCCAGTGCGGGAAAAATAGGAAGCGTCAGCCAACCTCATAAAAGAGGAAGAAAGTGAATATTATAGGACTCAACAAACAAAACAACAAAATCGGTTCAAAAATTTTAATAAATTTTTGATTTTGACAGACTGCAGAAAATAATTTTTTGTTGGCAAAAGGAGCCCTTTAAATAACTTAAATGTCCGTTTTTGGGTATTTAATTTTAAAGGAACTTTTATCTTCAAAAAGACTGTATGAAATCGATCAGCAAATTAAAGGATCCTTTAAATTTTAAAGGAGCTTTTAATTTAATTATGAAATCGGCCCTTACTCAAAATAATTACTTAAAGATATTTTTGAAATTCGTCTCAATGAAAAAGTCTTTGAAGACTTAAAAACAATTTGTTACGGATAATAATTACTCAAAGACTTTTTTCAAATTTGTCTCAATATGATAGTCTATGAAGATATAAAACAAAATTTCTCATTTATAATAATTACAAAACGACTTAAAAAAATATCTCAGAAATAACTATTATGGAAAGACTTTTAAAATATGTACATTAGACCGTATCGCAAAAAATAAAGTTCGCCGTACGCCCCCCCATATGATGTCTTTTTGGAAAACATTTCCGGAAAATTTTTTAATTTTTTTTTTGGACGCCGCTAGATGTCGCTAAAATTTGTTTTTCTCATATCTTCGGTATTTATAGTCCGATCTCTAAGTTTAATACAGAAATGTCTTTGGCTTGAAAGGGCGGCTTATACTGTAGAATATTATTAACCCTATGTGCGCCATTGGGGTCACTACCACCCAGTACTTAGTTTATACCACCCTAATGTACCTTTTTTACGTCTGCATGTTAAACGTAGTCAAAAATCATTAATCTTTAGAAAAAAGAAGTATTTCGATCGCTTCAGCAGAACCCGAAATAAAACACGTTCAACATCCCGAAGAATATAGGTTTGTCGGTTCCTTTGGTCTTTTAGATTAATTTTACAGAAAAATTTTCTGAGGAGACCCATAGTAAATTTTTTAGCCAAATAATTTTCTAGAACATTTTAACCCTCTAGCGACCTTAAAAATACTATTTTTCCTGATTTTCTAAAAAAAGGGGGTCAAAATAACCATTTATTGGCGGTGATAGAGGGTTAAAATGTTCTAGAAAATTATTCGCCATAAAATTTCAGTAGGGGTCTCCTCAGAAGAAATTTTTGTAAAATGAACCTAAAAGACCAAAGGAAGCGAAAAACTTATATTCCACGGAATGTTGAACGTGTTTTATTTCGGGTTCTACTGAATCGATCGAAATACTTCTTTTGCAAAAGATTAATGCTTTTAGACTACGTTTAACATGCAGGCATAAAAAATTGCATTAGGGTGGTATAAAATAAATACTGGGTTCTAGTGACCACAATGACGCACCTTGGGTTAATAATATTCCATAGTATAAGGCGTCCTTCCCAGCCAAAGACATTGGTGTATTAAACTCTGAGATTGGACTATAAATACCGAAGATATGAGAAAAATAAATTTTAGCGACATCTAGCGGCGTCCAAAAAAAAATAAAAAACTTTTCCGGAAATGTTTTCCAAAAGACATCATATGCGGGGGCGTACGGCGCACTTTATCTTTGCTTCCCTATAACGCGAGACGGCCTAATGTACATATGTTTCTTTCAATAATAATAATTTTTTGATTTTTATTTTTTCTCTTATAATAATTACAATTCTGCACAAAAGCCATATGCGCAAACTTGGCATTTTATCAAGCAGTTTGTGGCTTTTTTGTGATATGGAAGACGAGACTGTTGAGCACATTCTCCTCGAATGCGCACCCATATCTAGTAGGAGATAGAGGACACTTGGGCAATATCAGCTCGAGGACAGACACATACCAAACCTGAGACCAAACGAAATATTCAGTTTTGTGTATAAGATTGGCATGGGGAATATATTATAATGAACTGGTTGGCATAATATATCCATAGGTCGCAGTGCATATTAACCTACATATTTATCTATCTATCTATCTATCTATCTATCTATCTATCTATCTATCTATCTATCTATCTATCTATCTATCTATCTATCTATCTATCTATCTATCTATCTATCTATCTATCTATCTATCTATCTATCTATCTATCTATCTATCTATCTATCTATCTATCTATCTATCTATCTATCTATCTCTTTATCTATCTATCTATCTATCTATCTATATATCTATCTTGTTTAGGTGTAAGCTACTATAATGAAACGCACTTGATTTGTATTCTTTGTTCACTTTAGTTTTAATTCACTTTTAGTTTGGTTTACAATTTCATTTTATATCTATACAGTAGAATTAGTGTTCAAAATTTATATTTCGTTTGATTTGGATTTTAGGTATGTAGGTATTTCGATTTTGCTTCGACCGCGCGGATAACAGCTCAGGACAATAGTTCAAGATCAACTCAACTCTATATAATTTTTCTTACAGGAACTATGTAGTTTTAGGCAATAGATAACGGAGACATTCCAGATAGATAGATAGAGGTAAGTACATAAGTGGCGAGCGCATATAAATATGTGTATATAGAGAGAGGTGAGTACATAAAGAGTGAGTATAGATTAGAGCTCTAGATACCCGGGTATCGAACAAATCGAATTGATCGTTTTTGTTTGAAGCCCGTTTGTTGTTCAAATGCCCGTACAAACATTCGAGCATTCGAGCTTACAAACAAAAAAATGTGTATCGAAAAAACAAAAATAAAAACAACTACATATGAAAAAGAAAAAAAATAATAAACAAAAGAAAAAAACAAACTTCAAAATGCCCGAATTGTTCAAATGCCCGTACAAACATACGGGTAATAAACAAACAAACAACTGTTCGAGCATTTGAACAACAATTGTTCGGGCTACTCGAAAATGTTCAAAAAAAATCTGGAGCTCTAGTATAGATCAGAAGGTAAGTGCATATAAATGAAATGGAAATTAGGGGTGAGGATTGACAAAATATTATTATGTATTATTTCGGGCGAAACGTTTAATCAAATTGGATGAGGTCCTCATCTTCACTCATGTCCTCAACATATCTATCTATATATATATCCATCTATTTAATCTATATTTCTACGTTGTCGATCTTAAGGCCTAAGAAATGCATTGAAATCAATAGCGATTATTTAGAGCTGATGGGGAAAGACGTTGACTAAGAAGTATATAATTGAGTTTGATGAATGAAATGGGAATAATATGATTTTTACTTAAATGGCCTTTCATGTGAGGGTTATCAACGCTTCCATGCACCATTAGACGATTTTTGATACTTATGGAAACATTTCTATATTCTTCGAGCTCGTTAAATTGGACTCTTTGCATGGCTAACTTCCCTGGTTTCTCGTTCGAATGACTATCATCGTTAAATTTTTTATCAATTTCACCTACGCCGCTGAAGGACAGAGTTTCATTACTCCATGATAAGAAGCACATTACCTTACTCCTTGCTATCAATACATTCATACAACTTTTGTCCGCAAATAGCCAGCACATTGACAGGAATAACAAAGGCCGCCCACCGCTCGCCACCCGTGTACCTTGCCTTTTCGAACAACAATAGTAGCCGTTAGCTATGACGACAGCCACTTATTGTTCGCTACTTACGCGGCTTATGTGTACCTTTTGTCTGCATTTATTCGCTATAGAAAATAAAAATAGGTAAAAAAACTTTTTAAGTTAAACGGTTTTATGTTATACATACATTGCAATGTTTAAGATAAATGTACTAAAAGCCAAAAAATAATAAAATAGATACAGTCGTGGGAATTATAAACATTTGCATAGACTAGACTAAAATAAAACCGTGGGGCACGTCAATTGTCTACAAATTATCGACTTAATGTGCGATAGAAGAATCGTTTAATTCGTCGTTAGGCAGTTTGCCCGCAGACGGTGAGGAAATTACTTACTATTTTCTTGCTCATGGAAATTCCAATAGTTATACACTCCATGTTAATAAAAGAGATGTTTCAACTAGTTTATCTTTGGACATTCACACGAGGAATCGTTTCACTGCTCGTAGTTTGTCTTTAATCGACAAAACATGTGATAAAAGTACTACTCGCTCACCACTATGAAACCCTAAAACTCGCTTATAATCGAGCTTGCTAGCTTTTTTCCACATTCTAGCCCTACTTATCACACGTCCATCGTTGTCGGTTGAACAACTGCCTAATTATAGTGCAACATTACAAAACAAACATTTTAATCAACGATTGTAGACAATTGACGTGCCCCACGGTTTTATTTTAGTCTAGTCTATGCAAATGTTTATAATTCCCACGACTGTATCTATTTTATTATTTTTTGGCTTTTAGTACATTTATCTTAAACATTGCAATGTATGTATAACATAAAACCGTTTAACTTAAAAAGTTTTTTTACCTATTTTTATTTTCTAGTTTTTAGTTTTTATTTCGCATTCTGTTTAATTCATTTAGTGCTTCATTATTGCAAGGTTTCTTGCCCGTTAGTTTATTGCAGTCCAACGCCTCTATACGTATTCCCTGCAAAGTTCTTACTCTACTAAGAGCCACGTAGGCTTGACCTTCTTCAAACAGTTTCGCACCTAAGTATACGACCGCGTGATCCACAGTGCTGCCCTGCATTTTATGTATTGTAGAAGCCCATGATAGTATTAAAGGCAACATTCTTCTTTCAGCCGTCCCGTAATTGTACTTAGCTGGAAACTGTATGGCTTTCGGGTGTATAAGATGTTTAACTTAAAAAGTTTTTTACCTATTTTTATTTAAATAGAGCGACTCACGCGCCACCTAGCGGCTCCAATTTTTTTTTAAACATTTGTAAATTATTTAAGTAATGCACATGCTAAATATCAGCCAAATCGGTCCATAATTAGGATTTTCAGTTTTAATTACCCCGATCTCAGCTCCACCTAGCGGAATTTTTTTTTAAGAAAATATTTCTTTTCAAGGTAGTAATACATGTTCCGAATTTCAGCCAAATCGGACCATAAATGCGATTTTTGTAAATATAGCGACCCACGCGCCACCTATCGGAAGTTTTTTTTAAGAAAATATTTCTTTTCAAGGTAGTAATACATGTTCCGAATTTCAGCCAAATCGGACCATAAATGCGATTTTTGTAAATATAGCGACCCACGCGCCACCTAGCGGAATTTTTTTTTAAGAAAATATTTCTTTTCAAGGTAGTAATACATGTTCCGAATTTCAGCCAAATCGGACCATAAATGCGATTTTTGTAAATATAGCGACCCACGCGCCACCTAGCGGATTTTTTTTTTAAAGAAAATATTTCTTTTCAAGGTAGTAATACATGTTCCGAATTTCAGCCAAATCGGACCATAAATGCGATTTTTGTAAATATAGCGACCCACGCGCCACCTATCGGAATTTTTTTTCATAATATTGCATTGTCATCGGGGTTATACATGCGTACAAAATTTCAGATTAATCGGTTGACAGGAAGAGGGTGAAATTTGAATTACTAAATTTGACCCAAGAATAAATAATAAATAAATAAAAAAACAAACGGGGTGAGCTAAATAAAACCGTTTAAATAAAAGAGAATGGAAGTGGCAGTGGGACAGAATAAGCGAGTAGCTGGGCAATTGGGCAAGTAATGGTTTCACCCGAACACCTTTTATTGTGATGAGTTTTTAAGCGAACATCTTTTAAAGAACACGGAAAAGCGAGACCAACAAAGTCATAGGCAAAATAATACCATTCTTCATTCATTGAGTAATTCCTACAACAATGCATGCAATTATGGATGTATAGGTGAGCGCGAATGGTCTAAACATTGTGGGTGTATGTCTGTAGGCGGTTATTCGTTCATTAAAATATATTCAAATTTGAGCTTTTATTATTTTTACATTCTACCTTAAGTAAGTACATACCTAGCTGGGCGTTCAATAATTTTGCCGAAAAATTGGAAATGTTTGAATAATACTTAAGTTAATCTCTAATTTTCCGCTACATTTCTCCACGTAAAATGAGCGCTAATTAAAAACGTATTATGTGCATCTGTTGCGTAAATGAAATCGATGTTTTTGGGGGTTGTTCTGCTATAAAATAGCTTGTTATCTTGTTATCGATATTAAGAATATTTAAAAACCGCATGCATGAAATAAATCATTGATTAAAAGTATTGGCCATACTTTTAGAATTAATTTCATATTTGCCAGAATGCTCTCTAAATTATTATAAATAAAATCCTATGGATATGCTTAAGATATTTTCTACTGCGAAAGGATGAATTCATAATTTCTTTTTTGTTGTTTGCTTTTCCGACAGGTTAGGATTGTGATGTATTGTGGAACGAATTTCCGTAATCCCATGTCAAGTTTGATGTGATTATAAACCGGTTTCGGCTATGTGCTATCTTCAGTATCTTGTTTTGTGCTCTAGAGAAACCGGTTTATAACCAAATCAAACTTGACAAGGGATGACGGAAATTCGTTCCCCAATAAATCGATGAATTCATACACACTCGACAATCGCTGGCATTACAGCTTAACAAAACAGGTTGTAGAACATTCTCTAAACAAGGGGATTTATAAATTTTGTCTTCAACTTGTCTGATTCTTCTTCTACTTCTTCTTACTATAATATGGAGACTTTGTTGTTATTCACCAAACGTTTCGATTAGAAATATCAATTGTATAATAGGCCTTGCTATGTATTTTAGTGCTTTTGTTGTAGCTTAGTAGAGCTTATTAGCATTGAATTAATTATATTTGAAATTGAATAATTTATGTGAATTAGAAATTTTACTGCCTAATCGTGTGTTTAATAAGAAGAGGGAAATTATGAGCGTGGGAAATCTATTGATTTAGACTGGCATTGAAATAAACGAATAGAGGCATTAAGCCATCATTTGCTATGTTAATATCAAAGGCATGGGAGATTTGCATTAAAAAGTTATATGAATACTCTGAAAAAAAAAAAACGTTGTAAATACAAAGACTTTTGCAGTTAAATGAACAACTTTCCGCAGTTGAAATGTGCCCAACAACGCTCCGTTGTTGTTTCAAAGATGCGAGCGTTTTTGATTCAAATACTTTTCGTATTTAAGTTAACAACGGAAACTGTTGAATGAAATACTTTTACATTTAAGTTAACAGTTTTTGCTTTTGAATTAACAGCAAAAAATTTTAGTCCAAAAGCGAGCACTGTTGATTCAAATACTTTTCGTATTTAAGCTAACAACTTTTGCTTTTGAATTAACCGCAAAAGTTTTTGGTCGAAAAACGGGCACCATTGAAGCAAATACTTACGCATTTAAGTTAACCTCAAGCAAATTGTAAAAATAGTATTTTTTTTTAATATAATAGATATTATTTTATTTTATTTTTTTATACATATAATATACATATGTATGTTTACTTATCGAGCCCTAACCGCCATAAAGTGTATCCAACAAAATTATCGATTTTAGCGTTTTTAATCAACTCCCACAATTTCATAGACTTAAGGCTGGTTTCACCACCTCCGGTTAAGCACTTAACCAGAGATTTTTGCCCGGTGAACCAATTTATTTGACAGCTCGCCATACAATTTACGTCAAACTAACCAGCGATTAAATTAACCGCAGATTGTGAAACCGGCCATAAATAAATTTCAAGGCTGATTACCAACTGTATGAAAAGAAAATAAAAAAAAACCTGTAAAATTTAATTTTTGTTGGATATAGTTTTTGGCGGTTAGGGCTCGATATGTAGTAATATTAATACTAAGGCCCGCCGTCACCAAACGAACTTTAGTCATTCATCCATTCACCATTTCCAAACGCATCAGTACATCTGCAGACAACTCTCACGACATCAAAAAAAGCTGAGTTTATGAATAGATATTAGTTTTTGTTTAATTAATCTTTTTTATTTATGTATGTATGGATGTATATTACTTTCTTTATTTTATTTTAAAATTGAAACAAATTGAACGAATTTGAAAAATTTTGTTTCATTTTTTTATTTTTTCTTTCAAATCCTTCTTTCTTTTTACTTAAAATATGTTTAACAGCAAGCAAGTTTTTGAATCAACAACGCACGTCTTTGAATTAATAACGGAAATTTGTTGAATCAAAAACTTTGCCGTTAAAACAAATACTTTTGCTGTTGAATCAAATACGGAGATTCAACAGCGGAAAGTTGTTGATTTAACTACGGGTATTTTTTTCAGAGTAATATACATACTAATGTAATACTTATAGACTGTGATGTATTGTGAAACGATTTTCCATCATCCCTTGCCAAGTTTGGTTTGGAGGCAAACCGGGTTCGGCTAATATGCGCCATTTTCAGTGTCTTTTTTCGTTAGCAGAACATTTCACAATACATCATATTCCTGCGCTATCGGAAAAGAAAGCAACCAAAAAGTAACTTATATACTAGGTTAGGTTAGGTTAGGTTAGAGTGGCTGGCACGCTTAAGCCAGTATGGAGGCCCGTTGTGAAACCACGAAAAAACAAAACGAAAACAGATTACTCCTCCTTTTTGAAGCAGCCTGAAATCCTGATGAAGTTCACCAGGCTGCTTAGATCGACGTCCGTCACCTTACATAGGCTATTCAGGAAAGAAGTACCAAGAAAGCGCCGTCTGGCACCGTTAAGATCCGGGCAGTGACAAATGGAGTGTTCGATTGTCTCCTCTTCTTCATTAACATCTGCAGCATCTGCGATAGGCTGCACCTAGCCTCTATGCATGTTTCCCGATGAGGCAGTGTCCGTCTTGTGAGTAAGTCCACCAGGTTAGAGATTTCTTCACTCCGTAGGTTAGCTGTGTATTTGACGAGATCGCTTATGATGCCATTTTGGCCAGGATTGCCTTGATGTTCGACATACTGGGTTTTGTTGGCCATCTATCGTTTGCTAATTTATAGATGTACCGCTTAAGCATTAGGATTTTTTTGAACAACAACGTATCCAACTCTTTTGTAGCAATAACATAAGGATCTTTTTCAAAATTATTAAAGTTTACTTTGGATTTTTCAAAAACTCTATTCTATCCTTCAGGATCAAAGGTATACCTATGCCTTGTTTATCCGGAAGAACATGCTCGATAGTTCCTTGCCTTCCAAGTTCATTTGCCTTACAATTGATATCGATATCGCTGTGTCCTCTGGGATCCATACGAGGTGCAAACAGGTATTCTTGGCCATCTCTTGTAAAGATCGGCAACAGTGTAGTGTTAGTTCAGAATTGAACTAGTGGGAGCCAATAGACTTAATTGCTGCTTGACTGTCGCTGAAGATGAAAAAATCCTTGTGGATAGGTTAATGTTCTCTACGGCTAACAGCTTCCATTGTGGCTGAGACTTCAGCCTGGTAAACGCTCATAGATTATGAAGTTAAAGAAAGCTCTTTCTTGGCATTGACATTCGCGATTTAAAAATAAAATATGCTGACCTTTTGGAAATTGTCGTATCTAATTTGGTTAAACGTGCAGCAATGAAATTTGCAATCGATATTAAGTATTTTGGACAAGCAGAAATTTTGGCTTTGTCTATCCCAATCGTTGCCTTTACTTAATAGATATTATATCATGTTTAACTCTACTTTCTTTCACCTTTATCTGTTCATCTATAAACGCATACATATACATATATACTTAAGTACATAAACCCAGTTGGAAAAGGTAATGTATGGTAATGTATAGTTTCATGTATATGCCCCGTATACTATACATTACTTCTTCAATGAGTCGTACAACAGTCCATGTCCTAGGAAAGTAATGTATCGCTTGCTTCATGACCCCTTGCATTACCTTTCATGTAAGAAAAGATGTATTGTAAAAGCTAAACGAAATGATACATTCCAAATATTGTTTTATTTCATGTATGAAAACTTATCAATTAAAGGATGAATGATTTGTCAGTATATCAAAATGATCAGGGTGAAAAGAGAAATCGATTGAGCCATGTCCGTCCGTCCGTCCGTCTGTCCGTCCGTCTGTAAACACTCTAACTCGCGCAAAAATTGAGATATTTTGATGAAATTTGAAATGCAAGTTGGTATCGAGACTGGGACGGTTGGTATTGAAAATGGGCGAAATCGGACCATGACCACGCCCACTTTTCCTATATAGAAAAAATCGGAAATTTGGTATCTCAGTCACTAATATAGCTGGAGCGATGAAATTTTACCCACGTGCTGAGCTCAGGCCCCTAGGAAGAAATTTGATGACATTTTGGAAAATGGGCGGTGCCACGCCCACTTATTAATGGTCAACCCTTGCAAGTCTTATATGTCATAACTCAGAAACCATTGAAGATATATCGACAAAATTTGGTACGCGTGATTTACTTACTTAGGCAAACGTTTGGATGGAAAATTGTTAAAATCGGTTGACGGCCACGCCCACTTTTATATATTTGTATTATAAAGTGACCTAATAAAAACATTTTAAGCCATATCTCTGTCAAATATAAAGATCTATCATTGAAATTTTGGTGCATGAGTCCAACTATGGACATAAAACAAAAAACACAAAAATTTTGGAAAATGGGCGGTGCCACGCCCACTTATTAAGGGGCAAACATTGAAAGTTTTATGAGTCATAAATCAGAAACCGTTGAAGATATATCGATGAAATTTGGTACGCGTGATATACTTATTTAGTCAAATATTTGGACGAAAAATTTCCGAAATCGGTTGAGGGCCACGCCCACTTTTATATATGGGTCTTATAAAGTGACCTAATAAAAACATTTTAAGCGATATCTCTGTCAAATATAAAGATATATCATTGAAATTTTATAGCAGGAGTCCAACTGCGAACATAAAACGAAAAACACAAAAATTTTGGCAAATGGGCGTGGCACCGCCTCTTTTTATAAACAGGAATATACGAGATTTCTGAGCCCATAACTCGACAAATGATTTATATATAATGACTAAACTTGATGTGTACACTTTTATTACTTGTGGTAATACATGTTGAAAATTTTAGCGAAATCGGTTGACGACCACGCCCACTTTTATATATGGGTATTATAAGGTGACCTAATAAAAACATTTTAAGCGATATCTTTGTCAAATGTAAAGATAATTCATTGAAATTTTTTGGTATGATTTCTACAATAGACCGGAAACAACAAATAGAAAAATTTTGGAAAATGGGCGTGGCACCGTCTCTTTTTACACAAAGAGATATACGAGATTTCTTAGCCTATAACTCGACAAATAATTGAGATATTATGACGAAACTTGGTTTATACACTTTTATAACTTGTGTTAATAGACATGCAAAACTTTATTCAAATCGGTTTATGACCACGCCTACTTTTTAACAAAGATATTTCTGGAACACCCTTTGGGAATTTGTAACGTGACATCTTTGTAACTAGAAGTCATAAAGGAATGAAATTTTGCACAAATAATAATATTATATAAAATACACAGTGTTTCCATCAAACGCAAACAAACAATGAAAGCATACAGCTGAGTATCTAATGTTCGATTCCACTCGAACTTAGGCTTCCTTACTTGTTTGTTAATCACTTTTACTACACTTATTACTAATTAAATTTCACTAACTTATTTTTGCTCGGCAAAACAAAAACTAAACATGCGCGTCGATTGCGTCAGCCGATTCATAGAAAAAAAAAAGAGAGAATCAAAAAGAGACGCTGACAGGTGATTGGTGCAGAGAGAAAAATAGTTTTATATATATTTCTAGTGATTTTATCCTAATATACCTTACCCCTTCGCTTACATTGACATGCATGTTTTCGTACACTCATATTCGTTGGTGAATTCATGCTTGAAAAAGGTAATGCATTACGCGTTTTCCAACTGGGAACATTTGCAGCACACCCATCAAATCCAATTACTCTTCTATTATCTTGTTCAACATTTTCTGCTTTTGTCAGCTGCTCACTTTAAGTTGCACATCGCTGCCAATTACGTTTTTGACATTTTTACGTTTACGCATCATTATAATCGTGTCAGTTAAAGTATTTTTTGACAAGCATTGACTGTGACTCGTACCTTTTTTTGAGGAGAGAAGTAAATAGGAGCTGAAGATGAAGAATAAGAACGTGCAGAAGACAATTGCTTTATAAGAAAAAGATGCAAAAAAAGGTTACTTTTTGTCTTCTGCGCCTGAAAGTGAAACGGTTTGTCAATAAAGAAAATTATGATTGAAATGATTTTGCTTACACAGGTGAATGCGCAGAGCTATTAAATAAAAGCAAAATGGCTGACTGATAAGAGAAATAAGAAGGAGAATGTAGATATTTAAAGTGGAAAATGACAAATTGAACATGACAAGTAGGTTGCGTAAATGATAAAAGCAATTTGTTGCTTTCTTTGCAAGTGAAGGGTGAGTGCTTCATGTAATCGATTTACATGCACGGATTAGCTGCTTTTACTTGGTTTAAAGCTTTTAGATGTAAAGTGGTAAAGAAGTAAATAACTCAAAAAGAATTAAAGTTACTATCACTTAAAAAAAGGATTGCATGCTTTTTGGTGTCAATATCTACAAAATACCCTCATCAAAAAGCCTCGCGAATAACTTATTCTAAGCTAAATTATGTCACCAAAAAGTGATTTCTAAATTTGTTTAATTAACCGAAAATTCAACTGAATATCACGATATACCATTCAAGGCCATTCATGAAAAAGTGTCAATCACAGACTTTCAGCGCGAAATGAGCTATCAAAAAAAGGAAAAAATAAAAAAAAAAACATACAAAAATTGAAGTTAAATAAAAGCTTGTAATAACAAGAGGTTAGGATATGTGCAAAAAAACGCGTCAAGTGAACATTAATCATATTAAATGGCTTTGAAAAAACCGAAGCCTGATAACCATTCGCTCGAAAGGTATCGAATAAACAATTGTACTGAAGAAGCATAGCTGTTATTGGGCGGCCAAACGACAAGCCAACAGACAGCACACGTGGCAACCTGGGGTCGTCGCCTGTCAGTTGGGGGCGAGATAAAAATGTAATTGCTGTACTGTCAAAAAAAAAAACAACATGTAAGAAAGCCTAAGTTCGAGTGGAATCGAACATTAGATACTCAGCTGTATGCTTTCATTGTTTGTTTGCGTTTGATGAAAACACGGTGTACTTTATATAAAGCGAGTGCTGCATAAAGTGGGCGTAGCCACGCGCATTTTCAAAATTTTTATCAGTCATCCAACTAAGCATATGAATATTATTCTTTGTGCAAAATTTCATTCCTTTATGACTTCTAGTTACAAAGATGTCACGTTACAAATTCTCAAAGGGTGTTCCAGAAATATCTTTGTTAAAAAGTAGGCGTGGTCATAAAACGATTTCAATAAATTTTTGCGTGTCTATTAACACAAGTTATAAAAGTGTATAAACCAAGTTTCGTCATAATATCTCAATTATTTGTCGAGTTATAGGCTAATAAATCTCGCATATTCCTTTGTCTAAAAAGAGGCGGTGCCAGGCCATTTTCCAAAATTTGTCTATTTTTTGTTTCCGGTCTATTGTGGAACCCTTGCCACAAAATTTCAATGAATTATCTCTACATTTAACAAAGATATCGCTTAAAATGTTTTTATTAGGCCACTTTATAATACCCATATATAAAAGTGGGCGTGGTCGTCAACCGATTTTGACAATTTTTCGTCCAAACATTTGCCTAAATAAGTATATCACGCATACCAAATTTCATCGATATACCTTCAACAGTTTCTGAGTTATGACTCATAAAGCTTTCAATGTTTGCTCCTTAATAAGTGGGCGTGGCACCGCCCATTTTCTAAAATGCCATCAAATTTCTTCTTAGGGGCCTGAACTCAACACTTGGGTAAAATTTCATCACTCTAGCTATATTAGTGGCTGAGATACCAAATTTCCGATTTTTTCTATATAGGAAAATTGGGCGTGGTCATGGTCCGATTTCGCCCATTTTCAATACCAACCGTCCCAGTGTCGATACCAACTTGCATTTCAAATTTCATCAATATATCTCAATTTTTGCGCAAGTTAGAGTGTTTACAGACGGACGGACGGACAGACGGACAGACGGACAGACGGACGGACGGACGGACGGACGGACGGACATGGCTCAATCGATTTCTCTTTTCACCCTGATCATTTTGATATATATAAGTCTATATCTCTCTCGATTATTTCATTCTGTTACAATCCACCGTTATGTGATTAAAACTATAATAATCTGTGTACTAGTACAGCTGAGTATAAAAAAGAGTTAAAACGCGAAAAAAAACTGTTATTGGCATTTGATTCGGTCATACAAGCTGTCAACTCAGCGCGAGGCATTGGTGACTAAAAATAAGATTTGACTAAAAGTAGGATTTGACAAGCATTTAGCGGCGACCGAAGCGATCCATTGATGGACGGAAATGAGCTCGTTAATAATACGGAAATGAATAGAGTTATCACTGAGTGTGATAGGAAAAGTTAACACCGCGAAATTCCAACCAAATGAGTAAATATTTTAAAAATAGAATAGAAATGCAATCGTACGTAAATGGAAAATATAGAATAGCGTAATAGTATACTAATACAATAATATAATAGTATGATAGTATAATAGTATAATAGTATAATGGTATAATAATATAATAGTATAATAGTATAATAGTATAATAGTATAATAGTATAATAGTATAATAGTATAATAGTATAATAGTATAATAGTATAATAGTATAATAGTATAATAGTATAATAGTATAATAGTATAATAGTATAATAGTATAATAGCATAATAGTATAATAGTATAATAGCATAATAGTATAATAGTATAATAGTATAATAGTATAATAGTATAATAGTATAATAGTATAATAGTATAATAGTATAATAGTATAATAGTATAATAGTATAATAGTATAATAGTATAATAGTATAATAGTATAATAGTATAATAGTATAATAGTATAATAGTATAATAGTAATAATAATAATACAATGGCGCTATTATAACTCTGACGAGTTTTATGGCCGAGCTTCTCTCCCAATTCGAAGTGTGCTCCTTTTTGTTTTTCCTACTAATTGGGTGGACCTACAGTTTTATGCCGGCTCCGAACGGCGAATGCATTTTTTTAGTATAATAGTATAATAGTATAATAGTATAATAGTATAATAGTATGATAGTATAACCGTATAATAGTATAACAGTATAATAGTATAAGAGTATAATAGTATAATAGTGTAATAGTATAATATTATAATAGTATAATAGTATGATAGTATAATAGTGTAATAGTATAATAGTATAATAGATTAATAGTATAATAGTATAATAGTATCATTGTATAATAGCATGATAGCATAACAGTATGGTAGCAAAACCTTATAACAGTATACAGAATAACACTAAGGACCGTTTAATCAACCTCTGATTAACGCTAACCGGAGGACAAAGGCCCGGTTAACTTATGGACTGCATTATCGACCACATGATAAATACATGGTTTGATGAAGTCGATAATGATGTTTAACCGGACTTTTACCGTGATTAGCATTAATCAGAGGTTGAGTAAACGACCCTAAGACAGTATAACGGCATAACCGAATATCTGCCAAAAAATCAATTTGAAAGCAGTTTTTACGCTGAGAAATACATACGAACAAACATGTGTGTGTAAATACATTTTTTTTTTTATAGTAGGGGGAAGCATTGAAAGCCGAAGTGCGAGACTTTAACCCGCTATGTACATATGTACATACATATGTAGTGTCCCGCTGTGGTGCAGTGGGTAGTGTGCTCGCCTGCTATGCCAGAGGTCTAATTCGTAAAAATCCAATTATTGATCACCTCTCGGCAGTGGGCGGCATACCCTTCGAGTGCATTTTTGCCATGAAAAAGCTTCTCACAAAAGGTGCATTCGCCTTTCGGAACCGGCATAAAACTGTAGGTCCACCCAATTAGTAGAAAAAACAAAAGGAGCACACCTCGGATTGGGAGAGAAGTTCGACCATAAAACTCGTCAGAGTTATAATAGCGCCATTGTATTATTATTATTATTATGTATGTATGTACATTAGGGTGGTCGCCAAATGTACGGAGAAAAATTGTATATAGATAATATTTCCGCAACCTAACTGGATTAATATAGTCACAGATAACACATACATATGTACACAATTTTGTTTCGATCCAACAACGGTTAAAGGGTGTCACACGCGGGCCAAAGTTTAGATTATCATTTGTGACCCCTGTACGACATCCCTTAACAGTCTCCGATTGAAACCATAATTTATATTTGGTATCCTTGCCTGTGCTGTTACCGATGGAGGGGATGAGATCGAAGAAAATCGCTAATTAGATTTTGTTGGCCACCCCAATGTACAAACATATGTATGTATTTTTATCGTTACAATTTATTGTAAATCTGAATTGGAATATGAAAGCACATGTGCATAACTTTGACAACCAAATATGCATTCCTCAATAAAATTCCGCATTAATATTGCGCAACTAAAATATTGTAAAACACTCCGGGGATCTGCGAGGTTGTCAATTTCAGCAAATACAAACCGATTTATTTTACAGAAATTTTAGCGTTTTTTGTAAAAGCAGCAAATACTCAGCTGAGAATGTCATTCAGGTTGAGTGATGTTTCAAATAGTAAATGTAAAAGTGAAATAGTGAAATTTTTAAAAAAAGAAAAAAAAAATTATAAATTCTTTTACACAAATGTGTACATCAATACATATGTACATACATATGTATATCAATACATACATATACATACATATATTTATTTTCGCAAATATAAATTTTTTATTCATTCGTGCGCATTCCAGCTTTTGGTCGCTTTTGGGCTCAGCGCGTTGGCAATGCGAATAAAATATTTTGTATTTTTTGTGTTTTACATTTGCCAGCATGCAGATTTATTACGTATACACCACCCATAGAGTTCGAGCAACGCATTGGCACAGTACTTAGTTGCAAAATTTTATTCATTTAATATGATGCACTTGCTAGCGGGCGGCCGCCTTCGAAGCGCAATAAATAAAGATTGCCACGTTGTTGTTATCGTTGTTTTTGCACTGCATGAAAGCTTGGGCGCAGCGCTGTTCTGTAACCGTGACTGTGACAGTCAGTCAGTAGCGCAGTCACGCACACCCACTCACTCCCTAAACACTCTGTTTCATTCGCATTCGTTTTCGAATTCATTGCAGCGAAATTTTGCACGTTCTCCTTCTTTTACAATGATTTTTAAAATCTGTTTGTTTTGGTGCATCAAAATCTCTATCCATCGCTGTTTACCTGTCCTTTTGCTTTAACATTTTTTTTTTGCTTTCATATATAATTGTGCATGACATCGTCTTTTTTGGTTCGTCTGCTTTTGCTTTACTTTGTATGTTGATTTTCATGTTGCATGCAACCTAAACTGCCACATTTTCCGTCTGCCGTCGTTCTTTCCACTGCGACCTTCTCTCCTCAACTGCTCTCGTTCTCCATATCCGCCTCCCATTTGTCTTGTCACTTGTCGCACCTCTGAATTTTGTGACACATTGGAATGTTACGAAAAATTTGCAATGAATTTGAATACTCAGCATTTTTTTAACACAAAATTTCGACAATTGAGAGAAAGCTGACGCATGTGGCAGATTGAAAGACGTTGGTGGCTGCATATTTCTGAGCATAAGTTACATTGTGTTACCTGGCACTGAACAACTACTATTGTTTTTAACCCTTCTTATCTTATCTATGACCCAGCCAACCAGAGGAGTCCCCCCGGTGCTCCGTTAGGACACGCTAACGGCTCTAAATGGAGTGTATCCGGCGGAGAAAAGTGCCTTTTGAAACATGCAAAAAGTGCACCTTCAAATAATCCCCAAAGACTCCGTGCGGACTCAAACGCTCCTTTGAGGAGCTTTTTCGGACTGTATTGTGGAACTCCTTTTTCACTCCGCATTTCGAGCTCTCCGTCGAGGGATTGTTTTGGGAGTCCCATTACGCTTCTAATTCGGAGTGCTCCGTACTTAGTTAGCTGGGGATTTGATCATAAATTTTTGGCACGGATTTTGGGCTTAATCTCTCATCTAAACAACACTCATACCATATATCGTCGTACCATACGAAAACTAACATACGTTTTTTTGTGACTGACGAAAAGTAACAAGTTCGACCTTTGGCTGACGAAAACTATCAATTTTGTTTAAACAACAACAATTTTAATGTAAAAACAGTATACATATAATTACTGATACTTTTCGTCAGCCAAAAGTCGATTTTGTTATTTGTCGTCGGCCAAAAGTCGAACTTGTTACTTTTCGTCAGCCAAAAGTCGATTTTGGTATTTTTTGTACAGAATTTTTTTATTGATAGCTTTCGCCAGAAATTTTAAATATGCTAGTTTTCGTATGGTATGAAGATATGAATTTCAAAATCAAATTTCTCCGCAGGATATCTGACGGAGTTCAGGCATCAGATCACCTTGTACCATACACTAAGTTATGAGAAGGGCTTCAATGTGACATTCCCATCAAGAAAAGAATGGAAGAGAGACAGCGTACGCAAGAAGAAAGCAATCTCAATCTACACCGTCTGATCTAAAATGGTGTTGAGCTGGGGTTTTCTCTGAATTACCCAATGTCTCTCTTTCATTCCTTCTTCCCAGTTCAGTCAGCACTTTCCAAGTGGAAGTTTTTAGCATTGAAAGGGCTTGTAAGCTCCTACTAAAAACAAATAGTAACTAACAGGGGAGAAGTTGCATATACATATATTAAGACAGATAGGCTGTGCTCATGGGGCTTATCTGACCTATCACGACATCTAAAATCCAAAATCACAAGCAGCTGCAAAAACATGCTTCAAGCATTAGACCCAACGGCTTACAGGCAGGCACTAAAGGAGATACATACCGACACCATTACCACATTCGCTTCAGTCCGTCCGTCATACAGAATATTGAGAGACCAACCACCCCCCATAGCAGAAGAAGAATTGGAGCTGCCGAGAGAAACACGCGTCACCCTAGCGCAACTACGATCAGGCTTTTGCAGCCGCCTGAACTCATATAGGGCCAGAATCGATCCCGAAATACCTAATACATGTCCGACATGTGGAGAGACGCCGCATGACACACGGCATCTCTTTTCATGTCCACTCAAACCTACTCACTTAACCCCCCTATCCCTATGGACTAGCCCAAAAAATGCTGCCTCATTCCTGGGCCTCCCGTTAAGTGAGCCTGACGACAATCTATGAGCCTATCGTGCCGACTAAGCAGGGCTAGTACTGCTATAACAACAACAACAACAACATGCTTTAAGCAGCAGCCGCTATAGGATTATCCATATCCATCATATGGGTGCCTGATCACAGGAACATTGATGGCAATGAAAAGGCTGACGAACTAACGAAAGCTGGGGCAGCCATGGACGCTAACAGAGCAGTCAATCTGAACTGAGCACTCACTTCTTCAAAACGAGACATCCATCTACTACTCTCAGATGGAACCCCGCTGATACTTGGAATGCTATGAAGCCCGGGCTTATGATGCCAGAAGTACCAAAGACTAAATCAGAAGGTCCAGAAATGACATCTTCCAGATCACAGCTACGATTACAGGACGCTGGCCTTTCGGTAAACACGCTGAAAAACTGGGGATTCCGTTCAATAGTACATGTCGAAGCTGCATTAAAGTGGACAGTGAGGAATCAATCCAACACTTTCTATGAGAATGCCCAGCTCTCGCTCACATCAGACAAAAAAAACCTTAGAAAATTTTGTGCTTCCCAGTTTTAGCGCAAAAATTAACTTCACAGTAGCCAGACTAAGTACTTAGGTTCATCGATAACTCGAATGTGTGATCTTCGATCTTAAATTTGTGTGCCTATATATCCTCTCAGATCACCGATTTGTCATACTGAATATGGCACATAACCGAAGCCGGTTTATAACCAAATCAAACTTGACAAGGGATGACGGAAATTCGTTCCGCCCATACATCGCAATCCTACCCTGTCGGAAAAGCAAACAACAAAAGTGCCTTTTATTTTAATTTTTTTTAATTTTTCTCGCAATTTTTTTTTCTAATATATCTATCTCTAAATATCATTGCAAAATTTGTTACTTTTGCTGTCATCTGTAACTATTATTATGCGCTAAAAAATTTGCATGTCAAATTGCAACTCATTTGTCAATTGTCACGTTGTTGATGTTGATGTAATTTTTTATTACTCCCCTTCCGGCACATGCATATCTGCGATGCACACACATTTTTTGGCTGCTTTTCGAGTGATAAATAAATGTGCATAAGAGAAATGCAATAAAATGAGTGAATTTACATATATGTATATGGGTTAGTAAGTGCACACCCTGTAGGGAAAATCTTTAGTTCCGAACTAGGTCGCTCGTAGTGCATTTTTCGCCACTACTAGTGCGAGCAAAATTTAACACGGCGATGTCCTAGGCGGGGTCAATTGTCACTCACTGCACTACATTTTCTATAGTTCCGAACTAGTACTCAATTCTACAGTTTACACTAGTTCGTTTATTGGCACCATTTCGATAGTTCTGAACTAGCTACAATTACCTACAAATTCCACAGTTTAATATCTGGTACTTAAGTGCAGCATTTGATACACTTCATGCAAGTGCACGATGGCCCAATGGTTAACGCGTTCGACAATCAATCTGGCGAGCGTGAGTTCGAATCGTGTCGGTGTCGAGGCAGATGATAATTTTTTTTTATTTTTTTAACTAATATTTTTTTATTTATTTATTTAATAAAAATTTACGAAAATATTTAAAAAGTAATAAAATAAAAAAAAAAATAAAAATAAGCCTGAGAGATCGGAAAAGCATAATTAGCTGCTTCACTAAACATCTGAGAATTGCAGAAATATACAAAGCCGACGGCAATTGAACGAGCGAAATATTTTCAAAGAATTTTTGTCACTTCGAAATTGCATACAAATTAAAGTGTGTCTTATAATGGTCACTCAATTCACTTCTTCTGAACTGGTGAGGGTCTAACTACAATTGATCTAGTTCATTTTTGACACCTTTGCGCTAGTTCGGAACTAGAAATTTTTCCTCACTAGTTATTGAGTTCCCTGCAGGGTATATATGCATGAGCGGGTGTAAGTAAGTCTTCATATGTGGATAGACACTTGCCTGAAAAGCTGATTTATGCACTAAATAACTAATGCAGCAAGCGAAATAATATTTTTTTGTGCTTTTGCGTTATTTTACATACGGAAATATTAGCTTGTATTTCAGTCAAATTTTAAGAGGAATATACATACGATCTGTCAAAAATAATAGTTAAATTTATCAAAAAGAACGACGCTCAGCTACCAACTTGTCTCGCATCAATTTAAGCGCCCTTCCCTACATAAAGTAGAAGGCATCTGTTATTTTAATATACAAATTTTATGCTCTATTGGCGCCAAAGGGATGCCATATATTTTAGCTATTTAATGAATCGTAAACATTTACTTTATGCACTTAAACCAACTAACTATTTAATTTTAAGCTCTTACAAAAATTTCCAACTAAAAACCGCATTAATTTTGTTGTAACCATTAAACCGTGAAAAGAGCGATACGCTTAAATGTGCGTATAAACAAAAATTATGCAAAAACAAAAGCATAAAAAATACAAGCGAAAAGTGCTCAAAAATAATCACAATAATAAAAAAATAATAATAAAATAAAACGTTAGCCACAGCGTATGAGTAACGTTTTTATTTTCTATTTTATGTGCAGGTATTAACATAAAATAGTAGAGATAAACCAACTAACAAGCATTAGAACACACAAATGCATACAAATGTATGAGTAAATATGCGTTTTAGTGCGCATAACAATGAGTGACTAGAATTTATCAACAACAACAACGATGACAACAAGCATGCAAACAAAATGCAGGTAATTTGGAGCAGTAAATAGTGTTTAGCTTAGCTAAAAGTGCAAATGAATGCTAGTTAAATATGAAAAAATAGCCAAAAAATGTAAAAAAATTTAGTCGCACACACACACACACATGCACAAATACCCTGCAGCAAATCGCGCTAGCTCCAGCTTAGTTCAGAACTAGTTCAAAAAGAGGCAGTGTTGGTTCCCATTCTATACCAACGCAATGCTTTCAACTGTCTTTTAACCAGGGTAGAAAGAAACTCAGAGTATGAGTGAGTGAGTGAGGAATCTCAATCTCACGGCATGATGATGAGTGACCGTTTGCCTTTCTCATTCATCTAGAACGCAGAGTGAGAGTTTTGTTTGTTTCTTCACTCATTTTGAATGAGTGATGTAGTAATGAGCTGCTCACGCTGTGTGTGAGGTGAGCTGCCGTAGGTTTTCTCTTCTCTCGGTGTAATACGTGTGAGTGAATGAGTAAGTGATGACGCTGTGCAGAAAACCAGTCAATAATGCATACATTAGAATACATGAAGCTGGACCGCCCCCCGCCCCCCGCCCCCGTCAACGGATAGAAAATTCAATATGCAAAAATTAATGATAGATTTATGTGCTAATTTCGCCCAACAACCAAACAAATTTTTTTTATTTCAAATTTGGGGTAAATTTATAAAAAATTTAATAAGCCTAAATGAACGCCATGATAACGAACTGTCAGCTACCAAACAGAATTTTTAAAACTTTTTTTAAATTTCACGTTCACTGAAAATCCCCCCCCCCCCTTCAATGGACCTGAAATTCAAAATGCAAAAATGAATGCTAATTTATGTGCTAATTTCGTTCAACCGCCAAATTTTTTTATACTCAGCTGTACTAGTACACAGAGTATTATAGTTTTAATCACATAACGGTGGATTGTAACAGAATGAAATAATCGAGATAGATATAGACTTATATATATCAAAATGATCAGGGTGAAAAGAGAAATCGATTGAGCCATGTCCGTCCGTCCGTCCGTCCGTCCGTCCGTCCGTCCGTCCGTCCGTCTGTCCGTCCGTCCGTCCGTCCGTCCGTCTGTAAACACTCTAACTCGCGCAAAAATTGAGATATTTTGATGAAATTTGGAACGCAAGTTGGTATCGAGACTGGGACGGTTGGTATTGAAAATGGGCGAAATCGGACCATGACCACGCCCACTTTTCCTATATAGAAAAAATCGGAAATTTGGTATCTCAGCCACTAATATAGCTAGAGTTTTAAAATTTTACCCACGTATTGAGCTCGGGCCCTTATGAAGAAATTTGATGAAGTTTTGGAAAATGGGCGGTGCCACGCCCACTTATTAAGGGTCAAACATTGAAAGTTTTATATGTCATAACTCAGAAACCGTTGAAGATATATCGATGAAATTTGGTACGCGTAATTTGCTTACATAGACAAATGTTTTGACGAAAAATTATCAAAATCGGTTTACGGCCACGCCCACTTTTATATATGTGTATTATAAAGTGACCTAATAAAACCATTTTAAGCGATATCTCTGTCAAATATAAAGATCTATCATTGAAATTTTGTCGCATGAGTCCAACTATGGACATAAAACAAAAAACACAAAAATTTTGGAATATGGGCGGTGCCACGCCCACTTATTAAGGGGCAGACATTGAAAGTTTTATGAGTCATAACTCAGAAACCGTTGAAGATATATCGATGAAATTCGGTACGCGTAATATAATTACTTAGTCAAATGTTTTGGCGAAAAATTATCAAAATCGGTTGACGGCCACGCCCACTTTTATATATAGGAAATATAAGGGGGCCTAATAAAAACATTTTAAGCGATATCTCTGTCAAATATAAAGATCAATCACTGAGATTTTGTGGCAGGAGTCCAACTATGGACATAAAACAAAAACTACAAAAATTTTGGAAAATGGGCGGTGCCACGCCCACTTATTAAGGAGCGAATATTGAAAGTTTAATAAGCCATAACTCAGAAACCGTTAAAGATATATCGATGAAATCTGGTACGCGTGATATATTTACTTAGCCAAATGTGTGGACGAAAAATTACCAAAATCGGTTGACGACCGCGCCCACTTTTATATATGTGTATTATAAAGTGACCTAATAAAACCATTTTAAGCGATATCTATGTGAAATATAAAGATAATTCATTGAAATTTTGTGACATGAGTTTTACAATAGACCGGAAACAAAAAATAAAAAAGTTTGGAAAATGGGCGTGGCACCGCCTCTTTTTAGACAAAGGGATATATGAGATTTCTTAGCCTTTAACTCGACAAATAATTGAGATATTATGACGAAACTTGGTTTATACACTTTTATAACATGTGTTAATAGACACGCAAAAATGTATTGAAATCGGTTTATGACCACGCCTACTTTTTAACAAAGATATTTCTGGAACACCCTTTTGGAATTTGTAACGTGAAGTCTTTGTAACTAAAAGTCATAGAGGGATGAAATTTTGCACTAACAATAATATTTGTATGCTTATTTGGATGATTGATATAAATTTTGAAAATGGGCGTGGCTGCGCCCTGTTTATGCAGCACTCGTTTCATATAAAATACACCCTATATCGAACAAACGCAAACAAACAATGAAAGCATACAGCTGAGTATCTAATGTTCGATTGCACTCGAACTTAGGCTTCCTTACTTGTTTTAATTAATTTCAAATTTGCGGTAAATTTATATAAAATTTAATAAGCCTAAATGAACGCCATGATAACGAACTGTCATCTACCAAATTTTTTTTTGTTTTTTGAATTTTAAGCCTTTTTTTTAATTTCCTCATACTACACTAGGGTTCCAACGATACCATTAAGGTATCGATACTTGTACTCGTTTTTAGTATCGCCACAAAGTATCGGTACTCGAGTATGTATCGGATGAAAAGCATCGATACCTACTTGGTATCGAAAATCGTTAAACAGCCTTATTCTGGAGGGTTACTTAATTTACCGCTAAAAATCAGGAGCTTTGAACATAATTTTCGTATTATTCTAACGGGAAAATTAAGGTACTACCTTAATAGACATATAAATGGTAAATTGTAGCTTAATTTTCCTGTTGCAATATAACGAAAATGGTGTTTAAAGTTCCTAATTTTTTTACCGGTAAATTATGTAAACGCGGCAGAACAAGGCTCTAAAAAGAAACATTTTAATAAATTCTTTTACTTTATATATTTAATTTCCACAATGCTTCACCACTTTTGAGCACCGTTTGCATGAAGCTAACACGACATTTATGTCTTCAAAATAAGACCACACCTCTGAAGTCTTGCGATTCTTTTTTTTTATTTTATTGGTGATGCCCCCAAAGTGTCGCAAAGTATCGATACTTATTGGTATCGGCGAAATATCGGAGTGAAAAAGCATCGAGTAAAAAAGTACTAGGTTTCGTAACAAAAGTATCGAGTTGTACTCGGTGGTATCGTTGGAACCCTATACTACACACTTCAGATGTTTGGCTGCCTCATCGCCAAGCTATGAGGCCTCGCTCATGTTCCTCACTCACTCAGGTCGCAGCTGAGGAGAGGCAACGCTGCTGGCTTATCTCCTCTTGGCTGCACACTCTGCTGCCACTCATGCAGAGCGCTCGCGACATTTGGTGGTCTCTGTTGTTTGAACACTCAGAGGATACTCATTCAGCTGCAACATTCATAAATAAGGCATGTGTGAGTGAGGAGCCAAAATGAGTCAAATCCGAACCCTGCTTTTAACACGGCGATGTTCTACGAAGCTGAAATTATTCCCCTCTGCAGAACTTTGGAACGCATTCTAAACTACTTTCCATAAATGGACAGTAGTCCTGGGTTAGTTCAAGAATCAATAGTTCGGAGATAGTTCAAAGTTAAGCACTTTAATACTAGTTCAAAAATGCTCGGTCTTTGGCTGCGCTTTAAAAAAATAATCCTCAGCCGGCAGAACTCTTAACATACTGAAAATAAATGCGGCATTATATTATAAAATACCATGATTTTGAAACTTTACCATATAAAGGGTTGAATTTTCTCCATTCACCTACTAATGCCAAGTAATATTACTCTGGTTATAAGTACGTCCTTTAAACCAAGTTCCATATGGTACTACACAGCAAAAGACAGCAAAAAGTGACATTATTGTAAAGTGCAACATTTGTTGTTGCTCAGCTTTAAAATAATAGCTGTAAACGTAAGTACACTAAGGGAAAAAACAACGTATATCCAACAAAAACGACGTCAACTCAACAAAAAACAGTCATGATAGTCAGCCTACCTTGAAAATTGTTGCATCGACTATAATAATTGTTATTTTCCCATTTTACAAATATAACAATGAAAACAACCGCATATATAAGTATATTTAATATGACAGTGACGATTGCCAATTTAACATATCATGTGAGTGGATAATGCATCAGGACAATGACAATTTAAACATACTCCATTATGAAAGAACGGTGCCGTGATTTAATCCCAAGTGACATAACCCCAATTTTAAAATTTGGGATTATGTCACTCACCATGGTATGACATAATCCCAAATAAAAGGGAGCCAGAATACCAAATCACTCGAGTAGGTACTAGTGCGAAGCAAAATCGCGATTTTTGCTTCCCAATTTTTATTTTTTATAGACATATGTACATATTTATATATATTTTCATCTTTTTATATACATATGTATATACCTATCGATCTAAAATAAAAAAAAGCGGCGCAGGCGAAAATTTGGAATCAAAAATCGCGCGATTTTTTCTTCCAAATTTTCATCTTTTTATAGACATATGTATATACCTATCGATCTATTAGAAAAAAAAACCGCCGCAGGCGAAAATTTGGAATCAAAATCGCGCGATTTTTTCTTCCAAATTTTCATCTTTTTATAGACATGTGTACATACATATGTATACACCTATCGATCTACTAAAAAAAAGGGCCGCAGGCGAAAATTTCATCTTTCATCTTTTTATAGACATATATACAATGTACACAAATATTTATATACCTATCGTTTTATTGAAAAAAGTCTGTATATATGTAAATATATTTAATTTTAATGTAATTTTTTAGTTTTAAAGTAATTTTTTTAGAACATGTGTATTTAAGTACATACATACATATTTCATTTTATACATATACTCAATGTTTTATTGTATAACAACATTAACTTTATTGTCAGCTTTAATTTTTTTGCTTAATGTAATAAAATCTAAGAAAAAATCTGAAATGTTTTTTTGGGCTTGAAAACGACATTATCCCAATTGGGATTATGTCACTACGTCTGGGGTGACATAAGCCCAAGTAAAAAAGTTGGGATTATGCCCCTTGGGATTATGTCAGGGTACCTGAAAGAACAACTAAAATTTTAATTCAACGTTTTATTTGTCGATGCAAAGTAGGTATCGTAGTTATTTCAAAGTGAATATTATTTGAAGCAACATTAAAATGTCGATTTGAAATTGTTGTGATGTTAGGTAAAACCGCTTTTATTGTTGGGTTAACAATGATACGTTGATGTAACGTAGGAATCGTGGTTATTTTAAAGTGAAGATTCTTGAAACAGAATTGAATTGTCAATTTGAAATTGTTATAATGTTAGGTGAAAGCTCTTTTATTGATAGGCTAACAAACGGCATTTTTGACTATGTTAATATGAAATATAAATCTATTTTCAATTTAACCTTAGGATTACCAGAGATTTTTATGTACGAGGTTTACCAATACCCACCCGGGTGACCCACATATATTTGCCTTTGTTTCGCCCGCTTTATCCTGCTTAAAATTTTTATTACGCAATTGTATTTTGTACTATTATAATATATAAGTTTGTAAATGAGTAAAAATATTTAATTTTACTATATTTAGTGAAATTAAGCAAAACAAAAAAAAAACAATAAACACCCTGAAATAAGTGTACATAAAGTAAAAAATTAAATGTTTTGCATCATAAGGCAAATGTTGACTGAATAATAAGATTGCCGTATATTAATAATTAACTTGAAGCTGCCGTTGGAGCACTCAAATTTAAATGATCGTGATTCGAAAACAAAAAAAACCGAGACGAGCGAATTGTGCAGGACTTGGCTGACCCATAAAAGGACTCCGTGGAAACTTCCGCATGTATAAAACTTTTACTAAATTATCATTAGCCAACAAGTTCATGAGTGGGATGATGTCTATGGTGGGAACAATAAATGAAAATAAAATATATATAGGCATATTCCAAATGAATTCAAGCCGCCCGCCTTGTCAGAAGCATGTGAGGAGGATTTAGCCGGCCTTTGGCATTATTTTTAATGCTCTAGATCAGACATCGGCATTTTGACCCATACGAGTAATTGGAAAACATTACACGCATTTTAGCAATTCTTGCTGCATTTATAATATACGGAGAAAACAAACAAAGTAGTGTCAATGTTCTTCAATGAAAGGCTTTCTCAGAAAGCTCTGTTATATCCTAATTATGCTGAGGTCTAATAGGTGTAATGTTACTGGAAGACTCCACATAAATTCGGCAATTGTATGTACTTTAAGTACTATTTGCTAAAAGGAGTGAATTTATCAATGTCCTGTCTTATTTCTAATCAAAAGGCTAATCTTCTAACAGCTTGATGAGGAGTAAAGATAATAGGAAAATTTTATAAGTGTTTGGATATAAAAATAAAACCGAAAAGTCGTCAAATATGCATAAAACTATATATAAAACTATTATACTACTAAAACCATTTGCGAAGAACATAATATGAACCAAACAAAATGCATCAATTGTTGTAGAGATCCCTCGGTATTTCGCTTGGTTAGAATATAATTTATATTCAATAAATGTTCTAAAAACTTTATAAAAAATAATCAAAATATAGCTAAACAATAAATATACAAATTTAAAACAGCAAACATACGCGCATATACACGAATTTTCATAGAAAATTGTGCTGGATCACCCGGGTGGGTATCGGTAAACTATGTACATAAAAAGTCAAAATCGAGAAAACTTTATATTCCGGTTCAAAAAAACAATCGAACTTGTTATTATCTGAAAGAACTCGAAAAATTGATCAGTGAGTAAAAAGCATTTTAAAATCCGTTCAATAGTTGCTGAGTAATTGCAAAAAGAAAACGCAAAAGGTCACCCGGGTGGGTATTGGTAAACCTAAGGTTAAAAACGCAGAGTGTTTGTTGTAGAATTCATTGATTTTTTTATTCAGATAAACACAAATGTAATGTACATTTTTGTTATTTTAATAGATTACACAGTCAACATATTTACAAAAATTTCACTCAACACGAACAAACCGACAGTAATACATAATAGTTTGGCTCATATTTCAATCTGCAAAAGGGTCGGCTTTACATTAAGGAACCACGGTTCGAGAAAAAACAAAAGTCTTACCTGCCGGACGCTTATAGTTGAGGAGATATTCCTTGATAAAGTAATTTGTGTGTTGTAATTTTCCCGTTGGCGGCCTTTGGCTGCGCTTTAAAAAATAACCCTCAGCCGGTAATATATATAGACCCATCCAACTACCAACAAATTACCAACAAATATCTCGTGAACTATAAGCCTCCGGCAAATTTTGATTTCGGTTTTGATATTTGTGAGAGCCCCCTGAAAAAGTAATTCTTTTCGGATCGTGGCTCTTTAATGTAAAGCCGACCCTTTTGTTAGGCGTTCTAGAATTCATTTAAAAAGCTCCACCAAGGCATGCTCATTCACAGCAATCGCCAACACTTTAAATCCACCCAATAATATGCCACCAATCTGTATTAATATGCCTTTCAGTTTTCCCTTGGCAACCGCCGCATGATTCTCCACCTCACTCATTGACGGAACAAGATAGAAAATCCGAGAAAACTTTGTTATTTTGTAGAATATATAACACACACGATATCGAAAGGTAGTGCTTAATACTTTGTAAACAATCTAAATTCCACTGTCACGCAAAACAAAAATTGGGAGTCGAGTTTGCTTTTTACGCACGCCGTTCAATTTCGGCTACAAATTGTATACACGTTTGCATTTGAAATTTGTTAGATCAACAATGCCCACTTTAAGTTGAAAATGTAGCCATATCGAATTAAAATTTCTCAACGTCAAATCGAGAATGCCCACTTTAAGCTGACAATGTAGCCACACCAGAGTAAAATTTCTGAACGTCAGATCAACAATACCAATTTTAAGTTGACAATGTAGCCATGCCAATTTGGAAATGTTGATGTTTTAATGAAATTGCTTATATTGTTAGATTATTTCTAACTACAAATTATTGCTAAATTGACTATTTTACATTTAAAATAACAGAAAAATATTTACATTAACTACACTCTAAAAACAGCATGTAAACTTACCATAGAAATAAGTTGGTATTTCAACAAAAAAGTGTGTACTAACGCGAAAAAAATGTTTAATATTTACTCTAAAGCATTTTGTGCATACCATTGCGATTATTTTAATAGAAAATATACATCGTCAAATAATTCCGAACATTGTTTCTGTAAATATCAACATTTTTTACATACAAATGGTAAATATCAACAAAAAAGTTTACGCGTGAACAAGTGATGTTTAAAAGTAAGCATGTATTGTGTACAATTGCTATCAATGTTTAGTTTCACACATAAAGTCGTGTCAACAGTCGTGAACGACGCTTGTAAGTTAAAAGACGGAAAACGTGGTGCTATAATTTAAGTACATATTTTTTGGCATTTTAAATAATATTTATAAGCTTGGCCGTATATTTTTGATTGCGAATCCTTATCGCAACACTTTGAAGAATTGACGGATATAAAAGCTCATACTTTTACAGACAACTTTGAAAGAGACAAGGACATCAAATCCAATCGACGTAATATGCGCCATTGCAAAATACTCTGGCGAAAACATAAGTTATTTGTTTACGAATTTTCATGGAAGTCATTATTATTGTTCAATAAAAAATACCTTTAAAATCATAATTTTAAAAACCATATTTCAGTTTGGAACTAGCAAAGATGACATGATAACAAAAATTCCAACTTGTGCACCTTTAATTCCATTTCTTGGTAAGAAATTTCATATTTATTTATGTATGTATATACATAATTCTAAATACGTGCATATGTACATATATAAACAAGTATATTTAATTTTTCAGAGAATGACGTTTCCAAGGAAAGCACTGAATGGCATCAACATTTTAGCTAGCATTCAACAAGTTATACATTTTTACTTTGCTTTTAACATTCTGTACCCAAAAGAAATTTCACAGACTATGGAATTTATGGTACGAGATTTTTATAAGCATTACCCCTTCTGCTCGCGAGGTAAAAAAAAGAATATCAACAATTTACAAAAAGTACCTAAATAATTTAATTTGTAAGCTAACGAATTTTGAATAATTAAAGTATGTGCTGGAAAAAAAATGTTTGATATGTATGTATTTATAAGTACAGTGGGGCTGAGATACATAGCACACTTTAAATTTTTTACAATATTCAGGTACGTTTGACATAAAAATTGGAGTTTAATACTTTATACAAAATTCACCACTGAATATGTACATATGCACTATGTAATTATCTTTATGACCGTTATTTTATGTAAACTATACTTTGTAAACAAACTGAATTCCATTTTCATTAAAAATCTTACAACAAAATAATTACATATGTTAATTTCTTCTTTATTTAAAACTTATATAAAGACTTTAAATAATTCATTCTGACCTTCACACAATTTTGTTTAATCGTCCAAGAAACATTCATTGACATACATAAATATATACATATGGTGGACAAAAAAACAATATATATATATATATATCATTTTCTCATCTAAAGTTTAACGGAGCTAAATCCTCTTAGTAATATATTTCGCTGTACCATATAAAACCGAGCACTTTAAAAATTTCTTACGAAGAAATTCTTTCAGTATTAAACCTATAAGCACAATAAATCGTCTTATCATACCAAAACTAGCACTTTCAAAATTTCTTACGAAAAAATTATTTGTAAGAAATTTTGAAAGTGCTAGTTTTGGTATGATAAGACGATTTATTGTGCTTATAGGGTTTATATTGAAAATTACACATCAATGTGTAAATTTGTCATTGAGTGCACATTTGATGTTTAAGCTCTTACACATGTAATGTGTAAATTTGTACATGAGTACACATTTTGTGTCTAAACTCTTACACATAAAGTGTTTAATTTTCAACGTACACTTCCTGTGTGTAAAATTGCAGCTACTAAGGTAGGCAAACAGTTGCCTACCTTATTAGGCGTAAATTTACTAAATTATTTTTTAGTGTGTATAAAAAAAGTGTGATTCAACAAGAAATTAGTCGACATTGAAAAATGTAACATTGTCACCGTTGGGAGTTATTTTTACAATTGCCTTTTTCCCTCAGTGTACATTTTTCATGAAGTCACAATAATAAACTGTCCCGCTCTGCATCACTTTAGAACCAGTTCTGAGATAGTTGTGATTTCTCTAGTTGTAGACTCTTGCTTTTCGGGTCTGTCCCTTATATTAGCTGCAGGATATTTACACGAATGCACACTTTGCAATTTCGTATGTGTGCGAAAGTGCAAATTTACATAAAATATTTAAAAGCGATTTATTTTGTATGTATTTTTATACTACATGCAATGGCGCTTACATTTTTAGTTGCTATTGTTGTTGTAAACTAAGCTGCAAGAGAAATTTACGTTGATTTTATTTTTACATCCATACATAGATTTTTTGTCTGGCTTTCTATGAAAAATGCCCTTGAGTATTGTGCAAACATTGCTGATTGGTTTGGTTTATTTCGTTTTGTTTGGTTGCGAGTGGTTTGTAAATGGAAAAAAATTCTTCGTAAAAGCTTTTTTGGCAGTTTGAAAAGAAAAAACAAAAGTGCTGAAATGCGCTGAGTGTGTTAAAGGGCTAATAAAGGTAAAGGTAAAGAAATGTATACCAGAATTAATAGCGATCACCTCTTCGAGCCATTTGAGATTAAACGAGGTTTCAGATAAGAGCACTGGCTCTCATGCGATTTATTGAATTTGATGCCGAAGAAAATATTTCGAGCTGCAGAATATAAACACACAGCAATCTTCTACTCCAAGGCCGTGCATTTGGCTTAACCTTTACACGATATCTATTTATGTTTAACCTTTATCTTTACACGGTATGTATGTGCATTAGGCCGTCTCGCCTTATAGGGACGCAAAAATAAAGTTCGTCGTACGCCCCCACATAAGATGTCTTTTTGGAAAACATTTCCGGAAAAGTTTTTTATTTTTTTTGGACGCCGCTAGATGTCGCTAAAATTTATTTTTCTCATATCTTCGGTATTTGTAGTCCGATATCTAAGTTTAATACACCAATGTCTTTGGCTTGAAAGGACGCCTTATACCATGGAATATTATTAACCCCACGTGCGCCATTGGGGTCACTACCACCCAGTACTTAGTTTATACCACCCTAATGCAATTTTTTATGCCTGCATGTTAAACATAGTCAAAAATTATTAACCTCTTGCAAAAGAAGTATTTCGATCGCTTCAATAGAACCCGAAATAAAACACGTTCAACATTCCGTGGAATATATGTTGTTCGCTTCCTTTGGTCCTTTAGGTTCATTTTACAAAGATTCCTTCTGAGGAGACCCCTACTGAAATTTTATGGCGAATAATTTTCTAGAACACTTTAACCCTCTAGCACCGCGAATAAAGGGTTATTTTGACCCCCTTTTTTTAGATAATCAGGAAAAATAATATTTTTAAGGTCGCTAGAGGGTTAAAATATTCTAGAAAATTGTTTGGCATAAAAGTTTACTAGGGGTCTCCTCAGAAATTTTTTCTGTAAAATTAACCTAAAAGACCAAAGGAACCGAAAAACCTATATTCCTCGGAATGTTGAACGTGTTTTATTTCGGGTTCTGCTCAAGCGATCGAAATACTTATTTTGCAAAAGATTAATGATTTTTGACTACGTTTAACATGCAGACATAAAAAAGGTACATTAGGGTGGTATAAACTAAGTACTGGGTGGTAGTGACCCCAATGGCGCACATTGGGTTATTAATATTCAATAATATAAGCCGCCCTTTCAAGCCAAAGACATTGGTGTATTAAACTTAGAGATCGGACTATAAACACAGAAGATATGTGAAAAATAAATTTTAGCGACATCTAGCGGCGTCCAAAAAAAAAATTAAAAAATGTTCCGGAAATGTTTTCCAAAAAGACATCATATGCGGGGGAGTACGGCGAACTTTATTTTTTGCGATACGGTCTAATGTGCATATGTATGTCTTGCCTACTCTATGCTCCATAATATTTAAGTCAGATTTTTCATAAACACAAATTTCTTAAATAAACATAGACTTTTGTACTCGAATTTGGCTCCAATTTGGCACCAATTTCTTCACAAACTTTAAACCCACTGACCCAAAACAAAAGCTTACGTAACTCGCCTGCAATTTCGTCACCAAAATATTTTTTGTGAGCAGTTTTCTTTTAATACCACTCTTAAACCACTTTATTGTATCGTCGATAAAATATAAAACGCAACCTTTGAAGAGAGTTCAATGCAATTCATTTGCTTTGTCGTTAATTTTCTGTTTATTTGGCAATTTTTATGTTGCAGCATAAATGTGAATTTTTACTACCAAAACGATAATCACCTTTGGTATTTATGTGTATTACACTGGAAATTATGATCCGCATTTAACGGGCATACAACAAACAAACAATAAAAACAACACTTGTGTATTGTATTTAATATGGCCCAATTACAAAAGGATTACGAGCTGACAAATTAATTTATTGAGAACGCATTAAATGCAGACAAAGGAAATATTTTTTTTTGTATTTTTGTTTGTAAGTTTTTAAAGAGCAAGAGGAAATTGTTAAAAAATGCTATGATAAGAATTGTTGGCGGCAGCAAGTCAGCGGAAAAAGTGGCGAGAGCACAAAAGAGCAGGAGAATGTTGGAAAAATTGCCAGAAAATATATTATTTCTGGCGTGGGAAATACAACTGGAAAAGGTTTGACTTCACATTTTTTGTACCACTTCAACAGAGAACTTGGCCACTGTATTAATAAATTGTATACTTTATTCTCCCTCTAACTCTATCAGTGTGCCGATTAATTACAGCAATAGTTTTACCTCTTAGTGTTTTTCTCGCTCTTCATCATTTTTGAAGTGCTTCCTTTTGAACTACCTCGGAACTATTGATTTTTGAAGTTCTTCAGCGGGGGATAACTACCACTTCGTAGGACATCGCCTTGTTAAAACGGGTAAATACATTGCGTTGGGGTAGGACGACAACCAACCCTGTCTCTTTTTAACTAGTTCTGCACTAGGCTTGAACTAGCACGATTTTCTGCAGGGTATGTGCATATATGGGGTGTTCTGTGATACTTTAAAGATTAATAGTTCGGGGAGAGTTTAAACCTTAAAGCCTTTTCTGTGTTAAATAAATCATTATGACTCATTGAAGTTTAAGACAAGCCATTTTTACTACATTTAAAAAAAAAATTCCCTTTTTGGGAAATTTTGCAATTTAGTATACCTAATTGTGTGAAATTTACCATTTTGACTTAGTAAAGCTTAAGGGAACAGATTTTATCAAACAAAATATCATTTTTTGGAAATTTTAATTTGAGGTAATATTTTTCAATTCTGTTACTCGTTTATATGTACATAGATCAAAAAAATATATTTATTAGCTAACTTTTCCTGATGAATGATGATGCGAATTTAATTATTGCGCATTTTTAGGGAAATTTTAATTTGAGGCACTTTTTACGGCACTATAAATCGTTTAGACGTTTTGGAAACAATTTTTGGTTAATTTTAGAAAATTTTCCCGTTTTGGGAAATATTGTAAATTAGTATAGATACGTGAAATTTACGATTATGACTTAATAAAGCTGAAGGGGAACAATTTTATCTTATTACAAAAAAATTCCATTTTTGGGAAATTTTAATTTGAGGTGATTTTTTTTTTCAAATTTTGCACTGTGAATTGATTAGACGTTTAGGCAAAACAATTTAAGTTAATTTTAGTATTAATTAAGTACTATAATTGTGTGGACTTTGCCATTTTGAGTTAGTAGAGCTTAGGGAAAGCAATTTTAAATAATAAAAAAAAATCGCTTTTTAGGAAATTTGAGGTATTTTTTTCTCAGTTTCGTCGCTATGAAGGACTTTATCTTGTTATAAAAAAAATTCCCTTTTTGTGAAATTTCAGTTTGAGATATCTTTTTTTAAATTCCGGCACAATGAATCGTTTAGACGTTTTGAAAACGTTTTAGTTAATTTTAGAAAAATTTCCCTATTTGAGAAATATTATAAATTAATACATATATGTACGTGAAATTGACCATTCTGATTTAATAAAGTTTAAAGGGAAAAATTTTATCTTATTATAAAAAATTCCCATTTTGGGAAATTTAATTTGAGGTATTTTTTTTTTTTTTTCAAATTTTGCACTGTGAATTGACTAGACGTTTAGGTAAGCAATTTGAGTTCATTTTTTGTATTAATTAGTTTAGTTGTGTAGAAGTTACCATTTTGAGTTAGTAAAGCTTAGGGAAAGTTATTTTAAATAATTTAAAAAAAAAATTCTTTTGAGGAAATTTTAATTTGGAGTAATATTTTTTTTTTTCAAATTTCGGCACCATGACTCGTATATTTGTTTCAGCAACTAAGTAGAGGAAAAAATAAGCACAATCGGAATCGGGGGTGAAGCTCTGCATAAAACCCATTAGATAGAATGCCGTTCGGTCCAGCACTGGAAAACTTAATTAAACTGTTACTGTTGTTTTTATGAGGAGTGTAGTTGATGTGTAGTGGCCGCTGTGGTCAGGCCCGATGAGAGGGGGGGGAGGGGGGCTGAGGGGGTCAATTACCCCGGGCCGGGGCGTTAGAGTGCCCGGGGAATCTCAAAATGATATCCAAGCTTTTTGCTTACAGAAAATAAACAAACAACACCTTTAATCACCTTTCGTAGATAGCAATCATTTTAAATTTCAACAAATTGTATAAAACTCTGAACGTGTCTGCACCCCACTTAAGCAATTGTTGGTTTTTGGCGTCGGCTTTGCAGCATAAATTTGAATTCATTTTCTGTTGCAACAGAAAAATTCGGTATGATGCAAATTCTTGTACAGTGATATATGTATGTACGTGTATGTATGTATGTAAGCAGCGATACGCCGAAAACAAACGAAGCTTGCGAAGCTAAAATTTGCTTTGGTGCTTCGTACAGTTGAATTCGATTGCTGTTGCACTAAAACGTATTTTTTGCACCATACCTGTTACAGCAACTAATGCTGAACGTTCCTTCAGTGTTCTTGCAAGAATAAAGAACTTCCATCGATCGTGTTCAACTCAAGAACGTCTCACAGGACTTGGCATACTTTGTATTGAAGCACCAACAGCGAGACAGTTGGACTTTGACACTATAATAGATAATCTTGCAGCTGCAAAGGCCAGAAAGGCTCACTTGTGTTAATTAAAGTCTTTTGATATACCAAATTACTACCAACAAATATTTGTATTCCAATTTAAAGAAATTTATTTCATACAAATAAAGCAATATATATTGAAACAAAATTCATTCAGACCTATGGTCCCACGGACAATATTACTCAGTATGACCCATGGATTCAGAAACTGGATGTACCTTTTGAACAATACATTTGACCCACCGTAATATATATATTTCCATGTAAACATATTTACTTGATCTGTATTAATGTATAGATAAATTAAAGTTCGTAACTATATATTCATTGAATTTTGATTTTGAGAATTTGTTCATTTAGTATGGGGGCCCGTAGTTTTTTTGACCCCGGGCCCGGATTTTCTCTCGGCGGCCCTGGCTGTGGTGCAGTGGGTAGAGTGCTCGCCTGCTGTGCCAGAGGTCTCGGGTTCAAAGCACGGTCCGAGCAAAACACCAAAACAATTTTTCTAATTAGTAAAAATCCAATTATTGGATTTTTTAAGAGCAGCGGTCACCTCTCGGCAGTGGGCGGCATACCCTCCGAGAGCATTTCTGCCATGAAAAAGCTTCTCACAAAAAATGCATTCGCCGTTCGGAGCCGGCATAAAACTGTAGGTCCACCCAATTAGTAGGAAAAACAAAAAAGGAGCACACCTCGAATTGGGAGAGAAGCTCGGCCATAAAACACGTCAGAGTTATAATAGCGCCATTGTATTATATTATTATATTATAGTTGATGTGGGAGACCTTGGCTGGATTAAAATTCTGTTTATTCGGGTACTAAGATCCGTCTGTTGTGGAAACAAATTGACTATCTCTGATTGGATTAAGTGTAGTCGTGTTCCAAAAATAACCGAAGTGGAACGCTCTCTACTCAAAGAATAATATTAATAAAATACAGTGAACCGCAATAACCCTCAACATTGCAGCTACTAGAACTACTTGTATACAATTTAATAAGTACGCAAGCTATAAAAGTAAAAAGAGAAATAAAATACAATTAGAGCAAATTCGTCAAAATCAATATTGACACACTCATGAATATTTACAACAACCAAACCAAAAAAAAAACCAAGAATGTAAAGCCGAAAAAGTACTAAACAGCTTTTACGGCCGCATAAAAATGCAACCACTTAATTAGATATCCTTTTGAATGTTAATGCTACCGATAAAGCACACAGAAATACATACAAACAAACATCCAACTAAATATATACAAAAATTTGTGTAAGCATTTAAGTTATTTAGGTCAATATACACATGCTAGAAAATATGCGCAAATGCCACACAACTCCGTCAAGCGCCTTCAAGCTCCTTTAAGCTACGTCTACACAAGAAAAGAGTGAAAAAAAATTGCTGACAAAATTTTACATAAATTCTCATGTACATTCCTGGCTGTTTAATTAAGCAGCAAACAAAGTCTAGCAAAGCGAAGGTATGTGCATGTATGTGTGTGAGAAATTAATACAACCCTGCAAAAAAAAATAAAGCAAACACAAAAATTGTCTTAAGTACTAAAACTGTTGGAAAGGAACACGAGCTCATGAAGCGAAAATCACTTAGACGTACCGACAGCCGGAAACTTTGCGCGCTGTCGTTATTAAAAATTTTCTTCTTGTTTTTTTTTTGCTGTTTCGGCTTGATTGAAGCTTAGCCATTAACCCCAATTGCCAGTTATGGCAACTTGAAACGGCATAAAAATCCAAATTAATAGCGCACATAAATGGCGAAGCAGTGAAACAGTGAACATTTTAACGATTACAAATCGTGTTAAGTTAAAGCGGCTAAGCAAGGCAGGCTAAGGTTGGTTGGATGGAGAAAGGAGTAGAATTTTGTTGGCGAAGAGTGTGAATGTCGTCGAGTCGATGGATGATGAAAAAAAAAATTGAATGAAGGAGAATGTAACGAGGATATGAGATTATTAAAGCTTTATAGATATGAAAGTATTTGGCTAGCGTAGAACTAAACTGGTCTATCTGACATTTTTGCAGAAATCGAGTTATGCACATTTTTGAACTTGAAAATCATTAATTTATCCGTGCAAAATTGATGTAGGTCTTATTTCTGCACCAAAGTGTCCAAATGCTAAAAATGTCACTTTAGAATTCACGTCCTTTTGTCATTTCAAGAAATTCTAAAGTGGTCCAACTAGCATAGACTACCATACACCAGTATGATCTTACACCAGATGAGTGGATGGAATTGGTTAAAAATTGTAGAAAGCATGCTCCTTTTGATGGTAATAATATGGTGGGGAAATTTATGTCATTTGACGAACGACGGCCAATGTTCAGGGCCTACCAGAGTATAGTAGACGACGGTGCAAAAGTTTCCCAAATGCGAAAGGCAAAATTTGTCAAGGGTGAATCTGTGATGCAGTTTAATGATGATTGTTGTGAAACATATAAATCCGTCGATATAAAGAAATCTAGCGTGAACCTACATGATTTCATAGAGTTCTTGCAGAATTTTACACCAGATCAGAGCAGCGACATACGCGTTTTGAAATTCAAAAAAATGCAGGACATAAAAAAAATGTTGAAATTTGTACCACCGATTCATCACTCCTTTTACCTATCTCTCCACATGTAAACCGCAGAGATGAAACAGAAAACAATCCAGAAGATTTTCTACCAGCCCGCCGTGGAGAAAACTAGGTTACTGTTACTTTTCATGCAGAGGTGATCATTTACGAACATGTGTATGTTATTTTTGTAATTAAAGTACTTCCTTTCACATATTTTTTACTTTATTCATATAATTTTCAATTTGTAGTTCAAACTTCCTTAAAAATTGAAAATTCTAAAGTGGTCTATGTAATAAGTTTTCTTGTTACATATAAATATTATATAAAAAACGTTTCTATAATAATTTTTTTTTAATGCAGAATGTTAAGTTAACTATTAAGCTAACATAATAATTTACAATATTCACTTAACATACATCAACAATCGCACACCGCATTAAAACGCGTTTCATCTGTTTTCTCCAATTTTGTATTTTGTTAGATAGACCAGTACCCGGATTCTAGATTTCGCCATCGCCAAAACGCTAAAAAACGCCAAAATTGCAACCGCCAAAAATTATCCGGACTCTAGGCGATATTTCTAAAATGCGATTCTGGATTGCATATCGCCAAAAATCTCCAACAAACATTGTAATACCTTTATCCGCCGCAGGCGTCGCTATTGTCAAGGCAGAATTACCAGGTAGGCTCGGTGGCGAATTCAGAAATTTCCCATGTATTTTTTTATTGTAATTGGTAGGGTGTAATATAAAAATGATATTTCGACGTGTTTAAATCTGAATTCGCCTGGGACTTGCCCATTCCTATTGGCCATGATGTGAATTCGCTTTGATTTTGACATTACACTCTACCTTTGTAAATAAAAAAAAGAAGTAGTTTCTGAATTCGCCACCGAGCCTACCTTTGTACATCTGCTTGGCTGGTGTAGTGGAAGAAAAATGTCAAAGTTTGTATACATATTTGGCGCGGTTCCACCGTATTTTACATTGATTAGAAAATATTATATTAAATAAGTATTGAGATAAAAAATATGTGGTCAAAATGAGTATGTTCCGAAGTTATTTATGTCGCATGTCGCCTCTCAGCGAGGGTAAAGAAATCACTTGAAAAGTAGAAGAAACCTTTTGCGGCAGTCCACAGCTCCATTCTCCATTTCAGAAGAACGTTTCGTTGAAATCTTGCGACTTCCAAAGCAAATATGCAGAAATATTTTTGCTCATTTATTATCCTTTTTGAGTTAAAATTCTCCATTTTTCCTATAATTATGAATATTATTAATGCGATGAAGTATTTTAAAAAGGAAATTAATATGTTTTTTACCTTTTCAACTTAAATAATCTTTTTGGCAACAAATTTTTCGCGTCGCTAATTTTGGAGAAGTTTTGGCTAATAATGGCGATTTTTGGCGATAGCTAATATATCGGAATCGCAATTTTAGCTAACTGAACTGTCAAAAAGTGTTCATTCCTTTTATCCGCGTTCATTTTGTTCATCGCTAAAATCCGCTAAAAATGTGCCAAAATAGGCAATTTTGAGCGATTTTTTATCACGCATTTTCATGATAGAATCGCAAAAATCGCTAAAAGTTGCTAAAAATCAATTTGGCGAATTTTGGCGATGGAGTTTTGGCGATAGCGAAAACTAGAATCCGGCCACAGTTTAGTTCTACGCTAGCCATTTGAATTTAGGGGTGGCGACAGAATGGGGACTCATTAAAGGAAAGAGAAGGGAAAGGTGAAGGAAAAGGGAAGGTATAGCGTTGGAAGGTGAAAGGTTAAGAGGCTTAGAAAAGAGTCATTGCTAATCACGTATTGAAATTGCTTATTTTGAGAAGAGTTTTGTAATGAAAAATATGAGTATGAATATTTTGTCGATCACTGTTGAAGGGTTAAAGAGCGAAAGCTTCAAAACAAAAAAGTCTAAACAACATTTTTTTATAAATTTCATTAGAATGAAATGGTATTATAACTTTGTGATGAAATAAAAATATTGAAAGTACCAGAAGGAGGCGTGACAGATCTACCAAAATATAAATCAATATGATTAGGATGATGAGCTGAGTCGATTAAGCCATGTCCGTCTGTCCGTCTGTTTGAACGCAAACTAGTCCCTCAGTTTTTGAGATATCTGCTTAAAATTCAGAATGTGAGTGTATTTTTAGCAGAAGCTGATCATTTGTCGAAATCGGACCACTCTAACATATAGCTGCCATACAACCGATTGTTCAAATATAGACATTTTGGGTTATAACTTCTGCACTTAAACAGCTAAAGGCATAAAACTTTGTAGTGTTTTTATTCATATAGACCTAAACGATGTTACTGTGAACTGTTAAGGTCAAAATATGTGTAAATTATACAAACTCAAACCAATTCATGAAACGTATGAAGTCTTCGGTATGGCCGAAAACATCCACGCTCTTACATACATGTTTTGGTTTCAAAATCTCCATTGGACATTATGCGGTCTTACTTTATAGGGACCATAAAATATGTTCACCGTACGTTCCCCCCATATGATATATTTTTGTAAAACATTTTCGGAAATTTTTTTTCATTATTTTTTTGGACGCCGCTGGATGTCGCCCAAATACATTTTTTTTTTTCATATATACGGTATTTATAGTCCGATCCCTAAGTATGATACACCAATGTCATTGGCTTGAGAGAAGGGTTTCTGTTATGTAATTACATTAACCCTATGTGCACCATTGGGGTCACTACCACCCAGTACTTAGTTTATACCACCCTAATGAACCGTTTTTACGCGTCGTCAAAAATCATTGACAAAAACAAAAACAAACGTAAAAATCATTGATCTTTCGCAAAAGAAGTATTTCGATCGCTTCAGCAGAACCCGAAATAAAACACATTTAACATTTCGAAGAGTATGTATATCGTCGCTATAGAAGAAAAAAGACGCAAACTGTTTTGTTGAGGAAGAAAGACGCAAACTTTTTTTTTTTCAAAGAAAGACGCATTAAAAATATTTTTCGAAAGAAAGACTCTTTATTTTTTTTGATAACGAAGAAAGACGCTTTATTTTTTTACTATAAAGAAAGACGCATTTAAATATTTTTTTAGAAAAGAAAGACGTATTCGATTTTTAATTTTTCTTTGTCAATATTAATGCTAATGCGTCTTTCTTCGCAGTTAATAATGCTAATGCGTCCTTCTTCGTCGAAATATTTTATAATGCGTCTATATTTTAATGTGTCTATCTTCGTCAACATGTTCTGTAAAGCGTCTTTCTTCCCCGAGATATTTTTAATGCGCCTTTTTTCGTCGACAAATTACTGACATGCGTCTTTCTTCTTCCGGAGCGACGATATGTTTCTTGCTTCCTATGGTCTTTTAGGTTTAGTTTACCGTGATTTTTTTTTGAGAAGACCCCTACTGAAATTGTATGCTGAATAATTTTCTAGAATATCTTAACCCTCTAGCGACCTTAAAAATAAATTTTGGTTCACACTTTCTAAAAAAGTGGTAAAATTAAGCTTTTTGTGGGAGTGTTAGAGGGTTAAAATGTTTTAGAAAATTATTCGCCATACAATTTTAGTAGGGGTCTCCCCAGAAGAAATCTTTGTAAACTGAAGCTAAAATATCGAAATAATCAAAAACCATATATTCCTTGGTCTACTTGACATCCGGCAGCCGAGTAAAAAAAAGCGAGTTAGAGCCTATACACACTTGCGATTCCATCGATTTGGTAAGAATTGGGCTGTTGTATGCAAATCCAACTGTTTCAGTTGTTCGACTAATTGAATGTAGTGTGAATGCTTCCATACATTCCCATGCAAATCAAAGCCCGACTAAATCGATTGAGTCGCAAGTGTGTATAGGCTCTTAAGATGTCATGTATGAACGAAAATTACTAGAATTAAATACATATCATACTCAAAGTGTTACGATTATCACGAGCAATTAAGAACCAAAAGAAAGCCAAAGCTGCCAAATGCGCTAACCGTAAGACTATTGAAAATATTTAATTTAGCAATTAATGCTACAATTAATATAATAACTAATACAACAACAACTTACAAACAAAGTTAGTGCATAGATAAATACATATGTACGTGCACACGCATAACACGCATAACCGGCTGAAGTCAGATAAGATAATTTAGCTCAACAACATAATTTGTAGCACACTTTTAGGCGCTTAACGTTCTTACATCTATTTCTTGAATATGTTTTATCAAACAAAAACAACTAATAAACAAACTTCGTGTAGCTAATTTGTATTTGGCCGTGCACGCGTAAAGCATTTTGTCTGCAGTCAAAGGACATTTGCCTAAACAAAAATTTGTGAGCACACTTTCAGGCGCTTCGCATTCTTCACGCGCATTTACATAGTTCCATACCTATATTTTTGCTAAATTTCCATGCTTCGTTTTCTATTTTCTGTTTTTTTTTTTATAGCAACAAAAACTTAAATTTAATGCCCATAATTTGTAATTTTGGCAATTTGCACAACATCTAGTGCACGGACGTCGAAAAATGTTGCAGGTGATGGGTAATTGCTAAGAACTTTAGCACTTGCTTTCAAGTCTACAAAATGTTCTGCTTATTTGTTCTTATCTCCTCGAAACATCATCTCCACCTGTCAAATAATCGCTTAAAGACAAATTATTTGGCGTCGTTAAATTATTAATAAGATAAGGCAAGCATTTGCGCTGCCGAGTTTAATGAGTTAATTTCATGTTGTTAGCCACTGAGGCTTTAGTACACTCACACCAGAAAACTGCCCAAAAAAAGTTTTGATGGAATTTAACACGGCTGACAATTGCTTAGGCATTCTGCTTGCTTTCGTATCTTAAAGGTTATCTGTTACATTGCGGTCATTGTGCTATTTGTTACTAAAACCTAGATCAAACAGAAAATGACTTGGTTATCAAGGGAAATTAGTCTTTGTTTTTGTTTTTAAATTCAGATACTAAAAATGCTGCTTGACGTAGGCGGTTTTGAATTCGAATCATGACAGGGTATTTTTCGCTTTCGAAGACCGAGTAATGGTTAGTGATAGATGACTAAAGGATGAAGATTAATTACAAATGATTAGAGACCGGCAAGTGAGAGATTAATGACTATTACGTAAGGGAAAGATAGGAACTGATAACTTTGGACTTATAACGTAATTTGTGAATAATGAATAACGGATTTAGACAAATGACAAATGGCTACTGACAACTGGCAAATGACAAATAACATAGCAAGTGACTAATGACTAATTGCTAATTACTAATGACTAATGTCTAATGTCTAATGACAATTGACTATTGAATATTGACTAATGTCTAATGTCTAATGGCTAATTACTAATGAGTAATGAGTAATGACTAATGACTAATGACTAATGACTAATGACTAATGACTAATGACTAATGACTAATGACTAATGACTAATGACTGATGACTAATAACTAATGACTAATGACTAATGACTAATGACTAATAACTAATGACTAATGACTAATGACTAATGACTAATGACTAATGACTAATGACTAATGACTAATGACTAATGACTAATGACTAATGACTAATAACTAATAACTAATAACTAATAACTAATAACTAATAACTAATAACTAATAACTAATAACTAATGACTAATGGCTAATGACTAATGACTAATGACTAATGACGAATGTCTAATGTCTAATGATTAATGACATGACTAATAACTAATTTGTAATGACTAATGACTTATGACTAACGACTAGCGACTAATGACTAATAACTATTGACTAATGAGTAATGACTAATGACTAATGACTAATGACTAAGTAGTCATTACACATTAAATGACTACTGACTAATGACTGAGGGCTAATGAGTGATGACAATGACAAGTGACTAATGAATAATGACTAATGATTAAGACTAATGACTAATGAATAATGACTAATGACTAATGACTAATGACTAATGACTTATGACTTATGACTAATGACTAATGACTAATGACTAATGACTAATGACTAATGACTAATGACTAATGACTTATGACTTATGACTTATGACTTATGACTAATGACTAATGTCTAATGACCAATGACTAATGATTAATGACAAACAACTAATGACTAATGACTAATGAATAATGACTTACGACTCATGACTTATGACTTATGACTTACGACTTATGACTTATGACTTATGACTTATGACTTATGACTAATGACTAATGACAAATGACTAATGACAAATGACAGATGACAGATGACTAATGACTAGTGACTAATGACTAATGACTAATGACCAATGACTAATTAATTATAGACAATATAAAAATAACAAATGATAAATGACAAATCGCAAACTACGAAAGCCAAATATCAAATGACAAATTATAAAATGGAAAATTACAGGTCACCAATCACGGATGAAAAAATAATGACAAATACACTGAAAAAACAACTTACTCAGATTATGGAAAAGTGGGAATGATTCGGCGCTAGACATATTTCCATATTTTGATGTACGATTTTCTTCAAATCAAGGAATAAAAACCACGTTTTAAAGAAAATTGTACATCAAAATATGGAAATATGTCTTTAGCGCCGAATCATTCCCATTTTTCCATAATCTGAGTAATTTTTTTTTGAGTGTAGATATTAAATAATGCATAAACCGTGCTACCTTGGCCAAGTTTTGCTAATGAAAGATAATCCACAGCAAGGAATTTATGCCGAAACAACATAAATAAAGGCCGTAAAATGTTAAATCTCTTCGACTACGCCACTGCTTTATTCGACATAACAAGTATTTACCATACACACACACCCACACACACATTAAACATCAAACTAAAATTTTAGAGCACTAAAGCACATTTTCTCCAATTAGACATGTAGGTATTCGGCTTTCATTGTGCCCTTGGCGCTTTAACTATTCCTCCCATCAAGCTGTTAAAATTTGAAACAATGAATTTTTATGTTTTACAACAACAAAGAAAACAGGATTTCATTTCATTTCATTAGTGCAAAGCTTAAAATGTTACAGGTCATGCCCTTTAAACAGTTACCTTTAGTCTCTCTCGGCATTTTTCTCTTTCTCAATTTCAGCCTTTTCCCCCACTACACATATCTAAGCGCCGCCACAACTCTTTCGCATTTAAATCATTTACATTGAGACTTTGTTGCCTACCCCTGCGGCTCATTTTGGTTTCAAAAACTTTTGTGTATGCCATGGCTTTTGCTATCGCTGCAAATTTATCAGCATATCATCTTACTATGTACAATGCTCGACTCTAACCTTTGTCTTCTTTGGTGAAATTTTGCTAATTCTGCTTTTTTGTTTCACAGCCAATGTACTGTGTATGTAAATGTGTTGTGTATGTGTGTTGTGGTGCAACTTGGAAGTAAGCAGTCAATTGAAGGGAAGCAATTGGTGAGGAAATTAGCTCAAGTCTACAGTTGAGCATTTGCTCAACAATGTTGCTTTTTTTACAAGCTCACCCAGCAGCAACAGATTGAACTGCTGGGTCGACTGCCAGACACTGTCAGACTGTCGCAATCAGCAAAGAAGATCAGCAAAGCAACAATGTGTAAAGATAAAAAAATATATATATGTGTGTATGTATAACATAGCAAAAGCAATAAAAAAGAAAATTTGATAAAAAGAAGAGCAACAAAAATTAAAAAAAATAACAACAACAAAGAATAAATCACAAATACCCAAGATTATCAGAGCAACTCTTTGACTTATTTTACTTAATTTTAGTCGAAAAGGTTAAGATATTCCGGAGTCTTCTGCTTCTTCTTTGTTGTTGTCTTGGCGCAAAGTGAAAAGTTACATTATAACGAGCTGATAGATATCGGTCTAGAGAGAGATAAGCAGTATTTGTTGTTTGTTACTTTACTTTGTTATGAAAGCAATGAAGGGGAAAATACTATTTTCCTATTTTCAAAATAGCTTTAAAGTTAATATGAAGCACGACAAATAAGTGCTCGTTTAGGGTTAAATTGATTTAACTTAAATAAAATTTAAAAAGCGTATGATTTGTGCATATATTTTTGAAACGAAAACATTTACTGGAAACAATTTTTTTATCAGCAGTCAATGATAAATCGTTTTAATCAAAAATACTTTACTGCCTGCTTTACTGTTACACTGTGAGGGTTATTTTCTGAGGGCTGAACAATTCTTTTAGGTTCTTTGTACAAAGATTTTGTCTGAGCGGACTCCTACTGAAATTTTATGGCGAACAATTTTCTAGAACACTTTAATACTCTAGCGAGCTTCAAAATACTATTTTTTCGGACTTGTTTAAAAAGCGATCAAAATTACTTTTTCGTGGAGGTGTTAGCGAGTTAAAATATTTTATGAAATTAAAGCTTGTGGAATTTTACTTCAAGTTTCCTAAGAACATATTTCTATGCGATATGTATTTTACCACTTTTTTCCTTTGTTTAAAAATCACTCAGAGAAAATTTCGCAAATTTAAAATGGCAATAAAAAATAATTTTAACTCAGGGAAGAAACCAGTTTGAGGGTTTTACTGCATGGATAGTGGTTTTTCGTTCTGTGTAGCAGACATGGGCATTTGCAATTACAAAATTTTTCAATTACAATTACTTGTTATGCTGTGAGTGCAAAAAAACTATGCCAATCAATTTGAGCACATTCCATTAGCAATATCAATACATAATATTTCAAAATCAATTTAATGTTATATTCCCTTTTTAAAAATTCATCAACCAAATAAATAACAAAAACTAATTCTCTGAATTGCAATTACTACTCACACGACCGCACATCAAGCTCAAAGCATCGCTACTTGAACTCACCTATTTACGATTTGACAGCTGCTGTCAAATCAGTCTTGTGCTTCATTAACAGTAGCATAGTGACAGCGACAGTTTGACAACACCGCCGTGCACGCTGCCTAGTGTTACCGCTAAAAAATTTCAAAAAGTGGCCAAAGAAAGGAAAAAAGGTGTCCGCCAAATTTTTTATAGCTAGAAACACATTTTAATATATTTTTTTGTGGTATATTTAATGCTTAAAACAATTCACAGGTTAAGGAACAATTAAACTAGAGCAAACATATATTTAATTCAAGTGTATATGTAATATAAATAATGGATTTAGTTTAATGGATTTAAAATTTAGTTCTCAGATATTTGACAACCGGCATCCAAGAATTTAAATCATTTCCATTAGTTAAATTGAGCGCTGAGATCATTGAATTGCACGTATAAATTTTGCAAGCGGTTTGTAACCTTGGTCTTAAATAGTTAAAGTTTTGAAAATAATCTTTCTGCTGATGCACTGCTGGCGGCAGCGTTAATATATTTGCAACAAATTCACAACAAGTTCTCATTTAATTCCCCACGCTGTGCCAAAACTCTTCCATTTCGGTTTGTTCAAACAATTTTCTTGCATTCTAGAAAATTTGTACTCCTAAATAACTCTCGGGATTTTCCTTCGCAGCGGAGAGTTACCAATGAAAAGTGAAAAGGTAACAAAGAAGCTTTTTTTATATTTATGAAAAAAACTAAAAAATATTTATTACATTATAGTTTTGAAAGTAGAAAAGGACCAAAAGTGGCTCGAATTTTTAAAAAGGTTCAAATGTTGCATATTTTCAAAAAGTTGGGTTCCGGTGGCCTGGCTCTTAAAAAGGTTAAAATAGCCACTTTAGTGGCCCCAGCGGCAACGCTGATGCTGCTATGTCCGATGCAATTTCGTTATGTCAATATTGCAAGTGCTGTCACACGATAGCCAACCCGAGAACAGCCGACTGCCGCCAACATTAATAGAAGAGAATTGTATTGGTAGACACCGTATAACACCAGACATTAGGTATTACTTTTAAACAATGCTCGTCTTGTGCTGCGGTAAGTGGTGGTAACTTGGAATAAACAAGTTGAGGTACAGGATAGTGATAATAGGGAGTAGCTGGTGGTTGTAAGAATTAGTAAAGGGTTCCACTATGTAATGTAAAGCAAAATAAGACACAAAAATAAAATGTTCAAGCTGAAGCTCCGACTTACTCATAGAGAGTAAAAAATTGAAACAAAAATTTTATAAAATTGATCCCCAATCTTTAATGAATGAATCCATAACAGGATAATAAGCAACTTTTGCTTGAAAATCATAGCGACTGAAGGTACTAATAAGAAAAGTGCCACCAAAAAAACATTTGCAACAACTTGTATATATTTAAAGCTGTCAATTTCCCACCAGAAAAAGAAATATACAGAAGTATACACATATTCCAAATATGTAGCTACATTTATCAGGTTGCTTGGAATAATTATCTATTTGTTTGTTAGAGTGTTTGTTCGAGAATTATTAGTACCTTCATTATTTTTAAGCTTAAGTAGAATGTGTAAAAGTTGTATAAACACCTGAGAATTCAAAGAAACCAAAGAAAAAAAATACACACATTTATCGTATAGAACTTCAAATAGCACTTAACCTGTCGTCGGAACATTGCACAACGCCACTGAGACTAACTGCCAAGCAAAACGCTCCATACAACACACAAACAACCCACACCAACCGAAAAGAAAGTACAAAATTACAAACCAACTCACAAAATTTGACAAGCAACAGCTACCACAAATGATAAGCGAAAAAAAAATCAAAGAGTTTAGATTTGAAAAACATAAGCAAATACTTACAACTCTCACTCCACCAACTTTCGACTGACTCGAAGTGCGTAGAAATTCAAAAAGTTGTGGCTGGTGAGCGCAAAGCAAGTTATCAACCCTTAATATGTCAACCTGTTGGTGGTGAGGTGGTGGTGATATTGACAGTTTTGTTGTTATCTTTTTTAAGTGCTTGCGTTTGGACAGCATTAATTGAGTGCGAAATACTCTGGGTAGGTAAATGTCTATGATGGTGGTGGTGGTGGTTGGGGTGGGGTGTTTTAGTTACTGGTCAAATATTAAATGTGGAGCAAAATATTACTTGAAGCTTCTAAGTAATTTATGTAATATCTTGTATTAATTCGTCCACAAATACGTTTACATACATATTTACATTCACACAGAAATTTAATTCGTTTTCAATTTAAGAAATACATTCCTAAACGGGAATATTGTAACATAAAAGTGTGTGAGGCACTGTGCACACTGATAGAAATTCACTTTAGGTATTCTTCAAAAAATGGCACTATAAAATGCAAATCTTTACAACGGCGGACGCTTCATAAAAGTCGAAAAGCCCGGCTTGCCTACATATCGCACGTTTTATGCAATAGAGATTTAACTCAAAAAATATTTTTTTTGGGAAAACGCAAATAAACTTTTATAATTTCAAATAGTTTCCTTCTACGGCTAACTACAAAATCACTTTTATTTCCGCCATTTTTATCTTTTTGAGTATTTTATAAGACTAGACTCAAAGGCACGACTCAGATATTGAAATATATGCCAAAATCCCAGAAATCGAAAATTTCGAGTTAAATCCCTATTGCATAAAACGGGCGATATTTTCGTTCATTTTGTTTAACGGATTTCTTTAAAATATGGTTATTTTGGGCTTGAAATGTGTTTACTATTTAAGTTATCATAGTGCGTTAACTCACCAACAACATTCACGTGTATTCTGTTGGTACAGTCAAACACAACGGAAAGGTGAGCACTTAGCATGCTTTAACAGTTCCACACATGGGCTTTTATGAGGCTTTCAAAACAGAACTACAGTTTGTTTTGTCGCTTTCTCTAAGAGGAAATCAATTGCTTATTTTCAGAGTTAAATTGAAAGTAAGTGTTATTCATGCTTTGATGTTTGCATGCACGAAAATCAAATTCAAATAAAATCAAACATTTCACGATTTTTTTTTTTTAATTCGACTTCAGTTTTTCAAACACTGCTTTAAAGTTAAGCTAAAGCAACCATTTTTTTAGATATTCTCTTATAGTGCTATAGTAAGCAAACCCACAAACAAAGGAAACTAAAAATACCTCTGCATTTTTGTGTGAGATTCAGAGATTCCTCTTTAATTAAGTTTGGCATCAGCAATAAATTCAGTTGAATTCTTCAAAAATGATTCTAATAATAACTTCTACTCTTCTTTAGTAGATAATTCACGTTCTGATGGTGAAGGACTTGAATTTACTTTCGACAGAGCCAGGCTTGTTGATGTGCTGAACAAAAGTAGGTACAGCTAAAACAACAAACGTCATATATATAAATATCTTCGTATTATCCATTGTACTGCACGTTGTGGTGCAGTGGGTAGAGTACTCGCCTGCTATGCCAGAGTTCTCGGGTTCAAATCCCAGTCCGAGAAAACACCAAAAAAAATTTTCTAATTAGTAAAAATCAAATTATAGGGTTTTTTTAAGAGCAGCGGTCACCTCTCGGCAGTGGGCGGCATTCCCTCCGAGTGTATTTCTGCCATGAAAAAGCTTATCACAAAAAATGCATTCGCCGTTCGGAGCCGGCATAAAACTGTAGGTCCACCCAATTAGTAGAAAGAACAAAAGGAGCACACCTCGAATTGGGAGAGAAGCTCGGCCATAAAACTCGTCAGAGTTATAATAGCGCTATTGTATTATATTATATTATTATATCAAAACTTAATCAAAGCCAATAACGAAAACGAAATCAGACATGCAGATAATACAGCAAAGAAAATTACATAAATGGCTCAGGGCCATGCTTCATACATAGGCTTGCCCAGCCCAATTTGCTAGCGCCGCCACTGGTGTGTCCGAAGATAATTTCATCGTCAGCATCTACATATGTGCAGTCATAAGAGAATTTCTGTCAATTGAATAGAATTCCTCAGCGGAAATCATGAATGTGTTTGTATGTTAATATTTGATAAGGCTCAATTTTCTAATGCCTCTCGGTCCTTTTACTTTCTTCCTATCCCTCTTTTCTTTTTCCTCCTCTTTACTTCCTTCTTTTTTATACTCAGCTGTACTAGTACACAGAGTATTATAGTTTTAATCACATAACGGTGGATTGTAACAGAATGAAATAATCGAGATAGATATAGACTTATATATATCAAAATGATCAGGGTGAAAAGAGAAATCGATTGAGCCATGTCCGTCCGTCCGTCCGTCCGTCTGTCCGTCCGTCCGTCTGTAAACACTCTAACTCGCGCAAAAATTGAGATATTTTGATGAAATTTGAAATGCTAGTTGGCATCGACACTGGGACGGTTGGTATTGAAAATAGGCGAAATCGGCCATGACCACGCCCACTTTTCCTATATAGACAAAATCGGAAATTTGGTATCTCAGTCACTATTAAAGCTAGAGTGATGAAATTTTACCCACGTGTTGAGCTCAGGACCCTATGAAGAAATTTGATGAAATTTTGGAAAATGGGCGGTGCCACGCCCACTTATTAAGGGTCAAAAATGGAAAGTTTTATATGTCATAACTCAGAAACCATTGGAGATATATAAATGAAATTTGGTATGCGTGATTTACTTACTTAGGCAAACATTTTGATGGAAAATTGTTCAAATCGGTTGACGGCCACGCCCACTTTTATATATGTGAACTATAAAGGGGCCTAATAAAAACATTTTAAGCGATATCTCTGTCAACTATAAAGATATATCATTGAAATTTTATGGTAGCAGTTCACCTGCGGACATAAAACGAAAAACACAAAAATTTTGGAAAATGGGCGGTGCCACGCCCACTTATTATGGGGCAAATATTGAAAGTTTTATAAGCTATAACTGAGAAACCGTTAAAGATATATCTATGACATTTGGTACGCATGATACATTTACTTAGGCAAATGCGTGGACGAAAAACTACCAAAATCGGTGGACGACCACGCCCACTTTTATATATGGGTATTATAAAGTGGCCTAATAAAAACATTTTAAGCGATATCTTTGTCAAATATAAAGATAATTCATTGAAATTTTGTGACACGAGTTCCACAATAGACCGGAAACATAAAATAGACAAATTTTGGAAAATGGGCGTGGCACCGCCTCCTTTTGGACAAAGGGATATACGAGATTTCTTAGCCTTTAACTCAACAAATAATTGAGATATTATGACGAAACTTGGTTTATACACTTTTATAACTTCTGCTAATAGACACGCAAACATTTATTGAAATCAGTTTATGACCACGCCTACTTTTTAATAAAGATATTTCTGGAACACCCTTTGTGAATTTGTAACGTGACATCTTTGTAACTAGAAGTCATAAAGGAATGAATTTTTGCACAAAGAATAATATTCATATTCTTAGTTGGATGACTGATAAAAATGTTGAAAATGGGCGTGGCTACGCCCACTTTATGCAGCACTCGCTTTATATAAAATACGCCGTGTTTCCATCAAACGCAAACATCAATGAAAGCATACAGCTGAGTATCTAATGTTCGATTCCACTCGAACTTAGGCTTCCTTACTTGTTTTTCTAAATATTCGCACTTTTGGCATATTTTCATTTGTATTTCCCTAACAATTCAATTCACCTTGGCATTGAACACATTATTTGCATACAAAATGGTCAATTGCGCTTTTTCTGCTTTACATCTTTACTGACTATCGTCATTTTTCTTCTTATTCGATAAGTACACACAGAAACTTATTTCGCTTGGTTGAATGATTTGCTTAAGAAAGAAAATATTTTTCTTTAATTTTCTTATCTTATAGGTATGTATGTAGGTACATATGTATGTATTAGGTATGCACGTTTGCATATGTGGAGACATGTGAAATTGATATGACTGGAATGTGTCTTTAAATAATGGTTGTTTGAACAAGAAGTAGTGCTATGTTGAAGTCAGATTCTCAATACAACCCGTGGAAACGAAACCCGATCGCATTGTCTGACCTCAAGCGCACATTGCCGATCCCTTCATGCGTAGGCGTTTGCTCTGTGCAGGCTTTGCACTCTCAGCCGAACTCTGCCTCTTCATCGGTGAAAGGGACTTCGTCACTCTTTTTTATATTTTATTGACGAAGATGGAATGCGTCCTCGCGAACCTTGCGATTCCCGCAAATTTTTCCCTTCTTTTGGACACCTCACCCGTAGCCCATTTTAGGTCCTACCGCTCCGTGGACGAAGGAGTGACTTTGTTCGACGGGCACATCTTTATCTTGACCGTTGACTTGTACCGGGATAGAGCTTTGAGTTGTTGCTTGTCTCCCTTACTTCAACGCCTTCCCGAGACGGTAGTTGGTGAAAAGATTAGTGGAGACTTAAGCAGTTCCTCCTCGTTGGCGGCAGTCATAGTGGACCCGCTGTCGAGGTCTGTGTCTGATCCGACGACCGTGTCTTCCTTGCTACGTTTTGCAGTCATATTATGAGGTGGGTTTTGTCGAAGGCTGGGGTAATGCTCAGCCTGTCCAAGGTCAAGTAGAAGTCCCACGAACTCCCACTGAATAAAGAACACAGTATTTACGTGTTAAGATCGAACACACACACACACCTTGAGATGTTGAGAGGGCAGTAGCTTTCCGTCACGAGAGAGTGAGAAGGTGGAGTTGAAAGAGAGAGAGAGTTCGGTGCGATGGGCGGAGCCACCAGAAGTCGGAATCGGAGAGCGGATACGGTAGCTGAGTAGAGTACTGAGAACAACAATGTCGGAGCGGAGTTAACAGCAGCAACAGCGGCGGTAGCGAAGGGGAAAGTTACCAGGGGCGGAGCAGTGATGGAGCCAATAGCGATGACGAAAACCGGCTGACACGGTTGCGGGGCGGAGTTAGACGGTGTCGGCGTCGTGATTGGTCCTTTTACCTGATCTTGCCTGACGGGGGTATATCGGGGTGTCTGCGAAGACCTACGAAGACTCGGTTAGTTGATCTGGCTCATCCGCTGGACATCACCGCTCTCCCCGGTTGCACCTAACCTGAAGGCGCTAGGAGGGCGGAGATGTACCAGCTGCGATTCCGTGGGTTGATCCGCGAGCACAGGAGCGCATCATGATGGCTTCCAATGCTCCCGCATCATTCCACGGACGGAGCCAAGGCCGGGTGGAGGAGGTGTATTGTCATATGGGCGGCAGTCCACTCCCACTCAACTGGTACAAATGTTGACACCGGCCAATCACTTGCACCAGCCGAGCGGGGAGTAACCCGCGCCATGACGGCAACTCCTCCAGTCGGCCAATCAAAAAGTCCTGACTCTTTGGCCAACCACCGCCATCTCCGTGGTTTACACTCTAACTAGTAGGTGTGGTCATAGAGATGGCGCTGATCCACCAGAGCCAGGACAGGCGGTGGAGGGGTTGTGCCGTCATATGGGCGGCAGTCCACTCCTACTCAACTGGTCCAAATGTTGGCCTTGGCCAACACCTGCACTAGCGGAGCAGAGAGTAGCCATCGCCATGACGGCAACTCCTCCACTTAGCCAGCTAGGCCAGCTAGCAGGAGGCTGGCATAGCCAGTCACTCCTGCCGGCGTACCTACGAAGACTGATTTGTGCTTGGCAATTACTGCGCTTTTATATGTCCGCTGCGACGAACGGTCTGAGAATCACAACGAACAAGTGAAACACTTGTTAATGTTAAGCAGCGTAGTTGTTGGTATGTGCGTCGGCTGGCATGCAAGTGCAGTGCTGTTGTTTGTGTTTGCCTGCTTGTGTTATGTTGTTGGTAGGCAATTCTGGTTTTGACAAAGGTGGTTATATTTGACTGCCGTGCAAATATACTTATTAGGGTGGGACGACCGTGGGGATTTTATTATTGTAATGCAACATTACAATATTATATCTGCCGCAGCCAGCAACCACCCCAGCAGATATGTGACCACTGGCGACACGAAAAGTAGAAGCAAGTCCTCCCCCGTGCCCGCCAGTGGTAGCAGTCACGTTTCCCACCGACGCTTGGGTTGTTAAACCGATCTTCTTCATTTAAAACCTCCATTACGAAAGACTAATGCCTTTTATGCCTTCTGTCAGGCACCTCGAATCATGACTGAAGTCGTCTCGCAGCCTATCCCCTGGCTTGCGCCTTTATTTGAGACCAGACAACATCCTTTGCTAGCCCTCCGTGATCTCCCCCTTGCTGCCTGCCCTGGTACAAGCACCGATAAAAGGCCTCGGAAAAGAGAGACGATGGTCCATTGCACAGGCAGCAACCTCTTGGAGGTTTCAGCTAAGGAATTTGGTCGTCGTAGCGGTATTGATAGATATCAGATAAAAAAAATCTTCAATCATTAAAAAGTTCAATATAAAAAGCTTCCCATTTCAATTAAATTCAAGAGAAAAATATAAGAACTTCGTAGAACACTGTAAAATTTTGTAATAAAATGCAAATTTTTCTTTTGCCACACCCTTTACTCCACCATTCATATGGCAGCAAATTCCATACAGCCAACCGAGAAGTACAAGCATATGCATTTTTCGCACTTTAATGGTCATAAAAATATATTTCTAACTGTCATTTACTGGCATATTGTACAAAACCAACCAATCGATTTTATATTTCTTCCGCATTCTTTGCTATCTATCTAGCATGCTCGTCGTAGAAAACATGAGAGAAAGCGAAACAGAAAAAAAAATTCTGCATATATCTACATTCCATACACACACACCGAAAATTCTCCTACTTCCCGCCGCCGCTGACTCAACTGGTTAGCATTTTAAGTTTAAGTTTGAGTTAGATTCAATGTCTCAAGTAGTGCGGAAAATTTTCTGTTTTTTAAGCAGATAAAACTTTTTACAACACAGAGGGACAGATATACAGACAGACAGACTTTGTCTTCTGTTGTCTTCCTCTTCTGCGTGTGTCTTGTTGGCGGCAAAATGCCAAATGATGTTGCGTCGTCCGACTTTGAAAAAGACTTTACTAAGACTTATTTATCAGTGTGTTTGTAATAGTGTCCGACCGAAGCTGGAATTTTAGGCCGAAAACCGAGGCCGAAGCCGAATACCAAAATAAGAAAAATATATACTTAAGTATGAGATTTTTTTTATTTCATAACTAGAGCTCGGATAATAGGTGAAAATCAAACGCCTAAAATTATGCTACGTAATGTTTGTGAGCACATCCAGTGGCAAGTTTAAGGGTGGGTGGGGTTCATTCAGGTCTAAGCCCCCGTGAATGCAATTGGATTTTTTGCTTACTAGGATGCCAGAAAAATAAATTATTAAGGTTTTTTATGGGTTGCACTTGAAAAATTGCAAAGAAAGCTACAATAAATAAATATAATAATAAAGAATAATAATAAATAAGGTATATTAAATAAATATATAATTATAAAGAATAAAGAAAAAAATTAAAAATTTGTAGTGACTCGCTTAAATTTGAGACAAAATCTTCGCACGTGAAGGAAAGGCAATTACAGTTTCAAACCAAATATATTTTGAATGAAAATGAGGCAAGTGCATATTAGCAAATGGAATATATAATACATCTTTTTAATTTGTAGTGGTCTGACTTTAAACATTTGCATATTTTAGGTAAAAAAACTTGATTTGAACTTTCCTATTTTTTCTTACAACCATTTCAGGGTTTACAATTTTCCAATTGGATACTCGGCATAATTCCATATCTGTAAAAATGCAAATTTCTGTCGTGGTAAAAACCGTTCTGCATTTTTGTTTATGAGTTATTGGAACATTAACTATGCCATAATTTACTTACTTTTCCCAAATTTTATTTTCATTACAGCTAGTTTTGTTTTGCTTTCACAAAGCTTGACGATGTACAAAAATATAAAATACAAAATGTGTTCTTCATACTTTTTTTCAGTAAAAATGTCAAAGAAACTAAATCCCTCTTTGGCTTTATTTCATCACACACCACTGTATGTTTATTCAAACTGCAAATTTGTGTAACATAATTAAGAACTTTTCTAATAAAATCTTCACCATACCAATATGCTACCCCTTTATATTTAAATTGTAATCCCGCCACTGAAAACAACCAAAATTTACAAAATGTAGCATTTTTTAGGTGCTTGATTTCACCTATTTTTCCGAGCTCTATTCATAACAATTAATTTTTTTTTTTTGTTTTTTGAATAAACAAAACACCTTACAAAAATACATACATAGTTGTAAACAAAAATAAAAAAATTCAGTCTTTATGTAGGTAAATAAAATTCAATACTTAAAGTTCAACAGCTTTATGTTGTACGCCAAAAAAAGAGTTTATCTGCTTCGGTGTATAGTTGACCAGCAACTAAGGTTAAGTTAGTCGAACAGCTGGTTGGAGTTGTGTATGTATACTCAAATTGTATTCCGCCAATCATGGTCTGCGACTTCCGCGAAAATAATTTTTAATGAAGTGATAACCAAGAAAACACAAAATTACCATTATCTCAAAAACCTAACCATAAAACAATAGAACGAAAAAAGACACTGAAGATGGCGCATATTAGCCGAAACCGGTTTGTCTCCAAACCAAACTTGACAAGGGATGACGGAGGATCGTTCCACAATACATCACAATAGCAGTACTTGAATTTCTTGGTTATTTTTTTGCTGTAACATACACTCAAAAAAAAAAAAAAATTACTCAGATTATGGAAAAATGGGAATGATTCGACGCTAAAGACATATTTCCATATTTTGATGTACAATTTTCTTTAAAACGTGGTTTTTATTCCTTGATTTGAAGAAAATCGTACATCAAAATATGGAAATATGTCTTTAGCGCCGAATCATTCCCACTTTTCCATAATCTGAGTAAGTTGTGTTTTCAGTGTAGTATTATACATACATAAAACTATTTTTTTTGAAACTATATTGAATTTTTACTTATGATCTCTTTGTTTTTATGGCCAATAAGTGAATAAACCAATTTTTCGTGTAATAAACTATGTTTAATTTAATGACACTTTAAGAGAATTGATCGACACACTAAGGTGACGATATTTAATAATTAGCGTAATGTTATGTTCAGACACAACCTTAATTGAACATTAAGAGCCTTCATTCAATTTTCAAGCCCAATGATTCTCAATTTACCATACAAAAATTGACCAAGTTAATGCTTCATTAGAAATTAATGAGTTGTTAATGAAGAACAATTCTGCATGCAACCCTGTTAAAAGGCTTGTTTCATAAGTAAAATGAAATGTCATGAAAAGAGAAATGTGATTAGCGTCAGTGTCCACTAAACAGGTTGGTTCGTCAGATCAGCTGCATTTTTGTTCTTCTTCATCACCTATCAAATTTGTTTTTATTTCTGCTTATTTTATACATGCATTCGTGTTTACGATTGGTAAAAATAGTGAGATGAATGTCAAATTATTTCGTCCTCCTTGAAATTTTGACATTTAGGTCACGAGAGTTTGATATTCAGCTGACGGCGTGTATGTGTGTATGTATCTTGAGCCGACCTGTTAAATGGGCCAAGTAAATTAAATATGTCTGAACACCAAATCTAAAGATGTTCAATCAACCCCAATTGACTTAATTAATTTTTATGTCTGAACATGATATGACTTGTTGTTGTCGTTTGCGACCTTCTTCATCTTTACTAATATCTTTTTGACCTGAAGCCAGTGCAGCTAAAGATATTAGTATAATTAGCGTAAGTTATCGTTCGGAATCTTAGGCCTGTTCAATAACAAAAACATATTACTAGAAGTTACGATATTCTGTCGCTTATAAAAAATCAAAAATTCGTAAAATCCAGTCAATTTTTTTTTGTTATTAAACACATCTATTATTCGGCCTCGACTATTCGGCCTTTTCAGCCGAAGGCCGAAGCCGAAGCCGAAGCCGAATAAAAAATACCAGCCGAATAGGCCGAATACCGAAGCTTTGCCGAATATTCGGTCGGACACTAGTTTGTAAGTATTTATGCGTATGCTTTACGAGCGCAGCTTTTAAAAATTTGTTGGCATTGTTGTTGTAATTTTTGTTGCTGCAAAGCAATTGAAAACTGTTCGATTGCTCAATAAAGTAATGAATTTTTCTACAAAAAGTTCCAGCCAAAACAGCTTTGACTTTGCAAATTTAAATTGTGTTGTTCTACGAGCGCTATAAGTGGGAGGAATGAGACGTAGGACATTTTCTGTCTGTCTGCATTTGTTCTAAGAATCAATAATAATAATTGGAAGCGAGCTTCTTACTGCAAACACAAGTATTTTGGTACATATTTTTCTAATAGATGGGCAGGCGTGTGACTTTGGTCCAGTGTAGCGTGCAGAGCAGCTGTTGCTTCCTACACAGCTCATTCCTTCTCCAGCCCCGCGCTGTACCATTTCTTGCCTCTATCTCCAACCACCAACAAGCTAGTCACCAATTACAAGCAGCTTTTCAACAAATGCCAATTTATATTTGATTTTATTCTTGGCAGAAATGCATAAAAAGTCATTCTCGTTCTTCTTCTTCAAGTTCATGATGCCTTTCGCTTTCCCACTTCTACTTATAAGTTCTAAGTTTCTTTCTCAAACATTTCAATCTGCTTGCCATTAAAGCTTTGCTGCTTTTTGTCTTCGTTTGGCTTTTTATTTAATTTTATTACACTTGGTCGCAAAGTTTTGCAGTGATGAAGAAAATTATTGCGTTTATTAATAAAAAGATGGCGCAAATTAAAAAGTAAAACTAAATTTTTCCACTAAAATTTTTCAAATGCATTTCAATATTAGCTTTATTGGCTAGTGAGTTCTGCTGCATTGCTCCGTCTTACAATTGTGTTCGCTCGATAGTTGCGCTGTGATTTTGATTTTTTTGCAGTAACGTTTGTTTTATCTTAACTTATCTTAATTTTACATCATTTTATACCCAGTAGTAAGGATATATTTACATGTGTAACGTTTTTTTTACTTATTCCCGTGAATGTGGTTTCTATCACAACAAAACACTCGATGTACAAAACAATTGTTCGAAAGATCTTAAAATACAGATCACTGTTTTGCTGGAGAGCAACCGACGTGGGCTATAAAGCTGATATGCTGAGTAAAGTTCAACGAGTTGCTTGTGTTGCGATCACAGGGGTGATTAGATCATGCCCCAAGGAGACACCGAATGTGATTTGCAATATTCCCTCCATTGATCTTTTTGTCAAGGAAAGGGAATCTCAGGGTGCGCTGTGGTTGCGGGTGTTGGGACTCTGGAAAGTGCGCACATACGGCTATGGTCGTATTCTGCGAAACATTACCGATCCCAACATCAATACGAAAACAGATTATATCTGTCTTCGATAAAAACTATGAGATTGCCTTACCATCGAAGAAAAAACTTCAGAAATGGTAAAATAGCTCAGAGATTCGATGTTACAGTTTTCACAGCGGGGTCAAAGATGGCATGCGGAGTATGAGCGGGTATCTTTGCAACTCATCCGGACACTTCCACTTCAACCAGGCTCCGGGACATAGTGAGCGTTTTTCAATCTGAAGTTTACGCCATAAAAGAGGCTTCCAAGATTCTAATTGCAACGGAAAGTGCCGTTGTCGGAAAGAGGATAGGCATTTTCTCGGATAACCAGGCATCTCTGAAGGCTCTGGGATCTGCAACGGTTTCATCAAGCCTGGTCGGGCAGTGTAGGGGGTGTGTCATGGGCTTAGCAATTCGACATAGCGTCTCTTTGGTCTGAGTGTCGGGGCACCGCGACATCCAGGGCAACGAAATGGCTGATGAGCTGACCAGGCAAGACATCCAGGGCAACGAAATGGCTGATGGGCTGGTCAGGCAGGGCTCGGCTATTGATATCGCAGAGACGCAGGAGGTTATTGCGCCCATGGGCTTTATCAAGAGCCGAATCTCTCGGCACTGTTTCAAGGAGGTTAAAACCAGATGGAAGCGGTTGCAGACTAGCAGAAGTATGTAACCTTCATACAATGATATGCGCTCCTCAGACATGCTAGAATAGAATAGAATTATTGTTGATGTTTGTAGGTCGACCTATTAGTCTATTGTACCCTCTTCTAATCTCAAACCTCAGCTAGGCCGAGCTCCTCCAAAAAGTGGAGTATTGCGCTCTCTCAGCCATGCTAAAGATGGAGATTTGAGATATCTCCCGCTTGGCTGCTGTATTCACGGTACATTCGATAATTAATATTCACGAGGCCCGACTGGGAGTGGATCAGAACACTCTGTGTCGCAGCTGCTATGCCAGTGTCCTTCACTCAGCCTAGGAAGAATGAAATTCCTTGGCAAGTATTTTCGATAACCTCTCGGAAGTCAAGGACGTTAAGTCTGAGGGGCTTCTTAGATACCTAAACTCGACAGTATGGACATAGCGCGTAGGATCTGCCCTGGTTTCCGAACTGATATTCCCTTTTGCTTTATTCTTCCGGTTCTGATTCTGGTTCTTTAGTCACGAGTCGTGATATCAAAACGGCTTTGCGGCGCTAATTGGAGTCTGTGGGACTCGACACTCAAACCAACCAACCAACCATCCTCATAGAGTAAAATCCAATACATGTAAAAATTTCTGGTACTACGTATTTTTTACGTTCTGCAATAATTCTACCAAATAAATGGAATTGGAATTTGCATGTGGAATATTTGAATGCTTATAAAGTTCACCACTGGTTATATTTTCAAGCAGATGGCTTTTGATTTCCTTACCGTCTACTTATGTACTTACTTTCTCCCTTCGAATACCTTCTCTTCTCTCTGTCAGCTGCTTTTTTCCTCTTCACTCCTCTTCTCAAAGGGCTCCCTCTGCAAATATAGCTATAGCTTCACTTCTCATCTTCGATTACACTTCTGTGTACAATTCATTATTGGCTTCATTAGCGCCAAGAATATATTTGCCAAGTTTGAGTTTGTGCAAATTTGCATTGCCCAGAAAATTTCAAATTCAAAATTTTCAATTATGGAATTTGGGGTGCGATGTTATTTAGAAATAAGTTTGTGCAGCAAACTATATTTATATAGATATATACATAAATATAGATATAGAACCTTGGCATGGAAATATGTATGTATGTATGTAGATAGGTTTGAGTGCGCTTCCAAGTGCTTAAGTATGCATATTTTACTGTCCATAACTTTACACTTAAAAAGAAAGTTTAAATTCCTCAATTGCATTGGAATTTGTGCAATTGAATTTGATTTTTGTGGTAATGAACTGATATTTTAGTGTGTGGGTAAGTATTTTGGCTGTTATGACTAGACAATGATTTGCTGGAGGACATGAGGTTATGAAGACTGAAAAAAATTATGTAAAAACTATGCTAGCTTATGGTATAGGCAGCACTTAGTTCCTAATTCAATCCATTGAAGACATTTTTCTTTCTCAAGCGCTCAGTCTTCAGGCCTTTAGAGTGGATAAGGATGTAGGGCAGACTTAGACAGGCCAACGTGCTTTTGTGCGGGGTCGTTTCACACATACAGTCGAACCAATCTAGCGGAAATCAATCTGCGCAGAGAAAGTGATCTAATTCTACAGAAATCTGTAGAGTTTCAGCGTCTCGAGGACTCGCTGATGTACTTCACAAAGTCCGCTATACTTGGTCATATGATTGGCTGCGATCCAGTTGGTTCGTGCGCTGTTCCGCAATTTGCCAATTCATCGGCCTGTCCGTTACCTTGAATACCGCAGTTGCCGGTTACCCACATAAGAAAGTTGAAGTTTATTCCATTTTGCAAGCTTCAACTTACATTCGTGAACAATTTTTCAAGAGGTCCGCGCAATTTCCAGTGCCTTCAATGCAGCCTGGCTGTTACTGCAGATACAAATTTTGTGTTCACGTCACCTTTCACCACTTATCCATTCTGCTGCTTTTAGTATGGCAGTACAGCAGTATGGCATAGATTTTCGAATGAAAAATCATCGACATTGTACCTAAAGAACAAAGGCGCCTGAAGTCGGTCTCTAGGTGCCGGCCGGATCCAGTACCAAATTCTGTTTATGATCCGTCTGTGTAGATCAGTGATGCTCAAACGTACACTACCAAATTGTGCGCTTGTGTTGAAATATGAGAGAGCTTGCTGATACATCCAAAAAAAAATTCAAAATACGCGATAAACAAAAATTTTGTGTATTTAGTTTAGTTACATATTTGCAAACTAAACATTCAGCATTACCGAAAAAGTTTTCGGAAAATAAAAACTTGTCTTGCCACTCAATATTAAGCATCCTAAAATTGTTAATCAACGCGTTCATACAAATTACATGCGTAGCAGTCAACAGTCGTTTATCAAGTGATTTGCAAACGCACTTTAATTTTTCACTATGCATAGAGAGCGCTTGCCTTATACGTGTAAGCAAATCTGTGAGAGAGCAATAAAGTCGCCCGCCCCGGGGCTAGGAAAAGATCGTCACTGGTGTAGATGATTTTCTGCGGTCTTCCCTATAGAGTTGCTGGATCTCTCTCGTATTATTTTATGTTAATTCGATAATGAAAATTTCGCTCACTGTCTGGCAGCTAACAACTCGATCGAAAAGTGCTCATTCTGCGATAGTCCTTTATACATGTCTTCACATGTCTCCACATAACGTGTTTCGCTCTTTTTTTCTACATTCGCACTCCCAATCTTCGTTCGACCTCGAAACCAGTGCCGAAACTCGTTAATTTCCATACAAATTTGAAACTTCTGAGAGCGAATGAAGATTGAAACACTTGTTTCGTTCTCAATCCTCTTGCCAAACGCGATGATATCAATTCCTACTCTAATTTTGTATCGAAAATCTATCGAAATCTCACACAGCCCAAATTAAGAACCAAAAATAAAGAAACATGCAAATATTTAAGAAGAACAAGAATGAGAAATGTTAAACTGAATAACGATCATGTTTCGCTGGCGAATGCCTTTTAAGCTTAACAGAGCTTAGATATTCTTATTAAAAAATTGTTTTTTTTTTCTTGCATTCCGTAATCCACAAAGTTTATTAATAAACTGCCCTCAAAGCTAATAAATAACAAAACAATAAACTTTTGCCAAAAAACCGAAAGAAATTTGCATTTTTCACCTTTTTGCTGGCATCAGAAAAAGCAACAAAAAAAAAAAACACAACAACGAAAAAAGTGCTCAACCAGCAAACATTTATATTAAGTTTAAAATTATGCAAATTACATTGCAAATCAACTTTCAATTTAATTTTTAAAGAGGAGCAAAAAACATGCAATACACACACACGCTGCTGAAAATACACACATACAACACATACACACACGTATGTACATAGAAAAGTGAATGAATCTAAGTTAATGAAATTGAATGTGCACCAACGAAGAGTAATAAATTATTGCAGATATACGAGCTGAGGTGTATATGGGTATGTAGAAATGTGTGTTATTGAGTCCAAAAAAAAAAACGAAAAACAAAAAAAAAACACAAACGAAATGTTACAAGAAGACAACAGCAGCGAGAACATGAAACAATAAAAATTTTGAGGGTGTGCAAAGAGGAAGCAATAATAATGATATGCAAAACAAGAAGAGCAAAGCACGAAAAAAAGGAAGGGCTTCCCAAGCGCCGAGCCAAAAAAGTAATAAAGAAAAACTTAGAAGAAAGAGAAGTCAGATAAGGGGAAGGGATTGGGAGACAGCTTACAGGAAAAGCGTTGGTGATATGTTGACACTTTTTGCATTTATCGTTGTGTAAGTTCTCTGGAGCAGCTCGCTCCATCCAATTCCCTCATTTCACCGCCCCCGCTCATATCACCGCCGCCGTCGCCGCACATATGTGTTGATTGTAACCGAGCGAATTGTTTGCATAAACGATTTAATCGAATTCCAATGCAAATTCAGTTAAATTTCATTTCCGTTGGCGTTGAGGCCAACAACACCACCAACACCATTCAGAGACATGATGCGGTATTTGTGATGATGGCGCGGCGTTGCGGCGAGAAACGTTGTGATGTTGAAGCACACCAAGTTGACTTGGCTGCCGTTAGCTGAGCGCAGGAAAGTAAAGTTAGCGGCGTTGTGGAGTTTCCGCCGGAAATCAAGCTCAAAGACAAGAGCATAAACTGCCGAGCGGCTACACACACAGATACAAGCAGCACTCACACGCGCTACCAACTCACGTGAGTAAGAAATGAGAGAGCTGAGCTGGATGTTGAAGCTGAGTGAGTTTTTGAGCAAAGTAAGCTAAAATGGGCGAAGAGGAGGTAGTGCAAACTAAATTTCACACATAATATACCCAGTAGCATGTATTTACTTTATAAAATGCCTACACTCAGGGAAAAACAGCATTTTAAAATCAAAAATAAAATTTTTGTTTTCATAATGCACGTTTTAAATCAAACCATTTTTATTTTAACAGTGAAAATTTTAAATTAAAAAAGAAATTTTTGAATTAAGAATGAAATTTCTGAAGTAAAAATGCATTTTGGATTTAAAAAGAAACATACTTAAATTAAAAATTAAAATGAATGTTGATTCAAAAACTCGCTCTTTGTTCAAAATTTTTTTGTGAGAAAATATTTTTTTGTGAGAAAGCCAACAAAAACAATAATGAGAAACGATTTTTTTAATTTTGTTTTTACAATGATTCAAATAATTCATGGATTCTTTTTTAGGAAAAGGGAAGTATAAATAGGTTATTACAATTCAATATAATGTTTAATGTTCCACTATGTGATATCGTTGGATTGAATTTCAGGTTGATATGATGTCATGGTTCGAATTCGGAGGAGAATATAAAATGAAGAAAAAGGAGAATAAGGAGAATAAGAAATAAATACAACAAACAGTTAAGGCGAAGTAGAAAAGAAGAGAAGAACAAGCGGAGGCTATATTTTTGTAGTTGGGACTCGGATTGAGAGAAGATGAAGAGAATGCCGTTGGAGATAATTTCGTATCCGGAAGAGAAAATTATATAGAGAACACTGCAGCGTTTTTTTTTCTCATAGTGCTTAAAATAAAAATAAACATTTTTAAAATTAAAATGTTTTTTCTTGATTTAAAAATTTTACAATGAACATTTTTAAAATAAAAATCTTGGTATTTACATCACTTTTAAATACGTTTTTGCCCATTTTAAGCACGTTTTCATATGTTTTTATAATTTTTTTTCCCTGAGTGTACACATCTCACACTGCTTTTACGAACAATCCAGTT